>JAYKKT010000079.1:4800000-6000000 GCA_036023115.1 Brasenia schreberi
TTGAGGGTTCCAGATTAAAGATCATATGTTTATTTTGTGAGAAGGTGGTTAGTGGTAGAATTTCACGGTTGAAACACCACCTAGCAGGAACTAGGAAAGAAGTTGCTCCTTGCAAAAGCAAAGTTAGAAGTTTGTCAGAAGGCATTAAATGGCAATGTCTTTAGATGATTGAGAGTATAAAAGAGGAGACAACAAAAGGATGGTTTGGAGATGTTTGAAGAAGATGATGATGATATTGGATTTGGATTCACTTATAGTTTGCCTTTAGATGCTATAACAGAGATGATAGTAGCAGTTCACGACCACCTAGCAGGGGAAATATGGTTGCTAAAGAAGAGGAAGCTTAGGAAGGAGTAGAGGAAGAGTTGCTTCTAGCATACATTCATTTTTTCCTCTTACCACTACACCTGGTGCTCAACCTGGAATTCATGTTGCTATAGCTTCAGAACAACTGCATGATTAGGCAGACCTTGCAGTGGGAAGATGGTTTTATGATGCATGCATTCTATTCAATGCAGCAAACAGTTTTCATTTTCAAGCAATGACAGATGCAATTGCTAACATTAGTCCATGATACAAGATGCCCTCCTATCAGAAGTTGAGAGGAAAGATCTTAGATAAGACCGTCATTGAAGTGCAAGAATATTGTTCGACTTTGAGAGAGTCATGGAAGAAGACAGGTTGCACTATCATGGCAGATGGATGGACAGATAGGCGAGGAAGGACCTTGCTAAATTTTCTTGCCTATTGTCCTAAAGGACTTATGTTTTTGAGATCTCTAGACATGTCAGAGGAGAGGCACACTGCGGAGATCCTACGACAAGAATTTGATAAGGTGATATGTGAGGTTGGGCTAGAGAATGCAATTCAATTGATTACAGATAATGCAGCTAACAACAAATCAGATGGAAAGGAGTTAACTGATACTTATGGGACTTTCTACTGGACATCATGTGCAGCCCATTGTTCAAATCTCATCCTTGAGGATATTGGTGAGATGGATGAGATAAAGGCAATAATTGAGTGTTGCCAAGATATCACAAAATTTATTTACAACCATGCATTTGCTTTGTGTATGATGATGAGATATGCAGAAGGTGCTCTTCGAACAGCTACAACTCAGTTTGCAACAAACTTCTTATCTGTACAGAGTATTGTGAGACAGAAGCAAGTATTCAAGAGAATGTTCTCCTCATATGAGTGAGGACAATTTGCAGAGTTGCCTCAGAACAGAAGAAACCGAAAGTTGAATGAGATTTTCGAGATAGTCTTCAGTAGTACATTTTGGAATGCATGTGTTAGACTGTTGAGGATTACATGTCCATTAGTGAAGGTTTTGGGATTGGCTGATAGCGAGCAGAAACCATCTATATGCTACCTTTATGAAGCCATGGATAGGGCAAAAGAAGCCTATGTTATTAATAGCGGTTAGCGGGTTGTTAGCAGTCGACCTTGATATAACGGTAGCGGGGATATAGCAGAGATAATAGCAGATTTAGCAGTACACTTTTATTTATGATTAATTATATATATATATAATAGATTATCTAATTTCTAAGAAATATCAAGAAACACAACCACTTCTTTAATAAATACGAATCAAACTAAATAAACAAATTTTACTTCTAACTTCTAAAGAAACAAACAATAAATTATGCTTTCTTGTCTCTAATATAAATCACCTTAAATGCATAAGAATAACATATGATATACTACAAACTAAAATAAGTTGTCTCTATAATAGGAAGTGGAAAATAGATAACCTGAGCTCAAGCATGCCACTACATACTAACCTGAGCTCAAGCATGCCACTATAACAATAAATTCTGCTTTCTGGTTTTAACGAACATGACTGCTCATGAACAATCAAATTGAGCTCAGGCATGCCACTACATACTAACCTGAGCTCAAAGAGAACAAGGTATGGATCGCTTCATCTGCAGCCCTAGATGATATTGGCATATCATAAGCCGAAATGCTGTTAATTAAAAGAATTGGAAGCACGCCTCTTGTAAACACATCTTGCTACCAGGTGGGCTGTTCCTAATAGATGTGCAGTAGATATACGCAAAGAAAACTCAAGAATCAAATCACCAAGGTAGGAGTTTCCGATTCTCAAATCAAGCAATTTTCATAAAACACATGAAATTTCTCATAGTCAATAATGTTCATCTTTGTCCATGCTACAATACTCTCTACCAGCAGTTCTAACGGAGGATAAAAGTGAGAGAGTAAGCAAGTCAAGTCATTATTAAGGAAGAAAATTAAATACTATGCCGTAAACTTTCAAACATGGAATAAAATGCATAGAGAAAAATAAGACACTCCCTATCACGTATAAGAAAATGCCACGATTTGGCATGACTTTAATGTCCCTAACAATAGGGTTAAAATTCAAACAAGAACAAAAAGAACCGAGAGAAGTAATTGGGTTTATGAATTTCAAGAGCAGAACGAATATGGAATTTGTGGTGAACCGTCATATAGATTTATCTTTAGATGGGTAGGCTAGTTCAATGGACCAAGTAACTGCACAGGTGTTAAAAGCTCTCCTAGTTGGCAAGGGTAACTCAGTAATTTACCCATAATGCAACAGAACTAAGCCTTAAGTTTGTAAAACGATACCTGCATTTCCTAGGGCATCCATTCCACTCTCCTGCATCTGAAGACGCTCTGGTTCCGGTTCATGATTGATACCACCCCCAAGACTGAGGGAAATCCAATTTTCAGTGTGGACATCATTAGATATATCCGTACAGTTCCTGCTTTCCGCTTGAGCGGAAGTCTCAAGAGGTCCTGAAGGAAGAAAGAGTTGCAAGGAAGGGTCATCAGCACCAAAGGCCAAAGGGTTCTCATCCAGACCATCATTGATTCCATTGTCCAATGGGCAAACTAAAGGATCTGTCTCAGATCCAATACCTTGAACTCGTGAACCAACTGCCATACCCACATCTGAAGCCAAGTCATAACCATTCATAGATGTAGTATGAACGACAGTCTGTTGTACATCAACCAAAGGATCTACAACATCAGCATCTGCACCAAAAAGACGAAATCCACCATTCTGAGGACATGATGGCAAAGTCTCCCACAAGGGCATACCAAAATCATCACCACTGTTGTGGAATAGATCAAGAGAGCTAGCATTTACCCAAGTTCCTGGACATCAAGGAATGTTTCAGTAATAGCAGGCCCAGTAACAAGGCACTCTCTTCGTCCTCGGCAGCGTTTGTGCCGACTCCGGCCATGATTCCTCTGTCGTGCATGTTTCTACGCCTTTTCCTTAAGCGAGAGTTCAGAGCCAAAGCCAACGGGAGAGAGAGGGAGAGGCGGGAGACAGGGGGACGAACGAAGCCAACGGGAGAGAGAGGGAGAGGCGAGAGACAGGAGACGAAACCCTCGTTCGTCCCCTTTTATATCATTTGGATCAGGTCGACCTGGACCATTTCATATGTCCGCTTACATCGCTATTGCGGACCACCATAGCGGTCCGCTATAGCGCCGCTAACAGCGCTATAGCGCCCATGATGGGTTGCCCGCTAGGAATTGCCCGCTATAGCATTTTTAGACCCGCTAAAATGCTATAGCGGGCGCTATAACGCGCTATTGATAACATAGAAAGAAGCCATTAGAAATAATTTTAATGAAAAAAAGAGAGATTATGTGCCCGTGTAGAAAATTATTGATAATAGATGGAATAAACAATTATATCAACCTATTCATGCAGTACCATATTATCTAAACCCATCATTTAGGTACTCAGCAAGCTTCAAAAGGGACGGGGAGGTTAATCGAGGCATCATTGATTGTATAGATAGATTAGTACCTGATGAGAGCAGAGCAGATGCTATACATCGAGAGATGGAGATCTATGATAATGCTCTTTACTTGATGGGTTTGCTTGTAGCAATTCGCAACCGTACTACTATGCGTTCAGGTAAATTGTTTATCTTCGTATATAAGTTTCTTAAATCAAATTGTCTTATATTATTGTGGATTATGTCTCTAATGTTTGTCTTTTTCTACAGATGTTTGGTGGAATAGGTTTGGAACTGATTGCCCGAACCTTAAGGATTTTGCAGTAAAAGTTTTGAGTTAAACCTATAGTGCAACTGGTTGTGAAAAGAATTGGAGTGTCTTTGAATACATCCATACAAAAAAGCGCAACAGGTTGGAATATAAGCGACTGAATGATTTAGCTTTTATTCGTTGTAACATGCGCTTTCGTGAAAGGTAATGTTGTATTACTTAGTACTTAAATGTTCAATTCAATAAATTGTTTGACTTCAATTGTTAATATTATTTACTAATTGCTTATCTTTCTTTGTTGTAGGCAATTAAAAAAAGTAAATAGACAATAAAGCCAATTTGATCAAGTTTGGATAATTTTGATATATTAGAAGACTGGATTATAGAAGACAGTGAAGAAAATGCCCTCCTAAGCTTAGAGTTGTTGCCTCCAACCACTGTATTTCAAGAATACACAACCATTTTTCGTAGAATATCATTGCAATATGGAGGGTTGCCAAAGTTTGAAAATACAAAAGAAAGGGCTATAGGTGAGAGAAATCTACTAACTCCATAAATTTTTGTTTCTTTATCATATATATCATTTCCATTCTCCTTTCTTCAGTGGATTGATTGCCTCTAAATTAATTCAAGATGTCATAAGAGGGACATAACAACTATGATTATATTTGATGATATGAGTATGTCTTATAGTGGATTAATCACTCGTAAGTTTATGTTGTGGGAGGGCATTGAGCTATGATCTTATATATTTTTCAAACGAGCAATTCTCTTAGAAAGAGATATCTCGAGGATCTATATGTAGATGAGTTCCTCTCCAAATGAATATAAGTCTTCAACAAAATTCTTTGAGTGATCACTAAACCATTAAGATTCTAATCGAATGCATCATTATTTTTCATAAGAAAATTTCTACACATTTAAGCATACTATATAGACCTTGTTTGATCTCTGAATTTTTCAGTTGCCATTTCTAAGTAAATGTTGCTAAATTTTGTTCGTGAGTGACAACACACAAACAAATATCTATTAAAATTTTCACAAATTTTGGATGTGTATAAGGTTCAAAAAAATCATCAAAGGACAAACTCAATTTGAAATTGAACCTATGACAAAAATCTCGTAGTACTCACTTAGTAAAACCAAATTAACTTGGTTTATAGGTGTCCAAATCCCTCAAGAGTGGTTTCATTTGAAAGATAACTTATACATATTTTGAAATTAATAAAGTTCATGAAAATAAGAAATACAAGAATAGAGATACAAGCATTTTACTCAGATCTTGAATTTCGATCACAAGCACTGTTCAGATTTCAGAATATCATTCAGTTAAAAGCTTTTTCATATTTTTATTTATCACAAAGGACCCAAAAATATAAATAATTTTTTTTAATAAAATCTCATACCTTGTATCCACTCAAGTAAAATTCTTGAGATTTTTGGACCTCGACAAGGGCCTGTAGAAAATATAAACTTGTATATTGTAAAACAGAACCAATTTTGTTTTCACAAAACTGAACTTGGTTGGGCCAAGTGAAATCAACATCATTTTAGAAAAGGAGAATCGAAATTATTTTGAGAAAACTCTGGATTCCAAAATTACTCCTCTAGAGCATCCAAGTTAACCCTTGAGTGTTGGTTGAAGAAGACATTGCATGGATTAATTTGGAAGGAGCGCAACAACAGTATCAAGGAGATAAAGAATTTGATTTCCATGCAGAAGGTGTTGCTGATGATGATGAGGAGGATCTTCAGCAAGGAGAAGATGAAGATTATTTAGTTGATGATCCTGATTACAATTTGTAAAATATAAATGTATTTTATTTTTTGATTGAAAATACAAAATATATAAATTTGGATGCAATTGTTCAATGTTGAATGCTCTATCTGTACTAAACTTTGCATTATATGAATTTAAAGCAATTACCAGATTTTTCTTGATTTTTTCAGATTTTTACTAATTTTTCTTGATTTTTTAAATAAATTTTCTATTTTTTTAATATTAAAATACGATACGGGCGATACGACACGCCCATATCATGGAGCCCAACAATATGCGATACGATACACGCCAGACAACACTGAGTGGGACATCAAGAGTTGTGAGTGAGTACCTAGATCTAAGTGCTCTCCTTAATGTTTCATAGTTAAGGAATAGACCAAGGGTTAAAACCAATTGTGGCCTCTATATAAGCTCTCTTGCTTTTCTACTTACAATCTTTGCAATGAAAATTCCTTTTTAATTCCTACTCTACTATGAAAGGCTAGCATAGGTTTGAGCCCTTCTCGTGCTCTCCCTCTACTCAAGGCCCATAGCCACTCTTCACCTTCTCCCCTTTGTCTCTATGTGAAACCAAATTTGTATGACCTTGCTACCACCAAACCAATTCCTAAGGACCCTAAGTTGTGTTTATCACCCTAAATCACAACCTTAAGTGGATACCGATAACCACATCCATCCCAAGCCCAATCGAACAGAGATTAACTCACTCTCAACCCTTCTCCCTCTAGCCCTCTCAATCCCCCAACCACCCATCAGGCATCTTGTTAATTGCCTTTAATAAGAGTCGGACATCATTTCCTCACCATATACCAGTGTTCTACCATTTCCTTCACACTTGAGCAGCTCTTGAGTGGGAATTCTCCATCCGGTGTCTCTACAAAAAATGCATGTCAACCATTTCACAAAAGTTGCATGAGATTGAAACGGTCATTACCCTTCTTAAAAGAGAGCTCTTTGATGACAACAACAACAACAACTAAGCAAGCCTTTTCCCATATTAGACGGGGTCGGCTACATGGATTCTTTGTTTCCACATATCCCTATCGCATGCCATGTTAGCAGTTAACTCACAATAAGCTAGATCATTCTTTATTGTTTCTTAACTAAGCAAGCCTTATATCTTTCTATATTCTCATCTGCCTTATATTTGACTGAGAATACCTACTTACATCCTACAGTCTTCCTTTCTCATAGTAGATTTGTCAATTCCCAGATATGATTTCATACTAAAACTGAAATTTCCTCTTCTATATATAATCACTTACACTTTTTTGAAGAATAATATATGATCACTTACACTTTTTTGATATCCCAGATTTATAATGTTCCTGCTGAATTTCTCAAACCACGCTCTGGGTGATTGCTTTAATTTATATATAGCCTTTTTTAATTTGCATACTTTTCTTCTAGGAATAGGATATCCAGGTGGAGGTTCCATATAAATTTCTTCTTTCAGTTCTCCCTGTAGAAAAGCATTTTTTACATCCAATTGCCACATTACCCAATTTCTTTGAGCTGCAATACTGATAATAACTCGTATGGACGTAAGTTTTGCTACTGGTGCAAATGTCTCCTCATAATCAATTCCGTATGATTGACTATATCCACGGGCTACTAACCTTGCTTTATACCTTTCTAATGAACCATATGCTTTGTACTTAATTGTATACACCCATTTACATGAGACTGCTTTCATGTCTTCTAGTAAATCACTAAGTTTCCAAGTTTGATTCTTCTCTAATGCTCGAATTTCAAACTCCATAGCTTCAACCCACTATTTGTTTTTAGATGCTTCAAAGTAGTTTTTAGGAATTTGGTGTACCTCAGCTTTTAGCACAAAATTGTAGTAACTTTCTGATATTTTGTTATAGGAAAGATATTGAGAAATTTGATACTTACGACATGATCTTTTTCCTTTTCTGAGTGCTATAGGAATACCTGAATCCTCTAAGTCCTCGTCTCTGGTTTCTTCTCTACCTTCTCTTGAACCAGAAGATTTTGTTTCTCCCCCTTGATTTATTACCTCTTTTTGTTTATCCATAAATATATTTCTCTCCCCCTTTCTATATATTTGTATTCTCTTCTCTTTTCGGATATGATCTGTGTTGTCTTCTTCTGCCTCTTCATTCACACTGATTCGTGGTAAGACAACTGTTTCTTCAAAGATAGAGTCAGATACCTCATTTGAACTTTTGTAGTATGGAGTAGTCTCAAAGAAGGTAACATCCATAGAAATATATCTTCTATGAGAATTAGGATCATAACAGATGTATCCTTTCTTTTCACAAGAATATCTAATGAAAATGCATTTTATTGCCCTTAGATCAAACTTATCTCTGAATTGTTGATGAACATGCACATAAAAAACACATCCAAATATTCTGGGAGTCAGATGAAATGAATTATCTTCCGATTTAATCACCTTAAAAGGAGATTTTCTTGCGAGAGTTACAGTTGGGATTCTATTCATTATATATATTGCTGTAAGGATAGCTTCTGGCAAGAAATACTTTGGAACATTATGCCCAATAAGTAATGTTCTAGCGATTTCCAAGATATGTCGATTTTTTCATTCTGCTACTCTATTCTGTTATGGTGTATAAACACAAGAAGTTTGATGGATGATGCCATGAGTTTGAAGATATGATTCCAACTGAGCATTACAGTATTCTCCACCATTATCTGATCTGAGTATTTTAACAGTATAGCCAAACTGCGTCTTGATAAGATTATGAACTAGAGGAAAATTTGAAGAAATTTCTAACTTTGATTTCAATAGATAAACAAAGGTAATTCTCGAAAAATCATCAATAAAAGTAACAAAGTACTTATAATTTCCAGCAGAAGGTATCACACATGGTCCCCAAACATCAGAGTGTATTAATTCAAAAGGAACATCTGATCTTGATTCACTACTGGGAAATATAGCTCTATGATGTTTTGCACATTGACATACATCACACTGAATGACCACATCACTAGGAATTGAAAAAGGAACAAACTCTCTTAATTTTGAAACAGGCAAATGTCCTAATCTACTATGCCAGATCTTTATTTCTACTTCAGTGCTACTAGCTACTAATGCTCTTTTCTGCCTTATAATTTGATCTCCAAATAAAATGTATAATCCATTGTGTAGTTCACCACGACCAAAGATTCTTCCCATCTTCAGATCCTAAAAAATACAACCATATGGAGAAAAAGTAATTATACAATTCATGTCTCTAACCAATAAACTTACTGAAAGTAGATTTACTGGGAATTCTGGAATATATATCACTGAGTTAAGTCTAAGATTATCTTTCTGAATTGTTCCCTTTCCTTCTATAGGAATTAAAAAACCATTTGCAACTTTTACATATTGAGGAAATGGAGTCACTTCATATTGCATCAAGTTAGACTTATTTCCTACTATATGATCGGTAGCTCCTGAGTCTATTATCCAATTAGAAAACATCATAGTCTTTAAGAGAGTAATTACCACTAATACTGTAGGAAGTAGGACTCGATTCTGTCTTCGATGAGGAAGTTGAAGGTTGATCTCGTAAACGTGTCTCAATCTCTGCAAGTTGTTTCTGCAAGTCAGCCATTTCATCAATAGGATTCTTTTATGCTTTCTTCTCAGATACAGTTACTACATTACTGTCATAATCTTTGTATTCTATAGGCCTTTTTCCATAAACCTTATATTCTGAAGGTTTTCCCACAATTTTCCAACAATGCTCGCGTGTGTGTCCTCTTTTCCCACAATGTGTGCACTGCAGTCTGTTCTTATCATCATAATTTTGATTCCTTCCTCCTTCATAGTTTTGATTTCTTCCTCTTCCTCTACCTCGAAATGAGTCTTTTCCTTTCTGATAACTGCTCTGACCTCTACCAATAAATGCAGATTTCTCAGCATGTAGGTGTTCACCTTTCTCTAAATTCTTCCGATCTTCTTCCCTCAGTAGAAGTAAATATACTGTTCCAAGAGAAGGAAGTTCTTCCTTGCTTAAAATGTTCAACTTGATTGATTCGTATTCTGATGAAATTCCTCAGAGTAAATCAAATACTTTTCTAATTTTACCTTCAGTTGTTCTTTCTTTCACACAATGGTTGCACTTATTTTCCACAATAAGTTTATGTTCATTCCAAAGTTCTCTTAATTCACCATAATATTCAGTGACTGACCTTGTTCCTTGGCGGCATTTTCTTATTCTTTCAATAATCTCATATTTCTTTGCGATATTTCTTTGTCTCGAATAAGCTTCTTCCACTACAGACCAAATTTCAGTTGTTGTTTCCATATACATAAATGTCTTACTTATAGATGGACTCATAGATTGAATTAGCCAAGAGCTGACTAGTGCATCATCTTTAGACCATCTGTCATACTCAGCACTGCTTCCCTCTGAAGGAGGTGGGCTCTGTCTAATGATAGATACCTTTCCTCTAGATCGTAACACGAGTTCAATAGACCTCACCCATTCTCTGTAATTTCGTCCATCTAGACGAATATTCGTAATTTGGAATAGTTCCATTTTCTGATCATTTCCATATGTGGACGACAGTGATTCTTCTTTCAATCTTCCTTCCATATTGATTCACGCTTCTTGAGAATGAGATTTCTTCCCTCAATAGATTGTTAATGCTGAATTTGTATGAATATTCTTAATACTGACTAATGTAGTCAGTATATGTCTATTTGTAGGTCAAGACAAGGCTCAGATCTTCTCAGTAAATGACTTGATTTCAGTCCACCCCTGCTCCAAGGTATGTTGAAGTTTGTTGAATGCTATGATGGTGCAGAAAAAAATTTGTAGATCATGCCCCTCCAAGGTATGTCAACTACCTAGATAATGCAATACTCGCATCAAAGTATTCTGCAGATTGTGATTATGACTGTCCACGATCTTGATTGTTGAAAATTTCAGTGACTTGATTCATATGACTGTCCACGATCTTGGTTAATGCTCATAAATGTTCACCATAACATGTACCAAGGCTGATTCATTCACTGTCACAACCACCATTGATTTGATTGTATACATATGATAAATTCCAATCGAACCAAGATTATATCACGATCATGACTTGTAAGAATCGTGATTTAAGATTTGGTATTTAATCCATAATCAATTAAACCTGCCCTCTGTTATAAATCTGAACTTCTTTTGACGAATTTCAGAAATTTTCCTTCAACCCCTTCTAAATAACTCACAAACACTTGACTTGTAATTTAAGGGATGATTTGATGCAACAAGCTAACGTATTCGCGTCCAAAGCTCTGATATCATGTCGATCAATAGAGAAATTATCATCAAGGAGATTCAAACACTTGAAGAAGAGGATACTTGGTTGGTCGGCCAGTCTATTTCTGCCGCCACCATCTTTTTTTATTCATTCTGATTACAACCCTAATAACAGACCCCTTATATATATAACCCTAATCTAACTTGAAGTACTAAAATACCCTTGATTAGTAATACCCTTTACATGATTAATCACGGGTCCTAATGGATCCGAATTACAAGGACCATAACAGAAATTACAAAAGGCATGCATACGACACACTTTTACTTTAACTATACTAGTCTAGACTCACACTAACTCTTAAGAGTAAATTATAGTAAACCTAGTGCAATCATCAATAAATGATACAAAATACTTATATCCTTGCATAGAAGTTGTCGAACTAGGGCCCCAAATATCAAAATGCACAATATCAAAAGGAATGGAAGATCTTTCTTCATTTAAAGGAAATGAAATATGATGGTGTTTTGCCTTCTGACAAGTTTCACAATTAGTTCAAATCATTACAATTACTAAATTCAGGTAATAATATCTTTATTTTGGAAAATGGTAAATGGCCTAGTCGCTGGTGCTAACGAAGTATATGCTCCTTCTGTCTCTCAGTAATAATTGTTGATTGTAGAGCAGCATCTTTATTGTCCTCGCAAAAGTAGAGGCCTCTCCTCATATTACCCTAACCAAAGATCTTCCCCGTCTTCAGTTCCTCAAAGACACATCCAGTGGAATCAAAGATTATACGACATTTTAAATCCAAAGTCATAACAAAGACAAATAATAGGTTTACTGATATGTTTGGAACATATAAAACGTTTGTCAATTCATAGTTATCAAAGAAATCTCTTCTCCTGACCATGTGATCTGTAACACCTGAATCAATAACCCATATCCTTAAATAAGAAGAATTTATATTACCCTGAGTTAAGAATGAGAAAGGATAGACAATAGATGTTTGTGATTCGCTGTGAAAGGATGAAGAAGGTTGTTGCGGATCAGTCAAACGTGCCTTCAACAATTCAATTTCCTTTCTCATATCAGCTAAAGAAGGTACACTTTCCTCAGTCTTCTGTTTTTCATTCTGATCACTACTAAAGTATGCTCTGTTGTTTAATTTCGGAAAATAGATAAGTTTTTCAACTAACTCCCAACAAGTTTCCTTAGTGTGTCGTGGTTTCCCACAGTGAGAGCAGTTGATCTTCTCTTTCTCTTCAGGTGTCTGTCCAGATCTACCTCTGCCTCTGTTATAACCTCCTCTTCCTTTAGCGAAAGGAGGAACATAAGTATTTTTCCCTATAAATGCTGAGGTCTCAAAATTAATTTTGGTTTCTTTTTCAAGAAGCTTTCTATCTTCTTCTCTAAGGAGGAGTGAGTATTCTGTACTCAAAGATGGAAGTTCTTCCCTGCTGAGGATGTTATTCTTTACAAATTCATATACTGTTGATATACCCCATAGAAGATCAAACACTTTACGCTCTTCAAACTCCTCATTCCGTTCTAGTATAAGTCTGACATTTAGTCTAGAGTTTAGATGTAGTTCTTCCCACTGACCTCTAATTCTGCATAATACTCACTAACTGACCTTCCTCCTTGTCTGCATTTTTAAATCTTCTCTATAAAATCATATTTCTTCGCAATATTTTTTCTTTGAGCATAAGCTTCCTAAACTGCCAGCCAGATATCCCTAATAGTGTCCAAAAACATAAAAGTATTGCCGATGAAGAGAGTCATGGATTATATTAGCCAAGCACTTACTAAGGTATTTTCTCTACATCACCAAGAATAGGAAGGAACTGAAATTAGGGGTCGAAGAAGATCACCTGTCAAATAATCCCACCGCTCCCTTGCCATAATAGCCAGCTCAATAGATCTGACCCATTGTAAATAATTATTGCCATCAAGTTTCAAATTTGTGATTTGAAAACCTTCACTTTTGTCTGACGAGAGTTCATTACTTTCTACCATCTTTGCTCTTTCCATATTCGGATTGATATCTCACCGAAGGAATACCTTTAAATCTGCTCCAATCGGTTGACCATGGAAAAATCAAATTTTTTAAATAAAACAATTGTCTCACTTCCTCTTGGACATTTCATCGAATAGTTGTAGTGCATCACTTGTAGATTACGAAAGAAGATGTTCACGGTGAGAGGTAATGAATCTAATAACGATTTTGTAATGAAATCAGTGTTATCCATATCGCATCGTATCGTACGATATGGTGCGATACGTATCGTATCATAGGCCACCATGATACGATACACCCCAGTGTATCGCTGTAACCAAAGTATCGTACCGTATCGTGCAATACGGGCGATACGCCCTGGGACCCTTGGCCGATCGAAACCCGCAATTTTTCGCGGGTTTCCTCTCTCATTTTGGGTTCTTCAAGCTCCCTAAGAGTCGGTTTTCGCCTCCTTTGTATTCAAAGCTCTAAAATCGTGCCCTACGGTGTCCGTGCAAGCCTCCAAACTTGGATTTAAGTATATTTTTAATGTTTTTTCCATTTTTTTCTTTTATATTTGTTGTTTTTTGTGTTATTTTATTTTTTTTTAATGACAAAATATGAAGTTATTAAATGTGTGTATACGATTTTTATTGCATTCATGAAGTGGGAGACACTCCATTTGAGTGTTATTTGAAGATTGAGGATTTTTATTTTCATGTTTTTGTTTGAATTAAAGTACTCCATTGAGATGGCAGAAAGGGGTGGTAGAGACTCCCATTATCGGTCTGATGATCCGGCATGGCAGTGGGGTATACCAGTTGAGGGTTCCAGGTTAAAAATTATATGCTTATTTTGTGAAAAGGTGGTTAATGATAGAATTTTAAGGTTGAAACACCACCTAGCAGGAACTAGGAAAGAAGTTCTTCTATGCACAGGCAGAGTTAGAAGTCTGCCAGAAGGTATTAAATAGCAATGCTTACAGATGATTGAGAGCATACAGAAAAGGAGACAACAAAAGGATGATTTCCAGATGTGTGAAGAAGCTGATGATGCTACTGCCACTGGAGTTGGATTCACTGATAGTTTGCCTTCAGATGCTAGAACACAGATTGGTAGTAGCAGTTCACGAGCACCTAACAGGGAAAAGAGGGTTGCACCTGAAGACATTGGAGGTGGCAGAAGAGGAAGTTAAGGAAAGAGTAGAGAAAGAACTTCTTCTACCATACATTCGTTCTTTCCTCCTTCCACTATACCTAGTGCTCAACCTAGAATTCATGCTGCTATGGCTTCAGAACAACTGCATGATCAGGCAGACCTTGCAGTGGGCAGATGGTTTTATGATGCATGCATTCCATTTAATGCAGCAAACAGTTTTCATTTTCAAGCAATGACAGATGCAATTACTAACATTGGTCCAGGATACAGGATGCCCTCTTATCAAAAGTTGAGAGGGAAGATATTAGATCAGACCGTCATTGAAGTACAGCAATATTGTTCGACTTTGAGACAGTCGTGGAAGGAAACGGGATGCACTATCATGGCAGATGGATGGACCGATAGGCGAGGAAGGACATTGCTAAACTTTCTTGTATATTGTCCTAAAGGACTCATGTTTTTTAGATCTCTAGATATGTTTGAGGAGAGGCACACTTCATAGATCCTACGATATGAATTTGATAAGGTTATACCGGAGGTTGGGCTAGAAAATGTAGTCCAATTGATTACAGATAATGCAGCTAACTACAAAGCAGTTGGGAAGGAGTTAGCTGATATTTATGGGACTTTCTACTGGACACCATGTGCAACCCATTGTTTAGATCTCATCCTCGAGGACATTGGTGAGATGGATGAAATAAAGGCAGAAACTGAGTGTTGCCAAGATATTACAAAATTCATTTACAACCATGCATTTGTTTTGTGTATGATGAGGAGATACACAAAAGGCGCAGAGCTTCTTCGCACAGCTGCAACTCGGTTCGCAACAAACTTCTTTTCTGTACAGAGTATTGTGAGACAGAAGCAAGCCTTAAAGAGAATGTTCTCCTCAGATGAGTGGCAACAATTTGTAGAGTTACCTCAAAATAGAAGGAATAGAAAGTTGAATGAGATTGCAAAAACAGTTTTTAGAAGTTCATTTTGGAATGCATGTGTTAGAATATTAAAAATTACCTGACCTTTAGTGAAAGTTTTGAGATTGGCTGACAGCGAGGAGAAACCATCTATGGGCTACTTTATGAAGCCATGGACAGGGCAAAAGAAGCGATCAAAAATAACTTTAATGAAAAAAGAGTGATTATGTGCCCGTGTGGAAAATAATTGATAGTAGATGGAATAAACAATTGCATCAGCCTATTCATGCAGCAACCTACTATCTAAACCCATCATTCAGGTACTCAGCAACCTTCAAAAGGGACGGTGAGGTTAATCGAGGAATCATTGAATGTATCGACAGATTAGTCCCTGATGAAAGCATAGCAGATGCGATACATCGAGAGATGGAGATATATGATAATGCTCTTCACTTGATGGGTTTGCCTGTTGCAGTTCGCAACCGCACTACGATGCGTTCAGGTAAATTGTTTATTTTCATATTTAAGTTTCATCTTACATTACTGTGGATTATGTCTATAATATTTGTCTTTTTCTACAGATGTTTGGTGGAACAGGTTTGGAACTGATTGTCTAAACCTTAAAGATTTTGCAATGAGAGTCTTAAGCCAAACCTGTAGTGCAACAGGTTGTGAAAGAAATTGGAGTGCTTTTTAACACATCCATACAAAGAAGCGCAACAGGTTGGAACACAAAAGACTAAATGATTTAGTTTATATTCGTTGTAACATGTGCCTTCGTGAAAGGTAATGTTGTATTACTTTCAAATTTTTAATTCAATATTGTTTAACTTCAATCTTCAATTGTTAATATTATTTACTAATTGTTTATCTTTGTTTGTCATAGGCAATTAAAAAAAGTAAATAGAGAAGAAAGTCACTTCGATCCAATAAGTTTGGATAATTTTGATATATTAGAAGATTGGGTTATGGAAGACACTGAAGAAAATGCCCTCCTAACTGAAGAAGACGTTGCTTGGATTAATTTGGAAGGAGCGCAACAACATGAAGGAGATGAAGAATTTGATTTCCAAGAAGAAGGTGTCGCTGATGATGATGAGGAGGATCTGCAACAAGGAGAAGATGAAGATTATTTAGTTGATAATCCTGATTACAATTTATAAAATGTAACTGTGTCTGTAATCTTTATTTCATTTTTTGGATTCAAAATATGTAAATTTGGATGCAATTGTTCAATGTTGAATGCTCAATCTGTACTAAACTTATAGTATATGAATTTAAAGCAATTACCATATTTTTCCTGAATTTTTTCTTATTTTTTTCGATTTTTTTCGAATTTTTACTAATTTTTATTGATTTTTAATTAATTTTTACATTATTTTAATATTAAAGTACGATACGATACGATATGCCCGTATCGTGGAGCCCAGCGATACACGATACGATACGCGTCATGCAACACTGAATGAAATCACTCAAATATCAATTTAAAAGAACAAGAAAGAGAAGAACTTGTTGTCCTACGGGTTCTTCATTGTGCCCACGACTTCTTTCTGTTGATTTCCTTCGATACTTAATGCTAAACGGCCACAAGAGGCTCTAATACCATGTTGAAATTAATCAGCAACATAAACTTCTTTATTCATGAAAGCCGAATACAAGAAGAAGACACTGAGGTGCTGGTCGGCCAATCCTTGCCGCCACCCTCTAATTCTCATTAAAACCTAATGGCAGTCCTAATGACTACTTATATGGCTGATCAAACTTGAAAAATGATAATACCCCTAATAAGTGACTATTGGATTACGGTTCAAAACCCGTATTACAAAATACTATAATATACATGACTCAGACTTGGCTATGACTCTATGTATACATTTATAACTAAATAGTAACACTAATTAATCAAGATTTAACTTGATCTTCAACACTATCGCATATCCATTCTCATTTCTCACCCTAGGTAATTTAAGTATTTATAGTTAAAGGATATGGATTATTGATTCTGGGGCTACAGATCACATGGTCAGTAGAAGCGATTTCTTTGATAATTATGAGTTGACCAAAAAAAAAAATTCATATTAGACTGGCAGATGGTTCTCATACACCAATAGTGGGAAAATGAAGTATTATTATATCTTTTGGCATTTTAAAGAATGTTTTACATGTTCTGAACATATCAACATATCAGTAAACTTATTGTCTGTCTTTGTTATGACCTAGGATCTGAAATGTCGTATAATTTTTTATTCTACTAGATATGTCTTTCATGAACTCAAGACGGAGAGGATCTTTGGTCAGGATAGTGTGAGGAGAGGCCTCTATTTTTGCGAGAATAATAAAGGAACAGCATTACAATCGACTGTCATTATAGAGAAACAGAAGGAGGATATACCTCTTTGGCACCAGAGATTTGGACATTTACCTCTATCTAAAATTAGGATACTTTTGCGAATTCAGTCATTGTAATAACTTGAATTTGAATTGTGAAACATGCTAGAAGGCTAAACACCATCGTACTTCTTTTCCGTTAAGTGAAGCAAAATCCTCTATTCCTTTTGAAATTGTGCATTATAACATTTGGGGCCCCTTCTCTATTACCTCGTTACATGGATACAAGTACTTTATATCTTTCATAGATGACTGCACTAGATTTACTACGATTTATCTCATGAAGACTAAGGACGAAGTGAAGAATATTTTACCTATATACTGTCAGTTTGTGAGTACACAGTTTCAAGGTACACGGTACAATTAAAGTTTTTCGTAGTGACAACAGTGGTGAGTTTATGTCTCATATCACTTCACTCATATTTTTCAGATCATACAATATTACATCAAACCTCGTGTTCATATTCTCCCCAACAGAATGGAGTTTCGGAAAGAAAAAATAGACATATTTTAGAAGTGGCAAGAACACTTTTAATCGGGTGTAATGCTCCGAAATATTATTGGGGTGAAGCAGTTTTAACTGCAATTTTTCTTATAAATCGTATGCCAAGCAGAGTCCTCAATGGCAATACCCCATTTCATTCATTATGTCCTAACCAGAAACAATTTCATGTACTTCCTAGAATCTTTGGGTGTACACGCTTTATTCATATTCACCAATATACGAGAGATAAACTTGATGCGAGATCTATCAAATGTATTTTCTTGAGATACTCTTCTACTCAGAAAGGTTATAAGTGTTATGATCCTCTCAGAAGAAGATTATATGTAACTTCGGATGTTACCTTTTCTGAAGATACTCCATTCTATCACATGCAGGAAGTTTCACATACAGAAATATCAACAAATGTTATATCTCTCCCACAAGTTGAGAATCAATCAGAAAATGAAAGGAAAGAAGAGGAAATGATACCTCCTCAAGAGAAAGAATGGCAGGTATATACCAAAGGAGTAAGAAAGACCTTCCTCCCTCATTAATCTACCACCCAGAATCAAGTATTAGATTAAATTCCTTCTCAAGTAATATCACATAACTCAGATAGTGATGTAAGTGACCTACCGATTGCAATTCGAAAAGGGAAGCGTGTAGTAGCCAAATATTCGTTGCATAACTTGGTGTTATATTCCAACTATCCAAGAGAATATCAGTTATTCGTGTTGAATGCAGAAACCATAAATATTCCCAGAATATTTGAAGAAGCAGAACAACTACCAGAATCGAAGAGAGCAATGGAAGAGAAAATTGCAGCACTAGTACGTAATAAGACTTGGGAACGGGTTGATTTATTATCAGATAGGAAAACAGTTGGCTGCAAATGGGTATTCTTTATGAAATATAAGACCGATGGAAATATAAAAAGATACAAAGTCAGATTAGTAGCTAAAGGCTATAGTCAGTTATATGGCATAGATTACCTTGAAACATTTGCTCCAATGACAAAGATAAATACCATCAGAATTATTTTAAGTGTAGCAGTTAATAAAGGATGGGAATTGTAGCAGTTGGACGTTAAGAATGTTTTCCTTCAGGGAGATCTCATGGAAGACATTTATATAGACCTCCCACTAGGATACTGTGAGAAACAAGAGCAGGGTAAAGTATGTAAATTAAAGAAATCAATTTATGACTTAAAATAATCTCCAAGAGCATGGTTCAAAAAATTCAGTGATGGTGTCACAAAATTGGGCTTCAAACAGTGTGCCAGTGATCATACTCTCTTTATCAAACAAGGCCTGAAAACTATCATGTTACTGGTTTACGTTGATGATATTATCATTACAGGTGACGATACAGATCACATAGTGGATCTAAAAAGTAAACTAAATATGTTGTTTGACTTAAAGGACTTGGGAAGACTACATTATTTTCTGGGGATAGAAGTTATTCATAAGGACAACTGTTTATTCCTACGTCAAAGAAAATATATTCTGGACTTAGGAAACTAAAATGAAAGAGTGCAGATTATGCTCCATTCCCATGGAAGTTCTTAAGGAAGAAATGGTCACATCTCCAGAACCATACGAAGATGTTGGTAAATACCAGAGATTAGTGGGGAAGTTAATATACATTACTATTACTCGACCTGACATTAGTTTTGCAGTTGGGTATGTTAGTAGGTGGATGCACCGTCCATCTAAACAGCATATGAGCACTATGTTTCATATTATCAAATACTTAAAATCCTCAATAAGCTATGGGTTATTATATGCTCCACATTCATCACTTGATATAAAGATCTATTCAGATGTTGATTAGGCAGGATCTAAAACTGATAGGAAGTCAACCTCAGGCTATATAGTATGCTTAGGAAGCAATGTAGTATTATGGAAAAGTAAGAAGCAATCTGCAATAGTCAGATCAAGTGCAAAGGCGGAGTATTGGGCTATTACTATGGGAATGTGTGAAGGCCTATGGATTATATCACTCCTAGGAGAGATTGGTATCAAAGAAAATATTCTGATTGATTTCTTTACTAACAGTAAATCCCTTCAAATAGCCTTAAATCCAGTATTTCATAAAAGGACTAAACACATAGAAATAGAGTGTCACTTTATCAGAGAGAAGATTTCTCAAGGTATCTTCAACCTTGTTCATGTACGCCCTGAAGATCAGCTAGCAGACATCTTGACTAAACCAATTTCAGTTAATGGATTTAAGAAACCTCTCGTGAAGATAAGAATTACAAGTCTTCAACTTGAGGGGTCGTGTTAAAGATCAAGTTGAAGATCAAATGTTTTAATTTGTTCAGTTTTAAATTTATATTTATGTTATGCTCTTTGTAAGTGGTTTATGTCTCAGGTAGTTTGGATCCCAATGGATCAGTTTTGGATCTATTGGGAATCGGGTAGGATTAGTCTTTCATTAAGGGTATTTAGGACATTTAAGGTAGATTAGTAGTAGAAATAGTGTGTTATAATTAGGTTTAGGTATAATAGAAAAACAGAGGCAAGAAGTCAGCAGCCAGGAGAGGGCTCCGACCTGCCCTAGTGTGTCTACCAATTTTTAATCATGGTATGTTTTGTTTAATGAATATTATTTCTCATAATTTCTTCACCTAGTACTACACCGGATGGTCAACCTAGAATTCGTGTTGCTATAGCTTTAGAGCAATTACATGAGAACACAGACTTTGCAGTTGGAGATGGTTTAATGATACATGTATTCTATTTAATGTAACAAATTCTTTTCATTTTTAAGCAATGGCATATGCCATTGCTAACATTAGTTCAGGATATAAGATATCTTATAATAAGTTTGAGAGAGAAATTATTATATAAGACCGTTCTTGAAGCCAAAGAATATTATTCAACTTTGAGGGAATCATTGAAGGAAAAAAAGATTGAATATCATGGCAAATAAATGGATAGATAGGTGAGGAAAGACTTTATTAAACTTTTTTTCTATTGTCCTAAAGGACTTTTTTTTAAGATCACTAGACGTCGCAAGAGTATCATACTACAAAGGTTATAAGACAAGAATTTGATAAGGTCATTCTAAAAAAGGTTTTAAGGCAAGAATTTGATAAAGTGATATTAGAGGTTAGGCCTGAAAATATAGTCAAATCAATTACATATAATACAACTAACTATAAATTAGTTGCAAAGGAGTTAGGTGAGAGTTATGATACCTTTTATTAGACACTATATGCAACCCATTTTCTAGATCTTGTCCTTAAGTATATTTGAGATATGGATGAGGTAAAGGCAGTAATTGAGTACTGTCATAATATCACCAAATTTATTTATAACCATGCATTTCTATTATGTATGATGAGATATACTATAGAGCTCCTTCGTACGGTTGTTACTCAGTTTGAACTAATTTTTTGTCACTATAGAGCATGCTTAAACAAAGGCAAGCCTTGAAGAGAATGTTTACCTCATATGAGTGGTAACAGTTTACATAGTTACCTCATAATGGGAGAAATAAAAAACTTAAAACTTAATGAGATTTCAGAGACGTTCTTCAGGAGTATATTTTGAAACTCGTGTATTAGATTATTAAAGATCACATGTTCTTTAATTAAAGTTTTGATATTGACTCAAAGTGAGGAGAAGTCATTTATAGGCTACCTTTATGAAGCCATGGATAGGGCTAAAAAAGCTATCAAGAGGAAGAAAGAGTGATTATATACCGTCTTGAGGATTATTGATAATAGATGGAACAAACAGTTGCATCAGCATATTCATGCAATAGCTTACTACCTAAATCCAACATTTAGGTATTATATAATATTTAAAAAGAATGGTGAGGTTAATAAAGGTATCATTGATTGCATAGACAAATTAATCCCTGATGAGAGTAGAGTAAATGCTATCCATCGAGAGAAGGAGATCTACGATAATGCTCTTCACTTATGGGTTTGCCTGTAACTATTTGTAACCGTACTAATATGCACCCAGGTAAACATACAAATAATTTATCTTAGTATTTAAGTTTCTTAAATCTTATATTTATATTGGAATAGGTCTTTATATTTGTCTTTTTTCGATAGATGTTTGGTGGACCAGGTTTAGAAATGATTGCCAGACTTGAAAGATTTTGTAATAAGGGTTCTGAGTCAAACCTATGGTGCATCTAGTTATAAAAGTAATTGAAGTGTCTTTGAACATATCTACACAAAAAAAGTATAAGTTGGAATAAAAGCGGCTCAATGACCTAGTTTTCATCCATTACAACATGCGACTTCGACAGAAGCAATTAAGGATTACTTACTAATTAAGTATTCAATTCAATGTTGCAATTTATTAAGTTTTAATTCTTTAACTTTTCAGTTTAAATTTTTATTTACTTATCATTCTCACAAGCAATTAAGAAAGTTAAACTCAAGTAGGTACAATAACCAATTTGATCCAATAAGTTTTGATAATTTTAATATCTTACAAGAGCATATTATGGAAGATGATTAAGCAAAGACACTCCTAACTGAAAAAGACATTCAGTGGATCATTTTGGAAGGAGCGCAACAATATCTGCAAGGGGATGATGATATTATTTTGATATTGAAAGTGGTGATGATCTTGAACAGAGAGGAGAAAAAGATATTTAGTTGATGATCCTGATTATAATATGTAATTCTTTTTTTATTATAATTTTGTAGCTTGCTACTTGTTTAATCATTGAGATGTAATGCTTAAATGCTTATACGTTGAAATTTGAATGGTGAATGATGAATGTTTACTCAACTTTTGAATTATATGAAGTGTTTATAGTTGTCCTCATTTTTCATGAATTTTTTTATTTTTATTTTTAAACTATTTTTAAAAAAGTTTACGATACGATACCCCTTTCTCTTGAAACAAATTTTTATGATACGATATGATACACATGACACTCATTGCAACAAATGAAATCAAACAAATTTGAATATTAAAATTGCTTAAGTTTGTCATCTTTCCAATTTATTGCATAATGTTAGAGAGAGGCCAAAAGTTGAAAAGAATGGTTCTCTTTTGGTTAGGCGGGACTCAAAAGCCAAGAAGTTGAAAGAAGCAACAAGTCTGATGCACATGGTTTGAAACTTAGAAAACAGTGTCAAGAGCCATTGCTCTTCGAGCTAGGGGGATGACTCAAAAGCCATCAACCTTAAAGTAGCATCACTTTGACAATGGTGAGTATAGCTGGTGAGGTTAGCCTAAACCCAGCTGGCATTTCAGAGAAAAAGAACGATAAATGAGAACAATTGACTATAAAAGTAATTACAATAATTTATGAAACTCTTGAAGTTTAGATGGAAAAATTCTTGACTCTACAAGAAAATGAAACTCAAAGATTGTTGGGTGCCAAAAGTCATTAATTTATTAAAATATGACATACTTTATTTCCATCAATCTCCAATGAGAAGGTGCAAAAAATTGGATGACAAACACCTTAAAAAGGGAGAGATAGGCCTCTAAGGTGTTGAAATGAGACAATAAAATAGGACCTTACTTTTCTTTTTGAGTTAAATGCTAAAATGGAACAAAATCGAGGTCAATGGCGATCAAGAATCCATATGGCCTACCCCACTCAACATCTGACATGCTAATGGTAGCACAAACTAAATTATATGGTTACCACATCCACAACATAGACTTGGCATAGGATATACGTGGAGGAATCCATTGAACCTCTAGGAGAATTTATGCTTATAGTAATATTTGGGCACAAACTAAAGAATGATCTAGCTTATTGTGGGTTAACTGCTAGCATGGCACACGATAGGGATACGTGGAAACAAAGAATCCATGTAGCCGACCCCGTCTAGTATGGGAAAAGGCTTAGTTGTTGTTATTGTTGTAGTAATATTTGGGCGCTTTTCTATAAGGGCTGTGGCTAAAGAACCAAAACTAAGTAGCAACTAGTTTGTCCATCATCTTTCCAGCAGTGTCTCTTGAGATCATCCGCAAACTCTTCACAAGGATCTTCAATGTCATCTTGTTTCTTCATAATAGGTGTGAGCGATTTGGACCTCCCACTTGCAGTTCAAAAGATTCTCTACATCCCCCATCACCTCATGAGGAGTCTCTTCATCTTGATTCCCCAACACCGCATGAGGAGTCTCTTCATCTTGATTTCCATTTAGCATTTGAAACACCCGCATGTTGCCAACTTCAATAATGATCTTCCTTATTCCTTTTCTCCAAGCTAAATGCATGACATCAAGCCCCCTATATCTCAGCCCTTGTAATGCTGCGTCACACCATCCTGGTTCGCTTACGGCTTTCATTTTTAGAAAACAAGAACCGACAGTTAAAAAAACACCGGTTTTAAGAATCGGAACCTACTGAGCACGAGTTTCGAATCTGGCATACAGGAAACCTCCATTCAGTGCACAATTTTTGTTATGATGTGTATGGTAACATCACTGATATCACTGCCACAGACCATCGTGATGACATCAGACGAGGAATATGAACCGACTTGACTCTAGGTCAGGCTTTAATAATATCGTTTATCTTTAAAAGTATGAAATAATAGTTTATAAAAAAATCATGTTGCAGGAAAATTCTATCAATCATTGCTGTCAATTACTATCAATTAACAGCTCACCCAGTGGCCGACTCAAATAAATCCTATGTCATAAAGACTTGATAAAACTTTTTTGTTTTACTAAATAGTTCTGCTTTTGACCTAGAATCAGCAGTTATGAACCGCTAACTGGAACCAACCTACGGTTGATACGGTTACGGTTACGGTTTATGGTTCCAGGCATTGTTGTTTATAGCGTATCGTACGCATATTGTTTTTGCTCGTGGTATAATTTCACAATGTATAAAAAAAAATTTAAAAATACTTTTAAAAATAAAAAAAAAAAGGCAAAATCAACAAATATTCTAAACAATTGTTATAAATCAAAATAAGTGGGACAAATATTAACATTATATCAAAACAATAGCATATGACTTATTAAAATTATTTAATAAGATAATAAAAACATACATAGGCTACGTTAAGTTGTCATTAACTAATAATATTATAAATTCACAATATAAACAAATAAATAAGGTAGCTGACCACGAAAAATAATGAATCAATTTGTCTAGTATATTATCAAATCAAACTAGAGAAAAGTAAAGGCCTATATATCCTTAGATGAGTTTGAGATAAAGAAAAACAATGATTCATATAACAAATATAACAAAACTATAAAAAATAAAGGAAAACAAAAGTTCATATCTCAAAACGTGAATAAGTCGCATCCATGCAATTGAAAAAGCGTAGTTTCGTAAATCAAGAGATAACCCCTCGTAAGTGTAGACAGAGGAGAAATGAATAAAAGAATGCCCTAAAATGCAAAATTCACAAAAAATAGGATTTAACTCGCGTGCTAGATCTGTATCCTCTATATTATACTATACGGCCCGATAGATTGGCCTAACCCAATATAGGCCGTGTATCATATCGAAATTCCCTTCAATATGCTAGGATACAAACTTATACATACTATAATCAAGACAACGCTCCAATATAGTTGTAGAAGATCGATAAATGAATAGCACCACAATGTGATTATCACGAAGCCTTAGAAAAGGCTATAGCCAAGAGTAACAAGCAAACACGAAGAGGATAATAAACACAAAACAAACTTGAATAAATAATCTTTATTAATTAGCCACAAAAAGCTTTAATGAAACAATAGAGTTTCCATCATATTTATAGAGGAGAATACATAAGAATAAGAAGAGGAGAGAAGGGGGTAAAGAGGAGAAGAGGAAAGGGGGCTGGTCACAGCCAGCGCCCAACGGCTAGTGGCCCTGCTTCGCCGGGCCGAGCGGTCCCGGGCCTACAAGACCTGTCAGGCTGGGCAACTTGGGCCCATTTTCTAACACCCTCCCTCAAACCGATAGCTCCAAGACTTGAAGTTTGCCAATTAAAGACACAATGTACGCTCATGAAAGGTATGGTTGTTGGTTATATACATAGCACTTTTGTTGTCGCGGAACATGATTGGAGGAGCTTCCAATTGTATGCCCAAGTCCTGAAGTAGTCGTCGCAGCTAAGTTAGTTCTGTAGTTGTGTTGGCCATTGCACGGTACTCAGTTTTGGTAGAGGAAAGAGATACCTTTTGTTGTTTTTTGCATCTCCATGAGACGAGTGAGTGACCAAGGAATATGCAATAGCCGATAATAGAATGCATGTCATTCACATCACCACCCCAATCAGCATTAGTATATGCGAGCAACTGAGATAACGAGGAAGAGGATAGAAATACTCTGATAGTTGAGGTTTGTCGAAATAACGAACAATCCTCATAACAGCACTCATATGTACTGAGGTGGGTGCATGCTGAAACTGACTTACAATATGAATGGCATGAGCAATATCAGGCCGTGTTATGGTAAGATAGGTGAGTGCTCCAACCATCTGTCTATAAGGTGTGGGATCACTTAGAAGTTCACCATCAACTAGACGCATCTTTTAGTTGATTACTTGAAGTGTCTCAACAACTTTGTCATCTGTAATACCTAATCTAAGAATAACATCATTAGTAAACTTAGTTTGTGATAAAAAGAAACCTCTATCATCACGAGTTACCTCAATGCCAAGAAAATAAGAAAGTTGACCAAGATCCTTCATTTCAAACATATTACCAAGTTCTTACTTGATTTGCTGGATACCTGTATTATCACTACTTATAATAATCATATCATCGACGTAGAGCAAAAGAATAACAATACCTGCAGAGGATTTTCTTATTAACAAGGTTGTATCACTATAACAGATAGTAAAACCATGCAGTGTTATGAATTCAGTCATTCTATCAAACCAAGCCTTGGGAGCTTGTTTGAGACCATATAAAGCTCTTTTGAGCTTTAAAACTTGATTTCTAGGAAGATTGAGATGAGGAGGAGGCCCTATATATACTTCTTCCTTCAACCAACCATTCAAAAAAGTATTTTTAGTGTCTAACTAATAGATATTCCAATGATGAATTGCACATACAGCTATAAGTGTTCTAACAATTATCATTCTAGCTACAGGAGCAAATGTCTCTTCATAATCAATTCCATACTCTTGTAAATAACCCTTGGCAACCAATCTAGCTTTATAACAATTTAATAAGTCATCACCATTAATCTTGATTTTATAGACCCACCTACAACCTTTAGTCTTTTTGTTTGATGGTATAGAGACAATATCCCAAGTTTGGGATCTATATAAAGCATCCAACTCTTCGTTCATTGCATGAGTCCATTCTTGTGATAATTGGACTTCTTTAAAGGTTCTAGGTTCCTTTATAGCTGAAATATTCGTTATTAAAGGTCTATGTCTTGGTGAAAAACTATCATATGAGACAAATCTTTCAAGAGGTCTAGAATCACGGTTTGACCTTCTAGGAATAGGCACAGACCTCTTATTGTAATGTTGATCAAAAGGTGTAATAGAGTGTCTGGTAATCATATGTTCATCAAGATCATTTTCTTCATGAATTACTTCTTCACCTAAAATATCATTCAAGAAGGAATAGGAAGAGTCATTAAGAGAACTATCATCATCCATGCTTTTAAAAACATATTCATTTTCAAAATACCTAACATCTCGTGATACATAAAGCTTATCATTTTTACAATCATAACATGTATATCCTTTTTTGGTTATTTCATATCCTAGAAAGACACATTCTATGGTCCGAGATGATAGTTTATCGTCTTTGTCAGTATAAACAAAGCATTTATATCCAAAAACAAGCAATCTAGAATAGTTAGGAGAAACTTTAAAGAGTTTTTCTATAGGAAATACATTTTGTAAAACCGAAGAGGGCATCCGATTAATTAAATTGACTGCAGTCATAATAGCTTCTACCCAGAAATTTTTAGGAACACCACTTGATAAAACAAAGTTCTTATGGTTTCCAAAATATGTCTATGCTTACATTTAGAAATATCATTTTGTTGAGGAGTCTTAGAGCACGAAGTTTGATGTATAATTCCAAACGTATTGAGATGGTTTTTAAAATCCTTTGACATAAACTCTCCTCCTGAATCGGATCTAAAAATCTTGATTTCGGAATCAAATTGATTTTTTACAAGATTATGAAAGATAACAAAATTTTGAAAGACATCATATTTTGCTTTTAAAAGAGATACCCATGTATACCTAGTAAAGTCATCTACAAAAATGACATAATAGGAAATGTCTTCTTTAGACAAAATGGGTGCCGAATCCCATACATCCGAATGAATTATTTCGAAGGGTCTTGTTGTAACATGTGTTTTGTTTGAAAATGGAAGATGTTGCATTTTACCAAGAACACAATCTTTGCAGGAAAAAGATTCCTTAAATTTCATTCCAAAAGGACATTGATACAATTTTTGAGCATTAATATGTCCTACTCTCTTGTGCCATAAAAGAGCATTATTTGTCAAAACATTAACATATCCTATACTATGCAAATAGTCCATAATGTAAAGTCCGCCCTCTCTATGGCCACGCCCAATCACCTTCTTTGAGAAGCGATCCTGTACAATACACCCCGTGGATGAAAAGGTTATAACACAATTTTTATCCGAAATTTGGGATACAGAGAGTAAGTTCAAATTCAATTTTGGAACAACACTAATTTTGGAAACTTTGAAATTTTTGTTTTCCAACTTTATTAACATTT
Organism: Brasenia schreberi; assembly: GCA_036023115.1. Lineage (NCBI taxonomy): Eukaryota > Viridiplantae > Streptophyta > Magnoliopsida > Nymphaeales > Cabombaceae > Brasenia > Brasenia schreberi. The sequence goes on from JAYKKT010000079.1 coordinate 4,828,657, forward strand.
AATTGTGTCTCATTCGCAGTATAAACACATGATAAGGGTTTTTGAACGCAAGATTTTAAAATATGTTCATTACAAGTCATATGAAACGAAGCACCCGAATCAAGAATCCAAGAGGTCGTACCTTTAATTTTTTTTGTTGAACAAGAGAAGCCACACCAACTGTTGCTTTCTCCTTCATTTGGGCTTAAAGTTGCTTCAATTTTTCTTCAAGTGCAAGGATGGAAGATGAAGCACTTCTACTAAGGTCACCTTCTTTTTCAATTTAGGGCAATTTGGCCTTATATGCTCGGCTTCTCTACAATGATGGCAAATAATGTCTTTTCTTCGTTCTTCACTTTTGAAATGAAGAGGTCGGTAAGCCTTCATATTTGCTCCGGGTTTTGATGCGGCCAAGGCGGTGTCTCTTTGAAGTCTTGCTTCATTCATTCTTGTTTCCGTCATTTGAAGATCGGTAAGAATCTCTTCTTTTATAGGAAAAGGTTTTCTATGAATGAGTGATGATCTTACCCCTTCAAATTCTTTCCGAAGACTTCTTAGAAATTGGTATACAAAATATTCATTCTCTTCACATTGTCTCTCACTAAGACATTGTGTACATTTCTTTTTCTAACCATATAATCCAAACATTGGAAAATTCCCAAAAAAATTCATTTACCCCTTTATCTCCTTGTTTAAGTGAGACCAATTTGTTTCTTAATGCCATCTTATGAACCACATCGCTTTGAACATGGGACTTTTTCAAATATTCTCATTGTTCTTTAGCGTTGATAAAATCAGTCAAAGTGTCCCTAGTATGCTCATTTACATTATTCATGAGCACCCATAGGATTGTTTTATGACCTCCTTCATCCTCTTTTTGCTCAACTGTGGCATTCATAGAGGATTCTACCTTCGAACCACTTACATAGCCCCATAATTTTTTGAAATATAAATAGCTCATGTTTTATAGTTTGAGGGTGTTAGACGAAAGTTGAATCCCCCTTTATCATCCATATTTCAAGGAGAAAGAAACTAAAGAGGTAAACTTACAAAATACGATCGGCATGTTCCCGAAGTGGTGAACAATATTCTTATGATCGCAAAATGGCTCTAATACCATGTAATGAAGACGACGCTCCAATATAGTTGCGAAAGATCGATGAATGAATAGCACTACAATGTGATTATCATGAAGCCTTAGAAAAGGTTATAACCGAGAGCAACAAGCGAACACAAAAAAGATAATAAACACAAAGCAAACTTGAATAAATAATCTTTATTAATTAGCCACAAAAAGCTTTAATAAAACAATGGAGTTTACATCATATTTATAGAGGAGAATACATAAGAATAAGAAGAGGAGAAAAAGGGGTAAAGAGGAGAAGAGGAAAGGGGCTGGTCACAGCCAGCCCCCAACGACTAGTGGCCCGGCTAGGGCCACTTGAGCCCATTTTCTAACACGTATAACACTAGTTCAACTTCAAAGCAAATCGAAACCGTCGGGTCTAGTTTACCGAAAACTGGTGTACCTTGGCCTTACCAATTCCTTTCCACAAACAATTTGAAGATCAAGCTCTTAACATGTTGGGTTTAGGATCTTGGTGTCTCACAAGAGCCCACCAATTCAAGTCCCTCGGATCCGTGAGGCAAAAGTATCTGAATACCCCACTAATAGAGTCATGCATTCAACCATATAATCATAACAATAACTCTAGAATAACATCCCATATCCGCAATAACATCCACTGAGTCATATTCCAAGATCCATATAACCACATCCACATCCACAACATTCACATGTCACATATATTCGGTTATGTCAAAATAACATATTCATATCAAAATCACACATTCAAATCAAGTATTAAATCCGTTCTACGATACATAAACTCTTTACTCTCGTTGACTAGTTCCACTTATCCCTAACTCAGACATGTCGTAACCGACATGAGTTGCCCACGGCAACTATAAGTATAAATCAGCTCAACCAACGAAGTAACCGATACAACTCAGCACATCTACGAGTTAGGAGTATCCAATGTGTCTATCTGCAGTCCACTAATGTCATACACTGTCGTGGAAAATAAATCATTACTTGTCGTGGAAAAAAAATCATTACTGGTAGTATTTCACTCACCTACAATGGCAACCAATGAAGCTAACACTAACAGATATGTTCATTTGACGTCCCATACTATCATGAAAGATAGATCTATACCCATTAAGTGGTTTACTTGCATACAAGCACACTCATGTCATGCACCCATATAGTCATCAAAGCATTTTAAAGATTATTTCACAAGTCAACACATATATACCCATTTCAAAGCATTAATAAACATTTCACAATTTCATGCATCATCTAAAAGCAATTAAAACCTATGTCACACGGGAGCGGGTGCGGGTACGGGATACAGCAAATTTCAAAAATTTTGGGTGCGGCGACACGGCTAGGGTATATAATATTATATATTATATATAATATTCAACCTAAATAAATCAATCATAATACAACTAGTATTTGCTAATTTTGGGTGCACATAGGTATCAATTAGCAAGTTCTCACATAATGATCTAAAACTTACAATGATTTTATGAGCTACAAAATATCGAAGTTATGGATTCAAAGAGTTTCGAGATCTTTAGTAGGATATAACATATACTAGTATTTGTGCTAGGATCCACTAGTGATGTCATACTCTTCTGTTCTATTGATCAGGTAATCCACTAGTGATGTCATACTCTTCTGTTCTATTGATCAGGTAATGTTCCTGGTCCTTAAATGTGTTTGGTGACAAAGACTATTCTGTGCAAAGGCATACAATATGGAGTCAAGAATCCAATCAGATTGAGTAATAAGAAACCAATTGTTCGCACCCAAAATCATTAAAGCTAATATGATATACAACTACAATAGCAAGTACACAAGTTTATAAGTTTATATTAAAGCAAAACATATAAATGGTAAACAACTATTAATTTCATCATAATACACAAATCAATCTTCATTATCCGGACCCATTTAACCGTGAGTTACAAAAAAAAAAATAATAATAATTTATTTTTTTTTGCAAATTTCTTTTTTTTTGCAAAAGTTTTTTTTTTGCCATGCCGCACCCGACACGGTGTCGGTGTCGGTGTCGCACCAGTGTCGAGGTCGACACTCCACCCCTTAGAAGTGTCTGTGTGACTTAGATTAAAACTACCCCTAGCACATAACCAAAAAGAGAACACCTACCTGACGTCTCTATGCAAATCCCAATATAATACTGCTAACTCCCTTTTAATCACCTCAATTTAATCTCTAAATCATGATAAAAGTATAATATTATTATTCTATGTGCAAATACAAACCCAACAGCTCTAACAATGCCAAAATCATACCTTAAGCGAGTCCAAAAACCCTAAAACCCAATATAGATCCATATAGTCTCATTTTGATCCAACAAAAGAGTCCAAATCAAAATATGTTTTTAAAACGAATTTTGTTTCACAGTAGACCCGAATCTAGATTTGAAACCGTGTCCATGCAAAGATACTTGTTCAGTGTCCTAGTCGATATCACCCGCAACCGATACGACATGTTATATCGGTCAACCCGACACGACATGACGGGGCAGAAAAAACAAAAAAAATAACCAACACCACTCAAGATTCAATCATTTGCCAAGCTTTCAACTTTGAAGATCAGGACTTCTGCTGCCGGTATTATCCCATAAATGGCAATGAGTTACCTTGTTACTAGTAAGATAATCTACTACATTTAATTAAAGGAGCAAAACCAAATGCTCACAATTATGGCAACACAAATTTAATGTCAATGAAGTTAACAATTCCAAGAGAACATAAGGACATTCTTGTGGTGTCAAAAACTAGGGCTACTAGGGAGTGTATAGAATAAGTCCCTGATAACTGATTTTGGAAAAAGTATTATATCACTCCACATTTTTGGATACTTTTACCAGTAACCTTTTTGTTTGCCAGTATGTCAACATATGTTCCAGACAAGTCTGACATATCATGCAAGTGAAAGTTTCCTGATCTAAAACTTGTGATAACCGTTCAACCTAAGGAAACATGGAAGATGTTAATGACCATTTCAATATCATGTGATGTGATCCCTGTACAAAGATATGTGATTCGTATGAAGGATTGAGAATACTTAAGATCTAGCTTCTAGAGATGCTTGAGTCACAAACCTGTGGATCTTCTTCAATTCTTAGAACTCTAGGACTCAAACGGCCACTTCAAAAAGGAAGGCATAAAAATATGTCTTTCTCCCACCATAAGCGGACAGGTACATTAAGGAAAGAACATGATAGTACATCTACCAATTGCCAAACAGCTTTTCTTGGTTAGAGCACTATCTAGTCAACAACACTAAGCACTACGAGTGCCAATCTATGACACAAGAATCTAACTGAAAGATGACTAATTTGGGCAACAACCCTATGCACTATGCATGCCAAACAAAGACACAAGAATCTAACTGCAACATGACTAATTTGAGCCAAATCAGGCCTGTCAGTTCAATACTGCTCAAGTAATCTAATCTAGATGGTAGTTTAGAGCCTACATTACAAGACACACAACCAATAACGAGATCCATACCCTTATAAACATATCAACAAGTAGCTTAACAGTGAAACAGTATCACAATATAGTTTAGCGTATCAAATACCAAGCTATCCACTCTGAACCACAAAATTAAAACTTCATGATATCCACAGTTACTAAAACTGCCCAGCGACATTGCTAATTACGCTTCCAGGAAGTGAAATCCGGAGAAGAGAAGCAACCCATTTTCTTTAGGTATAGGAATTCACAAGAGATTCTAATTCCTATATTCAAGGTCATACTTCCCACTGTAGAAGAATCAGAATGCATAATGGGTTGGTAAACAAAACCCTAAAGTGAAGTATGTGATGAGTTTGACACCCAGGCATGAAGCTGGTAGTGATATGCCTAATGCCAACTTTGCCAATGAAGAACACTCACGATTCCGGAGGTGCAGGATCCTGGTTCTTTATGTAGGCACTCACATTCCATGTCTGAAGCATCACAATGCTCATCTCTGATGTGTTCACGGAATTACATTATAAATTATATATACTGTTTATGCACAATATTTAGTGCCTAAGTAAGGTTACTGAATTATTGTTTTAAGTGTTATTTAATGAGATGCTGAACGTGCATATTTACATTATTTCCCAAATGGTTTGACACAACACTTCTCAAATGACTCCCACAATGCTTGATTGCTGCTCAATGAGTCATACAATCGTGAAAATATTCCCCTCAATTTAAGTTTGTGATTTGCTTCTTGCTTTTCATTTTCTTTTCTGTAAACCATAGTTTATTAGTTATTTGCATTTACATGGATTTCTCTCTCAAAACACTAATGTAGTTATGCTATTAGCTGATGCCATATAACTAGGATTAAAATTTATAAAGCCGAGTATGGAACCTTAGTGAATTGACATCCCTATTTTGAAGGATAGATCCCCGACATCATGCAGTTAACAGGAAAGCAAGCAGTAAGAAAAGTAAATGACTACCTGGGAACCCGAACCAATGCATAGATCACTCCCACGTAAACCATCAACAAGCTCATTGTATATCTGCTCTTTAGGAGTTGGTGCTGGAACACCGTAATACGAGAACTCCACAACATCCACATCACACCAAACACCACCTGGTCCCTGTTTGTGTTGAACTTATTGGTTATTGGTTATGGAACTTCTAAGCAACACATGAATGAAAGCAGATACCAATATAGAATGGTATGGATGCCATGAAGAAAGCTGCCAAGAGGGAACAATAGAATAAAAGATTCACGCATTTGATTAAATGGATTACCACCACTAGACCAATTACACACCTCTAGTGCGGAAGGAAGGCGATGGATGCGACTAAGCCATTGGTGGTGCACTTTCCTTGCAACAAAGACAAGGATAGCTGGTATATCTGTGAGGACACCCTCCCTGATTCGGAAGCCAACAGCAGTGCCAAGACTGTAACGCCGCAAGATTTTGCTGTGGAATGCCCTTATTGTCATCAGCTCCAGAAGTGTAGTGGCTCGCTGGCCACTGGGTAGTCGGTTGAGAGTCTCTGGCAGCACCCCTTTTTGAAGGTTCCCGAAATAGTTTGCTCTGTCTTCAGCAGTATCATTTAATCTAGAAGAAGTTGGCCACAAGAAGTAAGCTGCATTGCCGTCAGAATGCTGCCCACTTGAAGCAATTGCTTGGAGTGGAGGCGGGCTAGCTGAGCGGAGACACTGATTACCACAGGAAGCTCGTTCAAGATCAAGAGACAAGTCATCTGACTGCACGGAGCCAGAGTTTCTCCCTCCTAGCTCCAGGGATCGACTATCGTCCATTTCTTCAGCAGGCCTACAAAAGACTATTTTCAGATGCTCTTAGAATTTATACCAGACGGGCACAAACCAAGTATCTCAGAACAAATAATTAATGAATCAGTCCAGGAATCCTTACCTATAACAAGGAGCTTCATGAACCACACACGCACACACACACAAGCAGCTTAGCTGCTAGACTTCAAGCATCAAAGTATCATCCTTACAGCTTGACCAACGATTATAGGAGAAAAGATTCCAAGAAGAAAAGGTGCAACTCAAAAGGAGAAAGAAAATTCCGAAACACGTTGTGACCAAGGCAAAGAAAAAAGAATACCACCTTTACATTTCATTTAATGCTACCAAAAGGGCGTATCTGCTTCCACCGCCACTTCACATTTATGCATACTGAACTGGAAAAGGAGAATCAAAGCCCACAAATGTATCATAAATGACCGTGGCAAGAGAAAGGGGTAAAAAAAAAAAGAAACAGTTCTTCCATGTTCTTGTGCAGAAAAAGAAAGACAGAAAGAGCAGATACTGAATCCCAGCCTCAATCAGTAAGACCTCCGCACTGACCAACAGAAAACCCATCAGAGAAGACATAAAGAGACGCACCACCTCCGCGTAAATCAACAAGTGATGAAACTATATGAGGAAAAAGCGAAGATGACAGAACAACAGTGCCACCAAAAAGGAGCCACTGCACCCACTTCAAGAGAGAGAAAGAGACTCACTGATTCATAATAAAGTCTTTGTGTTGGTGATGAAGACGCTCAACAATTCTAACAAATCTTTGTTTTGAAGAAGAGGAGCAGGATGGGGCGAGGAGTGGCATAGCTGAGCTTCTTCTTCTTGCTGACCCATTTTCTGGCCCGCCCGCGCGTACACACACACAAGGGAGAACAGGGAATCTGGGCAGCAAACAGCAAATGCCGGCAGCGATTCGCCACCAGTCACTATCTTGACGAATTGACAACGTCTTTGTGTACGCTTTCACAGTTACCACGGTCGAAGCTCAACGCCGGATGACGACAATAAAGACTAGAAGGGCGTAAAAAATATCTGCCTCCATTTCGGTCCGTTCAGATTGTTGGGCTTGGAAATCTTGCATCATGTGCGCCCCAACGTACTTCCTAAAAAGAATCATGTACACAACCTGCTCCACTTTGCCCTAATTACGGATACACGACCAAAGGATGACAATTCCTTGCGATGGGGGGTACGGGTTGCACTTTTAGACCCGACCAGACAACCGACCCAAACACCAGACTGAAATGGCATATGTTAATGTATATCTTTTGTATTTATAAAAATGTGTATTTTACATTACATATACATGTATAATGTATATAATATAACATATATATATATATATATGTAGATATTACAGCCAGGTCAACCCGAACCTACCCAAGTCATGTTTGGGTCTTCAAAATGGACCCAAATAAAAAACTATGTCGGATATGGGTGAACCTTCTTTTGACCCGGACCCAAAGTAACCCAACCGCTCAAGTCTATTTGCCACCGTGTTGGCAAGCGATGTACATATATTGCCATCAAGTTGAGCTATGGCTGGAAAAGCAGCTTGAGTTCATATCGTATTTGGTCAACAAACATTGCATGCACATTCTTGAGCACCCTGTAATGTAAACAAGCCGGATACAAGTCCGAAGCATGTGAGCCATGAACAGACTCAGTTTGGTTTGTTCGGCACATTTACGGGCGCTAGGTGGAGCTCAATCACGTTATGTTCGTGAACATGAGCTGCATCATTAAGCTATTTGAGCCAAACATGAGCACTACATTTTACAGAGCTTAGTTCGTCTCCTGAGGGAGATCAGCTTAATCGAAATTGATATGGAATTGTGACAAATAGTTATGGCACGGTTCTCGTGGTCTCTACCAACGAGCATATCAGTGCACGGCAAAGGTTTTGGAGCCAGGGTATTACCGTCAAAGTTTACTTTGAATAGTCTCAACCCGTGAAAGGGCATTTACGTTAGTGTTAAATAGATTTCTGTCACATAGAACATGAGCTAGAGTACCTGCACGGTTTTTGTGAAAGAAATGAATTAGCAGAAACTCAATTTCTTTATCCAATACGGCCTTCTGAATGATGTTGTAACAATACGGCCTTCGACTTCCTTCATAAGGTACATCATCACCTCTCCAAACCATTCCTACTACAAAATCCGAAGTAGTTTATTCAAAACGTGGAAAAATAAACACAAGATGCAAGTTTTGCCACATGCTACATGAAAGACAAATGCACCTAAGATGTGTCTCACAAAGTGGTGTACCATTTTAGACTAGACGTGGTTGGGGCATGGCTCAAGGATATAGGAACTGTGCCCCAACAGCGATTCTTTCCCAATCAACATAGGTTTCAAACACCGGCAGAAAACAAAATCAATTGAAAATAAACAAAAATTACCTAAGTCAATTTTAATTGATTTGATCATGATCATTCAATCCAATATACTACAATCCTTCAAAGCTCTATACAATGAAAATGAGAAATGAAATCCGAAGAATGGCAACAACAAGATCGCAATGAAGTTAAACATCAAGCAAGATTGAGCAACGCATACTCAAGAAGATCAAGAGAACATCGATCATATGAAGGCAATCTCGTGTGGTTGAGATGTTTAAGTTCCCTATCACAAAGAGAATCGTTCAGTGTTGTGTATGAGGGAGGAAATGCAGAAATGGTATTTTTAAAAGAAACTCAAATAAGAGTGTATGTTTAGTAATTCTGGGTGTACGAATAGTAACACCATTTTGATATTGTGAGGATCAGATTGACATATGTACTCCATGGATGGAGTGGCAAAATGAAGAAATGAAATGATCAAATCCGGATTCTTGAAGTCTATCAAAGAATGTTCAGTTCAATGTTTGAACCGAGGGTTCTTGTCTTAATGTGTTACTTATCAAAGAATGTTCAATTCAAAAGGCTCCTAACCCACCTAGGACATGTTTGAGAACCCACACGAGTTGGAAAATTGAAATTAAAAGAGCTATCTTGTGGAATCCTTTGCATTTGGAGAGCCTAGACTATTTTGGTCGTTACATTTATTTTCATTTAGCTTCTTGCTTGTCATTTTGCTAATTGTAATGTACTTTATGTTAAACTTAACCTACATTTCAGTAAGGCATTTCACGAAAGTATTATTTAAATTGAAATTTGAGGTGATGGGTTATTTTGTTTGCATATGACTGTATATGTAATACATGCATGACGTACACAATGGTTGAACACCACCCACACCATATATGGACCAAACTGTCTCATGACATTTCAAACCCAACTCACATACTCCTTTAAGGGGTGAACAACCTAACCCTAGGACGTACTATCACCCCAAGTGGCAAAGAGCCAACATAGAGGTGTCAAACCTTCATGTCGATGTGAACTCTTGGGGAAGATTAGCATGTTATCCCTACACTAATTTTTATCTATTGAGTGACAACCCTTCCACTTGGCAATGTCAAACCACTAAGCCTACTTTTGTCCCTACTAGATGGGTGGGTCTTACCATCAAGCTCTCTTCTGCCTTTGTACTCGATAATGCAAGCCAAAAAGGTTGTTAAGCATTTTTTAGTTGTGAGGTTCTAGCCATCTAGAACTCCTCTACCACAGTAAAAGACTGATAAGGATGCAAAATTTGGTAATTGCCACTAAACCCTGCTAGAAAGATTTAGATGAGATATAAAAGGGGAAGGAGAGACTTCCAAAAACTCTATTGCTTCCAAAAACTGCTTAGTTCGTACAACTCCAAGTGGTTAAATAGATATTACTAGGCATTAATTCTATGCATTAACAAAACATTGAAAATAACACCAAGGAACTAACATCATGTAATTATCCTGGAAAATGGACTCTAAGAACTAGAACTTCATGAGTATCCTGTTTTGTGTCACATTAAATGCTACCAGAATCATTAATGAGTATGGTAAATAGTTGAGACTGAGTGGAATGCCCCACTCTTGGATCTTCTTGAGTTGAGTGTGCCACTTCCTTGGATTTAGATCATGTTATAGGTCCCATGGATCCAGTTTAGTTGTGTGTGTCACATTGAGTGTGCCACTGGTGGTGATGGTAATGGTTCAACTAGTGGTGATCGTGTTATAGGTCACATCACACTCAACACGACCTACAGGCTTTGTGTCAAAAAGGTGTTGCTATGTTCGCTTATGTCCCTCCATGTTGAGAAGACTCGAATTCAACTAGTGGTGATGGTTCATCTTTGAAATAGGGGCTCAAATCTCTAACGTTAAAAGTTGGAGACACACAATAGTGATCTGGGAGCTTTAGCTTATATAAGCATTATTGTTGACTTCCTTCTTTGCTTCATCTGGTTCATCAGCCATGGCTTGAAATTTTGACCTTATCTTTGGGAACCACTCCTTTCGGAGATAGACCCAAACCAAGTCACTAGGCTTGAATTGGACTATTTTCATTCCTTGGTTGACTTTCCTTTCGAACCATTCCATTAAAAATTTGGCTCTAGAGTCTCCATACATATATGTAAGTTCACTATCTTGGGGTACAACGAGTTTCAAAGGAATATGTGGGGTTGCTGCCATAAACAATTTGAAACGGTGAATGCTCTATGGTACTCTGTGTAGTCTGATTATAAGCAAGTTCAACTAAAAAAAGATAATTGTCCCACCTTTTCGAGTTTCTTGGCAAGATAACATAGAACAATGCAACCAAAGTTGCAATTGACAACTACGGTTTGGCCATATGTTTGTGGATAGCAGGCTGTGTTGAAGAATAATTTGGTTTTAAGCTTTCACCACATAGTTTTTCAAAAGAGGTTAAGGGATTTAGCATCACGATTAGAAATAATACTCTTAGGAATATCATGTAGCCATACAACTTCCTTGAAAAATAGACTAACGATATGAATGACATCATTAGTTTTATAACAAGCAATGAACTGCACCATTTTAGAGAATTTATCCACAACCATGAGAATTGAATCTTTTTCCTACCATGAACATGGTAGCCCGAGGATAAAATCCATGCTAACATCACTCCACAACCACTTAGGCAGTGGTAATGGCATGTATAGTCCTTGTGATGCGGCCTCGGTGCTCTTTGCCATTTTGCAAACAACACAATGACTAATCATGTGATACACATCCCGCTTTTGACCTGACCAATAGAAATATTGTTTAAGAAGGTCCAATGCCTTTCCTTCTCCAAGATGGGCAATGAATCCTCTACTATGGTCTTCCCGTATGAGGAGTTTCCTTGATGAGCCCTTGGGAATACAGAGACATCCGAGTCTGAATAAGTACCCATCATAAATATGATAGTCCAACTAAGCATAGTTTGGGTGGGCAAAGTGTGGTCTGAGCTTCTGATCTTTGGCATATTGTTCTTTGATCATTTTAAAACCATAAGTCTAGCATTAAGGATCGAGATGAGGGCATATCTTCTAGAGAGGGTATCTGCCATGACATTAGCCTTTCCTTGCTTGTGTTTGATGATATATAGAAAGATTTCTAGGTACTCAGACTACTTGGCATGCCTTTGGTTCAGCTTGCCCTGTGATCAGTATGTATAATGAACTCTTTAGGCAGAAGGTAATGTTGAAACTGTTATAGATCCCAAACGAGTGCATAAAATTCTTTGTCATAGGTTGAGTAATTTTTATGACCATCATGCAATTTCTCGCTAAAATATGCAATTGCCCTTCTTTCTTGCATTAATACAACACTGATACCATATAAGAGGGGTCACACTCGATCTCAAATATCTTGCTGAAGTGAAGCAAGGCTAAGACAGGTGTAATACAAAGTTTTATTTTAAGGCCAACAAAACTTTACTACTCTTGATTGCCCCATCTAAATTCACGTTGCTTCTTGAGGTAGTCAGAAAATGGAGCAGCGATTGTGTTGAAGTTTCGGATAAATCGCCTGTAAAAAGACGCCAATCCATGGAAACTTCATACATCCATAATTTTTGTGGGTGCATGCCAATCCTTAATGGCTTGAATTTTTGTCTGATCCACTTCGATGCCTTGTTTGGTAACAACAAAGCCCAAGAATAAAACTCTATCTTGGCAGAATTGACATTTCTTGAGGTTGATGAAAAGATATTGTCCTTTCATCTTTCCAGTACAAATTTTAGATGCTCAACATGATCATATAGGGATGCACCGTAAACAAGAATATCATTGAAATATACGACAACAAACTTACCGATAAAAACTTGGAGGACTGAGTTTACGAGCCTCATAAAGGTATTGGGGGCATTGAAAAGCCCAAACAACATCACAAGCCATTCATATAACCCGCACTTAGTCTTAAATAAGCCTTTTATTCGTCTCCCTCCTTTACATGAATTTGATGATAGCCACTCATGGATTCTCAAATGTAGCCCTTGTTGAAAAGTTCTTCTACTTACCTCTGCAACTTTTTTCAATCTTTCGGGTGACTACGGTTGGATAGACAATTAGGCAAAGATGCTTTTGGTATAAGGTCAATCTGATGTTCAACTCCTCTTATTGGAGGAAGACCAATTGAGAGCTCTTTAGGAAATAGTTCCCGATATTATTGTAATTGTACACCGATGGTCCTGAGTAGCTTAGCTTCAACTGATTCTAATCATTCCTTAGCCATTCTTTAGAAAATGGACTCTAGGAGCTAGAACTTCATGAGTATCCTATAAACTACAAGTTCTGTGTCACATTAAATGTTTCTCGACTTATTAATGAGTATGGTAAATAATTGAGACTGAGTGGAATGCCCCACTCTTGGATCTTCCTGGGTTGAGTATGCCATGTCCTTGGATTTGGATAGTGTTACTAGCCCCGTGAATCCGGTGAGCTGGTTGGTTCTAGTATATTTATTGATGTCCACATCACTCGAGGGCCAATCTTCGTCTAGCCCGAGGAAACCTTTGCATGCCTCCGTTACCTTTTGGAAGGCCTACTCTCCATAGAAATTGTTTGCCAGAGATTGTCCCTTGGCCCGTAGGTCCTGGCATAAGATTATAATTCTAGCTCTTTGAGAGTAATATCTCATGTATAAACTTAACTTATAGGCATCATGAGGATGAAAAATCCAATCCAACAATAGAAGGAAGCCTTGAATACTTTCCAATTTAATGAAATTATTGCTGGAAAAAGGTTAGATCACCAAGAATTGTGCAAACACCAAAATAGCAAGACTTGTTTGAAAGAAAAAAATAGAATGAGTATTCACAACTTGGGATAACAAGACTCATTGACTAAGGAAAACCCATTTATAAACCCAAGGGGATTTAGTATTGACACAAAAAAATTAGTAGACTGCAAGGAAATAAATTCCAAGTCACCAAATTGAGATTTTCTTGTAAAATCGAGGATTATTTTTAGGAGAAAATTTATGCAAATTTATCACTTGTATTTCCTTTATCATGTAGCCAGGAGATCCTCTATATAAACAAGATCCAAGGCATCCAACCAATTTGAGAATTCAAGCCCTCTCTCTCTTTGTTGTTGTTGTAGTGTGTCATCATTACTGCAATTAGCACCCAAGGGCTGGCCGACCACTTGCTAGGCATCCTCAATCCAACCTCGAAGCTTTGGTGGTGTACAAAGGGAAGTACGCGATCAGACTAGGGCAAGATTGCATGGCCTTCTATTCAGAATCAAAGGATGTAATCTAATGAGGTTTTGATTGCCACATTATTTAGTGTTTGTCTTTATTGTAGATTTTGAAAACATTAGAGTTGGTTCATTCATGATTGAAAAGACAAAAAATTGTTAGTTGGTCACTATTCATGCAAGAGAGGCAAGCTATTGTTACTTAGGTTCAATATATGCTTAAACTTTATATGAAAATGAGCTTTTATCATCGTGGTCTTCTTTCATTTATAATGCCTAATAATGTTTTAGCTATTTTCTTTATCCTTCTACTTATTGCATTTTGAACATCAACTCCAATGAAGCTTGACAGTCATGACATCTCTTCTTGAGAAGTATGAGATTGATCATAAATAAATTGGTTTTATAAAAAATTATTTAAAATTTGTGCACATTCCATATTAGGATCTTTGTAAATCATAATTTTTTTTGCATTTCAAGATTTCTACAAATCAGGATTCTCTATAAATCATGATCTTATGCAAATCAAGATCGTGTGCAAATTGTGATTTTTGCATCTCAACACTTTTGTTATTAGCTACATATTCTATTTATTAATTAATTAGGGCATCATTTTCTTAGGGTTGATTCTAGCCATATCCATTTAGAGGACAATATCTATTTTAGATCCATATCTATTTAAACTCCTATCTAATTTAGATCTATATCTCTTAAGATCCAAAACTAATGCGAACAACAACCTCCTTTTTGTGCTCACATGTCAATTCAAGTATGCATACATCTTTCTCTTTTATTAGTTAGAAATTTTGTAGCACAAGAACTAACCCATAACTATCGGAGCAAGAAAACGATTGTGAAAAGGACTTGATTTGGGCTCACAACGCATAAAAGAAAAGTGAATAAGAGGTGAATCATTCTTAACTTAGTTTTATTTATTTTCATAATATTAAGAAGATTGGATGCAATTTTAGGAACCAAAAATTTATATACAATTCTTTTTTGACATACCTGGTAGGACCCAGAGGTCTACCTAAAATTGCTGACTAATTTTAAGGTTTTATTTTGTTACTTGTTTTGATTGTGAGCATCATTATTTTTCACTTCACACAAGCTACACCTAGAGTAAGAATATACATTTACACACACTAACATAGCTACACACTTGTTGCATACACTCATAATTATGTATATATTTGAGTTTATATTACATATCACACATACACACTTGAGCACTTAGCCTTTCTAGGTTGCTAGATCTAAGAAAAATGTCTTCACATTCCTATCAAACCCGATCCAAGGCCAAAGTTTTGTTCATGTTTTACAATGCTCTTGAATCTAAGCCTATAGATCATGAACTTATAGAAGATGTAGCATTTTCTAACCATCAATCTCTTCAACCTAAGTCTAGCAATTATAA
This sequence comes from Brasenia schreberi, assembly GCA_036023115.1. NCBI lineage: Eukaryota > Viridiplantae > Streptophyta > Magnoliopsida > Nymphaeales > Cabombaceae > Brasenia > Brasenia schreberi. The sequence continues at coordinate 4,844,015 of JAYKKT010000079.1, forward strand.
AGTCCATTTACTTAATGCTTCACTCTGAGTCTGCGAGATAGAGTTGGGGTTCCTAAAGAACCAACTCAATCAAACCCAACTTGAGAATCAAATCATGAAGGTAGAAAAGGATAGAAGAAAATATAGTGAAGCCCAAGAAGAAGGTGAAGAAGAAGCCAACTCACACCGAAACAACTTGGATTATGAACAAATTGAGAGTAGTAACGAGACAAAGATCAAGAAAAAAATATCTAGATCCAAAGGAACTAAAGTTCACCACAAAAGAATTTCTCTACTAACAAGAACTAACTTACAAGAAAAAGAAATAAGAAGGATCTGCCAAGAATACTTGAGGAGTACAAACAAGGAAAAGAAAAGATACCAAATAGAATATTTCCTACTATTGGATTACGAGATGAATAGTGATGATGACATACTCAAGTTTTTTCAATTCGATGAAAAAGAAGATTCAAATTCTCACTTACAACTATTCACACGGAAAGCAATTAAAAAAGACATGATTCTACCAAATGGATCTACTAGTTTCCTCACAGTCTCAAGGGTGAAGCCTCTAAGTAGATGGCTAGCAAAAACCTCAACCAATATAAAAACTTTAAAGACCTAGCCATATCTTTTATAGAAAGATTTAGTTACACTATAGAGGTTCTCTTTGTCGTATCTACTCTTAGAGATACCAAACAAAAGAAAGGTGAAGATGCCCATACCTTTATCACCTAATGGAGAACTGACCTAAGTAAGGTGAAACAACCCTTAACTGAATCTTGCATTGTAATGCTTATTCTAGAAATTTTCCATCTTGAGCTAAAGACAAAACCTATTAATAAAGAAAGCTATTTTATTTGAGTCAAACTTAAAGAAAGTGGTGTGATGAATTTTGTAAGACAAAACCTATTAAAGACAAGCCCAAGATCCAGATCCATAACCAAGATAGGACCAAAAACCAAAGTCCTAGACCCGAACCTAAGGAGTCATCCCTTGCCAACTCTCACCAGTCTAGACCTAACCAAACACTAGGAAAAGAGAGAAAGTGAGATAAGAACATCCTAAAATCCTAACTGAACTCTGGACAAAAAAATCACTCCCCTATAGCAACCCCTTACGAAAGTTCTATATATACTTCTAAATAAAGATCTGATCATTCTTTCTCATATCTCACCTAATCTAACTTTAAAAGGATGATATTCAAATAGGTATTGTCCATTCCATAGGCTCAATGGGTATGACACTAATGAGTACATCCTCCTGAAACATAAGATCCAAGATTTGATTGACCAAGGAAAGGTTGTTCTTACTATTGAACTCAAGCCTAATAGGGAAAACGAAGATCAGGGTTTCTTCAAAAACTCATTCTCTCAACACAATAAAGCCCAAGTTACAATGTGCTACTTAAAGATCTTGTTTCTAAAAAATAAAAATTAGTTGAGTCAAGTACTTCCACACTATTAGGTATTTCATCTGAGGTTCTACTTGTATAACTTTTGAGACAACTTGTCCCCTCTAGGTTAACCACAGAGGTAAACACTTCTCTAGAACTCTTTGGATACCCATATTTTGGGGTCCTACCCTCAATGTCTCAGGTTGCATTCATTTTGAATCCATCTATCCAAGTATCTTTATCAATACCATCCCTACACATTCATTAGGTCCTATACATACTCTCCTAATTTTCTCCTGGATTATACTCTTCAATCCCTAGAATATACTCCTGCATCTTTAGAATATACTCACATATCTCCAAAATATAAACTGCAATCTCTAGAATATACTTGTACATATCTAGAATATACTCCTCAATCCCACAACATACCATTGCATCTATAGAGTATAGACCACAATATCTAGAATATACTCCATCTCTCAATTACACTCTTCAATCCCTAGAATATACTCTTGTATCTCCAGTATACACCACAATCTCTAGACTTTAGTTCTAAGATATCCAAGTTATTCTTTACCTTAGCTACTCCACATACACAATCTTTCATGTTTCACCATTTTTTCTGCTTAGCTTCTATTAATTTTGTGTCGATCATAACATGGAGTATTCACTATAAAACTGTTTGATCCTAAGTCAAACATCAAACCCCTGTTACCCCATCAGTACTCTAAGAAGAAGAAATATGTTATCATACTTGGTCGTAGGGACTCCTCAGTATAGGGATCCCAATGTCCATTCATCCTTCTAGAGGTACTCTCTACTAATTATTTCTCTACTTCCTTTGACCATCCACATGTGGATGAAGTTACTTGTTCAAATCAAATTTACAAACCTAAACATCTTAGAGATTCACCTAGACCTAAATTTGAACCTATAAAAATATGAGCTCCCAAATTTCTAATATCAACCTAAGATAATAGGAAAGATCCCTTACTAAAATATGACTTAGAACATCACCTTGTTAGTGTAAATAAAACTTTTTGGTTCAGAATGGACTTAAAAATTTGCTTACAAAAACTAAGCGCAAGTGTGGTAGCAAGTTTACTTGAACTTGCAAAAAGATTTATTTGACTATTTCGGTGATTGTGAATAAGTAGGTTCTTATCATCATAGGCCTTCTTAAACCAATGCTTAAGGGTCAGCCTAGACGCCTAAAAAGAGTGTTTTCAGGATCCAGGATTTTCTCAAAATAATTTTCACTCAAAACAACTTTTTCAAAGAGATATGCTTATCACTTGGCTAAACCAGTTTATGTTATGTAAAATAAAATTGATTATATTTTCCAATAGAGGAGTTTGAATTTTTTAGATATGGAGCTTTATTGAGTATTTTATTTATATTTTTGGATATTTGAATGATCATAATTAACTGTGAAAATGTTTCTAACCGAATGCAATTCTGAATTTTAAAACAGTATATGTGACTGAGATAAAGAGTCTCAGTAAAATGCTTGTATCTCCGTACTAGGATTCCAAGTTTTATGAAAGTAGTCAATTTAGAAAGCTATGGATGTTAGCTTTCCAACGAAACTATTTTCAAGATTTTTGGATGTCTACAAACCAAGTTATGACAATTTTACAAATAGATTCTGTTTCGGGTTAAGTTTGGTTCTTAATGATTTTTTTACTCAATCTCAGTCATGTCCGAAATTTTTGAAAATTTTGTCGGATATTTATTGGTTTATGTACCACTCATGGATAAATTTCAAAATATTTTGATGAGAAACGAAGTCTAAAAAATTCGAGGATCAGACACGATTTATGCAAGATATTGAAATCTATAGAGTTTTCTTTGTAGAAACTAAGGATGCATCTGCTTACATCCTTAATGATTTAATGGTTATCCAAAGAATTTTATTGGAGACTTGTGTTTGTTTATGGAGGTGCTCATCTACGTATAAATCACCAGGACATCTCTCTCGAGGAGGATATCTCTCTTATAAAATATATGTGATCATAGCTCATGCTCATCCTTACACAAACTTATAGATAATTAATCTACCATAAGAATGATTATATACTAATATCATTGCATGTAAACGTGACATCTATGTCCCTTTTATGTCTTCTTCAATTGATTTGAAAGAAATCAAATCAAGAAAGAAAGGGCAGAAGGGATGATAGTATATTTAAGCATAAAAAAGATGATGATGTATAAGATACAATATATATTGAGGTAGGAGGAACAAAATATTATACAAGAGGTGATCTCTCTTACCTAGAATTTTTGTAGCATTTTTTTGGCTTTATAAGAGATTGAAGACGAAGACTTCAAGTTTACAAATGGGCACAAAACAGGAAATGAAGAAGACATGGAGGGAATGGGTTGGACTTTTCCTTCTTTGCTGATCTTTACTCCTTTGGACGACTTCTTGAGAGGCTAATATGCTCCACTCTAGGCCTTCTCCTCTCCCTCTCTTTTCTCTCATCTCTTTTGTTGGTTTTCATCTCTTAATTGCCTCTTTGAATCCCCACCCAAGGTGAGTATTTATAGGCTCCTTGGCTGATCTTAGAAGCCTCTAGACTCGAGAATATTCTTGTTATAATTTTCCTTTTAGCTTGTTTCATGGATTGGTTGGTTCTATGGTTGATCCAACCTGCCCCAATTGCTGGTCACATGGGTCAGTTCCTCACATGGCTGGTCACGTGGTCACATGGCTAGTGGTTGGGTTCGGCCCACCTTAACTTGATGCAGTCGCCTTGAGTTGATGCAAGACGCCTTAACTTGATTTGGGTTGCTCACATAGCTTGGATCAACCCACCTTAGTTTGATCAAACTCGCTTCACCTTGGTTTGATTTGGATTGGTTGCATGGCTATGCCTTGGTTCGGCCAATTATGCTAGGATCAAGCTCACTTAAGTCCATCTTATTTTGCTACTTTGGCGTCTGGTTGGAGTCATGTTCGAATGAATTCATTGAACCTTAGTCAGTTTGTTGAGCCCAAGTTGCCCTATTGTGCTATGATCTGACCCTCTTGTTGCACTACAAACTACTTGATCCAATGAATCTCCTTAAATCCTACTTATCCAGTGCTTTTGCAGGTAAAATTTTATTTTGGTTTCAAATTTTTTTTTTGAAAAATATGAATTGAAATCAATGAAATTTTTAAATATTCCTTAAAATTATTTCTTTAAAGATATATTTGAAAACAAGAAGATTTTTAAAAAGACTCCAGACAATAATTTTTATTTGTGAGGAAAAAAATTTTAAAAATTTGTTTGACAAAATTTTGGGTGTTCACAGATGCCCCTCTTTATCATTAATCAAATTTGCTTAGTTAATGATAAATAATAACACCCTCAAAATTTTTCTTCTAGAGTTCACTTTAAGAGTATGAACCTTTTCCTTTTCTTGATAGTCTCCTTTCTTGGACTTGGACTGCCCTAACTTCAGTAGGGAGAGGACTTCTAGCCAAAGGAACTCAATATAAATGATAGTTGACTTATACAAGGACCATACATGAATAATTCTATTATGGATGCACATGTGCATGAGGTGTATGAGATGCTATTGACTTGAGTGTCTTGGAGACCTCTACAGAATGGTTTTGAGAGCTTGGTGAGATTCCATGAAAGCTAGTTGCCTTAAATAGGATGGCCTCTATAAATATCCTAAAAAAATATATCTTTCAAATAAACCAAGGCACATTTAAAATCTATGATTTGAAAATGTTCTCGAAATTTTCATAAAAGTCCAAGCATTATTCTCCAAAAGAAATGTTTTGGAAAAAAATTTGAAACCACGAATTTGCAAACCAAATTGGATATTTTAATTTTTTCAAAAAGGAAAGCAAATCCATCCAAAACGAGAGTGAAGCCCGAAATAGAAGGAGGTGGCTTTTTCAGAAGTGGATATGGACGAAATTAGAAAGGCAAGCGTTGAACAAGACTCAACCAAATCCCAAACAAGTCAAGATCCCGACCCAATTCAAAGAAAGGATTCAATCATGTGGGATCCAATTTAACTTCAAGACAAATCATATCTTGATCTAATTCAAAAGAAAAGATGCATTCAAGGCCAAATGAGTCAAGGTTGACCCAATCAACAAAGACTAGATAAAACTCAAGTCAAATTTGAAGCTCAGTGGCTTCATCAACCCGGCCCATGGTAGCACACGAGCAAGGTCACATTCAAGGGTGTAAAGGTGGCTAGGTGATTCAAGCCAAGGCACCTTACCTAGGGCTGCCAAGGAAAGTCAAAGGGACCAAGACTCGAGCCAAGTCGAATGAAGGGGGCGGGCTAAGCCATCTCATGGATCACACCTAGCCGGATCAACCAAGATGGGTGAGCTCAACCACATGGGCTACACCCAAGGTCATACCAGCCCACATGGGCTCAAGGGGCACCTCTCCTCATGCCCCGCATGACTCATGTCCAGCCATAAATCTAGAAATTTCATTTGGATTAAGACCCAAATCGGGTATGGCATTGAAGCCCCATAAACCGATCCATGGAAGGGCTTAGTGCCCTCCTTAAAAACTATAAATAGGGGGCTTGCGATGCTTATTTAGGGGAGAAAAATCAAGGATAGGTCTAGCAAATAGAGAGTGAAAGAAAGAGAGAAAGATAGAGAGAGAGGAGGAGAATAAGGGAGGATCACCCCCTTCCCAAGAGTTGTCGGCCACCACTCCATGCCTCCAATTTTTGGTCTTCAGGTCGATTCTCCCCTTTTCTCTTTCCATTCTTTCCTTAATCCTTTCAATTTAATTCAAAACGGTTGTAATTAAGGAGCTTGTGACTCTAATTTGATATAATATTTAAGGGGTTATGCTGCCCAATTTTCTTCATGCTTGTGGGTAAGAGTGCTCTCTATATGTTTGATTTATGGTTCATTCTACCCCAATATACATTGTAAGATCTTATACCCTCTATTCCTCTCTATGCTTAAGCTATAATGATAATTTTCTTTGATTATTGTATTTCCTTATGATTTAATTGTTGTGGATGATGTTTTAAATTCGGTCGAATGCATCCATTGATTTTTGAAAACTGAAAACTCTGTTTTCTGTATTCTACATCTGTCTAATTGCTGATTTTTCTAGCCTAACTCCGTAATTCAAATGCAATGAAATTTGGTACACCTAATCTACACACATAGGCCCATTGGGTAAGAATTTTAGGATTCATTTAAGGGCATAAATAAAATTGGGAAAAAACAAACAGAGTGAGAACAAAGTCTTTTAACACTTTAAATCCTACAACAAAAGTTGGGTAAAATTCTCATAATTCTGTCTATAGTGATCCAAATTATTTGAAAACAATGTTATTGAAAAACTGATAGCCATAGCTTTCCAACAAGACAAATTTCATAAAACTCTAGTATCTATGTGCTGAGATAAAGTCTCTTCTTTAAGCCTTATGTCTTTGTTACAGGTTCTATCCTGAATGCCAGAGTAAGTGACTTTACAGATTTAATTCTATACATTCACAATACTAAAAATCAAAACAAAAATAATCTAAGAATTTATACATCCTGGTATGCTTCACATAAAATTTGAAGTATTTTTGGAGATTCGAAGATTATCAAATAAATTAGAAAAATCAGTCTCTCGAAAGAGAACCAGATTCTGTTTTTCACGATTGAAATAAGCTCACGATTTTGCATGTGTTTGAATTAAAACTTGATTTTCAAAACATATCGGATCTTAAAATGATTTTCAGGCACCTACACTAACCATTGAGTATCAATTCAAGAAGGTATATGATGAAAAGAACTCACTTATCCATATTCGCAAAGAAGTCAAAAATTTAAACCAAACTTTGCTAGTTTGAGCAAATTAGGTGGCATGCTCGCACACTCGTATTTGCGAATTGAGTTTCAAGTCTCTTTATAGGCTTTGGAATTAAATTCGCATCTACAACCTCCATGATTATTTGCTTTATGCCTTGGGTTTTTTATAAATCATTTTGAATGATAATTTCCTTTTGTTTCCATCTTAAAGTACTTTCATCTCCTATATTTCCCTTCACTTCGATCTTGTTGCTCCGTTACTTTGTAGAGGTTTTTATTGTTGGAAGAACTCAACGATATTTTAAAACTCTATTTTTCATACTACAAGGCCTAATCCTCAAACAAAATGAGATCCAAATTGGTAGATTAAATTTCTACTTTAAGACTATAATGACAAACTTTTTCTCTATCGAGATAAACTGTAGGGGTATAGGGAGAATTCTCACAATCCCTAAAGAAGGGTCCTATGGTATAAAGAAGAAGAGATTTTGAGAAAATGTTCTTTGCTATTTTCTTCTTCTTTTTTCTTTCTTTTGGCTTTTGAGAGATTGGGCTGTTGCCAATTTCTTTGGAGAGAATGAGATGGAGAAACAACTTATCCCTCTAGATACTCAGTCTAATCAAGTATGCCCTATTTCAAAATAGCACATACTATTTGAAAATATTTTTCTATTTTAAGCTAGGCCCTATCTTGTAAAATATGGACTTCGAAATGTTGTTTAATGGTTTTGACAACACTCCACTTTTCATAGAGCATTAATTCCTAGTTAGGAGACATATATTCAACTTGGTCCCTTCTTCAAGAAAAGATTCATTTGTAAAAAAATCATTTCAAAAGAATTGGTGATAGATAGTAGGCATAATATCTTTTCAAATATTGGGCATTTATGGGGTATACCAAGTTTTTTTCCTCTACATCAATTAACCAATATGTATCGTTGGTTGTTGCCCCCTTATGACATAGGGGCCTTCTCACTTGGGCCGTCACTTTCCTAGAGGATGTGGGCCCCATTGGTGTATGGTTTTTAACATAAGATCTCCTACCTTAAAGTTGAGAGCCTTTATGTATTTCTCTAATGTCAGGCTATCCTTTGTCAGTATGCTAGTGTATGATCCATGGCAAGGAGTCTCTTTTCATCAAACAAGTCTAGCTTGTTGTAGTGTCTCTATGAGTAAATCAAGTACAATGGATGTATGAAATGAGCGCAACTTGGTGTGAATGGGAAGTATAACATTTATGTCATAGACCAATTCAAAAGGTGTGACATTTGTTGGAGTGCTTCATCTAACGTCTCATGTAATGTTCTACCCTTTTCTAATATTTTCTCAATGATGCTTATGAGGGTTTTGTTTGTGGCTTCGGCTTGACCGTTGCCTTAGGGTAGCATGGTGACGAGAAGTGTTCTATGATTCCATAAGTTTTACACAACCTTTCTACTTTCTCATTTTTGAATGGAGTGTCATTATCTTACACTAGGTCCCTTGGGACTCCAAACCTAGCCAAGATATTTTTCTTAATAAATTCTACTACATGCTGTCCTTGGACATTTTCCAAGGACGTAGCTTTAACCCATTTAAAAAAATATTCAACTATGTCCATTGGATGCTATTGGAGAAATTGGTCCTATGATATCAAATGCTCACATGATGAAGGACCATGGACTAGTATAGAATGTAATGAAGATGATGAAATGTAAATGGCATGCCCATGTACTTGACACTGATGAAATTTCTTGACATAATCATGATAATCTTGTTTGAGAGTAGACCAAAAATAACCCGTTCTATGTATTTTCACAGCCATGATATTTGAATTGACAAGACCTCCACATTCTCCATCGTGAAACTCATGCAAAATGATTTTAGCTTTATTGTGGTTGATACACCTCAACAAGATACACAAAAAACTCTTTTTATATAGAACTCCTCCCAAAATGACATATCGTATTAAAATTGTTATAATAGAAGTTTTATCTTTAAAAGAGGCAAATTCAGGAAATCATTCATTTTGTAAAAAGTTTTTAATGTCTTAAAACCAAGGGTTTTCTTTTTTATTTTGGTCATTTTGACAAATCCCAAAATCTTGAGTTGATGGAATGAGTAGACATAAGATTTCAATGGACTGAGTATTGAGGGTGGAATCAATTCTTAGGGAGGAGAGAATCCGCTATAGTGTTGTCCTCTCTACCAATGTGTGTGAGGGTGCATAAGTTGAACGAGTCGACCAATTTAGTGGCCAACTTATAGTAGGTAATCAAATTTTCATTTTTGACTTGTTATACACAACCCCACTCTCTTGCTTAGCACTTCTCTAGAAATTAAAGTGCTTGAGAATTATCAAAGCAAGGAGAAAGATCCCCTCATCCATGAAGAAGATCCTTAACTTGGAAAAACCTTTAAACTCTGAAGGAGGGGATTTTTAGGGAGTCAGTCTAACCCAAAGTATGTGCATGTTTGCATCACTCATTGCATTTTTGAAATCCTATATTTGCATGGACATATAAATATATACCGAGTCTATACTCAAAAATCATGGAATTGTCTACCCTTAGAACCCAATATGAAACCCATCAATCAAAAGCTTAGAAAAGGGTTCATGGTAAGCCAAAGGGGCATTGAAGTTGACCCTCTAAGTGTCGAGCCATCATAGACATGCCTCCATCCTCCAACTTGACCCAAATCCGAAGCCTCCAAGGTCGACTCCAAGCAATTAGGAGATTTATCTCCAATCTAGCAACAAGATGCGAACCTTTCAATAGACTTTTGAGAAAAAGGAGTGAAATTGGAATGGGATGATGATTGCCAAAAAGCTTTTGAACAATTGAAAACTTATTTGGTAAATCCTCTGATTTTAAAACCTCTAAAGCAAGGAAAACCATTATTGCTTTACATTTCCATACATGCGAATGCATTGGGTGCTTTACTTGCTCAATATGTAGATGATAGCCATAGGGAGTATGCTATTTACTACATTTCAAAAAGCCTATTGGCATGGAGAAAATGTGCTTGGCCTTGGTATGGGCTTGCCAAAAGTTTAGACACTATTTTCTAAATCATGAAGTTTGGATAGTGTCTAAGCTTACGCCAATCAAGTACTTGTTTGAAAAACCTATCCTAACAGGTAGGCTAGGTAAATGATAGCTCCTCTTAATGGAGTATGATTTAAAATTTCATCATCAAACCTTCATTAAGGGACAAGCCCTAGCCGATCATATAGCTGAATTGCCACTTGAAGATACATATCCCATAATTGATGAAATACCCGATGAAGGCATATTTGCAAATGAATTTCAAAATCATGTTTTAGAAAATTGTTTTAATAAACATCAAGTATAGAGAATGTATTTTGATGGTGCAAAGAATCAACAAGGGGCAGGTGTAGGACTCATCCTCATATCTCCCGAGAAAGGGGAAATCTCAATTGCCATTCGACTAGATTTTGTTCGAATATGAAGTACTCATACAAGGCCTAAAATTTTGAAAAATCTAGGGCCTCATGTATTGAAGTCTTTGGAGATTCCTTACTTCTTATAAACCAAGTTTTGAAAATTTGGTAAGTCAAGAATGAAAAACTTATTTCATACCATGAATTGGCCACTAAACTGGTCGATTCTTTCAAATCATGCACACTCACCCACATAAGTAGAGAGGACAACACCATAGCGGATGCCCTCTCATACCTAGGTTCAACCCTAAGGGTCGACCCCACCTTGGGAACCCGATCCTTAGAAATATGGCACTCACCCACTCCATCTACCCACGATTTGGAGATTTTTTGAAATGACCAAAATCCAAATGAAAAACCTTGGTTTTATGACATTAAAAACTTTTTGGAAAATGGAGGATTTTCCGAATTTGCTTCTTCTAAAGATCAAGCTTTGATTCAAAAATTTTCAACCCGATATGTGATTTTGGGAGGGATTCTTTATAAAAAGATTTTTTACCGGCATCTTGTTGAGATGTGTGGATCTTGATGAGGCTAGAACCATAATGCATGAATTTCATGATGGAGAATGTGGAGGCCATGCCAATGTAAATATGATGGCCATGAATATACTTAGAGCTGGTTGTTTTTGTCCACTCTTAGCAAGAATTATCATGATCATGTTAGGAAATGTCATCAATGTCAAGTGCATGAACATGTCATTCATATACCACCGTCCACCTTGCATTCCATTGTGAGCCCATGGCCCTTCACCACGTGGCCATTTGACATCATAGGACTCATCTCATCTCCACCAAACTAGGGGCATTTAGAATGTATTCCCTAAAAATCTTTTCATGGAGACTGAATATGTTCATCATCTCATAAAACATGTATCTCCATCATATCACATGAAATACATTTTACATGACATGCATCACATGCACATCATTCATCCAAAGAGGTCCAAAAAGGGTGGCAGCCCAAGTAGGAATGTCCCTATGTCATAAAAGGGGCAACAAAAAATCGATAATGTATATTTATTGATTGATGTTGAGGGCAAAAATTTAGTAGACTATAAATGCCCAATACTTAAAAAAATATTATGTATAGGGTCTATGTTAAATTCTTTCGAAAAGATTTAAAAATGGATTTCCTTTGAATTTCTTGAAAAAAGGATTAAGATTGATTGTATGGCCCTGAATGAGGGAATTGATGCTTTATGAGAAGTAGAGTTTTCAAAATCAAGTGGTAACATTTCAAAAATCCTTGGCTTACAAATGAAGCCTTGTTCAAAATAGCAAAATATTTTCAAATGGTAGATGCTATTAGGAAATGGGATGATCTTGGTTGAATCGAGTAACCAAAGGGATAAATTTTTTCTCCCATTTCACTTCTCTCTCCGAAAGAAAAATTGACAAAAGTCAAAAGAAAAGATAATACAAAAACTCCCCCAAAAAGAGGTCTTCCCTTCGAATAGAAAGAGGGAATACAAAAATTCCTCCGAAATAGGTCTTCTCTTTGAATGAAAAAAGAAAGAAAGAAAAAAGAATGCAAAAACTCCTTCAAAAAGAGGTCTTCCCTTCTGATAAAAAGAGGGAATACAAAAACTCTTTCGAAAGAGATCTTCTCTTTGATTGAAAAAAAAAAAGATAGAAAAGGAAAAGCCAAAGCTCAAAAGAGCAATTTTTCGTCTCTTTGTCTTAAACCACGGGATGCTTTAGAAGGGACCGTGATAATTCTTTCCCATATCCCTACAACTTATCCCAATGTTGAAAGGTTTATCCATGAAAATCCTAAAGTAGGAATAAAATCTACTTATTTGGATTTCATTTTGTTTGAGAATTAGACTTCGTTATGTGGGAAATTGAACTTTGAAATGTTTTCCAAAATTTCCTATAAAACCTCTACCAAGTAGTAGGTATTCAAACCCGAATGAAGGAAAATATAAAAAATTGGAAGTCCTTTTGATTGAAGATAAAAGGAGTTTTCTTTTGAAAATAAATTTTGAAAACCCGAAATGTCAAAACGACATGGGATTATCTTACTTGGGGCAGCCAGCCTTCATTGGCTCTCTCCAAGCTCATTTATCTTTTAATTGAGTCTCTAAAACCTCACACTCCATTTGCATCACCCACACCATGCATGCATACATTCAAAGTCGTTCATGCATGATCACGCTTAGGACATATACCCCATGTAGGTCAAGTCTCCTTTGGCTGAAATCCCCTCCTCTATAATTCAAGGAAAAGGATTTTGTAAAATGTAGGATGATTTATATTCTCAAGAAAATTTGGGAAGTAAATCTAAAAAGGGTGTTTTCTTCTTTGTCATTATCCAAATAAATTTGGATTAATTCCAAAGAGGGGCATATGTAAACACCCAAAATTTAAAATATTTTCAAAACTCCCAATTTCGAAAATCAATTTAAAGCCTTTATTAACCTCTAAATTCGAAAACCCTAACTTTTTAAAGATCAAGTCTTTTTGGGAACATTTCAAAATAAATGTTTTAAATTTAAGTTAAAAAGCCCATGGATTTCAAAGTAAATCAGCCGAACAGGTGAGACCCAATCCAAATCCAGATCGAGACCAATTCTAAAAGTGAAGGATGGATCGAGTCAGAAGCTTATCCTCTCCAGATAAAGCAAATAACAAAGCATATCAAGTAGGATACGAAGATCAAAGCTTATCAGAATTGGATAAGATGAAAACCGACCCACTTCCAGGGACGAATCATTTCAGGACCCGGGATCGGTTCAAGTTCAAATCAAGGGCCAAGATGGATCGTATTTCATCAAATGAATTGGGTAAAATGCGAAGACTTATTCAAGCTACAACATATCAATTTAAATCAAGTTAAATGAAGACAAGAAGCAAAGCTAGCCTAGCCGGCCACATAGGTGCACTCGGTTAGGGCTAGATGAGCCCATATGGACTTGAAAACCAGCCCACATGGGGCTAGTCCATGGCACCACAAGGGGACCACGTGATTGGATCTTGGGCTAGACATGGAGCATGCCAAATCCAACCCAAGGAAACCCCTAGAAGCCAGCCCCTTGGCCTATAAAAAGTGAAGAAACTGGTTGAATCACTGCATAGATCCTGCAAACTAAAAGATTCTCTGGGCCCTAATGAAGCTCTTTCGTTAGTAAAAGATTATGTGAGGAAGAAGAGTTGTTGTACTTTAGTAACTACAAATTTGTAGCTATGGAAGTTGGATGATGTAGAGGTTAATCACGATAAATGCACAATGTTTCTCAAGTATTGGGGTTTCCTTAACCAAAGGTTTGTTGTTGTTTGTGATGGTCCGTTGCCTAGTGTACAAAGTCTCTACTTTTTTAATGAGTCATTTATTGACAAGATGTTTCTAAGTATAAATGCATGTGTAGCCTTTAGATTTGTTTTTAGCAGTGATTATGTACAGATTTTCGTAGAGTAATGAGCATCCAACAAGAAGCACATGACTCTAGAGAACAATGACAACAAGCCTGTCACAAACAACAGACACATGTAGGAGGTGAAGTTTGATTAGGGGCTTGAGATACTTAAGATATTCAAGGATTATGTTTCCAAGACTTGTATATTGGATAATTTTTGGATTTTACGAGTCGTCAAATGCAAATGCAGGAGAGCCGAGCCAAGGTACAGCAACTAAAGCATATTCAGAAACTGATATGGGATGGAAAAGTGAATGACACTAGATCTATGTAATGGCTGAGTATTGCAATCAGCTAGATTATGTGAAATTGGTTTGAGCTCTTTGTGTTGATCACAATGTCAAGTTAATATTTGTTCCAAGTGCAAAAACTCTTGGCGAGTGGGCAGGGCTTTGCAAAATTGATTTAGGAAGGAAAGCCTAAGCCTAGTGCGACAATTTTTCTCAAGGGAGAAGAAGACGACGAAAAAGAAAGAGCAAATGGGTTGCCAAAAACTCACGATGGTGGCTGGTCTATCATTTTCAAATTTTTCAAAAGTGGTTACAAGAAATTCTGGAAAGAAAGATTTGATTTTTGAAGAAAAAAGGTAATTTCAATTTGTGAATATCAAATGTTGGAGCTGAAAAAAGTAAGTTACTTATTACTTTCCTGATTTTATGGGAAAGCAAACCAGCAAGGTAGTTATGGAAAGTTATTTTCCTGAATTTGTGAGAAGGCAATAAAAAAAATGGTAATCATGGAAAGTCACTTTCCTGATTTTGTGGAGAAGGAAACCAGAAAAATTAGTTATGGAAGATCATCTTCCTTATTTGGTGGAAATGATCTTGAAAAGAAATCAAGGTAAGGATGATCCTGAAAAATAAGGATGAGTCCCACGATTTTAGGAAAGAAAGAAGGTGATCATGGCCTAGGTTCTGGAAGAACCTTATTTGGAGGTGAATGTTGTACAACGCCTACCTTCCTTTTAAGAACATCCTGTCCAACAACCTAAAGGTACATTTCATCATCAAAATTAGCCGAGTGTTTTGGTCTGTTATTTTCACAAACAGAATCAAGCATGATACGAGTTGCCAAACTCAAACACTCTCTTTCTCTGAAGGCAAGTCTGATGAAGAATCAACTAGCAAAGGGATGCGTTGTCCTTAGTTAATTTTGCCTTCATCCAGAAATGTAGTATTATCAGGTTCTGTGCAATACATAACACATACACAAAGAGAGAGAAAAGAAGATAGCTCAATGGTTATCTAACATAGAGTCTCCGGTTATATATATATTGATCGACTGATTGATTGAAGAGGTCTCCAAGTGTTTGACTGTGTTTCAAATGATGCTCCACTTGATAAAAGACAGAATGGTGAAGGTTGGGTTCACTAGTGATGATGCTCCAAGGGCAATCTTCCCAAGTATTGTTGGCCGACCACGCCATACAGGTGTTATGGTTGGGATGGGGCAGAAGGATGCGTATGTTGGTGATGAAGCCCAGTCTAAAAGAGGTATCATCACATTGAAATACCCGATTGAGCATGGAATTGTTAGCAACTGGGATGACATGGAGAAGATTTGGCATCATAACTTCTATAATGAGCTCTGAGTTTTCCTTGAGGAGCACCTTGTTCTTCTCACTGAAGCCCCACTTAACCCAAAAGCCAACAGAGAAAAGATGACATATCATGTTCGAGACCTTCAATGTCCCTACCATGTATGTGGCCATCCTGGCCGTCCTCTCTCTTTATGCTAGTGGACGTACATCTGGGATCTTACCGATTGCCTCATGAAGATTCTGACTGAGAGGGGATATTCCTTGATGACAATTGCCGAAGGAGAACTACTTTATTCAACATAAATGGTGTCATGATTTGGTTTGTCCCTTACGGCTCTGTCAATAGAGCAGTGAAATACAGTGGCATATTATGTGCACGTCAGTTTGTGCTATGAGATTTTGAAGAAGAGATCTTCTTCACAATTGCTACCACTGCATACAAGTTTTGTTTGGTCATGTGCAGTATATTGAAGAAGGCTTTATTAGTAGAGTTGCAGCTTCTTTAACAAGAGATCATTGTGTTGAAAGAGTGAGAGAGATGTTCAGAAAACAGTATGAAAAAAGCAAGAAAGAGAAGGCAGTCGTGTAGGGGCATCAACGTTCAGTTATGAGCAAATTGGATGGAATATCTCCAATCTACAGATTCTTGCAAGTTTACAGAAAAGAGATAGATGCTAAAGATTGCAACTAGTGAGGTTGCTACAACTCTCAAAGCTGCTTAAAAAGACAGCTATGAAGGCTGAATTGAAAAGTTGTTGCAGCCAAAAAACTGCTGAAAATTATCATAGCCATAAAGCTGCTGAAGATGAACAACCATGAAGGCTGAGTTTTAGAATATTGCAGTCATGAAGGTTGCTGAAAAAGTATTGCAGCTAAGAAGGTTGCTTAAATGGATAGCCAAGAGGGCTATAAAATTTAGAAAATATGAAGTCGTACGTAGTGAATATTTTCTTATTTAGTTAAACAATAGAAATGCAAATAAAAGAAAAAGACAGCGTGCAGAAAATCAGTTTTCTTGTCATCACATATGCTGAAAATCAACTCAGAGAAGAGACAGATGCATTATTTCTTATGGAATGTGGCAATATCACCAAGAAGCATAAAAAATTAAGATCTTGAGTTGCTGAAGTAAACAGTGATGAGGGCTAGAAAAGCGACTTCAGTTAGCATGTGAAGGGGTGCAGACCGACTATTATAAATAGAAGTATATATTCTATTATTTGAGTGGTAGAGAGAGGACACCCAACCAACACATCGACAACAGTCACCATGTGAAGGGGTGTAGGAAAAACCGTGTAAAGTGTGTATGGTGGAGATAGTACCTCCTACCATAAAAGATTAGCTTTCTCAAGAGCAGAAAAACATAGCTTTTGAAGTGTAGATGCCTAATCACTTCATGGATAAGAAGAAAGAGAGAGGGAGCAACTAACACCCATAGAAGAATCGTGTGCTACCAATGTGTTCTTGATTATTTAAGTTGATTTAAAGAAGCCTCAGATATCATTAGTGCACATGTGGTGAAGAAAGAACCAATTTTTCAATAAGTTTGAAGTTCGAAGTATCTCACTCAACTTAAAGTAGGTGTTGAAGAATATATGTATGTGTTGTTTTTAGTTTTAGTTTTGTAATTTTTTATATTTAGATATTATTGTAATTGCCCGTAATACTAAAAATATTTTTGTCATTTTCTATTTTACAACCCATTATATAAGGACTATACATTTTGTATTTGGGTTAAGAGTTTGATTAATAGAAAGAGAGTAAGAGAGAGAGGGCAACCTCCATTCCGATCTCCCATTTTTACTCTTCTATGTTCTTAATCGTTGTTACATTTGATCCTCCGCTGCACTACCCACAAATTCTGACACACCCCTGTTGCATCACTCCAGTTGAAACAAATCGAATCAGAGAAACCAATTGCATCCTACGTAAATGTGATGCCCGTTTCTCCGATCCAAATACTCATGATATCATGATACAGATATGATTGCATTTTGAACGTGGTTAACAAAGAGTAAAACCATTAAGGACGTCAATGGGGTTATGCTGATTTGAATGATGAGAGGGATGGGCCGGTAAATCTGCTGAAAGAAGACTCATGTTCACTGATTGAAAAGGTAAGATCTCAACGACTGAAAGATTTTAAACTCTAATGGATCAGATCACTGCTTCCAGCCATTGTGAGAAAATAACAGTGCCATCAAAGCTAAGGAAAACGCCTGTGCCCTTCAGACCTAAGGGCCCGGCAACATGGGCTTTACTTACCATAGGGCTTCATTTTGTGTAGTAATAATATGCTTTATTCTTTCCAACACTATTGAAGCGTTCCTCAAACCTCTGATGAAGTATTAACCATCTCATTTCTTAAACTCTCTCACTTGAACTACATCTAGCGCCTCAACAAATGCTAGGCTTGATAACATGGACACTAAGTTCAAGTGCAAAATTTCATCAGGTAACAAAAATTGATGACTAACAATGAAACACGACAGTGATGCTTAGTGGAAACGCAGGGATCCGCAAACAATCGTTTTGCTTCATTTATTGGGCTTACTGTTCCAACATACTGGGAAGAATGACCAACTGGTAGAAAGAAAAAGCTGTAGATGGGTGGTGGCTCAACTGCTTGAGGGTTGAAATATTAGAAAATCAGCTAAAAGAAGCCACCAAATCTTCGTACTGAGGAACGCCAGCATTTTATTTCAACATTAGACCTGATCAAATCTGTATTTAGTTAATCAGGTCTGACAGACAATTAGATTATAGTACTTCAAGACCTAATCAACATCCTAGTCCGAACAGAATCTAAAATCAACAGAATCCAATGTGACTACTCTTCAAATATGTGCAGTGTACTTGAAAAAATGGTTTATGCTGGTGAGGTCCAGATTCATTGAAATTCTTTACTAAACCAAAATCCAACCCAACCTCATCAGCTGTGACAGGTTTATCTGGTATCAAGAGTTTTTCAACCCTGCTGCTTGAAATAAAATTTGTAACCAGTTCACCACAAGCAACAAAACCCCAAGCTCATTGTGGGCAATTGAGACCCATTTCAGGCATCTCCAATTGATACTGACACCAAGTTATATGCAGGTTTGCAGCTTTCACAGCATCGTTAACACAGAACCTAACCATTGTATTTGCTTAATGTGTGCACCAGCAGGAAGAAGCATAACTCACATGCTCTTAAGATATAGAATGCCATTTATGTGCAGTGCAACATAGGAAGCATATTCCAAAGGCATATGGTTTGCTACCACAAGGTCATGAAAGTGCACATTCCACAACTACATAAATTAGACCCTCAGGGCAACGGTCCTAATCTCAGGAAGTAACTAAGCCTCATCTATTGGGTGAGGTACTCCGGATAACAAGGTTGATTATCGGGCATACTAAAAGTGTGCAATGGTCAGTAACTTCCATTATCACCCTCATTTTCATGCATCTTCTCAAGACAGACAGGGAGAGCACGCAGTCTCTTGCATTCCCGTTCTCCTATCTGCAATCCAATACTGATATCTTGGTTTGGGGAACTCTTCAATGCGGAAAGGCTCTTTGGTTCTGTATCACCATCTTGATCGCTTTGCTTCTTGGAGGTGCCGCTCGAACTTGGCATGAATTCATGTTCTGTGCTAGTTTCTGCGCCACTTATAGTAAATTCTACATGATTAAAAATGGTTTTGCTTCCGGATTCCGGAGCACCTTCTACAGAAAAATGCTGGATGGTTAGACCAAGCGGCTCATAAATATCTTCTACTCTTTCCTGCACTGTGTCACACAAAGTGTAACCTAATGACGACGATTCACCTATAGTAGAACCAATTGCAGCTGATGTCCTCCTTTGCTCATTCAGAGCTTCTGCTTAACAAAAAAAATTTAGATACCTCAAGTATTATGGCTTATACAGATCAACAAAGAAAGGTAAAACAAAGAATACAGACCTTTAAGTGCTTCATCACTTGTGATAAGATCAATCTCAAGAAGATCAAGAAGCCGCCCAAGATCGACCCCGCTAGTCCAGTTCTGAGGAGCATGACCATTTTTCAGTTTTAACCTCCCACGGTTAGCTGTTCCACCCCATATGATCCCAATTGGCTGTGGTTTCTGAATGTTATCTCCAGATAAAAGAATAAGGCTTCCACTGTCACCCTCCAGGTCAAACGTTTGTTGATTTTCACCAACAACAAGAAAATCAGTTAAAAAGCAGATTCCTTTCTCATCATTGTACTCCAGAGCATATGCCATTATAGTTCCAGCCGTCAAACCAGAGCTTCTTCCAAGCTTAACGACTTTCTTTCCAATAAGGCTGCTTATAGGTGATTGCAAGTCAACAACCATGACATTACCAATTTCACCAATTCCTTTCACGGACGTAGTCACACTGGACACATCAAAACTGTCTGCAAAAGGAGCAAACGCACCATCTGCTCTTACGAATGTCTCTGCAGACCCATGAAACCATCAAAACCAACATTAGATTGGCCTAAAAGTAAGAAGATCGATGGCAGTGGTACATTCACTGAAAGAAACTGCAAAAGTACCCACCATCAAAATCAAGTGCATATTTAGATGGAAGAAAAAGGACAATTAGAGTTACGGTATATTGGCCTTAATTTTGAGTTGTGAATAAAAGAAACACTCAGACCAAATTGGAAGTTAGATTACCTGGGTTAGTCCCAGCAAATATTCCATACCAAAGATCATCAGTGATAAATGATGTTGCCCGCTCCACTGCACCAAGATATACACCTGGGCCAAGGTTGGGTGGTAAGGGATGAAACATCTTCTGGTTTGGGTAATCTAGATCAACTGCAACATGCCTATTGGTGAGAAAACCAACTTGTCGATTTGGTGTCCGGCTTTTTACAATTGCACCAAGTGTTCCATATGTCTCTTGGCTGGCAACCTAATGCTTCATGTTAGGCAAATAACCGTACATGGAGACTCACAGATAACATAAAAGAAGCCTAACCAAAAAAAGAAAAGTTTAGACAATTGGAACATCTGCATCTAGGAGATTTCCACAATCAATATAGTATGGTTTTACAAGATTAGTGTTTGCATTGTCTAAAAGATCATTTGCATTAAATATTATTTAATATAACCTTAAACTTGACTAAGCCTTACAAGTTGGGGTCATTTAGAGCAATGTTATAAATATCATATATCAGTAGCTAGGTCGATACGATCTAAGTATCTGTATCATTGGAGTTCATTTATCATTTTATATCATGTGTATCGCTTGTGTATGGTACTGTATCATTGTGATACACAATGAATCGTATCCCTATCATTTACCAAGCATCTATAAGTACAATAAGCCATTGTCTTAGGTCTCTTGTGCCCACTTGGAAGGAGAAGTTGGGTTGTATACTAACAGTAGGGTATACAGTTGCTGCAGCTAGGCTCATGAGGCTTGTTGTACATTAGTGTTTGTTTATATTATTCAAGCAAGATCCTTATCATCCTACAAAGAAATAAGAATTTCGAAAATGTAGCTTAATATATTAATATACAGCATTTTTAAGAAAAAAGTTAAAAATAATGATTTTAAGATTAAGTAGCACATCTAGTGATGAGATAATGTTTCACCCCCTCATGGAGCCTACCTCTTAAGGCCTTCTCTGGGTGTTGGCCAGGAAAAGACAATTTGCCAGTAGAAATCGAATCCCTAACTGCACATGTAGCAGCTAAGTCCCTTTCCATTTCTTGAACTCTCAAAATTGTTAACCATACGAACAGAGAATAAATCCTAGATTTGGTTAGTTCTAGGCTTGTTGGAGTCAGACATGTGACCTTACTATTCTAAGGATTTGCAATAAACGATCCACGTTCACTCTTAAGAAACACTATTTAAAATCTAACAGCATGCCAGATCTAACATAAGGTTGTTAGTACACCACCTTGTGTTTAGTTTGTTACAAGTCCTAGTTAGGTTAGTCTTTGATTAAAAGGCCAAAAATTATAAGGTCACAGTATAAGCTCCATCATTTAGGAAGCCAAGTCAATATGTCCATGACAGAAGAGCACACACCATGGGCCTTAGCCTACATGCATCACGCTCATTTACTTTATAATAGGAGGCCAGGGAATTGGCCCATCGAGCATGAATCAATGTCAAGAGATTGAGATGCCCCTAGTTGGGCATGGTTGGAGAAGCTTGGATGAGCAATGCCTTAGGAAGGGTTGACAACCACTTTGATTTGAGGGTAGGGACTCATTGCCACTTCAGACACCACTTGGAGGATACCATGAAACGTATTTGTAAATAGATAATATCAGTTATCCATCTTTGATCGAGTGTGTGAACAAGTGCCAAGAATGTGTTTGACTTTGTTCTAGCATGTGCCAAGAATAAACCACCACAAGAAAGCCTTATCAAAACAAGTGAAGGTGGACCACTTCCATACCATTCATATAGTCACCTTGGAGTACACAGACCAGCAGAATTCATGTAGGCCGATTAACTCGAGAAAACAAGGATCACACATCTCCAAAGGTAGTGGGACATCAAGGGCCATGAGTGAGTACCTAGATCTAAGTGCTCTCCTTAATGCTTTCATAGTTAAGGAATAGACCAAGGGTAAAGCCAACTGGGGCCTCTATATAAGCCCTCTTGCTTTTCTACTTACAATCTTTGCAATGAAAATTCCTTTTTTAATTTCCTACTCTACTATGAAAGGCTAGCATAAGCTTGAGCCCTTCTCACGCTCTCCCTCTACTCCAAGGCCCATAGCCACTCTTCACCTTCTCCCCTTCGTCTCTCTGTGAAACCAAATTCGTATGACTTGGACACCACCAAACCAACTCCTAAGCACCCTCAAGTTGTGCTTATCACCCTAAATCACTACCTTAAGTGGATACCGATCACCACCAGCCATCCCAAGCCCAATCGCCCAAGATTAACTCACTCTCAACCCTTCTCCCTCTAGCCCTCTCACTCCCCCAACCACCCATACCATTTCCTACACACTTGGAGTAGCTCTTGAGTGGGAATTCTCCATCCAATGTCTCTAC
Source organism: Brasenia schreberi (assembly GCA_036023115.1). Taxonomy (NCBI): domain Eukaryota; kingdom Viridiplantae; phylum Streptophyta; class Magnoliopsida; order Nymphaeales; family Cabombaceae; genus Brasenia; species Brasenia schreberi. Next base: position 4,866,607 of record JAYKKT010000079.1, read on the forward strand.
AAAAAAAAATACATGCCAACCGATTCACAAAAGTGGCATGAGATTGAAACAAAATTACCCATGTTGAAGGAAAGGGAAGGAACGAATCTCTGCTCCTATTGGATCCATATCTCATGCAAATGGAGCTCCATGGTGTAACTTTTACTAAGTAGGGGCACATTAGAAATTCAAGTTAGAAACCATTATAAAGAGAAAACCCTACACCCTAATAAAAAAACGTGAAAGAGAAAAAAGAGAGTGTGGGTGGCTGCCAAGGATGTGGCGCCGACCCTTAACCCTTTGTAACTTTGATTTTTCATGATATGATTGATTGTTTTTCATTATTTGCTTTGTGTATAAGTATTTCTACATGATATTAGAGCCTAATCCATGGGATTAGGGCTTCATGGTTAGTGAGTAACAATGTTTATGCCCTAAGGGTTGAAGTTTACTCAGAAACAATCAAGAAAACAGGTGAAAGTTGCTGTACATCATACCCGACAATGATTCGGAAAAGAAAAGTCAACAAAAACTTAGATCGTGACCTAGAGCAAGGGAGCGTGATCATAACTGGAAAGGAGAAAATGTTGGAAAGTGCAGAAATGTCCAGCATTGAAAAGAGCAAAACATTTCAAATTACACGCATCAAATTGGATGGAAAAAACTATCTACAGTGGGTACGATCTATTGAACTTCCATTATTGGCAAGAGAAAGATGAAATATCTTATAGGAGAGATTTTTGCACCAAATCCTACTGATCCAACATACTCTAGATGGCGTAGAGAAAACGCTCGGGTAAGTGTGTGGTTAATACAATCCATGGTTTCTTCTATCAGCTGTACTTTCATGTTTCTAGAGACAGCCCATGAAATCTGGTTGGCTGTATAAGATGCATATGCATAACAAAAGAATATAGCCAAGAAGTATGAAATTATTGAAAGAGTTAGGAAATGCAGACCAGACAACCAATTAGTCAGTGAATATTATGTTGAACTTCGTGGATTGTGAGAAGAGTTATCAATTTATTCAAAGACCAAATGTCAAAATTGCATAAAGGAAAGACATGAAGAATTTGAAGAAAGGAAAGTCTTCGACTTATTATAAAGTATCTCACTTGATTATGAAGCTGTAAAGAATAATATCTTCAGTAAGAAAACTTTCCTCACTCAATACAGTTTATACTCTACTATTAAGGGAAGAAGACACAAAGTGTTTGGAAAAAGAAAGAAAAATCAACAATTCTAAAACTATAGCTTTTGTAGGAAGTAATCAAAATTCTACCTCTAGATTTAGAGGTAGAGGAGGATATGGAAGAGGAAGAGGAATAAGAAAAATTCAGCAGTCATCAGACGATAAAGATAAACTTTCATGCACCCATTGTAGAAGAACAAGGCATACATGTGAAACCTGTTGGTAGTTGATTGGTCGACCAACATATAATCAAAATCAGCCAACTTTAGTGACCAACATGAGAAGAGTACAAGGGTGGTCAGAACTCAATGACTGAAATGCAGAAGAGGATAAATGAGTTAGAGTCTCGACTTATAGAATCTCAAAAGGCCTCCACATCTTCCACCATAGATCTCCATGCTACCATGGCATATTCATTCTCTTTTATGACGATGGGTAATCATTCTATATCTAATTTCAGAGTTTGGGTTATTGATTTAGGTGTCACATATCATATGGTGGGAACCAGATCATTTTTTCAGGAGTATTACCCAATCTATAAAAATATTGGAATCAAGATGGCTGATGGGTTTAACACTCCTATTATTAGGAAAGGGAGTATAGATATATCTCTGGGAGTTCTACATAATGTCCTACATATTGCTACCCTCTCAGTCAATTTACTTTTTATACATGCATTGACTAGAGATTTACATTATTCAGGGATCTTTGATGCTACTCATTATGTCTTTCGGGAACTGAAGACGGGAAAGATATGTGGTCAGGGTAGCATCAAAAGAGGATTGTACTTCTATGAGGAGACTAGCATCACTCGAGATGGGTTGGCTCTTCTTACATAAAAATAGAAAGCAAATCTTACTTTGTCGCACCAACAATTGGGACATTTACCACTCTCTATAATCAGATTTTTATTACCAAAATTTAAAAACTGTAATAATTTTATTTTGAGATGTGAAATTTATCAGAAGACAAAACATCATCGTGCCTCATTTCCTATCAATAAAACTCAATCTTTAAAATCCTTTAAGATTATGCATTCAGATATTTGGGGAGCATGCTCTATTATTGCTTTACATGGATATAAATACTTTATTTCATTTATAGATAATTGTACTAGATTTACTATGGTTTATCTCATGAGATCTAGACATGAAGTTATAAATATTCTGTCACCGTATTGTGAATTTATTCATACTAAGTTTCAGCTGCCCATAAAAATTGTATGCTGTGATAATAGGAGAGAGTATATGAGAAACTCTTTGAACACGTTCTTCTTTAGAAAAGGTATTTTACATCAAACATCGTGCTCATATTCTTCACAGCAAAATTGAGTTTCTGAAAGAAAGAATAGACATATCTTGTAAGTGACACAAACATTATTGATTGGATATAATGTGCCAAACTTCTTTTGGGGAGAAACTGTGTTAATTGCTGTCTATCTTATAAATGTATGCCTAATGTTGTTCTTAATAGAAATTCTCCATTTTACCTTCTATGTCCAAATCAAAAACAATTTATGTTCCTTTAAAAATCTTTGGCTGCACTTGTTTTGTACATGTATATAAAAATGCTAGAGACAAGCTTGATGATAGAGCGATTAAATATATTTTCATGGGTTATTCTTCTACCCAAAAAGGGTACAAATATTATGACACAGAGAATAGAATATGCTATGCTTTCATGGACGTGATATTTCATGAGGAAGTTTCATTTTATGAGAACAAGGACATTCAATTAATCAATAGCCATTCTCCTATAGTGTTGCCGATCATGCTTTCAGGTAAAGTTCAAGCAAATGAGGTGGATATTCAGGGTAACATGTCGTAAAAAGGGGTTGAATGTAAAACGTATTCTAAAGGAGAAAGGAAAGTCGTAACGAAGAGCCAAGATACTACCTTGAATCAAGATCCTCACCCTTAAAAAGTTCTTCCACCTCCTCAGGTAACATCTAACACTTCTAATATTTCTGATGATTTACTTGCATTGAGGAAAGGAAAACGTGGGACTACTATATATCCATTATATAAGATGGTATCATATACTAATTTTCCAAAGAATATAGTTATTTGTGATGAATACATAAAGTACTCACGTGCCCAAGAGTTTTGAAGAAGCAAACCAGAATCTCACATGGTAGGCTGCTACGGATGAAGAAATCAAAGCATTAGAACAAAATAAAACATGGATTATTTCAAACCTTCCACCAAACAAAAAAACCGTGGGCTATAAGTGGGTATACACTATCAAATTCAATGTAGATGGAAGTATAGAGAGGTACAAAGCTCGACTGGTTGCTAAAGTTATAGTCAATTATATGGAATTAACTATAATGAGACATTTGCTCCAGTAGCAAAAATGAATATTATACGAATTCTTCTAAGTATAGAAGTGAATCAGAAGTGGAAACTATGGCAACTTGATATCAAAAATATATTTCTTCAAAGGGATCTTAGTGAAGACATTTATATGGATTTACCACCAGGATACAATCAGGAAGTCTCATTCAATAAGGTATGCAAATTGAAGAAATCACTCTATGAGTTGAAACAGTCTCCTAGGGTTTGGTTTGAAAAACTCAGCCAAGGGGTTCTTGGCTTGGGATCCAAAAAAAGTGTAAGTGATCATACCTTATTCATAAAATAGGATAAGAGAACTATCTTATTGGTTGTATATGTGGATCATATAATTATTACAGGGGATTAAATTGAAGGAATTACCTCTCTAAAGAAGAAACTACACAGTTTATTCAACTTGAAAGATTTGGAGAAGTTGCATTACTTTCTAGGGATTGGAATTATTAGACAAGATAACAACTTATTCTTATGCCAAAGAAAGTATATCTTGAATTTATTAAGAGAGACCATGATGGAAGATTATCGTATGTGTAACACACCAATTGAAACAAAAAGGGATCCAGTGAGTGTAGCGGATGACTCATATGAAGATGTGAGCAGGTACCAAAGAATAGTGGGAAAACTTATATATCTCACCATTACCAGGCTAGATATTAGCTTCGTAGTGAGCTATGAGTAAATGGATGCATTCCCCTATGAGACATCATATGAATTCTATATTTCATATCATAAGATATCTTAAATCTTCGATCACTCACGGTTTGTTGTATTCACCGAATCATTCTCTAGGAATCAAAATTTATATTGATGATGATTGGGTTGGTGCTTCTAAAGATAAAAGATCTACATCAGGCTATTTACTAAGTATGGGAGGAAACATGGTGTCATGAAAAAGCAAGCAGTCAGTTCTTGCTAGATCTAGTGTTGAGGCGAAATATAGAGTTATTTCACTTGGGATGTGCAAAGGCTTATGGAGCCTATCACTTATGGAAGAAATTGGATTTAGAAGGAATCTTCGAGTGAAATGTTTTATAGACACTAGGGCAGCGTTATAGATTGCATATAATCTTGTATTTCACGAAAGAACCAAGCATATTTAAGTTGATTGCCATTTTATTCGAGAGAAATTATCTCTAGAGATTTTTTATCTTATACATGTGTGGTCATAACAACTGTTAATTGATATATTGACTAAGCCTGTTAGAGCTTGTTGCTTCAAGAGAACTTTGGACAAGTTGGGAATTATGAGTATTAAGATCCCAACTTGAGCAGCGTGTTGAAGGAAAGGGAAGAAACGGATCTCTACTCCTATTGGATCCATATCTGATGCAATAGGAGATCCATAGTATAACTTTTACTAAGTAGGGGCATATTAGAAATTTAAGTTAGAAACAATTATAAAGAGAAAACCCTACACCCTAATAAAAAACGTGAAAGAAAAGAGAGAGTGTGGGCGACTGCCAAGGATGTGGCGTCGACCCTCAACCCTTTGTAACTTTTACTTTTCATGATATGATTGATTGTTTTTCATTATTTATTTTGTGTGTGTGTCTTTACAACCCTTCTTAAAAGGGAGCTCTTTGACAACAAATCCAGGCATTTTTAAATGCCTAACAATTGCAACTAGTGTTTCTTGAGAGATTTAGTTTTGGACTCAGTAATTGGACAGTAAGTGGATCCGTGTAGGTCCAGCACCAAACCAACTCCTAAGCACCCTCAAGTTGTGTTTATCACCCTAAATCACTACCTTAAGTGGATATCAATCACCACCAGCCATCCCAAGCCCAATCGGCCAAGATTCACTAAATCTCAACCCTTCTCCCTCTAGCCCTCTCACTCCCCCAACCACCCATACCATTTCCTACACACTTGGAGTAGCTCTTGAGTGGGAATTCTCCATCCAGTGTCTCTACAAAAAAAATACATGCCAACCGTTTCACAAAAGTGGCATGAGATTGAAACGGTCATTACCCTTCTTAAAAGGGAGCTCTTTGTCAACAAATCCAAGCAATTTTAAATGCCTAACAATCTCAACCAATGTTTGTTGAGAGATTTAGTTCTGGACACAATAATTGGATAGGATCTGTGTAGGTTGAGTATGACCTTGTGTTAATCATATATTAGAACCCACTTGATAAGGGTATTATAGTCTTTTAAGTTAGAAACTTATATATAAAAGCAATTAGGTAATCATTGGAATAGTAACGCTGCACCCACAAAGAGACATAAGGGGCGCAAGGGTCTTCACCAAAAAAGAGCAGGTCCATGAAATATGCTACATTATAAGTTTTTTTAATTTCTTTGAATGAAATTCATTAATTTTATCATGGTATCATAGCCTACAAGGCTATGAATGCTCACATGTTGCTGCTTTAAAACAATATATTATCGTTATTTTACTCTTAATCAATCAGTTCATATCTGCGTGTTTGGGTCAACTGTCTATTGGAATATATTACATTGGGTTGCAGCGATTGTCCCAATCCATCCATCTATTTTCCTATGACAGACAAAGGAAAATCACTTAAAAATCCCTATCCAACATCGATCTTTATGGTGGTGAGAAGATCGATAGTTTTCAGATTACTGCTATCAAACTAGATGATCGTAAACATATTGAATGGTCACGTTCAATAGAGCTGGTTGTATTAGCTAGGGGGAGATAGTTGTAACAAAGACGATACTTCAATGTAGCAGCAGAAGGTTGATGAATATTACTCACAAAAAGCCTTAGAAAAAAGCTATAATAAAGTGTATGCAACAAAGGCACAATATATAAAAAAAAATTATTTAGCAACAAAAGGCATAACAAAGTATTTACAAGCAAGGCGTATTTATAGAGTACATGAGTAGGAGAAGAGAAGGGAAGGGGGGCTGCCATCCAGCCCCCAATGGCTAGTGGCCCTGGCCCGATTGGCCCGAAACTGCTCGGGCCCATTTTCTAACACTCTCCCTCAAATTGACAACTCCGTGACAAGAAGTTTGTCAATCAAAGACTGACATCGAGGAGCAGGTAATGACTTGGTGAAGACATCTGCAAGTTGATATTCTGATTTTACAAACTATAATATTAAATTACCTAGTATGCTCATGAAAGGTATGATCATTGGCTATATACATAACACTTTTGTTGTCGCAGAACATGATTGAAGGAGCTTCCAATTGTACGAAAAAATCTTGAAGTAGTCATCGCAACCAAGTTAGTTCGGTAGTTGTGTTGGTTATTGCACGGTACTAACTTTGATAGAAAAAAGAGATACATTTTGTTGTTTCTTGCATTTCCATTATATGAGATAGTGACTAAGGAATATGCAGTAGCCGGTGGTAGAGTACCTGTCATTCACATCACCACCCCAATCATCATGAGTATATGCGAGCAACTGAGATAAAGAGAAAGATATAGAAATACTCCCTTAGTTGAGGTTTATCGAATATAACAAACAATCCTTATAATAACACTCATATGCACTGAGGTAGGCGCATGTTGAAACTGACTTACAATATGAATGGCATGACCAATATCTAATTGTGTTATGATAAGATAGGTGAGAGCTCCAACCATTTGTCTATAAGGTGTGGGATCACTCTAAAGTTCGCCATCAATTAGATACATCTTCTGGTTGATTACCTTAGGTGTCTCAAAAAAGTTGTCATCTTTAATTCCTTATCTAAGAACAATATCATTAGTAAACTTAGTTTGTGATAAAAAGCAACCTTTATCATCACGATTACCTCAATGCCAAGAAAATAAGAAAGTTGGCTAAGATCCTTCGTTTCAAACATATTATCAAGTTCTTGGTTGATTTGCTGGATATCAAAATTATCATTAGTTCTAATAATCATATCATCGGCGTAGAGCAAAAGAATAACAATACCTGCAGAGGACTTTCTTATAAACAAAGTTGTGTCAATATAACAAATAGTAAAACAATACAATGTCATGAATTCAGTCATTCTATCAAACCAAGCTTTGAGAGCTTCTTTGATACCATACAAAGCTTTTTTGAGCTTTAAGACTTGGTTTATAGGAAGATTGAGACCAGGAAGAGGCTCCATATATACTTCTTCCTTCAACCAACCATTCAAATATTTTTTTTAAAATCTAACTGATAGATATTTCAGTGATGAATTGCACACATAACTATAAGTGTTCTAACAATTGTCATTCTAGCAATAGGAGCAAAGGTTTCTTCATAATCAATTCCATATTCTTGTGAGTAACCTTTGGCAACTAATCTAGCTTTATAGCGATCTAATTAACCATCACCATTAGTATTAATTTTATAGACCCACCAACCTATAATCTTTTTGTTTGATGATCAAGAGACAATATCTCACGTTTGGGCTCCATATAAAGCATCAACTCTTCGTTCATGACATGAATCCAGTTTTATGATAACTGAGCTTCCTTAAAGGTTCTAGGTTCCTTTATAGCTGAAATATTTGTTACCAAGGTTCTATGCCTTGGTGAAAAGCTATCATAGGAGACAAACCTTTGAGGAGGTCTAGAATCATGGTTTGACCTTTTAGGAATAGGCATAGTTCTACTACTATAATATTGATCAAAAGGTGTAACAGGGTGTCTTGAAGTCATATGTTCATCAAGGTCATTTCCTACATGAATCACCTCTTCACCTAAAATATTATTTAAGAAGGAATAGGAAGAGTAATCTGTTGAAGATCAAGTTGAAGTCCATTCAGATATAATGGCGTTGGTTAATGTTATTAGTATATATTTGTTAATAAGTCTAGGTCTTAGGTGGTTTGGATCCCAATGGATCAAATTCTGATCCATTGGGACCCGAGTCCTGTTAATTTCTAAGTATGGGTAATAATGTCTTTTAAGTTATAACAAGGATATAAATTGTAGTCTGCATTTAGGTTAGGGTAATGAGAAAGGATTAAGGAGTGGCGGCAGCCAAAAAGGGGCCGACCAACTCCAAGGTTCTTGATTCCATTTATTTTTGGTATGATAATAGATTGTTTTGATGTTAAATATCGTGTGAAATCAACATGGTATCAGAGTTGAATGGCGAAGATTGAAGCTTCGGTGGCCCTATAATCTGGTAGTGACAGATCTTAGAATAATTTCTGCAGATTTTGTAAGTTTGTTTTTATCAAGATTGACAAACAGGTACGTTTTATTATTAAGCAAGAGACTACTGATCAGAGACAACAGTCCTCCTTTGTACAAGTGATTCCACACGTATTGTGGTGGCTATAATAGCATAAATTTGAGGTTCAGATCTGGAAAAAGTTTAGCCTGAAATCTTACTATATCAAGACACTCAACGTGCAGAAATTTGAGTTAATTGAAGGCCGATAATTTTAGCTTGAAATCTGAAATCAGATTTTTTTTTCTTATATCACCCTATTGGAGGCGATGTTAAAGTAAGTAATCAGACATTTGTTGGGTTGCAGAAAATTACATATAACCATTCCTTGAGTAATGTCTATCTCTTGATAATATTTTTTTGTGTGAGGATTTTGTCCAATCATGGAAATGACTAAGGTGGGAGACATTAGCGAATCAAATTCAATCGACAAAAGTGAAGGATTCCAAATTACAAACTTGAAGCGAGATGAAAAGAATTATCTTCAGTGGGCCAGATCTATAGAGTTGGCTGTTATGGCAAGGGGGCGCTGGAATTATTTAACTGGTGACGTATCACAACCCCTAACGACTGATCCTCTTTATTCAAGATGGCGTAGAGAAAATGCACTTGCTAGTGTTTGGCTTCTTCAATCAATGTCACCTTCAATCGCCAGTACATTCATGTTTCTAGAAACTGCTAGGAATATTTTGTTGGCAGTTCATGATGCTTATACCCAAAGACAGCAACTAAGCCCTTTCCCATACTAGATGGGGTTGGCTACATGGACTCTTGGTTTCCATAGAGCATGATCTTATTCGATGCTACAAGTTAACTCAACAAAAACTAGTTCATTCTTTATTGATTCCTTCCAATACTTTTGTGATCTTCCTCTTCCTCTTTTAACATTTTCAACATCTAATTTCTCACACCTTCTTACCAGTGCTTCTTTTGGTTGCTTTTCCACATGTCCAAATCATCTTAAATGATTCTCTTATTTTATCATCTATTGTTTACTCATGGTGTCACTCTTAATTTTTTTCTGATAACTTTTTTACTAAACGGTCTTTCTTTGTATGACCATACATCCATCTCAACATCTTTATTTCTTCCACAAACATCTTTTGTACATATTGATAATTAATTGCTCAACAACTAAGCCTTTTCCCATACTAGACGAGGTCGGCTACATGGATTCTTTGTTTCCACATATCCCTATCATGTGCCATGTTAGCAGTTAACTCCTAATAAGCTAGATCATTCTTTATTGTTTCTTTCCAACACTTTTGTGGTCGTCCTCTACCTCTTTTAATACTTTCCAAATTTAGTTTTTCTAACCTTCTTACAGGTTCTTCTTTTGATCTTCTTTCTATATGTCCAAACCATCTTAAACGATGTTCTCTCATTTTATCCTCTATTGGTGCCACTCCTAATTTGTTTATAATAACCTCATTATGTATACAGTCTTTTCTTGTATGACCACTCATCCATCTCAACATCTTCATTTCTGTCACAGATATCTTTTGTACATGTTGATGATTAACTGCCCAACACTCAGAACCATAAAACATGGCAGGCCTAATTGCTGCTCTATAATATTTACCTTTTAACTTTAATGGTATCTTCTTATCACAAAGAATACCTGATGCTCCTCTCCATTTTAACCAACCAGCATTAATTCTATGCGTAACATCTCCATCAATTCTTCCATCACTCTGAAAAATTGACCCTAGGTATTTAAAACTTTCCTTTTGGGGAATGCAATGTGTGCCAATTTTAATTTCCATGTCCTCTGAAGTAACCAAATGATCAAACTTACATTCCATATATTCTATCTTTGTTCTACTAAGTCGGAGGCCTTTGCTTTCTAATGTTTCTCTCCATAGTTCCAATTTTCTATTAACTTTTTCCTTAGACGACTCCACTAATACAATGTCATCTGCAAATAACATACACCAAGGTACTTCATCTTGAATATGTTTTGTTAACTCATCCATCACTATTATAAATAAGTATGGACTTAAAGTTGATCCTTGATGTAACCCAATATTAACTTCAAAGAAGTCTGTCGTTCCTTCATGAGTCCTCACACATGTTTTTGCACCATCATACATGTCTCTTATAAGGTTAATATATGTCAATGGGATACCTCTTTTTTCCAAAGTTCTCCAAAGAACGTCCCTCGGTACCCTATCATAATCTTTTTCTAGATTAATAAAATATCATGTGAAGGTCTTTCTTTCTTGCTCTAAAATGTTCCATAAGACGTCTCAAAAGGTAAATCGCTTCAATAGTAGACCTGCTTGGCATGAATCCAAATTGGTTCTCTGTTGTACTTGATACTTGTCTTAACCTACATTCGATAATTCTTTCCCATAATTTCATAGTATGACTCATTAACTTGATACCTCGATAATTCGCACAATTTTGAATGTCTCCCTTATTCTTATATATGGGTATTAGTGTACTTGCTCTCCATTCCTCGATCATCTTTTGGTTTTTCCATATTTCATTAAATAGTCTTGTGAGCCAAGTGATTCTTATTTCTCCTAGTATTTTCCAAACTTCTATAGGAATATTATCTGGTCCTATCGATTTACTACTCTTCATATGTTTAAGAGCATCTTTGACTTCATTCTTTTGAATAAGTCGGTAGAAATTGTGGTTTATATACTTTTCTGACTTGGTTAAATCTCCTAAACTAATACTAACATCTTTATTTTCATTAAAAAGATTTTAAAAATAGTTTTTCCATCTATTTCTTATATCATCATTTGCCACTAGAATTTTTTCATCCTCGTCTTTTATGCATCTAACATAATTAAGATCTTTAGTTTTCTTATCTCTAGCCCTAGCTATCCTAAAAATATCTCTTTCACCCTCTTTTGAGTTGAGTTTTTTATATAAGTCATCCCAAATCTTAGCTTTTGCTTCACTAACGGCCTTTTTCGCTTCCTTCTTTGCTTTCTTATAAGCTTCTAAAGTTTCACTAGTTTTCTTTGTAACATGCCCTCTTTGCTTTATTTTATTTTGTACTACTTCACTCCACCACCAAGCTTCTTTTTGTGCCGGTACACCTCCCTTAGATTCACCTAAGACATGTTTTGCCACTTTCCTAAAATGTAAAACCATATTGTTCCCCGTATCACAAAGTGTACCAACATAATTCCAAACATCTCCTTGAAGGACTTTCTGTTTAAATATATCTTCTTTCTCGCTTTTGAGGTTCCACCATTTAGTCCGAATAGCTCGATGCGCTCTTTTCTTCTTTGTCCATTTTTTTTTTTGTAAATCCATAACTAAAAGTCGATGTTGGGTGGTTAAGCTTTCTCCTGGAATTACCTTGCAATCTTTACAACACACTCTATCTTTCTTTCTACAAATAAAGTAATCAATTTGTGCTTGTGATAAGCCACTCTTATAAGTAATTAAATGTTCATCTCATTTTTTGAAGATTGTATTGACTATAAAGAGACCAAATGACATAGCAAAATTTAAAATCTCCCTACCTTCCTCGTTTATATCCCCAAAACCAAAGTTTCCATGAATCCCTTGATATCCTAATGCCTCTTTACCGACATGTCCATTTAAATCTCCTCCTAAACAAATCATTTCCCTTTGTGAAATCTTTTGAAACACCTTATCTAACTCTTCCCAAAAAACTGTCTTTATACTATCTTCTAGTCCTACTTGGGGTGCGTAAGCACAAACTATATTCAAAACCTCTGCTCCTAACACTAATTTCAATGTCATTATTCGGTCACCATATCATTGTATGTCTACTACACTCTCCTTTAAATCTTTATTTATGATAATACCAACTCCATTTCGAGCCTTTTCTTTACCTGAGTACCATAATTTAAAACCTGTATCCTGTAAACATAGAATATGAATCTTTCTCCGAATCTCCTTTGCTTTTTCTCCTTTGCTTTTTCTCCAACCCATTTTGTCTCTTGTAAACATAGAATATGAATCTTTCTCCGAATCATAGTATCTACCACCTCCATTAGCTTACCCGATAATGTTCCGATATTCCAAGAACCAATACGAATCTTATTATTTAGGACTAACTTCCTTACCCCCCGCATCCGTCCATAATCAAAATGCGGAGACCCTCTCTGAAAATTTTTCACTACATTCGGGCGGCAATGTAGCGAGACTAACTTCTTTACCCACACCCGTCCATGATGTGGGAACCCTCTCTGCAATTGATTCACTACATTCGGGCGAAAATGTAGTGGCCCTTGCTTACTTCTTACTGCATTCGGGCTCTGCAGCACGTCGCTAGGTAGGGACGCCCCAAAGCAATGCTCATAATTTTTGTAATCCATGTTGTAAAAATCTGACGAAGTTTTACACTGGCTGTCGGAAGCCTAACACAACCCTCCTCCTTTATCCGGGCTTGGGACCGGCAATGCAAGGGTGATCCCTTACATGGGCGAAGTTATTCCCAAAGAATATAGCAAAAAAAAAATGATCTTATTGAGAAAATAAAAAAAATACAAACAAGGAGGCAGATCTGTTAGTGAATATTATGCAGAACTCAGAGGCTTATGGGAGGAGTTACAACTTTATTCCAAGACAAAGTGTCAAAGTTGCACATAAGAGCGAAATGAAGAATTTGAAGAAAGAAAAGTTTTTGATCTCCTATAAGGCATTTCTTTAGAGTTTGAGGCAGTTAAAAACAATATTCTTAGCAGAGAAAGAACTACCTTCTTTAAGCACAGTGTATTCTCTCTTATTCCGTGAAAAGGATAGAAAACATTTGGAGAAGGAAATGAGAATCAGCCCAGAAACTATTGCTTTCGTGGGAAGAAATGCATCAAATTCCAATTTTTCTCGTGGTAGAGGAGGATATGGATGTGGTAGAGGCAAATTTGCACCAACTCCAGAAGACAAAGCGAAATTGACTTGTTCCCACTGTGGAAAAACACGGCATATGAAGGAAACTTGTTGGAAATTGATTGGCAGACCCACTCACTTTCAGAATAGACCTAACAGTGCCTACTTCAGTAGTGACTAAAATGACAAACAGAACATTCGAAGCAGTGCAAACTCTTTGGCTGATATGAAAAAGGAGATAGAGTTGCTCAAAGCTCGCCTAACAGATTCACAAGTTGCATCGACTTCCTCCAATAATGATTCTCAAGCAACCATGGCATATCCCTTCTCTTTCCTAGTTAAGGGTAATTCCAACATCTCTAAATCTCATATATGGGTTATTGAATCTGGGGCCACAGATCACATGGTTAGTAGAAGGGAATTCTTTCACAGTTATGAGTTGACTCGTGAACAAATTAACATTTGATTGGCAGATGTTCACACACTCCTATAGTGGAAAAAGGAAATATTACTTCTTTTGGCATATTGAAAGATGTTTTACATGTTCCAAATATCTCTGTCAATTTATTATCAGTCTTTGCCTTAACTCAAGATCTGAAATATCGTATAATTTTTTATTCTACTGAATGTGTATTTCAAGAACAGAGGACGGTTAAAATCTTTGGTCGGGGTAGTATGAGAAGGGGACTCTATTTTTGTGAAGAAAATAATAAAGCGGCTATGCAATCTACAGTTATTACAGAAAAACAGGAGGAACTACCCCGCTGGCATCAAAAATTAGGACATTTACCTTTATCTAAACTTAGGATACTATTGCCTGAATTCGATTATTGTAATAATTTGAATTTGAACTGTGATATCTGTCAGAAGGCTAAACATCATCGTATTTCTTTTCCTTTGAGTGAAGACAAATCTTCTATTCCGTTTGAGATTGTGCATTCTGATATCTGGGGCTCTTGTTCTACTACTTTTTTGCATAGATATAAGTATTTTATATCATTCATAGATGACTGCACCAGATTTACAATGATTTATCTCATGAAAACTAAAGATGAAGTAAGGAATATTTTACCTATTTATTGTCGGTTTGTGCATACTCAATTTCAGCGTACTATCAAAGTCTTCCGCAGCGATAGTAGTCGAGAGTTCATGTCTGATTCACTTCACTCATATTTTCTAAATCATGGGATATTACATCAGACTACATGTGCTTATTCTCCACAACAAAACGACGCTTCTGAAAGGAAAAATAGACATATTCTAAAAGTGGCCAGAACTCTTTTACTTGGATATAATGCTCCTAAATATTATTGGGGTGAAGTAGTTTTAACAACAATTTACCTTATAAACCGTATGCCAAGTAGAATCCTTAATGGTGACATTCCATTTCATTTATTATGTCCTCATCAGAGACAGTTTCATCTACTCCCTCGAGTTTTTGGATGCACATGCTTCGTCCATATCCACTATGGTCTAAGAGATAAACTAGAAGCAAAATCGATCAAATGCATTTTTTTGGGATACTCCTCTACTCAGAAAGGTTATAAGTGTTATGATCCCCTCAGAAGAAAGATATATGTTACTTTTGATGTTACCTTCCATGAAGATACACCATTTTACGATGTAGAGGAAGTCCACCTTCAGAGATGTTGCCATCTCACATATTACCTATTGCACCTGCGAAAACTCAGTCAGCACAGGATGAAGAAGAGGAAGAAATCACACCTCAACAAGCAAAGGAATGGAAGGTATATACCAAAGGGGTTAGAAAAGCCTTTCTCCCTTACCAATCCACAATTCTGAATCCTGATCCTCACTCAGAATCTGATCCATTGTCTTCTCAAATCACTTCTCACACCTCAGATGATCTACCTATTGCAATTCGCAAAGGAACGGAAAGTGGCAAAATATTCATTCCAAAATTTGGTATCGTATTAAAATTATCCCAGAGAATATCAGTTATTTGTGATGAATGCTGATACTATCTATATTCCAAGAATCTTTGAATAGGCAGAACAACAATCTGAATGAAAGAAGGCAATGCAAGATGAAATTACAGTACTGGTCAGGAACAAGACTTGGGAACTGATTGACCTACCATAAGGCAGATGGAAATATAGAAAGATACAAGGCTAGATTAGTAGCTAAAGGTTATAGTTAATCCTATGGTATCGATTACACTGAAATGTTTGCTCATGTTGCAAAGATGAATACTATCAGAATTATTCTAAGTATATCAGTCAATAAGGGATGAGAATTGTGGCAGTTGGATGTCAAGAATGCATTTCTTCAAGGTGATCTTATGGAAGACATTTATATGGACCTACTACCTGGATATCTTCAGGACCAAAAGCAGAATAAGGTATGCAAATTAAAAAAGGCGATTTATGGTTTAAAACAATCTCTACGAGCATGGTTTAAAAAATTCAGCAATGGTGTTATAAAATTGGGTTTTAAACAGTGTACAAGTGATCATACACTTTTAATGCGGTCAGAAAATCATTATACTACTAGTTTATGTTGATGATATCATCATCACAGGAGATGATACAGAAGGTATTGTGGACTTAAAAAGAAAACTCAGCTCATTGTTTGACTTAAAAGACTTGGGCAAACTATATTATTTCTTGGGGATAGAAGTGATTCATAAAGATGATTGTTTATTTCTAAGTCAGAGGAAATATATTAGACTTAGTAAAGGAAACAAAAATGGAAGATTACAAAATATGCTCGATTCCTATGAAAAATTCTAAGGAAGAGATAGAGAAACACATAGAACCATATCAAGATGTGGGTAAGTATCAGAGATTAGTAAGAAAGCTCATCTACGTTACTATTACTCGGCCTGATATTAGTTTTGCAGTAGGATATGTGAGTAGGTGGATGCATTGTCCATCTAAACACCATATGAACACAGTGTTTCACATTATCAGATACTTGAAATCATCAATAACCTATGGGTTACTCTATGCTCCTCATCCATCTCTAGATATAGAAATTTTTCAGATGTTGACTAGGAGGAAACTCAATATCATAAAAGAGTAAGAAACAACCGATAGTGGCTAGATAAGTGCAGAAGTTCAGTATCGTGCCATTGCTCTGAGAATGTGTGAAGGATTATGGATTATATCTCTTCTGAAAGAGATTGGTTTCAAAGAAAAAACTCCAATTAACTTCTTTACAGACAGTAAAGCTGCCCTCCAAATAGCCTTGAATCTGATATTTCATGAAAGAACCAAACACATTGAAATTGATTGCCATTTAATCAGAGAAAAGGTTTTTCAAGGCATTTTCAACCTGATTCATGTGCGCTCAGAGGATCAATTGGCTGACATCCTTACTAAACCAGTTGCAGTGAATGCATTCAAGAAGGCTCTAGTCAGATTAGGAGTTACATGTCTTCAAGACTTAACTTGAGGAGGCGTGTTCAAGATCAAGTTGAAGTTCATTCAGATATAATGGCGTTGGTTAATGTTATTAGTATATATTTGTTAATAAGTCTAGGTCTTACGTGGTTTGGATCCCAATGGATTAAATTTTGATCCATTGGGACCCGATTCCTGTTAATTTCTAAGTATGGGTAATAATGTCTTTTAAGTTATAACAAGGATATAAATTATAGTTTGCGTTTAGGTTAGGGTAATGAGAAAGGATTAAGAAGGAGTGGAGGCAGCTAGAAAGGGGCCGATCAACTCCAAGGTTCTTGTATTCCATTTATTTCTGGTATGATAATAGATTGTTTTGATGTTAAATATCGTGTGAAATCAATATAATCAAGAGAACTAACATCATCTATGCCTTTAAAAATATATTCATTTTAAAAAAACTTGACATCTCGTGATATATAAAGCTTATCATTTTTATAATCATAACACCTATACCCCTTTTTAGTTATTCTATATCTTAAAAAAACACATTCTATGGCAAAAGATGATAGTTTATTATCTTTGTCAGTGTAAACAAAACATTTAAATAAAAAAATACACAGTCTTAAATAGTTGAGAGATAAATTTTGTAAAACTGAAGAGAGCATCCGATTAATTAAATAGACTGCAATCATAATAGCTTATGTCCATAAATTCTTAGGAACACCACTTGATAAAAGGAAGGTTCTTATGGTTTCCAAAATGTCTATGTTTACGTTCCGAAATACCATTTTGTTGGGGAGTCTTAGAGCAAAAGGTTTGATGTATGATTCCAGATTTATCGAGATGATTTTAAATTCTTTTGGCATAAACTCCCCTCCTGAATCAAATCTAAAAATCTTGATTTCGGACTCAAATTGATATTTTAGAAGATTATGAAAGATAACGAAATTTTGAAAGATATCATATTTTGCTTTTAAAAGATATACCCATGTACCTAGTAAAATCATCTATAAAAACAAAATAGTAGGAAATGCCTCCTTTAGACAAAATGAGTACCAGTCCACGTACATTCGAATGAACTATTTCGAAGGGTCTTATAGTAACATGTGTTTTGTTTAAAAATGAAATATGTTGTATTTTACCAAGAACACAATCTTTGGAAGAAAAATATTCCTTAGACTTTATTTCAAGAGGACATTGATATAATTTTTGAAAATTAAGATGTCCTAGTATCTTGTGTCATAGAAAAGCATCATTTGTCAAAACATTAACATATCCTATACTATGCAAATAGTCTATAATGTAAAGTCCGCCTCTCTGTGGTCACGACCAATCACCTTCTTCGAAAGACGATACTATATAATACATCCCGTGGATGCAAAAGTTACAATACAATTTTTATCCAAAATTTGAGATATAGAGAGTAAGTTTAAATTTAGTTTTGGAACAACAGTAATTTTGGAGATTTCAAATTTTTATTTTGCAAATCACCAATTTTATCAACATCTAATTTTGTTCTATCCGTGGGGTAAGCACATGATAAATATTTTTTAACATATGAATTTAAAATTCTTTCATTAGAAGTTATATGAAATGAAGCACCCGAATCAAGAATCCAAAAGGTCATACTTTGAATTTCATTTGTTGAAGAAGAGCAAACCGTACCAACCGTCGCTTTTTCCTTCATTTGAGCTTGAAGTTGCTTCACTTTTTCTTTAAGTGCAAAGATGGAAGATTAAGCATTTTCCTCTACTATGGCCAACTTCTTTTTCAATTTAGGGCAATTTAGCCTTATGTGCCCGGCTTCTCTACAATGATCACAAATGACCTACTTTCTTCCTTCGCTTGATCCTTCGTTTTTGAAATGGGGAGGACGATAAGACTTCACATTTGCTTCGGATTTAGATGCGGCAAGAGCGGTATCTTTTTGAAACCTAACTTCATTCATTCTTGTTTCCACCATTTGAAGATCGGTAAGAACCTCTTTTGTGGTAGGAAATGGCT
The DNA here is from genome assembly GCA_036023115.1 of Brasenia schreberi. Taxonomy (NCBI): domain Eukaryota; kingdom Viridiplantae; phylum Streptophyta; class Magnoliopsida; order Nymphaeales; family Cabombaceae; genus Brasenia; species Brasenia schreberi. The sequence continues at coordinate 4,885,439 of JAYKKT010000079.1, forward strand.
TCCAATGAATAATAGATGACCTAACTCCTTCAAATTCTTATCGAAAACTTCATAGAAATTGATATACAAAATCTGTCTTCATATTGTCTCTTATTAAGACATTGTGCACATTTCTTTCTATAGCCATATAGTTGATTCCAAATATTGGAATATTCACCAAAGAAATCATTTACCCCTTTATCTCCTTGTCTAAGGGAGACCGATTTGTCTCTTAATACCATTCTATAAGTAACATCACTTTGAACATGAGTTTTTTTCCAAATATTCTCATGCTTTTGTTGCATTAGTAAGTCGATCAAAGTGTTCCTAGTGTGCTCATTTACATTATTTATGAGCATCCATAAGACCGTTCGATGACCTCTTTTATATTCTTCATTTTGCTCAAGCGTAATATTAATAGAGGGTTTTACCTTCAAACCACTTACATAGCCCCATAATTTTTTGAAATATAGATAATTTTTCATAGTTTGGGCTCATGTTTTCTAATTTGAAGGTGTCAAACGAAAATTAAATCCTCTCTTTTCATCCATATTTCAAGAAGAAAAATAATTATAAAGAGGTAAACTTAAAACAAAATTAGGAGCATTATCGATACGCTTCTCGAGGTGACAAACGGTGTTATCACGATCGAAAATGACTCTGATATCATGTAATGAAGACGATGCTTCGATATAGCAGCGGAAGGTTGATGAATATAACTCACAAAAAGCATTACAAAAATGCTATAATAAAGCGTATGCAATAAAAACACAACATATCGAAAAAAAAATTATTTAGTCACAAAATGCATAACAAAGTATTTATAAGGAAGCTGTAGTAAATGAGTAGAGGAGAAGAGAAGAGAGAAGGGGGAAGAGAAGAGAAGAGAAGAGAAGGGAAAAGGGGGAAGAGAAGAGAAGAGAAGAGAAGGGAAAAGGGGGCTGGATGCCAGCCAACCCCCAACGGCTAGTGGCCCTGGCCCTAACTTCCCGATTGGCGAGGGCCTGCTAGGGTCAGGCTGCTCGAGCCCATTTTCTAACAATGGCCATACCTAACAAGATATCTCCCTTGTCCTGATGAAAATGATCTATCCTACCCGAGATGGTGGAAGGAACATGCTCTTGTCTCTCCTTGGGTTCTCCAATCTATGAAATCAGGAAGTGTAAACAAGGGTTGAGACAAATAAGTGACTACCATGCAAAATTATGTGGACTCTGGGATGAATTATAGTTTTATACAAAATCAAGTGCTCTACATGTTCTAGAGAATGGAATGGAAAATCTGAAAAACGAAAGATGTTTAATCTCTTATTGGGTATTAACAGTGAATATGAAGCTGTTAAGGCTAATGCACATGAAAGGAAAGAAGTGCATTCACTTGGTGCAGTGTACTCTTTGCTACTTCGAGAAGAGGATCGAAAGAATCTTGAAAAGGAAAGGTCTATTTTCATTGATCAGAATGCCTTATTAGGCAAGGCATATTCCCTGCCTACTCACGGGAGAGATGCTAATCATGGAAGAGGCCATGGTAGAATTCCTCGTGATGATAAAGAAAAACTGAAGTGTACTCATTGTGGGAAGACTCATCAAACCAAAGAGTATTGTTGGGAGCTTATACACAAACCTAATTACTCCTGCAATCGTAGTAATTCTATAAATATTTCATATCTTCAATCAGCTAGTCCAAATTTTCAAGCTCTTATGAAACGCATTAAAGGACTTGAATCTAGAATTGGTGATAGCAAGCCTCGACTTCACATGCGGCTATTGTTAGATAAAAAGATAAAAATTGGTGATAGCTCCCAAGCCTCAATGTACTCAAAGAAAAGATAAAAAAGTCTTGAAGCTCAAATGAAAGACAAAGCAACAATAAGTGTGGTTTGCTCTTCTTCAATTAACCAAGTTCAAGATACGGTTTCTTAGATTCTTGATTCTAGTGCCTCATTTCATATAACTTGCAATGAAAATATTTTAAAATCATGTGTTGGAAAACCCTTATCATGTGTTTATACTGCAGATAAAACACAATTAAATGTTGATAAAATTGGTGACTTTCAAAACAAAAATGTTGAACTTTCCAAATTTAAAAATAATTTTAAACTTACTTTTTGTATCCCAAATTTCGGATAAAAATTGTGTTATAACTTTTTTATCCATGGGATATATTGTAAAGGATTATCTCTCGAAGAAGGTGATTGGTCGTTGTCATAGGAAGGACAGACTTTATATTATGAGCTACTTAAATAGCATAGGATATGCTAATGTTTTGACTAGTGATGCTAGTCTATGGCATAAAAGATTAAGACATCTTAATATTCAAAAGTTGTAACAAATACAAAAAGGAATAAATAATATTGAAAACTTTTCTTGCAAAGATTGTTTACTTGGCAAAATGCAACATCTACCTTTTTTAAACAAAACGCATATCTCCATAAAACTGTTTAAAATTATTCACTCGGATGTATGGGGACCAATACCTGTTTTATCTAGAGGAGGGACATCCTACTATGTCATTTTTATAGATGATTTCACTAGATATACATGGGTATATCTTTTAAAAGCAAGTCTGACGTTTTTCAAAATTTTGTTATATTTCACAATCTTATAAAAAATCAATTTAATTCCGAAATTAAGATTTTTAGATCGGACTCAGGAGGAGAGTTTATGTCCAAAGAGTTTAAAAATCATCTTGACAAATTTGGGATTGTGTATCAAAGTTCTTGCACTAAAACTTCTCAACAAAATGACATTTCGAAACGTAAAATCACCATATTTTGAAAACCACAAGAACGTTGTTATTATTTAGTGGTATAACTAAAAATTTCTGTGTCGAAGCCATTATGACATCTATTTACCTAATTAACCAAATGTCATCTTTAGTTTTACAAAACATGTATCCTATAGAAAAACTCTTTCAACTTTCTCCTAATTACTCTACACTTCGTGTGTTTGGATGTAAATGTTTTGTTTATACTAACAAAGATGATAAACTTTCTTTTCGTGTCATAGAACGTGTTTTTCTAAAATATGAAATAACTAAAAAGGGGTATAGGTGTTATGATTGAAAAAATTATAAGCTTTCTGTATCGCGAGATGTTAAGATTTTTAAAAATGAATATGTTTTTAAAGGCATGGATGATGTTAGTTCTCTTTATGACTTCTATTCCTTCTTCAATGATATTTTAGGTGAAGAGGTGATTCATGTAGAAAATGATCTTCATGAACATATGACTTCAAGACACCCTATTACACCTTTTGATCAACATTATACTAAGAGATTTGAGTCTATTCCTAAAAGGTCAAACCGTGATTCTAGACCTCCTGAAAAGTTTGTCTCCTATGATAACTTTTCACCAAGGCATACAGCCTTAGTAACAAATATTTCAGTTATAAAGGAACCAAAAACCTTTAAGGAAGCTCGGTTATCACAAGACTGGATTCATGCCATGAACGAAGAGTTGGATGCTTTATATAGAGCCCAAATTTGATATGTTGTCTCTAGACCATCAAACAAAAAGACTATAGGTTGTAAGTGGATCTATAAAAATAAGACTAATGATGATGGTTCATTAGATCGCTATAAAGCTAAATTAGTTAACAAAAGTTATTTAAAAGAATATGGAATTTATTATGAAGAAACCTTGGATTGTATGGCTAGAATGACACCTGTTAGAACATTTATAGCTGTGTGTGTCATTCATCATTGGAATATCTATTAATTAGATGTTAAAAATGCTTTTTTGAATGGTTGGTTGAAGGAAGAAGTATATATGGAGCATCTTCCTAGAAACCAAGTCTTAAATCTCAAAAAAGTTTTGTATGGTCTCAAACAAGCTCCCAAGCTTGGTTTGATAGAATAACGAAATTCATGACATTGTATGGTTTTATTATCTGTTATACTGATACAACTTTGTTTATAAGAAAGTCCTCTACAGGTATTGTTATTCTTTTGCTCTATGCCGATGATATCATTATTAGAGGTAGTGATAATTTCGATATCTAACAAATCAACCAAGAACATGATAATATGTTTGAAATGAAGGATCTTAGCTAACTTTCTTATGTTTTTGGCATTGAGGTAATCATGATGATAAATGTTGTTTTTTATCACAAACTAAGTTTACTAATGATATTGTTCTTAGATCAGGAATTACAGATGACAAAGTTGTTGAGACATCTGAGGTAATCAACCAGAAGATGCGTCTAATTGATGGTGAACTTTAGAGTGATCCCACACCTTATAGACAAATGGTTGGAGCTCTCACTTATCTTATCATAACACAACTAGATATTGATCATGTTGTTCATATTGTAAGTCGGTTTCATCATGCGCCTACCTTAGTGCATATGATTGTTTTATGAGGATTGTTTGTAATATTCGATAAACCTCAACTAAGAGAGTATTTCTATATCTTTTTCTTTATCTCAGTTGCTCGCATATACTTATGCTGATTGGGGTGGTGATGTGAATGACAGATACTCTACCACCACCTACTGCATATTTCTTAGTCACTCTCTCATATCATGGAAATGCAAGAAACAATAAAAGGTATCTCTTTCTCTTATATCATATCTCTTTCCTCTATCATAGGGCACAACTTTCAGCTTTTGGGGCAGATTGAAGGAATACCTCTAATCTGCTGATATCTGTAAGTTTCTAATATTTTTATTCAATAATATGATTTTATAACATGGTATCAAAGCCTATAAGGTTGTTAAATCGATGTTTAGTGTGAGAAAGAATATTTTTTTTTAAAAGTAAGAGACAAAGGAAAAATCTGCGAAGAAAAATCTTGTTATGGCTTAAGCAATAGATCTCTGTAGAAGAAATCTGACTCAAACAGTCTTGAAAAAATGTATAAATCAAGAAAGGAAGGCAGGCGGCAAATGTCTTTGAGTTGCCGCAAGGTCTTGGAGCAGCGCAATCACTACGAAAATGGAGGTCCTACGAAAATGGAGGTCATAGTGAAGTTGTAGTTGCAGGATTCTGAATATTTCATACATTAAACCTCATCTAGTTCTTTGGAAATTGAAGTGTTAAGATTGGACATTTATTTAGCTTGTGAGAAGTAAGTTTATTCGATTTTCCATAAATGGCGATTTTCTATAAATAGCTGGTAAAGGAAAAGGGGTTGAAAGCCCTTTCAACATATTTGAACATCCTTCATTCGAAAAAGAAGAAAATTTTCAGATTACAACAACAAAGTTAGATGGCAGAAACTACTTGGAATGGTCTAGGTCTGTAAAACTGACTGTTATAACAAGGGAGAGATGAACTCACCTAATGGGTCAAATACCTAGCCCAGACACACATGATGCACAATACCCTGATTGGAGAAGAGAAAATGCATTATCCTGATTACTTCGATCTATGTTTCTTGAATCTACTCATGAAATTTGGTGTGTAGTCTCTATTGTAATATTCTTTATTGAAAAAAAGAGAAATCACTTACAAAAATTGGCGGATTGGAGGCCTTCCTCTAATCTACCCCAAACAGCAACTTTGACTCTACTTTTGGCTGTCGTCCAGCCTCACACGTCTTATTCTAAACTAACCCTAATCTACCTATTTATAATCCTTCTAACTTGAATTCAAACTACCCCTAATCATTCTTAATTACTACTAACATGACATAACTCACAATAAGACTCATAACAACTAATTGACTCATGACACACAATCTCTAACACTCTCCCTCAAGTTGGGTGAAATATGTTGAGAACACCCAACTTAGATAAAGTATCTTTAAGTTGTCTGGCTGTCGTAGCTTTAGTTGAAAAATCAGCCCTCTGTTTTGCTGATTGGACATACTCCAACTTGAATTCTTGATTAGATATCTTCTCTCCGATGAAGTAACAATCAATTTCTATATGTTTAGTTCTTTTATGATATACGGGATTGGAAGCCATCTGAATTGGTGCACTACTATCATAATATAGTTGTATAGGCTGAATAGTAGTAAATCAAGTTCACTTATTAATTAAGATACCCATTTTCCCTCACACATGACTTGAGTTATCGCTCTATATTCTGCTTCTGCTTTAGACCTGGCTGCCTGTTTTTTACTTTTCTACGATATAATATTCCCACCAAGTAATGTAAAATAACCTTTAGTTGATTTGCGGTCAACATGAGATCCAACCCAGTCTGCATCATAATAAAGTTCAATTTGCAAATTGAATGATTTTGAATAAAGTAGACCAATGCCGGATGTTGATTTGAGATATCGAAGAATTCTATACACTGCATCCATATGATTCTTGGTAGGAGAATGCATATATCTGATTACAATGCCAACTGCATAAGTAATATCTAGACGAATAATTGTCAAGTATATAAGCTTACCCACCAAGGTCTGATATTTGTGAATGTCTCTGAACTCTTCACTATCACCAGTGAACAATTTCTGATTTACTTCCATAGGAATGTCACTTGGTTTACAATCAAGCATGCTTGTTTCTTGGAGGAGATCTATGATATATTTTCTCTGAGTTAGGAAGATACCATGAGTGGAGTACAACACCTCTATGCCCAAGAAATAATGTAATCGCCCCAAATCTTTGAAGTCAAATAATCTATAAAGATTCCCTTTTAATCTTGATATTTCTTCAAGGTCATCTCCTGTAACAATGATGTCATCAACATAGACAGTTAGAATCGATAATTTCGTGCCTTTCTTGAAGAAAATTGTATGATCATTGAGACTTATTTAGTATCCCAGATTGCATACTACTTTACTGAATTTCTCAAACCACGCTCTTGGTGACTGTTTCAACCCATAAATAGCTTTATTTAGCTTGCACACTTTATTCTCGGATGTTTTCATTCTCATTCCTTGAGGTATTTCCATGTATACTTCTTCATGCAAGTCTCCTTGTAAGAATGCATTTTTACATCTAATTGCCATGGACCCCATTTCAAATTAGCTGTTATACTAAGAAGTATTCGTATGGAAGTAAGTTTAGCCACAGGCGCAAATGTTTTAGTATAGTCAATACCATATGACTGACTATACCCTTTAGCAACTAATCTTGCTTTATATCTTTCAATGGTTCCATCTGCCTTGTATTTGATACTGAATACATCCTACAATATTCCTGTAGAAGATAGTTTTGTGATAGTCCAAGTATTGTTTTTCATAAGAGCATTCAGTTCCTCCTCTATAACAGCTTTCCATAAGGGACACTTGTTTGCTTCTTCAAATTTCGTAGGTATCTTGTGTTTCTCAGCATTCATAACAAAATGTTGATATTCTTTAGAAGTATTAGCATATGTGTCAATCAGATATATGATACCGTGCATAAGTACGTTTACCCTTGCGAATGGCAATAAGAATTTCCAGGTCTTCTTCCACTTGCAAGTGAGAATCTGAGTCAGGGGAAATATCTTTGGTAATTGGAGACTGAACTGGTTCTTCTTGAGAGTGAATAATCTTCCTCAATCCTCTCTTGTACATTAAGATCTCTTTTGATTCAAGAAACATAAAAGTTTTTGCAATTGATGGGATCATAAACTGAAGTAACCAAGATGATATTAATGCATCTTCTCTTCTCCAAGAAGGATATTGTATATCATGAGTCTCTGGACTCGGTATCTGACCCATTAGGTGAGCCCATCTCCCACTAGCTATAACAGCCAGTTCCACAGACCTAGACCACTCCAAATAATTTATGCCATCTAACTTAGTTGTTGTAATATGAAAATTCTCTACCTTTTCATTCGAAATATGTTCAAGTATCACTAAAGGATTTTCTACCCCCTTTCCTTTACTTGCCATATCTATCAATCAGTCTTTAACAGCAAACCAACTGCCCGTATTCTGAACTAATCGACCAAATTGTTGTTAGGATAAAATCAGATGAGAATCTGACATGAAACTGACTCTTAAAAAATAAACCACAACCCCCTTTTTAAATCACCAGAGTATCAATGTTCAGGCCTCTAGTTCCAAGAGGATCGAGCCATAGAAAGTCAACAGAATCTGCAGTCACTGTCCACAATGAAGTCGATTGCCTTTAACTTGTCTAAAGGAATACTGTGATTCGCTTGGTTGAACGCAGTATATAAATCGACCATAAACTGATAATCAGGCTGAATACTTCTAGGCCAAAAACACTTTATACTTGCAAGCTGAAATCATACAAATCTTCAAGATTTAATACTTAGAAACGAACTGCATCAGATGTGGTGTGTCTGCCCCTTTATCGTCACCCAAAGAAGATGATAACCCGATGCTTTTCACGCAAAAAAACTCATGATTTTTAAGCCTAACATGCTTTGATACCATATTCTAAAATTCTTTATTGAAAAAAAGGGAGAAATCACTTACAAAAATCAGCAGATTGGAGGCCTTCCTCCAATCTGCCCCAAACAGCAACTTTGACTCTACTTTTGGCTGTCGTCCAACCTCACATGTCTTATTTTAAACTAACCCTAATCTACCTATTTATAATCCTTCTAACTTTAATTTCTAAATTACCCCTAATCATTCTTAAATACTACTAACAAGACATAACTCACAATAAGACTCATAACGACATCTATTTGACTCATAACAACTAATTGACTCATGACACACAATCTGACATGCAATATCTAACAGTCTCTAAAGCCTATTCCAGAAAAAAGAATGTTGCAAAAGAGTACGAGATATTGGAAAAGATCAGAAAATATAAACAAGGAACTTGTTCTATCAGTGAGTACTATGCAGATCTCTGAGGATTATGAGATGAACTTCTTTTCTATACAAATATAAAGTGTTCTTGTTACACTGAAAGAAATGTTGAAATTGAGAAGAAGAAAGTATTTGACTTATTGGGGGTGTAAATTCAGAATTTGAGTCAATAAAACTTAATATCTTGGGTAGAGAATAACTTCCTTCACTTGGCACAATATACTCATTGTTAATTCAAAAAGAAGATCGCAGAAATCTTAAGAGGGACAATACCTCTGTCACTGACCAACATGCACTTCAAACAAGAGGAGAAAACTCATATTATCGTGGAAGAGGCGGACAACAAAATCGTGGATGTGGACGTGGTCGTTTTCATTATGATGAGAAGGATAAAATTGTGTGTGCTCACTGTGATAAATAAAGACATTCTAGAGAAAAATGTTGGAAATTACATGGTAGACCTGATTTTTCTAAAAATCGAAACTACTATACTCATGCTGTCGAAAATCCAACTCCCAGTACAGATGACATTCAAGAGATTATGAAAAGGATAGAGGGCCTAGAAACAAAATTATTTGAATATTCTCAACCCTCTTCTTCTCACTACAAATAATGCATGGGATAATTCATCTTGTGTCTCTTCAACTGTCTCAATGTGTAGGCAATCACTTTGCCATGTTGCATAAGTATGCAACCTAAACCACACAATAAGGCATCACAATAAACTTCAAATGCTTCTTAACTAGTTGGAATGGTCAATATTGGAGCAATTGTCAGTCTATGCTTCAACTCTAAAAAACTCCTTCCACACTCTTCAAACCATATAAATTGGTGTTCTTAACTCCTAAGCTTCATGAGAGGTCCAACAATTCTTGAAAGTCCCTCAATAAATCGATGATAATACCCTCTAAGCCCAAGAAACTACGAATTTCAGTCACATTCTAAGGTTGTTCCCAGTTGACCACAACTGCGACTTTCGCTAGATCTACTTAAATACTTTCCTCAGAAAAGACATGACCAAGAAATAAAACTATGAATTTCAGTCACATTCTAAGGTTGTTCCCAGTTGACCACAACTGCGACTTTCGCTAGATCTACTGAAATACTTTTCTTAGAAATGACATGACTAAGAAATGCTATCTGTGTTAACCAAAATTCACTTTGACAATTTAGCAAAAAGTTTATCAACTGAGTAGATAATCACGTGTCGATCATAATCCTTTCTATTTCTCGATCATAATCCTTTCTGTTTCTCGAATATATTTGTATGTCATCAATAAATACGATAACAAACTTGTCTAGATAATCACTGAATACTCTATTCATCAAATCCATAAAGGATCGAATCTTTAGTTGATAATATCCTAATCACATATCTATCTTTGAAAATATAGATTCACCTTGCAATTGGTCAAATAAATCATCTATTCTAGGTAATGGATATTTAATGAAATATGGAAAAACCAAAAGATGCCCGAGGAATGGAGAGCAAGTACACTTATACCCGTATATAAGAACAAGGGAGACATTCAAAATTGTGCGAATTATCGAGGTATCAAGTTAATGAGTCATACTATGAAATTATGGGAAAGAATTATCGAACGTAGGCTAAGACAAGTATCAAGTACAACAGAAAATCAATTTGGATTTATGCAAGGTAGATCTACTATTGAAGCGATTCACCTTTTGAGACATCTTATGGAACATTTTAGAGCAAAAAAGAAAGACCTTCACATGATATTTATTGATCTAGAAAAAGCTTATGATAGGGTACCGAGGGAGGTTCTTTAGAGAACTTTGGAAAAAGAGGTATCCCATTGACATATATTAACCTTATAAGAGACATGTGTATGATGTGCAAAAACATGTGTGAGGACTCATGAAGGAACAACAGACTTCTTTGAAGTTAATATTGGGTTACATCAAGGATCAACTTTAAGTCCATACTTATTTATAATGGTGATGGATGAGTTAACAAAACATATTCAAGATGAAGTACCTTGGTGTATGTTATTTGCAGATGACATTGTATTAGTGGAGGAGTCTAAGGAAAAAGTTAATAGAAAATTGGAACTATGGAGAGAAACATTAGAAAACAAAGGCCTCCGACTTAGTAGAACAAAGACAGAATATATGGAATGTAAGTTTGATCATTTGGCTACTTCAGATGACATAGAAATTAAAATTGGCACACATTGCATTCCCCAAAAGGAAAGTTTTAAATACCTAGGGTCAATTTTTCAAAGTGATGGAAGAATTGATGGAGATGTTACACATAGAATTAATGCTGGTTGGTTAAAATGGAGAGGAGCATCAGGTATTCTTTGTGATAAGAAGATACCATTAAAATTAAAAGGTAAATATTATAGAGCAGCAATTAGGCCTGCCATGTTTTATGGTTCTGAGTGTTGGGCCGTTAATCATCAACATGTACAAAAGATGTCTGTGACAGAAATGAAGATGTTGAGATGGATGAGTGGTCATACAAGAAAAGACCGTATACATAATAAGGTTATTAGAAACAAATTAGGAGTGGCACCAGTAGAGGATAAAATGAGAGAACATCGTTTAAGATGGTTTGGACATATAGAAAGAAGATCAAAAGAAGAACCTGTAAGAAGGTTAGAAAAACTAAATTTGGAAAGTATTAAAAGAGGTAGAGGACGACCACAAAAGTGTTGGAAAGAAACAATAAAGAATGATCTAGCTTATTGGGAGTTAACTGCTAAAATGGCACACGATAGAGATATGTGGAAACAAAGAATCCATGTAGCCGACCCCGTCTAGTATGGGAAAAGGCTTAGTTGTTGTTGTTGTTGTTGTTGTTGTGACGTGATTGAGCTTTCAATAGTCAATCCAAAGTCATAAAGGCCCATTTTTCTTTTTAACAAATAGGACAGGTGAACCCACAGAGATATACTCGACTTTATAAAACCTTTCTCTAATAGTTCTTGCAATTGAGTTTACAATTCTCTTAGTTCTGCAGGTGTCATTCTATATGGTGATTTAGAGATTGGTTGAGTACCAAGTTGCAAATCAATTGCAAGTTCAACCCCTCATTCTGGAGGATGTCCCGAAAGATCATCTCGAAAAACTTCTGCAAATTCTTTCACAATAGGAATACTCTACAAACTTTTCCTCTTTATTTGCTCTAACTGCCACTGCCAAAAAGCCTTCATAGCCTTCCTTAAGATGACAAGATGCCCGCATAGCCAACATAAAAAGTAGTAGGACAACTCGTAGGTTGACTTTTAAGTGTAAATAGAGATTGTTTAAGTATATAAAATGTAACACATCTCCACTCACAATCAATAACCGCACTATATAATATAACAGTCCATCCCCGAGATAACATTAAAATTACTAATATCTATAATAACTAAATCAATGGGTAGATTCAATGTTATCCGTATATATTGTATACAAGACTCTGTATCACATTACATAGTGTATCATGTCATATCGTATAATGCAGGCGATATGGCTAGGGACCCTTTAAAGGGAAGGGTCCCTGGTCGAACAAAACTATTCACGGCTCCCTAAGGCTCCCTACAGTAACTCTCCCCCTCCTTAGTGTTCAAGGCTCCAAAAGAAGTGCTCTACGCTATCCATGCAAGGCTCCCAACCTGGATTATGGTATATCTTTTGCATTTTTCCAAAAAAAAATCTTTGTATTTGTTGTTTTTGGTATTATTTGTGTTTTTCTTTTTTTTAATAACAAAATATGAAGTTATGAAGTGCGTTTATATGATTTTTATTGCATTCGTGATGTAGGACAATCTATTTGAGTGTTATGTGAAGATTGGAGATTTATGAAGTACTTTAATTTTTAGGGTTTGATTGAATTGAAGTGTTCAATTAAGATGGCAGGAAGGGGTCATAGGGACTCCCAATCTCGGTCTGATGATCCGACATGGCAGTGGGGTACAACAATTGAGGAAAATTGATTGAAGATAAAATGTTTGCTTCGTGAGAAGGTTGTTAGTGATGGAATTTCATGATTGAAACATCACCTACCAGGGACCAAGAAAGAAGTTGCTCATTGCACGGGCAAAAATAAAAAATTAACAAAAACCATTAAATAACAATGTTTGTAGATGATTGAGAGCATACATGAGAGGAGACAACAAAAGGATGATTTAGAGATGTTTTAGGAAGATGATGATGATGCTATTGGGTTCGGTGATAATATTTCTTCTGATGGAAGAACAAATGTTGGTAGTACTAGTTCTCACACATCAACCAGAAGAAAGAGGATTGTTGAAGATTTTGCAAGTGAAAGTGGTAGAAGAGAAAGGAGTAGAAGAAGAGTTTCTTCTAGTATACAATCATTTTCCCTCCTAGCACTACACATGGTGCTCAACCTTAAATTCATGCTGCTATAACTTCAGAACAACTACTTGAGCAGGTAGACCTTGCAGTGGACAAATGGTTTTATAATGCATGTATTTCATTTAATGTAGTAAACAATTTTCATTTTCAAACAATGGCAGATGCAATTGCTAATATTGGTCCAAAATACAAGATGCTCTCTTTTCAGAAGTTGAGAAGAAAGATATAACATAAGACTCTTCTTGAAGTGTAAAAGTATTGTTCGACTTTGAGAGAGTCATGGAAAGAGATATGATGCACTATCATGATAGATGGATGGACAGATACACAAGGAAGGACTGTGTTAAACTTTCTTGTCTAGCGTCTTAAAGGACTTTGATATATTAGAGGAGTGGATTATGGAAGATAATGAAGAAAATATAATCCTAACCAAAGAAGACATTGCATGAATTAATTCGGAAGGAGCGTAACAACATCAAGGAGATAAGATTTTGATTTTTAAGCAAAAGGTGGTGAGGATCTTAAGGAAGAAGAAGAAGATTATTTAGTTCATGATCCTGATTACAATGTGTAAATGTAAATGTATTTCATTCTTTGCCATTATTATATTTTTTCTTGTTTTTTCTATTTTTTTAGATTTTTACTAATTTTTTAGTATTAAATTACGATATACATGGACCAAAACGATACATGATACGATACGCGTCAAACAACACTAAGTAGATTCCAACTCCCAATAATGATAGAGCAATCTTACAACATATTAGTTGCCATAGCAAACACACCAGTAGATAGGTTCACCAAGCATGACTCATTAACATTACTGGTTGTTGATCAACTTGAGTAAAATCTTTAAAAGTAAACGAATGTGTGGCACCACAGTGAAATAACACATGTGATATCTCATCGTAAATAAATAAAATGCTAGTAACTAATGCAAACTCACTAGATTCTGACCCACTTTTTGTGCTTATACATCCTCAATCCCTAGACCTCTGTGGTGTGTGCAAAAGTCTCACTCCACTAGTTTGTCTAACTGGTGCCCTTTGTTGCACTATATCAGGACACTCACTCTTTCGATGTCATACCTCACCACAATCAAAACATTTGAACGGAGATGCCTAACTCATAGAACTTCAGAAGAAGGGTGAGCGACTATAGAAGTACAATCTTTTTGTTAATGACCCGCACCCCACATCTATAACATTTCAAGCTTGATTGGTTGACTGCATGCTGCTCCTCGACCTCCTTAAACTAGCACTTGAGCTATAAGGAGAAGTGTAGGGTCTGCGTCGTGGTGCTTAAAATCTCAAAACTCCTCTCTATTATTTATCGGTCCTACTGCTCGAAGGTAAAAGTTCTTTTGCTTTCTCTTGATCGGTCAGTATAATGGTCTCAATGTCAAGTGCCTGCTTGTACGCACCCCAAAATGTCTGTGACTTATGTCGACCCATTTGTTCATATAAGATGGAGTTAAATCACCTTCTAAGCTTCCTGATATTGGTATACTTGTCTTCCATGATACTTATATATTTTGCTAACTTGGTAAATTCATTTATATACTATGTCAATGATCGTGCACTCTTTCATAGTTGCATAAATTCTTGAGTGATACATTCCCTAATGGATGGTAGGAAGAAATAAGCAAGAAATTCCTTATTAAACCTCTTTCATGTCCAATTCCCCAGGCGTCTCCGTTGTACGTTCCACAAAGTTAAGGTTGCATCAATGAGTAGTAATAGATCTATCCATCCTCGTTCTTCCTTATCAGTGCACTCTATTGCATTAAATACTATTTCTAAATGCTCAATCCAGTTATCTGGTGCAAGTAAATTACTATAACCACCATCGAATTGTGTACATCCAGAGTCTCGCAGCTCCTTAAATGTGACTGGCTTCCTTTGTCCTTCTACAAGTCAAAGTGGATACTTTGTGAGACTCCTGCTCAGTATCTTTTAGACCTCTCTCTTTTCTTTATGTGCTCTGATTGTCTCGCACGAAACTCATATTGAACTTCGGATGACTCAGACACTGAATGCTCCAAGTTGTTACTAATGTCTCTTTCAGTCTATAAAAGAATAATAAATTTACACATATCACTACTTTAAAGTACTACTGCTTGGGTTATGCTTCAGATCTACCTAAGCTCTAATAACAACTTTTTGTAATGTCACACAAGTGTCGACTAGTATGACATAGGGCCCTTTAATGTCACGTGGTTCATACTCGTGAACCGTTAACAAATACGAAGGCGGCATAACCCATTAAATCAATGACAAGTCAAAAGTATATTTATTAAGATACAGTTTAAGATCCGACAAGACAGTGGTACAATGAAAAGAAATTAAAAATTGCAAGGAGCTTATCAACTCCTACCATCTAGTGGTGAAAGATAAAGTCTTGCTTTAATATCCCACGTACTCAGTGTCTTTGTTAAGTATAACCTAAAAACATTTAAAATAAAACCTGAGCACCACACTATGCTCGTTAGTATTATCCGTATCGCACCATATCGTATGATACGATACGATATATATCGTATCGTAGGAAGCCATGATACAATACGATAACCTGTATCGTACGATACGATACACGCGATACACCCAAGAAAAGAAATCCACAGTTTTGCGGGATTTTGGGCTTTTGTTTCTTCTTTTCTCGTGTGTTCACAGCTCCCCAACACACTCTCCCCCTGTCCTTGGTATTTGAGGCTCGAAAGAAAATGCTCTACGACGTTTGTGGAATCCCCCAACTCGGATTATGGTATACATTTTGTAATTTTTATAGATTTTTTCTTTGTATTTGTTATTTTTTGGTGTTATTTACTCTTTTTTTAATGACAAATATGACGTTATGAAGTGCGTGGATATGATTTTTATTGCATTTGTGAAGTGGAAGACATTTTATTTCAGTGTTATATGAAGATTGGGGATTTATGAAATGCTTTATTTTTAGTTTTTTTATTTAATTGAAGTGCTCAATTTAGATGGCAGGAAGGGGTGTTAGGGACTCCCAATCTCGGTCTGATGATCCGGTATAATAGTGAGGAATAGCAGTTGAGGGTTTCAGATTGAAAATCAAATGTTTGTTTTGTGAGAATGTGGTTAGTGGTGGAATTTCACGATTAAAACACCACCTACCAAGGACTAGGAAAAAAGTTGTTTCTTGTATGGGCAAAGTTAAAAGTTTGTCAAAAGGTATTAAATGACAATGTCTTCATATGATTGAGAGCATACATGAGAAGAGATAAAAGAAAGATGAATTAGGGATGTTTGAAGAAAATGATGATGATGTTATTGAATTAACTGATAGTATTCCTTCAAATGGTAGAACAGAGATTGAAAGTAATAGTTCTTGACTATTAAACAGGGGAAAGAGGGTTGCTGAAGATTTTGCAAGTGGAAATAGTAGAAGAGGAAGCCCAAGAAAGGAGTAGAGGAAGAGCTTCTTCTAGCATACAACAACAACAACTAAGCCTTTTCCCATACTAGATGGGGTCGGCTACATGGATTCTTTGTTTCCACATATCTCTATCGTGTGCCATGTTAGCAGTTAACTCCCAATAAGCTAGATCATTCTTTATTGTTTCTTTCCAACACTTTTGTGGTCGTCCTCTACCTCTTTTAATACTTTCCAAATTTAGTTTTTCTAACCTTCTTACAGGTTCTTCTTTTGATCTTCTTTCTATATGTCCAAACCATCTTAAACGATGTTCTCTCATTTTATCCCCTATTGGTGCCACTCCTAATTTGTTTCTAATAACCTCATTATGTATACGATCTTTTCTTGTATGACCACTCATCCATCTTAACATCTTCATTTCTGTCACAGACATCTTTTGTACATGTTGATGATTAACTGCCCAACACTCAGAACCATAAAACATGGCAGGCCTAACTGCTGCTCTATAATATTTACCTTTTAATTTTAATGGTATCTTCTTATCACAAAGAATACCTGATGCTCCTCTCCATTTTAACCAACCAGCATTAATTCTATGTGTAACATCTCCATCAATTCTTCCATCACTTTGAAAAATTGACCCTAGGTATTTAAAACTTTCCTTTTGGGGAATGCAATGTGTGCCAATTTTAATTTCTATGTCATCTGAAGTAGCCAAATGATCAAACTTACATTCCATATATTCTGTCTTTGTTCTACTAAGTCGGAGGCCTTTGTTTTCTAATGTTTCTCTCCATAGTTCCAATTTTCTATTAACTTTTTCCTTAGACTCCTCCACTAATACAATGTCATCTGCAAATAACATACACCAAGGTACTTCATCTTGAATATGTTTTGTTAACTCATCCATCACCATTATAAATAAGTATGGACTTAAAGTTGATCCTTGATGTAACCCAATATTAACTTCAAAGAAGTCTGTTGTTCCTTCATGAGTCCTCACACATGTTTTTGCACATCATACACATGTCTCTTATAAGGTTAATATATGTCAATGGGATACCTCTTTTTTCCAAAGTTCTCTAAAGAACCTCCCTCGGTACCCTATCATAAGCTTTTTCTAGATCAATAAATATCATGTGAAGGTCTTTCTTTTTTGCTCTAAAATGTTCCATAAGATGTCTCAAAAGGTGAATCGCTTCAATAGTAGATCTACCTTGCATAAATCCAAATTGATTTTCTGTTGTACTTGATACTTGTCTTAGCCTACGTTCGATAATTCTTTCCCATAATTTCATAGTATGACTCATTAACTTGATACCTCGATAATTCGCACAATTTTGAATGTCTCCCTTGTTCTTATATACAGGTATAAGTGTACTTGCTCTCCATTCCTCGGGCATCTTTTGGTTTTTCCATATTTCATTAAATAGTCTTGTGAGCCAAGTGATTCCTATTTTTCCTAGTATTTTCTAAACTTCTATAGGAATATTATCTGGTCCTACCGATTTACCACTCTTCATATGTTTAAGAGCCTCTTTGACTTCATTCTTTTGAATACGTCGGTAGAAATTGTGGTTTATATACTTTTCTGACTTGGCTAAATCTCCTAAACTAATACTAACATCCTTATTTTCATTAAAAAGATTATAAAAATAGTTTTTCCATCTATTTCTTATATCATCATTTGCCACTAGAATTTTTTCATCCTCGTCTTTTATGCATCTAACATAATTAAGATCTTTAGTTTTTTTATCTCTAGCCCTAGCTATCCTAAAAATATCTCTTTCACCCTCTTTTGAGTTGAGTTTTTTATATAAGTCCTCCCAAATCTTAGCTTTTGCTTCACTAACGGCCTTTTTTACTTCCTTCTTTGCTTTCTTATAAGCTTCTAAAGTTTCACTAGTTTTCTTAGCATAATGTAATTTGTAACATGCCCTCTTTGCCTTGATTTTATTTTGTACTACTTCACTCCACCACCAAGCTTCTTTTTGTGCCGGTACACCTCCCTTAGATACCCCTAACACATCTTTCGCCACTTTCCTAATATGTATAGCCATATTGTTCCACATATCAGAGGGTGTGCCAACATAATTCCAAACATCTCCTTGAAGGACTTTCTGTTTAAATATATCTTCTTTCTCGCTTTTGAGGTTCCACCATTTAGTCCGAATAGCTCGATGCACTCTTTTCTTCTTTGTCCATTTTTTTTTTTTGTAAATCCATAACTAAAAGTCGATGTTGGGTGGTTAAGCTTTCTCCTGGAATTACCTTACAATCTTTATAACACACTCTATCTTTTTTTCTACAAATAAAGTAATCAATTTGTGTTTGTGATAAGCCACTCTTATAAGTAATTAAATGTTCATCTCGTTTTTTGAAGATTATATTGACTATAAAGAGATCAAATGACATAGCAAAATTTAAAATCTCCCTACCTTCCTCATTTATATCCCCATAACCAAAGTTTCCATGAATCCCTTGATATCCTAATGCCTTTTTACCGACATGTCCATTTAAATCTCCTCCTAAACAAATCATCTCCCTTTATGGAATCTTTTGAAACACCTTATCTAACTCTTCCCAAAAAACTGTCTTTATACTATCTTCTAGTCCTACTTGGGGTGCGTAAGCACAAACTATATTCAAAACCTCTACTCCTAACACTAATTTCAATGTCATGATTCGGTCACCATATCGTTGTATGTCTACTACACTCTCCTTTAAATCTTTATTTATGATAATACCAACTCCATTTCGAGCCTTTTCTTTACCTGAGTACCATAATTTAAAACCTGTATCCTCTATCTCCTTTGCTTTTTCTCCAACCCATTTTGTCTCTTGTAAACATAGAATATGAATCTTTCTCCGAATCATAGTATCTACCACCTCCATTAGCTTACCCGATAATGTTCCAATATTCCAAGAACCAATACGAATCTTATTATCTAGGACTAGCTTCCTTACCCCCCGCATCCGTCCATAATCAAAATGCGGAGACCCTCTCTGAAAATTTTTCACTACATTCGGGCGGCAATGTAGTGGGACTAACTTCTTTACCCACACCCGTCCATGATGTGGGAACCCTCTCTACAATTGATTCACTACATTCGGGTGAAAATGTAGTGGCCCTTGCTTACTTCTTACTGCATTCGGGCTCTGCAGCACGTCACTAGGCGGGGACGCCCCAAAGCAATGCTCATAATTTTTGTAATCCATGTTGTAGAAATCCGACGAAGTTTTACGCTGGCTGTCGGAAGCCTAACACAACCCTCCTCCTTTATCCGGGCTTGGGACCGGCAATGCAAGGGTGATCCCTTACATGGGCGAAGTTAAGAGCTTCTTCTAGCATTCATTCATTTTTTCCTCCTAGCACTACACATAATGCTCAACCCGAAATTCGTGTTGCTATGACTTCAAAACATAGCATGATCAGGCAGACCTTGCAGTGGGCAGATGATTTTATGATGCATGAATTTCATTTAATGGAACAAACAATTTTTATTTTCAAGCAATGACGGATGTAATTGCTAATATTCGTCTAGGATATAAGATGTCCTCTTATCAGAAGTTGAGAGGAAAGTTATTAGATATGACCGTCATTGAAGTGCAAGAATATTGTTCGACTTTGAGAGAGTCATTGAAGGAGACAAAATGCACTATCATGGCAGACGAATGGACAGATAGACAAGGAAGGAATTTGTTAAACTTTCTTATCTACAGTCTTAAAGGACTTATGTTTTTGAGATCTCTAGACATGTCAAAGGAGATGCATACTGCAGAGATCCTAAGGCAAGAGTTTGATAAGGTGATATGTAAGGTTGGGCTAGAGAATGTAGCCAATTCATTACAGATAATACAACTAACTATAAAGCAACTGGGAAGGAGTTAGCAAATACTTATGAGACTTTCTATTAGATACCATGTGCAACCCATTGTGTAGATCTTATCCTTGAGGATATTGGTGAGATGGAAGAGATAAAGACAGTAACTGAGTGTTGTCAAGATATCACCAAATTTATATATAACCATGCATTTGTATTGTGTATAATCAGGAGATATACAGATAGTGCAAAGCTTCTTCGTGCAGCTGCAACTCGGTTTATAACTAATTTCTTATCTGTACATAGTATTGTGATACAGAGGCAAGTCTTAAGAAAATGTTCTCAGATAAGTGACAACAATTTGTAAAGTTGCCTTAAAATAGAAGAAATAGAAAGTTGAATGAGATTTTATATACAATCTTCAGGAGTACATTTTGGAATGATGTGTTAAACTATTGAAGATTACATATCTTTTAGTGAAGGTTTTAAGATTTGCTGATAGCGAGGAAAAACCATCTATGAGCTACCTTTATGAAGCCATGGATAAGGCAAAAGAAGTTATTAGAAATAATTTAATAGAAGAAAGAGGAATTATGTGCCCATGTGAATCATCATAGATAATAGATGGAACAAACAATTATATCAACTTATTCATGCAACAGCATATTACCTAAACTCAGCATTTAGGAGCAAGCTTCAAAAGGGACGGTGAGGTTAATCGAGGCATCATTGACTGTATAGACAGATTACTCCCTGATGAGAGTAGAGCAGATGCTATACATCGAGAGATGGAGATCTATGATAATGCTCTTCACTTAATGGGTTTGCCTGTAGCAATTCGCAACCACACTAATATGTGCAAGTAAATTGTTTATCTTTGTATTTAAGTTTCTTAAATCTTATATTATTGTGTATTAAGTCCCTAATGTTTAGCTTTTTCTACAGATGTTTGGTGGAATAGGTTTGAAAGTGATTGTCTAAACCTTAGAGATTTTGCAGTAAGAGTTTTGAGTCAAACCTTTAGTACAACGGGTTGTGAAAAGAATAGGAGTGTCTTTGCACACATCCATAAAAAAAAGCGCAATAAGTTGAAACATAAGCGACTCAATGACTTAGTTTCCATCCGTTGTAACATGCAACTTCGTCAAAGGTAATATTGTATTAGTTACTACTTAAAGATTCAATTCAATATTTTGTTTGACTTCAATTGTTAATGTTATTTAATAATTACTTATATTTCTTTCTTGTAGGGAATTAAAAAAAGGTAAATAGAGAGAAAGTCAATTTGATCCAATAAGTTTGGATAATTTTAATATATTAGAGGAATGGATTATGGAAGATAACGAAGAAAATGCACTCCTAACTGAAGATGACATTGCATGGATTAATTTGGAAGGAACACAATAATATCATCAAAGAGATGAAGATTTTGATTTTGAAGCAGAAGGTGGTGAGGATCTTTAGCAAGGAGAATATGAAGATTATTTAGTTGATGATCCTTATTACAATATGTAAATGTATTTCATTTTTTACTTCAAAATATGTAATTTTTTTCCTTGCTGATCAATATGTACTAAACTTTGTATTATATGAATTCTTTGCAATTATCAGATTTTTTCTAATATTTTCTGATTTTTTTTAAAAAAAATTAAAGTTTTTTACTAATTTTTTAATATTAAATTACGCTATGCTATGATGAGCCCGTATCATAGACCAAAATGATACACGATACGATACGCGTCGAAAACACTAGTGCTCATAGATGGATGTGATCTTTCCACAAATAATTATACTAGAGACATGCACCATTTCAAACCATGCAGTAAAAAAATATATATCATCTAACAAAATAATACCATTACCAAACAAGCATGGATACCCAAACCCTTATCAAGATGTAACTTAGTTTTGATATCATAAACTCTATAGTGTAACAATCTACTGTCACGTCGTAGGAGTTACTTGCACCATACTCCGGTCCAGCCACATGATCTCCAACAATGCCCTCAGCATATCGGGCCCAGGATCCTTGTAACTCACAAGGACCCACCAAGTCCAGCTCCTCGGTTCGAGGGGCAAAAGTATCTTAATACCACACTAATAGAGTCATACGTTCAACCATATAATCACAATAATATCTCTAGATCTACATCTCATATCCACAATAACATCCACTTGACTATATCCCAAGGTCCACATAACCACATCCACAACAGTCATATATCCGACATGAGTTACCCACACCAACTAAGTGCAAAGCATCTCAACTAACGAAGTAGTCAATACTACTCAACACATCTACGAGTTAGTATTATCCAATATGTCCATTTACAATTTACTAACATCATATATTATCATGGAAAACTCCGCCCATGTAAGGGATCACCCTTTCATGGCCGGTCCCAAGCCCAGACAAATGAGGGTTGTGTTAGGCTTACGACAGCTAGCATAAAACTGTCGGATTTTTATACCATGGATTACACAAATTATGAGCATTACTTTGGGGCATTCCCGCCTAGCGACACGCTGCATAGCCTGAATATAGTGAAAAGTAAGCAAGGGCCACTACATTTTCGTTCGGATATAGTTAATCAATTACAGAGAGGGTTCCCACATCATGGACGAGTGTGGGTAAAGAAGTTAGTCCTACTACATTGCCGCCCGAATGTACTGAATAAATTACAGAGAGGGTCTCCACATTCTCAATATGGATCGATGCGGGGGGTAAGGAAGCTAGTCCTAGATAATAAGATTCGTATTGGTTCTTGGAATATCGGAACATTGTCCGATAAGTTAATGGAGGTGGTAGATAGTATGATTCGAATAAAGATTCATATTCTATATTTACAAGAGACAAATGGATTGAAGAAAAAGCAAAGAAGATTAAGGATACATGTTTTAAATTATGGAGGTAAGAAAAAGACTCAAAATGGAGTTGGTATTATCATACAACGATATGGTGACCAAATCATGCGAGAGATGTAGGGGTAGGGTTCGACGAACATGCCCGATCCTAACTTCACTGCCGAACTCACTTTTCGATGGGAAGAGTTAGATAAGGTGATTCAAAGAATTCCACAAAGAGGGATGATTTGTTTAGGAGGAGACTTAAATGGACATGTCGGTAAAGAGGGATTAGGACATCAAGGTATTCATCCAAACTTTGGTTTTGGGGATATAAATGAGGAAGGTAGGGAGATTTTAAATTTTGCTATGGTATTTGATCTCTTTATAGTCAATACAATCTTCAAAAAACGAGATGAACATTTAATTACTTATAAGAGTGACTTATCACAAACATAAATTAATTACTTTATTTGTAGAAAAAAAGATAGAGCGTGTTAAAGATTGTAAGGTAATTCTAGGAGAAAGCTTAACCACCCAACATCGACTTTTAGTTATGGATTTATACAACAACAACAACTAAGCCTTTTCCCATACTAGACGGGGTCGGCTATAGTTATGGATTTATAAATAAAAAATTGGACAAAGAAGAAAAGAGTGCATCTAACTATTCGGACTAAACGGTAGAACCTTAAAAGCGAGAAAGAAGATATATTTAAACAAAAAGTCCTTCAAGAAGATGCTTGAAATTATGTTGGTACACCTTGTGATATGTGGAACAATATGGCTATACATATTAAGAAAGTGGCGAAAGATATGTTAGGTGAATCTAAGGGAGGTGTACTAGTACAAAAAGAAGATTGGTGGTAGAGTGAAGTAGTGCAAAATAAAATCAAGGCAAAGAGGGCATGCTATAAATTACATTATGCTAAGAAAACTAGTGAAATTTTAGAGACTTATAAGAAAACGAAAGAAGGAAGCGAAAAAGGCCGTTAGTGAAGCAAAAGCTAAAATTTGGGAGCATTTATATAAAAAACTTAACTCAAAAGAGGTTGAAAGAGATATTTTTAGGATAACTAGGGCTAGATATAAGAAAACTAAAGATCTTAATTTTGTTAGACTCATCAAAGACGAGGGTGAAAACAATCTAATGGCAAATGATAATATAAGAAATAGATGGCAAAACTATTTTTATAAGCTTTTTAAAACCAATATTTCTACCGACGTATTCAAAAGAATGAAATCAAAGAGGCTCTTAAACATATGGAGGGTGGTAAATCAGTAGGACCAGACAATATTCCTATAGAAGTTTGAAAAATCCTAGGAGAAACCGGAATCACTTGGCTCACAAGACTATTTAATGAAATATGAAGAAACCAAAAGATACCAAGGGAATGGAGAGCGAGTACACTTATATCCATATATAAGAACAAGAGAGCATTCATAATTGTGCGAATTATCGGGGTATCAAGTTAATGAGTCATACCATGAAATTGTGAAAAAGAATTATCGAATGTAGGTTAAGACAAATATCAAGTACAACAAAGAACCAATTTGGATTCATGCCAGGCAAATCTACTGTTGAAGTGATTTACCTTTTGAGACGTCTTATGGAACATTTTAGAGCAAAAAAAAAAGACCATCACATGATATGTATTGATCTAGAAAAAACTTATGATAGGGTACCGAGGGAGGTTCTTTGGAGAACCTTGAAAAAAGAGGTATCCCATTGACATAAATAAACCTTATAAGAGACATGTACGATGGTGCAAAAACACGTGTGAGGACTCATGAAGGAATGAGACTTCTTTGAAGTTAATATTGGGTTACATCAAGGATCAACTTTAAGTCCATACTTATTTATAATGGTGATTGATGAGTTAACAAAACATATTCAAGATGAAGTACCTTGGTGTATGTTATTTGTAGATGACATTGTGTTAGTGGAGGAGTCTAAAGAAAAAGTTAATAGAAAATTGGAACTATGGAGTGAAACATTAGAAAGTAAGGCTTTCGACCTAGTAGAACAAAGACAAAATATATAAAATGTAAGTTTGATCATTTGGTTACTGCAGAGGACATAGAAATTAAAATTAGCACACATTGCATCCCCAAAAGAAAAGTTTTAAATACCTAGGATCAAATTTTCAGAGTGATAAAAGAATTGATGGAGATGTTACGCATAGAATTAATGTTGGTTGGTTAAAATGGAGAGGAACATCAAGTGTTCTTTGTGATAAGAAGATATCATTAAAGTTAAAAGATAAATATTATAGAGCAACAATTAGACCAGCCATATTTTATGGTTCTGAGTGTCGGGCATTTAATCATTAACATGTACAAAAGATATCTGTGACATAAATGAAGATGTTGAGATGGATGAGTGGTCATATAAGAAAAGACCGTATACATAATGAGATTACTACAACAACTACTACAACTAAGCCTTTTCCCATACTAGATGGGGTCAGCTACATGGATTCTTTGTTTTTTTTGTAGAATCCATGTTAAGTCTGACAAAGTTTTACGTTGACTGTTGGAAGCCTAACATAACCCTCCTCCTTTTTTCGGGCTTGAGACCGGCCATGCAAGGGTGATTCCTTATATAGGCGGAGTTGTATACATAATGAGATTATTATAAATAAATTATGTGTGATACCAATAGATGATAAAATGAGAGTATCATTTAAGGTGGTTTGGACATCTAGAAAGAGGATCAAAAGAATAACCTATAAGAAAGTATGAAAAACTAGATTTTGAAAGTATTAAAAGAGGTAGAGGACGACTACAAAAGTGTTGGAAAGAAACAATAAAGAATGATCTAGCTTATTGTGAGTTAACTGCTAACATGGCACATGATAGGGCTATGTGGAAATAAAGAATCCATGTAGCCGACCCCGTCTAGTATGGGAAAAGGATTAGTTGTTGTTTGTTCCATATATTGTCATGGAAAGTAAATTCATACATATAGTATCACTTGACTACAATTACAAAACGAGCTAACACTAACAGATACATCCATCTATAATCCATCAACGTCTCATACTGTCATGAAAGATAGATTCATACCCATTAAATAGTTTACTCGCACACAAACACACTCATGCCATGCACCCATATAGTCATCAAAGTATTTTAAAGATTATTTCACAAGTCAACACATATATACCCATTTAAAAGCATTAATAAATATTTCACAATCTCATGCATTATTTGAAAGTAATTAAAACTACCTCTAGCACATAACCGAAAAGAGAACACATCCACCTAACTAACATCTCTAAGAGATCCCCATATAATAGTGCTAACTCTCTCTTAATCACCTCAATTTAATTCTTAAATCATGATAAAAACATAATATTATTATTTTATATTCAAATACAAACCCAACGACTCAAATCACATCGAAATCATATCTCAAACGAGTTCAAAAACCTTAAAAACCCAATCTGAATTCATATAGTCCCATTTGGATCCAATAAAAGAGTCTAAATCCAAATATATTTTTAAAACGAATATCGGTTCACTATAGACCCGAAACTGTGTCTCTACAAGGACATTGTTTTGGTGTCATCCGAATCTGACACGACATGATAAGAATCGACATGACACAGCATACCGGTTCACCTGCCGACCACAGGTTTGGCCACTAAAACCGATATTTTTGGCCGGTTCCACCGATATAACGAATGCCAAATGGTTTACGGTAATTTTAGCTTTAAATTAAACATAATTTAGGAGATTTTTGTACCTTGGCTTCTTAGCAAGCGAATCTAGACATTTTTTCTTTTTCGTTGTCTTTCTCTCTCTTCCTCATTGTGCCTCTCTTCTTTCTCTTTGTGTCTGCACAACACATCCACCGCATTCTTGCGGTGGCTCTTGTCTAAGCCACGGGGCCTAGACGTGGCCCCTGATGGGTCCCTTGCGGGTTGGGTCGGGTCTGTCGGGACCCGACTCAACACATATTTCACAGGTGGACTGT
Source organism: Brasenia schreberi (assembly GCA_036023115.1). Lineage (NCBI taxonomy): Eukaryota > Viridiplantae > Streptophyta > Magnoliopsida > Nymphaeales > Cabombaceae > Brasenia > Brasenia schreberi. Next base: position 4,912,476 of record JAYKKT010000079.1, read on the forward strand.
GATAGTTACTTGTAATTGGAAGCTTGGTCTAAGCTTGGTAATTATAGAAAGTCCATTCTGAGTTTATTTAGTTATGCATCCTTATTTGGTGATTTAGGCCTTATTTAAGATATTTTATAGAAACTCTTAGTGGTTAATTTCTGTAAATACAAACAAGCATTGATTGTTGCAATTATTATTGAAGCACTTGAGGTGTTGTTTCATTACATGGTATCATAGCGTTAATGGTCTTTTTCGTATTGTTCAAGTGTTATCTGAGACGCAGAAGTCATTCTCAAGGAGCAAAAGTATTTGGTTTTCTAATGTGTTGCCTTTACATCTATCTAAATAAGCATATTTCTTTGTCCAAAGAATCTTCCATCAAATTTGAATTCTGTATATTAAGATGAGTTTCAATTTTCTTCTAACTAGTTTCAACTATAAACATGGACTCAATCAATGGAAAACTATTTTTATTTTAAAACATTATAAAGCCTATATTAGTAGAACCCTCCGTGAATGTCACCTTCAAAGAAAAAGAAGAATATGAAGGAAGTCATAGAACCATTTTATGTGTTCTTATGAATAATGTGAATGATCACATATGAGATAGCATGGCAAACTTCACACGTACTAAAGAGGCATGAGAATATTTGAAGAAATCTCATGTTCAAAGTAATGTGACTCATATGATGGTACTTTAAGACAAAATCTCATCTCTTAGACAAGGTGATAAAGGGATAAATGAGTATTTTAGTGAATTTTAAAATGTTTGAAATAAACTTCATGGTTATGAAAAGAAATGCATGTATTGTCTTGATACAAGGCAATGCAAACAAAATGAAAACTTTGTCTGTCAATTTTTAAGAAGCTTACGGAAAGAATTTGAAGGAATGTGATTCTCTCTCATATACTGAAAGTCATTTCCTACTAAATAAGAAGTGTTTGGCTATCTTAAAATGTCCATTTTTGAAAACAAGGATTAATGAAACTAAGCTTCAAAAGAACTCCATACTAATTGCTTCTATACCGAAAACTATTATAAACCTTATTGCCTCTTGTACTTCAAGATAGAAGGAATAAATAAAACTAAGAGATAAGTGGTTTGCCATTATTATAAAGAGGTAGGACATATCAAGCCTAGATGTCTAAAATTGAAGAAAATGATAACTTTGTTGATCGAGAACTAGAACAAACCTCTATTTTCCTTGTACTTCAAGATAAAGTGAAGCAACTTGAAGTTTAGTTAAGGATAAGGCATCTATTGGTGTGGCATGCTCTATCTCTTCTCACAATATTGAAGGTATAAACCATAGTTACTTGATTTCGAGGCTTTCTTTCACATGATATGCGATGAAAAGCTTTTACCTAAATACACAAAGAAAACCTTTTGACAAATGAGTTTTTATTGTCGATGAAACAAATTAAAAGTTGATAAAATGGGTCAATATTTAAAACAAAGATTTTTCGGTTTTTAAAGTTAGCTTTGTTCCAAAGTTAAACTTAAATTTACTTTTGTCACAATTTTCATATAATGGGTGTCATTTGTTGGAATTGGCATGGAACGCAGCAGATGAGTTAGAGATCTCGAGGGAAAATGGTGAAGATCGGAAAAGGAGACAGGCCCTCCAATGGAGGCTACCCCCTCTTTCTCTCTATCTATTACTCAAACCCTTACAGATTACAAACTGGACCAGTCCTTATTTAGTAGGCTAGTCAATATAAAAAGACCAAAATACCCTTAGTAATAAAAAGCCATTATAATAATACCTAAAACATCAAAATTACTAAAATAACACTAAAAAAGTGTATTCTTCAACACCCTTAAGTCGAAACTGAGATACTTCAAACTCCAAACTTACAAAACCAACTAGGTAAAAGGAAGTACACATAAAATGCTTAATGATCTCAAGAGCATACTCCAACTCTCACTGTGAACAAAAACAAGTTACTTCAAATACGTGGTCTTGCTCTAACACACATAAACTGCTTAATCATTTCAAGAGTATGTGAACAAAAAAAACTTACTTCCAGCAAGCGGTCCTGCTTCAACACACATACGACCACAGACTCTCTAAGGTTGTTGGTTTCTTCTCTTCATGTTGTGATTCGACAGCAACACTACTACATTCTTCTAGTAATACTACCATAGTAAACTTGATAGAAGATGGAGTTGGGTAAGCTGATTGTTCTTGATGCAACCGCCCCTCTCTCACTTTCTTCTTTTTAATCGTTAGAAAATGAAATTGGATTGCCTCTCTCACTTTCTTCTTTTCAATCATTAGACGATGGAATTGAACGATATTTTTCACTTTCTTCTTCAACCTTTCTAGCTGCACACTACCTTTTCTTCAGCTTTCTTGGTTGTCCACTTTTAAACAACCTTCCTGGTTGCAATACTTTTTCAATAACCTTGTTCGCTGCAATACTTTTCAGCAACCTTCATGGTTGTTCAATTTTCACCAACCTACATGGTTCTTCAGCAATCCTCCTAATTGCAAACTTTTTCAGCAACCTTCATGGCTGCAAAAAACTTTCACTCAGCATACATGATTGTTCACTTCAGCAACTTTCATGGATGCAAACTTTGAGCAACTCTAATTGTTGCAAAATTACATCAAAAATCCTCGAGACTTCAATCTTTAGCAACCTTCATGGCTTCCCATATTTCAGCATCTTTCGGATTTGTATGATGCTGATAAATTGGTGTAGCAAATCATATAAAATAACCACCAGGTCACAAAACACGGTTAAGCTCCAACAAAGGCTTACCACCTTCAATGTGCCATGGAATCCTTTGCATACGCTTCTTAATGTTATCTCCAAGAGCTGAAATAATATCCACTTTCTCCATGGTATCACCTGGGATATATTTTTTTCCAATAATGACTAGCAATATCGAACAGATTAAATGCAAGATTCAAATCAAATTCTTCTTCTTCTTTGATTTCAACATCTTCACCATCATCTTCTCCATTCTCAATTTCTTTCTCATCACCATCCTCATCTTTGATATGTTTCTCTCGTCTATTAGACCTAGTTTCCTTTTTTTCACTTTTGTGACCGGATCCCTCACCATTTGCCAAACTTTCACATTGAGCAGTGCCCCGTGTTTTCTTAATCACATCATCACTAAGAGCTAATGCCTCGTTCTCATCTTGGGCTTTATAAAGCAGCGCACACCCATACTTATAATATGTCTGAAGACACTCTGCACCAAGTTCACCAAAATGCCCGACTCTGATCTCAAGAGCATGGTTAACACCCATCGACAACCAATGCATAGTCCCGCTTCTTCATCGCATCAAATCCTTCTTCCATTAACTTATCCGCATTTTCTAGAGTATTTTTTGCTTCCGAATCACCACCCGCAACTGCCACTTTGCCTTCGTGGAGTCGAATCCCATTGGGATCCCTAACTTCTTTATCTCAATCTCATCTGAGTTCTCGATGTTCACATCTTCTGCTGCACCAGATCCATCCGTCGTGTGCTTCGTGCTCCCATCATTTGCTATAGCAGATGCTAATCATTGTCGTTCCTTATCATCGTCCTCCTTCTGTCGCTTCTTGTCTGATCGAGAATGGTGATCCGGCGATGTCCATCGGTAACGATGCCAACGATTTTTCGAAGAGAGAGATCTTGTCCTGGACCTCGATCGCGATTTTAATTAGCAGTCAAGGGAACACGTTTGGGAGCGAACATGGAGGTAGATATGGTCCAAAGAACACGATCTCCAACACTCACGATCTATGTCTTGCTGCCGATCCCGAATGCGATCCCTACCACGGTTGCGTTCTCAATCTCTCTCTCGATCCTTATTCTCCTTAGCTCTAATACCATGCTGAAATTGGCATGGAAGGCAGTGGATGATCAAATATAAGAAAAAATGAAGGGAAAATGATAAGATCGGGAAGGAGAGGGCAAACCATCCAATGGAGGCCGTTCCCCTCTTCTCTCTCTATCTATTACTCAAACCCTTGCAGATTACAAGTTGGACTAATCTTTATATAGTGGAAAGGTCAATATAAAAAAGATCAAAATGCCCTTAGTAATAAAGGATAATTACAATAATACCTAAAACATCAAAATTATTAAAATAGCACTAAATAAGCATATTCTTCAACATCGTTACTTCTTATTCATGGGTTGTATGGTAGAGGATCACCTTTCGAAGAAGGTGATTCGATATGGCTATAGAGAAGGTGTTTATGTGATGGACTACCATAAACTCAAAAACTTCGAGTTGATTCAATGAATAGGAATTGGTTGTTTTTGTTAATCAAGTCGCAATGTAATTTAACCCGATTTGCCTCTTACTAAACCCCTCCTCAAATACTTACTTTGGTTTATTCTCTAACCCTCAAATCTACCAACCTCTTTTTTATCTTTCTCCTTGAATCTTCCTTTCTCTTATTGAAGATCACCCATGAGTGTCCCAGAAGGCTGATGTCATCACAATCCTTGCCCATCCCTGTTCTCACTTGAAGAAGATATTCATCATCATCATCTTGATTCTTGGATATTTTACAAGAATACCATCTTGATTCCAAGATCCAACCAATTTCCCATGTGCTCAGCCAAAATCAATCAACGTTTTAAGGAAAGATATGAGAAACAAATCTGCTCAAGGAATGCCAGCAACCCCGAAAAAACAAAAAAAAAATTACCAACACCACTCAAGATTCAATCATTTGCCAAGCTTTCAGCTTTGAAGATCAGGACTTATTCTGCCAGTATCATCGCACAAATGGCAGTTAGTTACCTGGTATTACGAGTAAGATAATCTACTACATTTAATTAAAGGAGCAAAACCAAATGCTGACAATTATGGCAACACAAATTTAAAGTCAATGAGGTTAACAATTCCAAGAGAACAGAAGGCCATTCTTGTGGTGTCAAAAACTAGGGCTACGAGGGAGTGTATAGAATAAGTCTCTGATAACTGATTTTGGAAAAAGTATTATATCATTCCACATTTTTTTATACTTTTGCCAGTAACCTTTTTGTTTGCCAGTATGTCAACATATGTTCCGGACGAATCTGACATATCATGCAAGTGAAAGTTTCCTGATATAAAACTTGTGATAATCCTTCAACCTAAGGAAACATGGAAGATGTTAATGACCATTTCAATATCATGTGATGTGATCCCTGCACGAAGATATGTGATTCGTATGAAGGATTGAGAATACTTAAGATCTAGCTTCTAGAAATGCTTGAGTCTCAAACCTGTGGATCTTCTTCAATTCTTAGAAAACTAGGACTCAAACGGCCCCTTGAAAAAAGAAGGCATAAAAAGATGTCTTTCTCCCACCATAAGCGGACAGGTACATTAAGGAAAGCACATGATAGTACATCTACCAATTGCCAAACAGCTTTTCTTGGTTAGACCACTATCTAGTCAACAACCCTAAGCACTACGAGTGCCAATCTACGACACAAGAATCTAACTGAAAGATGCCTAATTTGGGCAACAACCCTATGCACAATGAAGGCCAATCAAAGACACAAGAATCTAACTGCAACATGACTAATTTGAGCCAAATCAGACCTGTCAGCTCAATACTGCTCAAGTAATCTAATCTAGATGGTAGTTTAGAGCCTACATTACAAGACAACCAATAACGAGATCCATACCCTTATAAACATATCAACAAGTAGCTTAACAGTGAAACAGTATCACAATATAGTTTAGCGTATCAAATACCAAGCTATCCACTCTGATCCTGAATTTTAGCTTGACAAATTGCTTAAATATAAGAGATGGTAGCAATTCTGAATAATCAGTTGCAAGCCACAAGGCTTTTTTCTTTCATTCACTAACTTCGCAAGTTGGAATTTGGGAATTCCTTACAAATAGGTAGAAGCCTGTTCCATATATAGTACATGAATGGGTTAACATCACAAGACACTCATAGCCTATTGAAGTACTAATAATAGGTAAGTTTATTTGCAGAAAAAGGTGAATGATTACTGTTGAACCTGAAAAAAATGCATGGTCTTTTGGGCATTAAGTGTTATTTAATGAGATGCTGAACGTGCATATTTACATTATTTCCCAAATGGTTTGACACAACTCTTCTCAAATGACTCCCATAATGCTTGTTTGCTGCTCAATGAATCATACAATCGTGAAAATATTCCCCTCAATTTAAGTTCGTGATTTGCTTCTTGCTTTTCATTTTCTTTTCTGTAAACCATAGTTTATTAGTTATTTGCATTTACATGGATTTCTCTCTCATACATTAATGTAGTTATGCTATTAGCTGATGCCATATAACTAGGATTAAAATTTATAAAGCCGAATATGGAACCTTAGTGAATTGACATCCCTATTTTGAAGGATAGATCCCCCCCATCATGCAGTTAACAGGAAAGCATGCAGTAAGAAAAGTAAATGACTACCTGCGAACCTGAACCAATGCATGGATCACTCCCACGTAAACCATCAACAAGCTCATTGTATATCTGCTCTTTAGGAGTTGGTGCTGGAACACCGTAATACGAGAACTCCACAACATCCACATCACACCAAACACCACCTGGTCCCTGTTTGTGTTGAACTAATTGGTTATTGGTTATGGAACTTCTAAGCAACATATGAATGAAAGCAGATACCAACATAGAATGGTATGGATGCCATGAAGAAAGCTGCCAAGAGGGAACAATAGAATAAAAGATTCACGCATTTGATTAAATGGATTACCACCACTAGACCAATTACACACCTCTAGTGCGGAAGGAAGACGATGGATGCGACTAAGCCATTGGTGGTGCACTTTCCTTGCAACAAAGACAAGGATAGCTGGTATATCTGTGAGGACACCCTCCCTGATTCGGAAGCCAACAGCAGTGCCAAGACTGTAACGACGCAAGATTTTGCTGTGGAATGCCCTTATTGTCATCAGCTCCAGAAGTGTAGTGGCTCGCTGGCCACTGGGTAGTCGGTTGAGAGTCTCTGGCAGCACCCCTTTTTGAAGGTTCCCGAAATAGTTTGCTCTGTCTTCAGCAGTATCATTTAATCTAGAAGAAGTTGGCCACAAGAAGTAAGCCGCATTGCCGTCAGAATGCTGCCCACTTGAAGCAATTGCTTGGAGTGGAGGCGGGCTAGCTGAGCGGAGACACTGATTACCACAGGAAGCTCGTTCAAGATCAAGAGACAAGTCATCTGACTGCACGGGGCCAGAGTTTCTTCCTGCTAGCTCCAGGGATCGACTATCGTCCATTTCTTCAGCAGGCCTACAAAAGACTATTTTCAGATGCTCTTAGAATTTATACCAGACGGGCACAAACCAAGTCTCTCAGAATAAATAATTAATGAATCAGTCCAGGAATCCTTACCTATAACAACGAGTTTCATGAACCACACACGCACACACACACACAAGCAGCTTAGCTGCTAGACTTCAAGCATCAAAGTATCATCCTTACAGCTTGACCAACGGTTATAGGAGAAAAGATTCCAAGAAGAAAAGGTGCAACTCCAAAGGAGAAAGAAAATTCCGAAACACGTTATGTGACCAAGGCAAAGAAAAAAGAATACCACCTTTACATTTCATTTAATGCTACCAAAAGGGCGTATCTGCTTCCACCGCCACTTCACATTTATGCATACTGAACTGGAAAAGGAGAATCAAAGCCCACAAATGTATCATAAATGACCGTGGCAAGAGAAAGGGGTAAAAAAAAAAGAAACAGTTCTTCCATGTTCTTGTGCAGAAAAAGAAAGACAGAAAGAGCAGATGCTGAATCCCAGCCTCAATCAGTAAGAGCTCCGTACTGACCAACAGAAAACCCATCAGAAAAGACATAAAGAGACGGACCACCTCCGCGTAAATCAACAAGTGATGAAACTGTACGAGGAAAAAGCGAAGATGACAGAACAACAGTGCCACCAAAAAGGAGCCACTGCACCCACTTCAAGGGAGAGAAAGACACTCATTGATTCATAATGAAGTCCTTGTGTTGGTGACGAAGACGCTCAACAATTCTAACAAATCTTTGTTTCGAGGAAGAGGAGCAGGATGGGGCGAGGAGTGGCATAGCTGAGCTTCTTCTTCTTGGTGACCCATTTTCTGGCCCGCGCGCAAGTGCACACACAAGGGAGAACAGGGAATCTGGGCAGCAAACAGCAAATGCCGGCAGCGATTCGCCACCAGTCACTGTCTTGACGAATTGACAACATTCACTAAACACGCTCTTGTGTACGCTTTCACAGACTTACCACGGTGGAAGCTCAACTCCGGATGGCGACAATAAAAATTAAAAGGGCGTAAAAAATATCTGCCTCTATTTCTGTCCGTTCAGATTGTTGGGCTTGGAAATCTCGCATCATGTGCGCCCCAATGTACTTCCTAAAAAGAATCATGTACACAACCTGCTCCACTTTGCCCAAATTACGGATACACGACCAAAGGATGACAATTCCTTGGGATGGGGAGTACGGGTTGCACTTTTAGACCCGACCAGGCAACCGACCCAAACACCAGACTGAAATTGCATATGTTAATGTATATCTTTTGTATTTATAAAAATGTGTATTTTACATTACATGTACATGTACAACGTATATAATATAACATATATATATATATGTAGATATTACAGCCAGGTCAACCCGAACACTACCCAAGTCATGTTTGGGTCTTCAAAATAGACCCAAATAAAAAACTATGTCGGATATGGGTGAACCTTCTTTTGACCCGGACCCAAAGTAACCCAACCGCTCAAGCCTATTTGCCACCGTGTTGGCGAGCGATGTACGTATATTGCCACCAAGTTGTGCTATGGCTGGAAAACCAGCTTGAGTTCATATCATATTTGGTCAACAAAACATTTCATGCACATTCTTGAGCACCCTGTACTGGTTCATAAAGAAAGATTCGAGTTGGTCTGTAATGTAAACAAGCCGGTTAAGTCCGAAGCATGTGAGCCATGAGCTGCGTCATTAAGCTATTTGAGCCAAACATGAGCACTACATTTTACAGAGCTTAGTTCGTCTCCGGAGGGAGATCAGATTAATCGAAATTGATATGGAATTGTGACAAATAGTTATGGCACGGTTCCCGTGGTCGCTACCAACGAGCATGTCAGTGCACTGGAAAGGTTTTGGAGCCAGGGTATTACCGTCAAAGTTTACTATGAATAGTCTCAACCCGTGAAAGGGCATTTACATTAGTGTTAAATAGATTTCTGTCAATGTAAGCTTCTTTGTTAATATACACATAGAACATGAGCTAGAGTACTTGCACGGTTTTTGGGAAAGAAATGAATTAGCAGAAACTCAATTAGTTTTAATGAGCTTCTGATTCCTTTGTCATCGAAACAATCACTTTCATGCCTATTTGATACATAATTGCTATTCATATATTCATTTTACTAAACATTCATTCTTTTTTCCAAAAAAGACTTTCATCCCATACAATCATTCCCCTCTTTCATCCGATACAATCCTTCCCTCTAGCAGCTTCACCATCGGTTCTACACTATCACCATAGTCATGAAAACCTCATTGTCAGTTCTACACTACCTTCGATAGTGTTTCCCTACCCTTGACAGTGTTTCCCTCCTACCTTCATGTATTTCTCTCGTATCTCTTTCAATCATGGTATAATCTATTTTAATCACTTTTGATATATTTTTATCAATTTCAATTTATTTTCAACCTTATTCAATTATCCACAACCCTAATATAGATATTATTCAAAGCCTTCAATCAATCTAACAATCAATCACATGAAAATAGATCTCTAAGATTGGAGAAGCAACATCATTGTCACCCTCTACAGGGGCTCATCGGGACGAAGCTCTAAGATTCAACCTCATCATGATATCTTGAAGAAGCTATAGTATAATCTATCTGAAATTGTGGTTGTATAATTGGACAATATATACGTGATGACTCTATGTGTCCCTTTTCATTTTGTCATCGTGGTCGTCTACTATATTCTAACCCGAAGGCATTTTACCTTCTTAATGATGTCATAACAATACGACCTTCGGCTTGTCCACCTCTATAAGGTACATCATCCTCTCCAAGTCATTCTTGCTACAAAATCCAAAATAGTTTATTCAAAACATGGTAAAATAAACAAAAGATGCCCGTTGTGCCACGTCCTACATGAAAAAGAATGTGCCCAAGATGTGTCCCGCAAAGTGGTGTACCATTTTAGACTAGACATGGCCAAGGCATGGCTCAAGGATACAGGAACCTCGCCACAACCATGTTTTTTCCCAATCAACGTAGGTTCCAAACACTGGTAGAAAACAAAAATCAATCAAAACTGAAAAGAACTTACCTAAGTTGATTTGATCAGATCATTTAATCCAATATACCACAATCCTTGAAAGCACCTATATAACGAAAATGAAAAATGAAATCAGAAGAATGGCAACAACTAAATAACAATGGAGCCAAACATCAATCAAGATTGAGTAACACACACACAAGAAGATTAAGAAAACATCGATCATGTGAAGGCAATCTCGTGCGGTTGAGATTTTGAAGTTCTCTATCACAAAGAGAATCAATCTGTGTTGTATGAGAGAGGAAATGTAAAAAAGGTATTTTTAAAAGAAACTCAAATAAGAGTGTATGTTTAGTAATTCTGGGTGTATGAATCGTAATACCCATTTGATATTGTGGAGATTAGACTGGCATATGCACTCCATGGATGGAGTGGCAAAATGAAGAAATGAAATGATCCAATCCGGATTCTTGGAAGTCTATCAAAGAATGTTCATGTCAAAGTTTGAACCGAGGGTTCTTGTCTTAATGCGCTACTTATCAAAGAATGTTCAGTTCAAAAGGCTCCTAGCACACTAGGACATGTTTCAGAACCCACACAAATTGGAAAATTGAAATTAAACGAGCTCTCTTGTGGAATCCTTTGCATTTGGAGAACCTGGACTATTTTGGTCGTTACATTTATTTTCATTTAGCTTCTTGCTTGTCATTTTGTTAATTGTAATGTACGTTATGTTACATGCACTTAACTTACATTTCAGTGAGGCATTTCACGAAGTATTATTTAAATTGAAATTCGAAGTGATGGGTTATTTTGTTTGCAAACATCAACCATTCTTTTGGGCGTTGAATTTTCTTATGTGATTTATTAAATATACCTACTGTACCTGCTTTAATAATATTTTATTTATTTAATCATCATTTGTAACAACCAAAATTTTCCTTAAAAAATATGTTTTAGCAAATAAAACTGGTTTTAAATTTCAAATTTAAAAATTGATGAGATTATTCTATAGATCTTGGATCATGGGGACCAGGTCTACTGTACAATGAATCAAATCAAATATGAGGTTGTTGATTTGAGAATATATCAAAAGGAAAATAAAAAGAAAGGAAAAGCTACAACATCCACTTGCTTTATTCGGGAGAGTTTATTATTGAAGATATCTAAAATATTTAGCTATTATGGAACACGATGCATACATATATGCTATATATATCCATATACATGTATATGGATATAATATATAAATATGTAAATATATCTATGTGCAATAACTGAAAAAACCAACCTATATATATTCTACGTCTAAAACTATATATATGTAGAACAATTGAGATAAAAATCCAAGCTCTATTGCAGGGAAACTGAATGTGCATATAGTGGACAAGTTTCTATTCGATTTTGCCCAATTTTATTTACGTGGCTGAATGGCCTTAAAATTCTTGAAAATTTTATTTAATGTGGGTTTGTGTATGTAGAACAATTGGGCAAATTTTCAGATAAATTGGAGCTAGAATTCGGGAATTAAAATTACAGTAAACAACATATGTGGGGATGCTGGAAATTCAGTTTCAGGTTTTAGAAATATACATGATGTAAACTCACCCAAATTTAAATTGCAACAACTCTACATTCTCAAATTAAATTGCTGAATTGAAATGAAGGGAAATTATATATATAAGCATAAGCATAGAGGGGGTAGAGAGTATAGAGTGATTATAGATTATATTGGGATAGAAACACAAAAGCAAACACATAGAGTGCGTGTGTGCAATAGTGAAAATTCTGCAAATGTAATTGAAATGCATCAAATCTAATTACAACGTAGGGGGAGACAATGCTCCATTAATACAACCTCAATTTCATCGAATTGAATGAAAGAGAAGAGACTTGAGATTGAAATAGAATTTTACTTATATGATGAAATAGGATTGGCCGGTGATTTAAGAATGAATCAGGCCAATTGATCTTCTTCTTCCTCCAAGCTTTCTTGCACTCACCTAGCTACCCTTTCTTCCCCAATTACATGTAACTCACGACCCTCTTGGTAGAAAACCCTCTTGCCTAAGCTCCAAGATCAACCCCAATATTTCTCCAAAGTTCCCAAGACTCCAAAATTTCTAAGCAACCCAAGATGGGGAACACCCCCCCCCCCCCCCCCCCCCCTTGGCCCCCTTTTATAGGTCAAGTGGGCTGGTTTCTAGCCCCTTCCATGGGGCGGGTTGGACCAGCTCTTATGATCCTTTTGATCCACCTGATCCACTTCAAGTGGTCCCTCCTTTGGTGCCTTGGAGGATGGTCTTTGGTGCAGCCGAATTGCTCCTTGGGTGCAAGTGACTCTAGCATACTTTGACAATCCTTACAACTTGACACATACATTGTTGTGGCTAGGTATAGCTAGGTTCTTTCAATTCAATAAATTCTGCCATGCTTGGTATTTGAATTTAATTCTTGAATGGTCCGGCTCTACCTTGATTTGATCCCATACGGCCCTAACTTGATCTTTAGCTCAATTCTTCCTTGATTTGGTTTCACGGCTTCATCATGGTCTCAAGTTCAATTATATCTTGAAAACTCGATCCTCCACTTGAATTGGATGAACTTGACTTGGTCCTCGATCCTTCTCTTGATTTCATATGGATAAGCTCGAATTTGATCTTGATACACTCGAATCTTGGATTGGATCTCATCTTGATAAGCTTGATTATTTGGATTTGGACTTGATCTTCATTGATAAGCTTATTTCCATATCTAAATTCGAACTTGATCTTGATTCTGATATGCTTCAACCTTATCTTCTTTGCTTTTTGGGGAATCGATCTGGATCGAGGATTGGGTCTCACCTGTTTATCTGCTTCGAAACTCATGGGTTGTTAAATTTAAAACCTTTATTTTAAAATATTCCCCAAAATGCTTAGACTTTAAAACTTGAGGTTTTTGAATTTAAAGATTCATAAAGGCTTTAAATTGGTTTTCAAAATTTAGGAGTATTTGAAAACATTTTAAAATTTTTGGTGTTTACAGATACCCCTCTTTGGCATTAATCCAAATTTATTTGGATAATGGCAAAGAAGAAAACACCCTTTATTTTACTTCTCAAATTTTCTTGAGAATATAAATCGTCCTTCATTTCATAAACTCCTTTTTCTTATATCATAGAAGAGGAATTTCAGCCAAAAGGGACTTGACTTATATGGGGTATATTTCCTAGGCATGATCTTGCATGAATGACTTTTGAATGTATGCATGATATGAGTGATGTGAGATAAGTTTTTAGAGACTCAATTAAGGGTGAATGAGTTTGGGGAGAGCCTTTAAAGGCCGGCTGCCCCAAGCAGAATGATCCCACGTCATTTTGAGATTTTGGTTTTCCAAAATCAAGTTTCAAAAGGAACTCCTTTTATCTTCCATAAAAAAGGACTTCGAATTTTTTATATTACCCTTCATTCGGGTTTCAATACCTACTACTTGGTAAGAGGTTTTTTTTTTTTTTTTTTTAGGAAATTTGAGAAAACATTTCAAAGTTCCATGTTCCATACAACAAAGTCTAATTCTCAAACAAAATGAAATCCAAATAAGTAGATTCTATTCGTACTTTAGGATTTTCTTAGATAAACCTTTTTTCATTGGGATAAGCTACAGGGATATCAGAAAGAGTTACCACGGTCCCTTCTGAAGTGTCCCATGGTTTAAGGCAAAGAGACGGAAAATTGCTCTTTTGAGCTTTGGCTTTTCCTTTTTCTATCTTTTTTTCTTTCTTTTTCTCATTTTTCAATCAAAGATAAGACTTCTTTCGAAGAAGTTTTTGTATTCCCTCTGTCTATTCAGGAAAGACCTCTTCTTGGAGGAGTTTTTGCATTCTCTTTTCTTTTCTTTTCTTTTTTCATTCAAAGAGGACCTCTTTCGAAGAAATTTTTGTATTCCCTCTATCTATTTGGGGAAGACCTCTTCTTGGAGGAGTTTTTGTATTCTCTTTTTCTTTTGAATATTGTCAATTTTCCTTTTTGGAGAGAGAAATAAAATGGGGGGAAAAACTTATCTCTTTGGTTATTCAATTCAACCAAGATCATCCTATTTCCTAATAGCATCTACCATTTAAAAATATTTTGCTATTTTGAACAAGCCTTCATTTTGTAAGCCAAGGATTTTTGAAATGTAACCAATTGATTTTGAAAACTCTACTTTTGTAAAGCATCAATTCCCTCATTTAGGGTCATACAATCAATCTTGATTCTTCTTTCAAGAAGTTTCAAAGGAGATCCATTTTAAAATCTTTTTCGAAAGAATTTAACATAGACCCCATACATAATATTTTTTTTTCAAGTATTGGGCATTTTTAGGGTCTATTAAATTTCTACCCAAAACATCAATCAATCAATATGTATTATCGATTTTTTTTGTTGCCCTTTTTATGACATGGAGACATTCCTACGTGGGTAGGCCTCTTTGGGTGAATGATGTGTATGACATGTAAAAATGTACTCCATGTGATATAATGAAAATACATGCTTTATGAAATGATGTGTATGATATGTGAGATGTATGACATGATGGAGATACATATTTTATGAAATGACAAATGTATTGAGTCTCCATGAAAGGTGTCGGGGATACATTTCCAATGCCCCTAGTTTGATATGATTCTATGATGTCACACGACCTTATAGTGAGGGGCCATGGGTTTACAAGGAAATGCAAGGTGGGCGATGGATGACATGAAGGGGACGTTCACGCATTTGACATTTATGACATTTCTATCATGATCATGACAATCTTTGCTTAAGGGTGGACCAACATAACAGGCCCTAAGTATCTTCATGGCCATCATATTTGAATTGACATGACCTCCACATTCTCCATCGTGGAACTCATATATCCTAACCTTATCAAGGTCTACATATCAACAAGATGTTGGAAAAGTTTCCTCCCAAAATCACATGTAGAGTTGAAATTTTTCGAATTAAAGCTTGATCTTTTAGAAGAAGCCAATTAGGGAAATCCTTCCTTTTCTAAAAAAAAAATTAATGTCTTGAAACCAAGGTATTTTAATATAATTTTGGTAAGTTTGGCAAATCTCCAAATCGTGGGTGAGTGCCAATTGTGTATGATTTGAAAAAATTGATGAGCCTAGTGGCCAATTTATGGCCTATTATTTTCATGTTTGATTTGCCAAATTTTTTGAAAACTTGGTTTATAACAAGCATCTCCAAAGACTTCAATGCATGAGCCCCTAGATTTTTGAAATTTTTAGGCCTTATATGAATGCTTCACACTCGGCCATATTATTTGATCATGCCAAATAGCAATTGGGATTTTTCCTTTCTTGGGAGATATGAGGATGATTCCTATGCTTGCACCTGATTGATTCTTTGTCCCATCAAAATACATTTTCCATACTTGATTTTCTTTAAAACAATTTGTTAAAGCATGGTTTTGAAATTAATTTGCAAATATGTCCTCATCGGGTATTTTATCAAGTATGGGATATGTGTCTCTAAGAGGCAATTCAGCCACATGATTCTAGGGCTTGTCCCTTAATGGAATTTTGATGATAAAATTTTAAATCACACTCCATTAAGAGGAGCTGCCATTTATCTAGTCTATCCGTTAGGATAGGTTTTCCAAACAAGTGCTTGAATGAAACAATCTTAGGCATTATCCCTATTTCATGATGTAGAAAATAATGTCTCAACTTTTGGGAAGCATATACCAAAGCCAAGCACGATTTCTCTATAGCTTGATAATTTCTTTCACATGTCAATAGAGCTTTGGAAATGTAATAAATGGCATACTCCTTGAGGTTATCATTCTCATATTGAGCACCCAATGCATTTGCATGTATTGAAATGTAAAGCAATAAAGTTTTTCTTGCTTTGGAGGTTTTTTAAAAATTGGAGGATTTACCATAAATCTTTCGAAAGCTTTTTAGACAATAATTCCATTCAAATTTAACCCCTTTTTTCAAAAGCTCTTTGAGAGGTTCGCATCTTTTCCTAGATTGGAGATCATTCTTTGGAATCAACCTTGGAGGTTTCGGATTTGACTCAAATTGGAGGGTGGAGACATGTCTATGATGGCTTGACACTTAGAGGGTTGACTTCAATGCCCCTTTGGCTTAACATAAACCCTTTCCTAAACTCGGGTTCTAAGGGTAGACGATTTCATGATGTCTAAACCCGGTATGTCTTTATATGTTCTTGCAAATATAAGATTTCAAAATGCAATGAATGATGCTCATGCACATACCATGGGTTAGACTCACTACGAATCCCCTCCTAAAGTTTTTCTAACTCAAGGATTTTATGAAGTTCAGGAAGCTCGGAGGCATGATCTTCCTTATGGATGAGAGGATCTTCCTCCTTGCTTTGATGATTCTCAAGCACTTGAATTTCTAAGGAAGTGCTAGGCAAGAGAGGGGTATGCATGACAAGCTTGATAGATTTTGGTTTGTGATATACACAATCTTGGAAGAAATGGTCTCTATACATGGCCGATTTTTTTTGGAATTTTTAAATTTTTGATTTTTTTATGTCTTTTTCAAAACACAAATTCAAGGATCAATATAAAAGACTTTCTTTTTGAGACTTTTTTCAAATAAAGAATAGGAGAATGAATGAAAACAAATTTCTTTTTGGAATTTTCAGATTTTCAAATGTTTTTGGATTTTGAAGGTTTTTCCATTTTTTTTGGTTTTTCTAAATATATGATTTTTTGGTTTTTTGTCTAAAAGAGGGATCTTCCATCAAACCTACAAAGAAAACTCCACGAATTAGACTCTAAAAAGAGGTCTAAGACATAGGTCTCGGTTTTAGTGGGTTCTAGGGGCACCCTTGACCCAAGTGGTCTTAGGTGGTGACTCAAGGGGTATGGATGGGATATAGCCCAATCCATATCGACTCGGGTTAGGTGTAGGTAGGATGGGTTCTAACCTACCTTGGCTATGGACTCCTAGACCTTGGTATGGTGTATACCTCATGTTCAACATCATATTCTAAGGCTTTTTGAGCTTTAAATTTTTTTTATAAAGTGCATGTCCTTGGAATATAAAGTCGTCCATATCATGGATGTATACATGACTCACTTTGGGTAGAAGCTGGGAGGTATGGGTTGTGGAAGACTTGGGCTTCCACATGACCCTAGGTTGAGACGGCTTAGGAGGTTTTGGCTTAGGCTCTCCTAAGTGGTGGACGGTTTTTACATGCTCCCTAGGTGCAACCCAAGGTGCTCCTAGGGATGGATTATTTGGCTTTATGGCCATAGGCTTGGGTTCATGGTATAAGACTAGGTTCGAGGCAATTGGTCCATGCATGGTAGGGTTAGGTGTACCTAGGATGTCGATGCATGCTTTAGGAGTAATCATGTCTACCACATTTTGAACTTTATTTTGTTTTTTATTTTGAAATTCCATTTCTTGGTGCGAGACATTCGGCACACCTTGAAAATCCTCATTTTTGGGCATGTTCTATGGGTATGTGGGTGCATGAGTGTGATTCAATGCATCCGATGTATGAATGGTCGATCCTACACTAGGATGGATAGTATCGAGTGGAGAGTTCAAAGGGGGATGAGTTTCGGATATACCTTTTCTAGCTTGTCTACCTTTTCATGGTGAGAGCAAGCCTTTTAGTCCTCCTCGGGTGGCTCTTGCTCATGCGTGGCTTCGAGCTCCTGTTGTCTTTCAAGATCTTGGATTTTCGATTCTATGTGTATACGACCCTCATCCTCTCGTGAAACTCGTGGGGTGTGTGGAGTACTGTGGATCTCATGCCCCACCTTGTCTGTGTGCCCAGAAACGTGGACTCTATTTCTAACTTTTGAAATTTAACCTTTTTGTTTTTCATTTTTTTTTGTTTTTGAAATTTTTCCAGATTTTTTTGGCTTTTTAAAATATAAAAATCTTTTTTTTGATTTTTCCTTGGAAATTGGGGTGCTTGGATGTTTAGAAAGTTTGGATGATTTGATTTGAATTCTTGCTTCATCTCCAGCCTCATATCCTTCATCTAATTTTTTACTCGATATGGTTTTCTTGGCATGACTTTTCTCTCTATGTGCCCGAGATGAGCTTTCATGTGATCGATGCGCCTTAGCCTTGTGGCTTAGAGCATCGATCTTGTTAAATATTTCCTTTATGACAGCCATCTCTTCTCGGGCTTTAGAGGATTTGAAAAACCATTTCGAAGCATTCAATGAGGATTTCCTCGGCTTGTTTTCAAAATCATCCATGGACATTGTTTTCAAAATTTTGTGCACAATTTGTAAAACACCACGTTTTGTAAAATATTGGAGTTTACTTTTGAATTTCGAAATCCCTTAAGGCTCGACTCCCACCGGGCGTGCTAATTCTGTAGACACAAAAATTTTCACTTCAAAGCTTATGTAAAAACTTGAAGCGAAACTTTCTTATCTACTTGATTGCATGAGTGTGCCAACTAGTTTGCAAAACTAGCAAAGTTTTTGAAAAATATGACTTCTTAGGTGATTGTGGGGAAGCAAACTCTTTTCGCTTTAGACCTTCTTGAACTGATGCTCAAGGGTTAGTCTAAGTGCTTAGGATTTTAAATTTTGGAAAATGGTGAACTATAATTTACATAAAGACTTGGTGTTTGTGAAAGAAGTTGTATGTGCACTTTGATTTAAGACTTTGAAATGAACAAGTCCTAAAAAACAAAATGTTTTGTTTTCAGGGCTTGTTCTCGAATCGATCTTAATACCTTACAAACCTCCAAAAATCACTAAAATTTTATCAGGCATAGCTATGGTGTGAGGATCTGTAACACTTTACAGATCTAAAATCGAAGTTGTTTTAAAGCAAAATTAAATTAGTGAAGCAGCCTTAATCAGGTGTCCAAAACTGTCATGTTATAGAAATATAAAGGATCAAAGATGAGACTGTATATCAACGATCTGGGCTCCAAATTTAATGATGTTGATATTATTGAAAAGCTATGGATGTCATCTTTCTAATGAATAAAAAATCAACTGATTTGGACTCCTACAGACAAAGTTATGGGATAAAAACGCAAGTTCTATTGTAGGGAAACTGAATGTGCATACAGTAGACAGGTTTCTATTCGATTTTGCCCAATTTTATTTACGTGGCTGGACGACCCTAAAATTCTTGAAAATTTTATTTAATGTGGGCTTGTGTGTGTAGAACAATTGAAAAAAGGTTTAGATAAATTGGAGGAAGAATTCAAGAATTAAAATTACAGCAAACAACATATGTAGGGATGCTGGAAATTCAGTTTCAGGTTTTAGGAATATAACTCACCCGAATTTAAATTGCAACAACTCTACATTCCCAAATTAAATTGCTGAATTGAAATGAAGGGAAATTATATATATAAGCATAAGCATAGAGGGGGTAGAGAGTATAGAGTGATTATAGATTATATTGGGATAGAAACACAAAAGCAAACACATAGAGTGCGTGTGTGCAATAGTGAAAATTCTGCAAATGTAATTGAAATGCATCAAATTTAATTACAACGTAGGGGGAGACAATGCTCCATTAATACAACCTCAATTTAATCGAATTGAATGAAGGAGAAGAGACTTGAGATTGAAATAGAATTTTACTTGCATGATGGAATAGGATTGGCCGGTGATTTAAGAATGAATCCTGCCAATTGATCTTCTTCTTCCTCCAAGCTTTCTTGCACTCACCTAGCTACCCTTTCTTCCCCAATTACATGTAACTCACGACCCTCTTGGTATAAAACCCTCTTGCCTAAGCTCCAAGATCAACCTCAATATTTCCCCAAAGTTCCCAAGACTCCAAAATTTCTAAGCAACCCAAGATGGGGAACCCCCCCCCCCCCCCCTTGGCCCCCTTTTATAGGCCAAGGGGGCTGGTTTCTATCCCCTTTCGTGGGGTGGGTTGGACCAGCTTCTATTCATACCAAATTATATTCATTACATTCATTTCATACATCTCTTGATTTGCTCATAGAGACCCTACAACAAGTTAGGATAGCTGATCTTGACCTACTTGATGAGAAAAGACTCATTGCCATGGATCATGCAGACGCATATCGGCAAAGGATAGCCCGATATTATGAAAAGCACATAAGCGCTCGCCACTTCAAAATGGGAGACCTTGTTTTGAAAACTATCCACCATTGTGACCCACATCCACTTGGTAAGTGGCAGCCCAAGTGGGATGGTCCCTATGTTGTAAGAGGGACAACCACAAATAATGCATATTGGTTAATTGATGTTGAGGAAAGAAATTTAGCAGACCCTATAAATGCCCAATACTTAAAAAAATATTATATATAGGGTCTACTTTAAATTCTTTTGAAAAGATATTAAAAATGGATCTCCTTTGAATTTCCTGAAAGGACAAAAATGGATTGTGACCTTGAATTAGGGAATTGATGCTTTGTAAGAAGTAGATTTTTCAAAACCATTTGATAATATTTCAAAAATCTTTGTCTTACAAAATGAGGCCTAGTTCAAAATAACAAAATATTTTCAAATAATAGGTGCTATTAAGAAATGGGATATACTTAGCTAAATCGAGTCTCTAAAGGGATGAGTTGTATTAGTCCTCCCCAAAAAGAAAAATTGGCAAAATCAAAAGAAAAGGAAGAAAAACAAAACCTCCAATATAGAGGTCTTCCAAAAAAAAAAGAAAAAAAAGAAAAGAAAAAACAAAAACCTCCATTATAGAGGTTTCCTTTGAAAGAAAAGAAAAAGAAAAGTCAAAGCTCAAAAGAGCAAATTTTCTTTAAAAATTTCTTGGCCTTATACCACAAGATGCTTCAGAAGGGACTGTGGAAAACTCTTTCTCCAAATCTCCACAACTTAACCTAAATGAGAAAAGTTTACCATTAAAATCTCATAGTAGGAATATGACCTACTTATTTGGATTTCATTTTGTTTGAGAATTAGACTTTGTTGTGTGTGAAACTGAATTTTGAAATGTTATTCAAAATTTTCTACAAAACCTCTGCTAAGTAGTGGTTATTAAAACCCAAATGAGGGTAAATGTAAGAAATTGGAAATCCTTTTTTGATAGAAACAAAAATGAGTTCCCTTTTGAAAAGAAATTTTGAAAACCCGAAACATCAAAGGAAACAATACGGGAACCATCTTGCTTGGGCAACCAACCTTCATAGGTTTCTTCTCATGCTCACGAATCACATGTATGGGTCTCTAAACACACACGATACTCATCTCATATTCCATGAATACATGCATCCATCAAAGGGTCGTCCATGCATGATCATCCTAGGACTGGGCGTTTTCTTGTCAAGTCCCCTTTGCCTAAGATCTCTTCCTTCACAAAAGATAAATCCAAGGAAATAGATGTTATGAAATGAGAAAAAAATTCATACTCTCAAGATAAATTTGGGAAGAGAATCAGATGGGTGTTTTCTTCTTTGCCATTATCCAAATAAATTTGGATTAATGCCAAAGAGGGGCATCTGTAAACACCCTAAAAATATTCAAAACAAATTAAGGCATATTTTAAAATTCATGATTTGAAACATATCCTGTGAATTTCATAAAATACCAAAACATCATTTTGAAATGAAAATGTTTTGAGCCCCAAAGCTACAAAATCAAGTTTTGAAATTAAAATTTAAAAGATGTTGATTTGCCCAAAGATATAACAAGGCCCAAATCAAAAAGAGACAAAACTTTAGTAAAGGGTGCATCTTGTTTAAAATCAACAATGTTCTGCTCAAGTTGGTCTTCTTATGGGTTCATATGAGACATATTTTGAGTATAACTCATTTGAGCAAATTTCCGCGTAAGAGTTCATAGGTGTTCCATTATCTCTTCTTGTCATCGCTCCATGGAAAATAGGTTGGAGAAAAGATAGGTGAGTAGGAGTGGATGGAGATGAGGGGTTGACACATGAAATTGGGTGATGGTGTTCGCTGAATCTCAATGAAAGCACTAAAGATGCAAGCCAAAATGGTTGATAGCCATTTTGAGTTATGAGGTTCTTGCGGTCCAAAACTCCTGCACCATACTACAAGACTAATAAGTTTGAAAATTCTAGTAATCACCAATAAACCCAACTAGAAGGATTTAGGTGAGATATGAGAGGAGAATGAGAGACTTCCAAAAATTCTATTGCTTCCAAAAATTGCCTAGTTCATACAATTCCAAGTGCTTAAATAGATATTACCAGGTATAACAAAACATTGGAAATAACACTTAGGAACAAACATCGCATAATTATCTTAGAAAATGGACTCTTGGAACTAGAACTTCATGAGTGTCCTGTAAACTACAAGTTCTGTGTCACATCAAATGCTACTCGACTCATTAATGAGTACAGTAAACAACTAGGAATGAGTGGAACACTCAACTCTTGGATCATCTTGGGTTGAGTTTGCCACTTCCTTAGATTTGGATCGTGTTATAGGCACTGTGGATTCAATTAGTTGGTTGATGCTACTATGTTCATTGATGTCCACATCACTCAAGGACCAATCTTTGTCCAGCCTGAGGAAACCTTTGTATGCTTACGTTACCTTTTGGGAGGCCTATGCTCCACATAAACTGTTTGCCAGAGACTATCCCTTAGCCCGTAGGTCATAACACAAGGTCATAATTCTAGCTCTTCGAGAGTGGTATCTCATGTACAAACTTAACTTTTAGGCATCATGAGGATGAAAAGTCTAATCCAACAGTAGAAGGAAGCTTCAATACTTTCCAATTTAATGAAACTATTGTTGGAAAAGGTTAGATCATCAAGAATTGTGCAAAAAGCAAAATAGCAATGCTTGTTTGAAAGAAAAAAAATAGAATGAGTATTCACAACTTGGGATAACAAGATTCATTGACTAAGGAAAACCCATTTATAAACCCAAAGGGATTTAATATTGATAGAAAGAATTTAGAAGATTGCAAGGAAATAAATTCCAAGTCACCAAATCTAGATTTTCTTGTAAAATTGAGGATTCTTTTTAGGAGAAAATTTATGCAAATTTATCACATGTATTTCCTTTATCATGTAGCTGGGGGATCCTTTATATAAACAAGATCCAAGGCATCCAACCAATTTGAGAATTCAAGTCATCTCTCTCTCCTTGTTGTTGTTGTAGTGTGTTATCATTATTGCAATTAGCACCCAAGGGTTGGCCAACCACTTGCTAGGCATCCTCAATCCAACCTCGAAGCTTTGGTGGTGTACAAAGGGAAATACACAATCATACTAGGGCAAGACTGCATGGCCTTCTATTCAGGATCAAAGGATAAAATCTCAATGAGGTTTTGATCGCCACATTATTTATTATCTGTCTTTATTGTAGATTTTGAAAATATTAGAGTTGATTCATTCATGATTGAAAAGACAAAAAATTGTTAGTTGGTCACTATTTGATTACTTCGTGCTAGAGAAGCAAGCTATTGTTACTTAGGTTCAACATATGCTTAAACTTTACAAAAATGAGCTTGTATCATTGTGGTCTTCTTTCATTTATACTGCCTAATAATGTTTTAGCTATTTTCTTTATCCTTCTACTTATTGCATTTTGAACATCAACTCCTATAAAGCTTGACAGTCATGACGTCTCTTGTTGAGAAGTATGGGATTGATCATAAATAAATTGGTTTTATAAAAATAATTATTTAAAATTTGTGCATATTGTATATTAGGATCTTTGTAAATCACATTTTTTTTTGCATTTCAAGATTTTTGCAAATAAGGATTTTCTACAAATCATGATCTTATGTAAATCAAGATCATGCGTAAATTGTGATTTTGTGCATCTTAACACTTTGTTATTAGCTACATATTCTATTTATTAATTAATTAGGGCATCATTTTCTTCTAGCCACATCCGTTTTAAACTTCTATATAATTTAGATCTATATCTCTTAAGATCCAAAACCAATATGAATAGCGACCTCCTTTTTATGCTCACATATCAATTCTAGCATGCATACATCTTTCTCTTTTATTAGCTAGAAATTTTGTAGCACAAGATACGACCATTACCTACCAGAGGAAGAAGGCGATTGTGAAAAGAACTTGATTTGGGCCCACAATGCATAAAAGGCAAGCGAACAAGAGGTGAGTCATTTTTGACTAAGTTTTATTTATTTTCATAAAATTAGAAAGATTGGATACAAGTTTAGGAACCAAAATTTGTATACAAATCTTTTTTGACACGCTCAATAGGACCCGAAGGTCTACCTAAAATTGCTGGCTAGTTTTAGGGTTTTATTTTATTACTTGTTTTGATTGTGAGCATCTTTGTTTTTTACTCCACATTAGGTGCACCTAGAGTAAGAATATACCTTTACACACACTAACATAACTACACACTTTTGCATACACTCATAATTATGTGTATATTTGAGTTTATATTATATATCACACATACACACACTTGGGCAGTTAGCCTTTCTAGGCATGTTAGATCTAAAAAAAAAATGTCTTCATATCCCTATCAAACCCGATCCAAGGCCAAGGTTTTGTTCGTGTTTTACAATGCTCTTGAATCTAAAAGGCCTATCAATCATGAACTTATAGAGGATGTAGCATCTTCTAACCATCAATCTCTTCAACCTAAGCCTAGCAATTCTAGAGTCCATTCACTTAAGACTTCACTCTGAGACTATGAGGTAGAGTTGGATTTCCCAAAGAACCAACTCAATCAAGCCCAACTTGAGAATCAAATCATGAAGGTAGAAAAGGATAGAAGAAAATATGGTGAAACCCAGAAGAATGTGAAGAAGAAGCCAACTCACGCCTGAATAACTTGGATTATGAATAAATTGAGAGTAGCAACGAGACAAAGATAAGACAAAATTATCTAGAGCCAAAGGAACTAAAGTTCACCACAAAAGAATTTCTCTACTAACAAGAACTAACTTACAAGAAAAAGAGGTAAGAAGGTGTAGACATGATTTTATTTCAAATCGTGGGATTCAAAATCAAACCCTCGAACTACGTCGGGTTGCGCGAGCGTGCCAGTTAGTTTATCAAAACTAACAAATTCTGATTTTCTGACTTCTAAGAACGATTGTGGACAAGTGAGATCTTTTCGACTTAGGTCTTCTTGAACCGGTGCTCAAGGGTCAGCCTAGACGCTTGAAATTTGTTTGAATCCGTTAATTCGAGAAAGGAAAAACCAGATTTTCCAAAGTTTCAGATTTGTGTTTAAGTTCTTGATTTCTGAAAATTTTTAGATTCTGAAAGTTGCAGAATCTGTTCAGTTCCAAAGACTTGTTCTCTAAATTTTTTTTAAAATACTTCTGATTCTCCAAAAATTCTAAAACTTTTATAGAATAGAGACACGTGTGTGTAGAATCAGAATATATTTTTATTTTATAATTTAGTTCTTTATTTTCTGAGAATTAAATAAAGAATCAGAAACTGTTATAAAATTGAGAACAGTCCTATTTTTGTGAATCAGAAGCTCAGAAAAACAGCAATATCTCAGCACTCAGTCATCCAATTTCGATAAAATTTATTGTGTTAGAAAGATACGGATGTTAGGTTTCCAAATAATTAAATTTTATCCAATTTCATTCAGTGGTTGAAGAGATATGGGCAAAAGAACAGAGGTCTGTTACTGAACGTTCTGTTTCTGTAAAACGCAATCTGGATTTTGTATAAACTTCACGGATCTAATTGGCTAGGCAACAGTTCATAAAAATTCCTCAAAATTTTATCTAAGAATGTCTGATATGTATAGATTATTCATGCAAAATTTCGAAGCAATTGGCTTATCCGTTTGTCTATAAAAATTCCGTGATCAGACGCGTGTGCACGGACAGTTTCAGAAACCAAGTTTGCATAAAATTTCAGAAAGTTCCTAACGTGATTCTAGAACGAAATTCAACCTGTATCAGTCCTAATGATGCATGGAAATCATCTAAACATGGATTTTAATTCCGTTCATGAAGGAATCATGCATGTTTGTATCGATATAAATGAAGAACATGGGCTCAAGGCCTTGATTCATGTACAAATTTCCAGAATCTGTGCTTTTTCAGATTCTCATGAATTAAAACCAATTTGTGCAAGAATTCCAACCTGTGTGAGTGAGAAGGAACGTAGAAGAGCTTCGTCGGATGATCGTCGGACGTCGGAACCAGTCCGGCCTCCCTTTTTTCTTTCTTCTTCCCCTCCTTTCTCTCTCTATTTGTCTGTATTTTCGGATTGAATGTGGCTGTATCCTGGTTGATTGTTTTCTGTTGATGCTCGCTGGTTGATGGTCGCTGCAGGACCTGGGAGAGCCCTTTTATAGGCTCACGAATACATGTTTGTTGGGATTTGGATTAGCTTGATCTTGATTATTTGGATAAGATCTCATCTGAATTGGTTGGAACGTCATCTGGCCAAGATTTGATTTTATCTGTATTAGGTAATCTTTGATCACTACCTGATTCGATATCCTCTGTATTTGATTCCCTTTAAGTTACTGAATACGTCCTGTAATCTAAGTTGTTACGTTATCTGTAACTTGAGAACATGATCTATAATCGTCATCTGCATTTGATCTCATCGTGATCTTCAGAGTCTTCATCCATCTGTTGCAGATATGCTACAGCTGGTATACTTTTGAAGATTTGTTGAAGGCTGCAGCTGGGGATCGGTTGAAGGTTTGTTGAGGTAGTCGAGGTAGTCAACATGTTGGTGAGACCAACTACACCGTTGCTGCGCAAGAGAAGCTTGACCTCGGACCTTCACCATTCTGAGCTGCCGTTTCCAACACTCCCAAGTTGTTGGACGTTTGACATGGCAGCCAGAAACTGTTGCTGTGCAATCTCTCGTTCCTGCAACATTTGCTCCAAGTGCAATCATACAAGCTCCAGTTAGAGTTGTTAAATCAACCACCTTCTGTGCTCCTTGGTTGCAAGCATACACCAAAGCATCCGCAAGTGTAAGTCGGACACCTCTTTCTCAAATTCTTATTGTTGCACCTTATCATTGCAAGTTCACATAATCCAGCATCCACTATTCAAACTGTTCAGATTGCCAAACAGTTCGGCATCACTGGCCTAGATACTTGATTCTGTTCAGCAAATTCTGCGGCTATATAGCTTATTAAATTCTGCCGCTGCTGCTGCTGCTCCATGGAATCTTCATGTGCTATCAATTTCACAACAGTACATATGTTGTTGTCTTCAACCAGAACTTCTTTATTTTCATCATTTCCTCCCGTCATTATCTGAAGTGTTTGAAGTGCTCTATATCTCATTTTCATACTGCTACTCTTTAACATGTCAACCAGATTTTGTATCAAGTCATTATTGCGGATGACACACTTATTCAATCCTTTTCTCCCGCAGAAGCCATGATTGTACTTGAAGGTGTTCAGAAGTTCCTCTTCAGAGTTTTCGATGGCCTCTTAGCAATGTCAAGCTGAACGACCTCCTTTCTTAGATACCATTCTTCAATTGTGTTCCGAAGTGTTATACTGGGGTTCAGCTCAATACTATCGAGCTCTTTTGACGTCAATGGGCAAACAGGATTCCTCCCCTTCTCCCCTGGAGTGTATGGGTTCATGATGAATCTCCTGTTACAGAGGCTGATTACCAAGTTCTTTATTGCTGATCACCTTGAAGATTAGTTCTTTTTTAAACCCAAGAGGACTTGAAAACAAACGTTTTGAGTATGAACTTATGCACCGAATGTTTTATGTGCTTAGATACTGCTTGCTGTATTGAACTTCGAGATGTATAAGAGTACTCAAGCAGTCTTCTGTTATCTGCATATGTCATGAACGTTGCTATGCAAATCCATGTTACATACCTACCTATTATGAACGTATTCAAATAGGCCTATGTTACGTTTTTGAAAAACCAACTTTCATGCTTGCTTTGAGTGTTGGAACATTAACATTATTCTTAACATCAAAGTGACATAACAGTAACAGATGACAATGCAAAACTGGTGCATATCAATACACTTAATTACCTCGATAACCAAGCAAAACATGGACATGTTACGAAATGCGTTCGATATCAAACCTTTCTTTTCGGAAGCTATCATTCTTGTTTCAGTCCTTCCTTTCTCTTGGTAGTACCAATTTTACCCTCTGGAATTGATTTCTTTCCAAATATGAGCTTTTCTTTCTGGGAAGCTCACTTTTCCTTTTTAATGCCCGTTTTCCCTTTCTGGGCGTCCACCATCCTTTTCAGGTGTCAACTTGTCTTTTTTGATACCTGTATCTTTTCAAAAGGCAAGCTTTCAACATAATTTTTGTCATAAATCTTTTAAGAAAACGAAATCCAGCTTTTCCATGCCGGGGGCAAAATCGTCATTTTTCCCAATTTTGTCAAAATTTGAAATTTTCAGAACGGAAAGCATTCTTTCATCATTTTGAAGCTTTCATAAAATTTTGGTACCAAAACAAACTCGTTTAGTACCTTTTTCCTTCAAAAACCCCAAAATTGCTAAAATGGCCACTTTCCTAAAAAGGTAAGAATTTTAAAAGAAAATTTTGGGTGTCTACAGAAGGATCTACCAAGAGTACTTGAGGAGTACAAACAAGAAAAAGAAAAGATACCAAATAAAATATTTCCTACTATTGGATTACGAGATGAATAGTGACAATGACATACCCAAGTTTCATTAATTCGATGAAAAAAAAGATCCAAATTCTCACCTACAACTATTCACACGGAGAGCAATTAAAAAAGATATGATTCTACCAAATGGATCTACTAGTTTCCTCATAATCTCAAGGGTGAAGCCTCTAGGTAGATAGCTAGCAAAAACCTCAACCAATATAAAAACTTTAAAGACCTAGCCATATCTTTTATGGAAAGATTTAGTTACACTATAGAGGTTGCTTCCATTGTATCTACTCTTAGAGATACCAAACAAATG
Organism: Brasenia schreberi; assembly: GCA_036023115.1. Lineage (NCBI taxonomy): Eukaryota > Viridiplantae > Streptophyta > Magnoliopsida > Nymphaeales > Cabombaceae > Brasenia > Brasenia schreberi. Next base: position 4,941,517 of record JAYKKT010000079.1, read on the forward strand.
AAAGGTGAAGATGCTCATACCTTTATCACTCGATGGAGAGTTGTCCTAGGTAAGGTGAAACGACCCTTAACTCAATCGTGCATTGTAATGCTTATCCTAGAAAATTTCCGTCCTAAGCTAAAAACTATGCTAGCCTTTCATTAAATTGTTACTTTCAAAAAATTAATAAAGAAGGCTACTCTATTTGAGTCAAACTTAAAGAAAATGGTGTGATGAATTTTGTAAGACAAAACCTAATAAAGCAAGCCCAACATCTAGATCCATAATCAAGATAGGACCAAAAAGCAAAGTCGTAAATCCTGTTTTCGGTTTTTAGAAATATAGCGATGCAAACTCACCCGAATTTAAATTGCACCCACTCTACAACACGAATTAAAACTCACACGAATTGAAATTGCAGACACTCTACATCCCGAATTAAAACTCATGCGAATTGAAATGTATATATTAGCTTAAGCATAGAGGGGATTAGAAGTATAGAGTGATTATAGAATATATTGTGGTAGAATAGCAATCAAACACATGGGGTGCGTGTGTGCAATAGTGAATCATCCATTAATTGAAATGTAAAGCAATGAAATCTAATTACTATTAAAATGTGGGGGGAGGCTAAGCTCCATTATTACAACCCCAATTTAATGAAATTTAAGGAAGAGGATAAGAATTGAATTGAACAAAACAACACTTACCCGAGTTTGTAATACAAGATGGCCGGGATTCAAGAATGAATCTGGCCTATGCTTAATGCTCCTTCTTCTATCTTCTATCTCCCACACTCTCACCTATCTACCCCTTGCTTGAACCCACAATTGGATGTCCCTTCCTTGGCTGGAATTTCCTTCACCTAACTCTCACACAACCCCTTTTGAGTAGCCTCCCTTTATCTCTCTTGTGAATGATCCACCCGCCCCCCTCTTGGCCCTTTTTATAGGCCAAGGGGGGGTTGGCTCTAGGAGGTTCCATGGGGCGGGTAGGACCAGATTGTTGATGGGTTTGATCCACTCCAAACCAACCCTAAGTGGTCCCTCTTGAGTCAACATAGGCCAGCCCATGTGGGCTGGTCATGGGTGCAGTCGGGTTAGCTTGTTTGGAGCCTTGGTTTGTATGCAGCCGATCCTTACAACTTGAATATGTTTTGATGCAAACCAATTGTGCTCTTTCCATTTAATTTTGTCTTGTATTTGTTCTATGTTTCATTCGGCTCCACCTTGCATCTAATCTCGTATGGGCTGGCGTGTATCCTTGACTCCATTCTTGATTCGGTCTTGACCCCAACTTGACTCATTCTTGGGTTTATCTTCTTGAGGCTTGGATTGTTCGGTTCAGCCTTGCTTTGGGCATGTGCTGAATTGAACTTCATACTCTTGGTTAATTGAATGTCATATCCCTTGGTGAAATTGGGCTTCATGCAGCCATGTAGGGGCTTGAGCTTCAACGACCATGTATTGATTTGGAGTTGATCATGGCTAGGACTTGAGTTGTGGCCTTGTTCCAAGTTGAGTATGTCTTGACACTTGCTGCTTTTGACTTGAACTCATTCATGAGGTGTGATGGGATTTAGACTTGGCTGATTCGGCCTTGAAAATGTATGGGTTTTTTTATCAAAACATGGGATTTGAATTGATTTAAACTTGTAACTTTTGAAAACTTTTCTAAACAAGTTGAATTCAAGTTTTGAACTTCTTTGAAAGAGATCTTCACGAATTGAACTTAAAACTTGACAAATCTTTCTAAAACCTTTTCTTGAAAGCGTCCTATGGTTTAAGGCCAAGAGATGGAAAATTTGCTATTTTTGAGCTTTTGACAAATTTTCTTTTCTTTCATAGAGGGCCTCCTATTTTCTTTTTGGAGGATTTTTCTTTTGTTTTCCCTCTTTTCTTTTTCAATGAAAGAACTCTTTTGCTTTGCTTTTTCTTTTTCTTTTGAGAACCATTTTTGGAGGGATTTTCATATCCTCTTTTCTATTTTTGCCAAATTTTCCTTTTTTGAAAAGGAGAAGTGAAATGAGGAGAGACTTATCCCAATGGTTTACATCTAAGATCACCCTATTTCGAAATAGCATGTACCACTTAAAAATATTTTGCTATTTTGAACAGGGCTCGATTTTGTAAGATGGAGATTTTTGAAATGTAACCTATTGGTTTTGAAAATTCTACCTTTCATAAGGCCTTAATTCCCTTGTTTAGGGTTACACGATCCACCTTGATCCTTCTTCACGAAGTTCAAAGGAGATCCCATTTTGAAATATTTTTGAAAGGATGAGACCCTATACATGATATTTTTTCAAATATTGAGCATTTATAGGGTCTACCAAGTTCCTACCCTCAACATCAATTAACCAATAAGCATTGTTTGTGGCGGTTCCACGTACAACATAAGGACCATTCCACTTGGGCCACCACTTTCCAAGGGGGTGGAGGCCTCGGTGGTGAATGGTCTTGAGCACTAGGTCTCCCACTTTGAAGTGGCGAGCCTTCATGTGCTTATCATAGTGTCGGGCTATCCTTTGCCTATATGCATGTACATGATACATAGCAAGGAGCCTTTTTTCATCAAAGAAGTCAAGTTCTATCATTCTAGTATGTTGTAGGGTTTCTAATGGAAGATCTAATGCAAGTGATGTATGGAATGAATGAAGTTTTCTATGAATGGGGAGTAGGACATTTGTACCATAGACTAACTCAAATGGGGTGGCATTTGTAGGTGTTCGGATGGAAGTTCTATAAGCCCATAAGGCTTCATCGAGCTTCTCATGCCATGTCCTACCCTTTTCTATGGTTTTCTCAATGATGCTTATGAGGGTTTTGTTTGTGGCTTCGGCTTGACCATTTCCTTGAGGGTAGTAGGGCGATAAGAAGTGTTGAGTCATGTCGTATGTAGCACATAGCTTTTCCATCTTCTCATTCTTGAATGGGGTGCCATTATCGGACACTAGGTCTTTTGGAACTCCAAATCGGGCTAAAATATTTTTCTTAATGAACGCCACTACATGTTGTCCTTGGACATTAGCCAAGGATGTAGCTTTAACCCATTTAGAGAAATATTCGATGGCTGCTAGGATGAACCTATATCCATTGGATGCATTCAGGGATATAGGTCCTATGATATCAAATGCCCACATGGCAAAAGGCCATGGACTTATGATGGAATGTAAAGTGGACGATGGAGTATGAATGACATGCCCATGCACTTGACATCGATGAAATTTTCTAACATGATCATGGCAATCTTGTTTTAGGGTGGACAAAAAATAACTGGCCCTAAGTATCTTCATGGCCATCATATTTGCATTGACATGGCCTCCACATTCTCCATCGTGGAATTCATGCATTATGGTCCTAGCCTCCTCAAGGTCTACACATCGTAACAAGATGCATGTAAAACTTTTCTTATAAAGCACCCCTCCCAAAATTACATACCGGGTTGAAATTTTTCTAATGAAAGCTTGATCTTTAGAAGAAGCAAATTTGAGAAATTCTCCATTTTCTAAAAAGTTTTTAATGTCATAAAACCAAGGTTTGTCATTTGAATTTTGGTCATTTTGGCAAATCTCTAAATCGTGGGTGGATGGAATGGGTGAGTGCCATATCTCTAAGGATCGGGTTCCCAAGGTGGGATCGACGCTTAGGGCAGATCCTAAGGAGGAGAGGGCATCCGCTATGGTGTTGTCCTCTCTTTCTATGTGAGTGAGTGTACATGATTTGAAAGAATCGACCAACTTGGTGGCCAATTCGTGGTATGGAATGAGTTTTTCATTCTTGACTTGCCAAATTTTTAAAACTTAGTTCACAACCAGTAAAGAGTCTCCAAAGACTTCAATGCATGATGCCCCTAGATTTTTCAAAATTTTTAGGCCTTGTATGAGAGCCTCATATTCGGCCATATTATTTGAACACTCAAAATCTAGACGAATCGCAATGGGGATCTCTCCCTTTTCGGGGGATATGAGGATGACTCCAACACCTGTCCCTTGTTGGTTTCTTGCCCCATCAAAGTAAATCTTCCATACTTGATTTTCACTCAAACAGTTTGCTAAAACATGGTTTCGAAAATTGATTGCAATATGCCTTCATCAGGCATTTCATCAAGTATGGGATATGTTTCTTCCAAGGGGAACTCGACCACATGATCAGCTAGGGCTTGTCCCTTAATGGAGGTTTGGTGATGATATTTCAAGTCATACTCCATTAAGAGGAGCTGTCATTTACCAAGCCTACCCGTTAGGATAGGTTTTTCAAACAAGTGCTTGACCGGATCAAGCTTAGATATTATCCATATTTCATGATCTAAGAAATAGTGTCTAAACTTTTGGCAAGCCCATACTAATGCCAAGCACGCTTTCTCCATGGCTTGATAATTCTTTTCATATGCCAATAGGGTTTTCAAAATGTAATAAATAGCATACTCTTTGTGGCCATCATCCTCATATTGAGATAATAAAGCACCCAATGCATTCATATGTATGGAAATGTAAAGTAGTAAAGGTTTTCCAGTCTTTGAAGGTTTCAAAATAGGAGGATTTATCAAATAAGTTTTTAATCTTTCGAAAGCTTTTTAACACTCATCGTCCTATACAAATTTCACCCCTTTTCGTAAAAGTTTGTTGAAAGGTTCCCATCTTGTTGTTAAGTTTGAAATGAACCTCCTAATTGCTTGGAGGTGACCTTGGAGGCTTCAGATTTGGGTCAAATTGGATGGTGGATGCATGTCTATGATGGCTCGACACTTAGAGGGTCGGCTTCGATGCCCCTTTGGCTTACCATAAAGCCCAAAAGCTTACCTGATTCTACCCCGAATACACATTTTTGAGGGTTTAGTTTCACTTTATAAAGCCTAAGTCTTTCAAAAACCTTTTGCAAAAATTCAATGTGAGTGCATTGGGTTTTTGATTTTACCAAAAGATCATTCATGTATACTTCCAAGAGCTCATGAATTTGATCGTGAAAAATAGTAGTCATGGCTCTTTGATATGTGGCACTGCCATTTTTAAAACCAAATGGCATAACCGTGTAACAGTATGTGCCCCAAGGTGTAGTAAAATCAGTTTTTGCCTGATCTTTTGGTACTAACTTGATTTGATTATAACCCAAATAGTCATCCATAAAAGAGAACATTTCATGATTTGCAGTGCTATCCACTATCAAATCAATGTTTGGTAAAGGAAAATTGTCTTTGGGAGTGGCTTTGTTTAAATTTCTAAAATTAATGCAAATTCAAATTTTCTCATTGGATTTTCTAACTACAATAATGTTTGAAAGCCATTCAGAGTACGCAATGGGTTTTATAAATCCAGCTTTTAAAATATCTTCTAAACCCTCTTTCACTTGTGCGTGCACATTGGGGTAAATCTTCTTAAGCTTTTGCTTTATGGGTTTAGCATTCAGTTCTAAGAGAAGACGATGCTCCACTACCTTTGGGTCTAGACCCAACATATCTTTGTAGGTCCATGCAAATACATCTATGTAGGACTTGAGAAATGCAATGAATGATGCCTTTTCATGATCATGTAAACTTGCACCTATCTTAACATGTTTAGGATTAGACTCACTCCCTAGATTTACTTCCACAAAATCCCCTCCTACGGAATTCGAAGGTTTCTTAAAGTCAAGGATTTTATGAAACTCGGGAAGCTCGGAGGCTTGATCTTCCTCATGAATGAGGGGATCTTCCTCCTTTATTTGATCACTCTCGAGAATTCTAGGTCTAGGGAAGTACTAGGAAAGTCGCATGATTTTGAAATATGTACAAATTTCGAAGAATTGGGATTTTTCACAAAGACAATGTTTTGGATTTTTCAAAATTTTCACTTTTTTTGGTCTTTTCAAAATGGGTTTTTGGAGATAGAATGTACAAGACTTTGTTTTGGGTATTTTCAGTTTTTTCAAATTTTTTGGCTTTTTGCAAATACAAGGAAGGAATTACATTCTTTTGGAAATTTTCAAAATTTTTGATTTTTTTGTATTTTTGTAAAGGAATGCAAATCACACTTTTTTTGGAATTTTCAAATTTTTCCAATGTTTTTGGGCTTTGGGGATTTTCTAAATGTTTTTAGATTTTATAAATTTTTAGTTTTTTTGGATTTTCGGATGTGGTGGGTCTTCTATCAAACCTACAAAGAAAACACCATGAATTAGGCTCTAAATAAGAGGTCTAAGTCATAGGTTTCAGTTTTAGAAGGATCTAGGGCACCCTTGACCAAAGTGGTTATGGGTAGAGGTTCAGGTGGTATAGATGGGGTGTAGCCCACCCGTTACCGGTTTGGGTTAGGGTTTGAGACTATAGGTTCTAGACGACCCTGATTTTGGTTCCCTAAGCCTTGATAAGGTATGTAACCCATGTTTAACATCATGTTCCAAGGCTTCCTTAGTTTTGAAAAAGTTTCATATAGTGGATGGCCTTGGAACTTGGTGTCATCCACGTCATGCTCAAACACTTTCTTGTTTAGGGACTTAGGGAGCACTTGAGTCTTGGTTTTTCTTAGGATTGTCATGGTCTTGGGCAGGCAAGCCTTGGGCTGCCCCTTGATATGCATGACATCCTTAGGTTTTTCTAGGATTGGTTTTGGTGGGTCGGCTAGGGAAGTGGGTTCTCCTAGGTTTGACTCATGGGTTTGATAACTTGAAAAGCAAGAGAAGTTTTGAACTCTCCTAAGGTGAGGGTGGTTTTCTCCTAGAATTTCCACAATTTGGCTTTCGTGGGGGATCTTGACACACCTATGAAAGGTGAAAGGTACGGCCTGAAGGCTATGTATCCACGGTCTTCCTAGGAGTAAGTTGTAATGGGGGTGTATGTCTAAGACATGGAACACCCCCGTATGGTTTATACCCCCTACTTTCATGGGTAAGTCTATGGCTCCTATGGGCCACTTCCTTGCTAGCATCTTTTGCTAAGTGTGGGGGTTGGTAGATCAGTCACCTCATCCATATCCTCCTTATGGCTCATTCCTAGGTGGGCTCTAGTTTGGTGCTTCGGAGCACCTCGAATCTCTAATAAGGCTCTAGCTGGGGGCGGGACTCTAAGCGCTCCTCGGATCACTACTTGTTTGACTTTTTTTATTACGAGAGGTGGTGTGTGATAAGTAGTGAAGTCCATATGCAATGCATGCTCCAAACCATTCGAGAAAGTTGAGAAACTACATACCTCTTTGTCCTTCCCACTGATGCTTGCGTGGTTGGGGAAAGGCTCCTTAAGGATGGCTTGGGCGGGCTCCGGTTCCTTAGTGTCCTAGACCCGGCCCTGCTCTATCAAGTCCTCAAATTTATTCAAAAGTGTGTATAATTTGTTGGTATCATGGCCATTAAGCCTATGATACTTACAAAATTTATTAAAAAAATTCCCTTTTGGGGGTGTCCCCTTGGGAATATTGAGGAGTGTGACCATTCCTTGGGCAAGCAGGAGATCGAGGACCTCCGAGATGGGTTGCCCAAGCAGTGTGTACTCCCTTTTTTTGAAAGACTTTTGAACCTTTTTATCTTGTTTAGGTTCAAATTTTTTTGAAGTGCTGACCGAGCTCATTTCTACTCAGACATTTGCAATCTTTTGGGGTTTTGCCCCATTGTACGCAGTAGTGGGCCCGTAAGTCCCAGTTTTTTCAAAGCGTGTTTTCGAAAATATTTTTCCTTTCCATAAATCATCATAGACTCCCTTTTTCATGTTCGCTTTGAAGAGGGAGGCCTTCTTGATTAACTTGTGAAAGGTGAAAATTTCGTGAAGTGAAAGAAGTGCTTTTAACTCTGTTTTAAAATTTTCGAGGATGAGTATAACTGTACATCCTTTCAAAATAGGCTCTCTTTCTTGCCCTAGGGGTGACCTCCACCGAACAATGAATGCGTGAGCATTCTCATTAGGTGCATATTTCATATCCCTTAAGGTGTTCAAAGTGAGGGTTGCTTCCACATTGTGGGAGAACCGTTGCACGAAGCAATTCGCTAACTCTTCAAAAGTTGCGAATTGACTCAAATCATAAGAAGCAAGCCACTTTGAAGCGGTTCCCTTAAGGGAGAGGGGGAACCAATAGATCCATTTAGCAGAGTTTTTCTTTTTCTTGTAAACTCTGTGAGAAAAGAGTTGAAGATGGGATCTTGGATGCCCTGTTCTGTCATACCGATGCAAATTCGGTATGTCGTCGTCACTATCCGTTTGATAATCCGAGGGGAGAAAATCGGATAGTGTATACGTCCTCTTTTCTTTGGTTTGGCCTTTCAATAGTTGTTGGATGGCCTTTCGATCTTTCAATGTGAAAGATTCATATTCCTTGTCCCCCTCCACGATAGAGGTTTCCTTGGGCTTTGTCGACTTGCTTGGCTTCTTTTTAGCCTTGGCTTGCTTGCCATGAGATGAGCAAGACTCGACCGACGATTCTTGCCTCAAATTCTTTCCGCAAGTCTTCGAGCGATTCTTTCTTCCTTTTGAAATTTGTTTTCGAAAACTTTTTAGAAAATGGACTTGATGAGCACGAAGCCTGGCTAGACACGTCATAAGAATCTGAACTTGACATGATTTAAAGGTTTGGAAGATCCTACACGTGCACAAACAAAGTTAAAACACATTTTCTTGAAAAATTCTTGAAGTTCTACTTGTTTGAATTGAAGTTTTCTCAAGATCCGAGTCCCACCGGGCGTGCGAATTCTGTAGACATGAAAATTTTCACTCCTAAGCTATAGAAAACTCAAAGTGAACCTTTTCGTATCTACGCTTGCGTAAGCGTGCCAGCTAATTTACACAAATAAACAAAGTTTTAAACAATTTTCTGACTCTTTTTGGCGATTGTAGGCAAGCTGACTCTTTTCACTTAAACTTTCTTGAACCGATACTGAAGGGTCGATTTAAGTGCTTAGAAACTTCAATTTGCAAACAGGTTTTACTTCAAATCACATGAACATCTAGTGTTTTGAAAGAATTTAGTTTGTGCACTTTTGATTCAATGTTTGAAATGAACAAGTCTTGAAAAATAGAATTTTCTGTTTTTAGGGCTTATTTCTAAAGTCAATCTGAATGTACTACAGGTCTCCAAAAATTATTGAAATTTTACTAGACGAAACTAGTAGTGTGAAAAACCCTATGCTTTTTACAGATATGAATATGAAGAAATATTGAATGAAAATTAAATGTTTGAATGAGACTGATTCACTGAATGGGAACTGCTCTATCACAGAAATACAGAGGCTCAAAGATGAGCCTGTATCTCCGTGATCTGAATTTCGAATTTAATGATTTTGATATTGTTGGAAAGCTATGGATGTCATATTTCCAATGCATAAAAAATTATGTAAATTAGATTCCTATGGACAGAGATATAGGACTTTTACCCAACCTCTATTTTAGGAAATCCGACTGTGCAACAAATGTTCATAAAGTGAGTCAATCTTTTCACAATTTTATCATGGGGTTGGACGGCCCTAAAATTCTTGCAAATTTTACTTAATGTGGCCTAATGTGTTGGAACAAGTGTGCCAAGTTTCAGTCCAATCGGAGCAAGCATCAGGAAACTAAAATTATAGAAATAAGCAGATATAGAGAAGCTGGAAATCCTGTTTTCGGTTTTTAGAAATATAGCGATGCAAACTCACCCGAATTTAAATTATACCCACTCTACATCACGAATTAAAACTCACACGAATTGAAATTGCAGACACTCTACGTCTTGAATTAAAACTCATGCGAATTGAAATGTATATATTAACTTAAGCATAGAGGGGATTAGAAGTATAGAGTGATTATAGAATATATTGTGAGAATAGCAATCAAAACATGGGGTGCATGTGTGTAATAGTGAATCATCCATAAATTGAAATGTAAAGCAATGAAATCTAATTACTATTAAAATGTGGGGGGGGGCTGAGCTCCATTATTACAACCCCAATTTAATGAAATTTAAGGAAGAGGATAAGAATTGAATTGAACAAAACAACACTTACCCGAGTTTGTAATACAAGATGGCCGGGATTCAAGAATGAATCTGGCCTATGCTTAATGCTCCTTCTTCTATCTTCTATCTCCCACACTCTCACCTATCTACCCCTTGCTTGAACCTACAATTGGATGTCCCTTCCTTGGCTGGAATTTCCTTCACCTAACTCTCACACAACCCCATTTGAGTAGCCTCCCTTTATCTCTCTTGTGAATGATCCACCCGCCCCCCTCTTGGCCCTTTTTATAGGCCAAGGGGGGGCTGGCTCTAGGAGGTTCCATGGGGCGGGTAGGACCAGATTGTTGATGGGTTTGATCCACTCCAAACCAACCCTAAGTGGTCCCTCTTGAGTCAACATAGGCCAGCCCATGTGGGCTGGTCATGGGTGCAGTCGGGTTAGCTTGATTGGAGCCTTGGTTTGTATGCAGCCCGGTTCTTACAACTTGAATATGTTTTGATGCGAACCAATTGTTCTCTTTCCATTTAATTTTGTCTTGTATTTGTTCTATGTTTCATTCGGCTCCACCTTGCATCTAATCTCGTATGGGCTGGCGTGTATCCTTGACTCCATTCTTGATTCGGTCTTGACCCCAACTTGACTCATTCTTGGGTTTATCTTCTTGAGGCTTGGATTGTTCGGTTCAGCCTTGCTTTGGGCATGTGCTGAATTGAACTTCATACTCTTGGTTAATTGAATGTCATATCCCTTGGTGAAATTGGGCTTCATGCAGCCATGCAGGGGCTTGAGCTTCAACGACCATGTATTGATTTGGAGTTGATCACGGCTAGGACTTGAGTTGTGGCCTTGTTCCAAGTTGAGTATGTCTTGGCACTTGCTGCTTTTGACTTGAACTCATTCATGAGGTGTGATGGGATTTAGACTTGGCTGATTCGGCCTTGAAAGTGTATAGGTTTTTTTATCAAAACATGGGATTTGAATTGATTTAAACTTGTAACTTTTGAAAACTTTTCTAAACAAGTTGAATTTCAAGTTTTGAACTTCTTTGAAAGAGATCTTCACGAATTGAACTTAAAACTTGACAAATCTTTCTAAAACCTTTTCTTGAAGTATTTCAAAAAAATATTTTTATTTTGGGTGTTTACATAGCCCAAGTTACAATGTGCTACTCAAAGGATCTTGTTTCTAAAAAGTAAAAAATAGTTGAGTCAAGTACTTCCACACTATTAGGTATTTCATCTGCCTGAGGTTCTACTTGTAAATCTTTTGGGACAACTTGTCCCCTATAGGTTAACCACAGAGGTAAACACTTCTCTAGAACTCTTTGGATACCCATAGCCTTCAATGTCTCAGGTGGCATCCATTTTGAATCCAGCTATGCAAGTATCTTTACCAATATCATCCCTACACATTCATTAGGTCCTATACGTTGTCTCCTAAATTACACTCTTCAATCCTTAGAATATACTCCTGCATCTTCAGAATATACTCATATATCTCTAAAATATACACCACAATCTCTAGAATATACTTGTACATCTCTAGAATATACTCCTTAATCCTCACAATATACTATTGCATCTGTAGAGTATAGACTGCAATCTCTAGAATATACTCCATCTCTGAATTAGATACTTAAATCGCTAGAATATACTCTTGTATCTCTAGTATATGCAAATCTCCAGACTTTAGTTCTAAGATATCCAAGTTATTCTTCACCTTACTATACACTAGCTACTCCACCTACACCATCTTTTTCACGAATCTTCTTGCTGAACTTCTACTAATTTTGAGTTTGCCTTATTACACTGGGTATTCACTATAAAACTGTTTGAGCCTAAGACTAAGGTCAAACACTTGTTACCCCATCAGTTATCTAGGAAGTAGAAACATGTTATCATACTTGGTCGTAGGGTCTCCTCAACTTAGGGAACTCGATGTCCTTTCATCCTTCTAGAGGTACCCTCTACGGATCATTTCCCTACTTCCTTTGACCATCTACATGTAGACGAAGTTACTTAGTCAAGTCTAATAAAACCTAAACATCTTAGAGATCCACCTAGACCTAAATCTAAACCTATAAAATATGAGCTCCCAAAGTTCTAGTATCAACCTAAGATAAGAGGAAAGATCCTTTACCTAAATATGACTTAGAACATCACCTTGCCATAACTCAAGTTCATATTCAATCTTAGAACTTATAAAGTTGTCATCCACTCATAAGAAGGTCCTAGAAGACATCCTCATGAAGGTGAAAGTTTCTGACAGTACCTCTCCTAAGTCTTTAGTTGTTCTTGTGTCACCTATCTTGATCCAAACACACATCACCTTTTTTGAAGAGGACCTACTTAGATCCATTCTTCTACATAATCAAGCCTTATACATTAGAGTAAGAGTAAATGATAGACCTCTATCTAGGTTCCTTTTAGGTGGATGTGGAGGCCTCAATATTTCTCCCTATTAGGGTGACAATCTAGATTAGGATCATAAAAGATTAGTTAACTCTCATAGATATCTAAATAGTAGGCTATGACAACTATAATTCCTCGCCGGAGGGTACCATCATCCTCACTATTTAAGTTGGTCTTATCATTCATCAAGCTCAGTTTCATGTTATGAACTTAGACACTTCCTACAACTTACTCTTAGGTCATTCTTAGATTCATGATCTAAAAGTTATACCTTCTATCTATCATTATTGTATAAAGATTTCTTGATATTGTCAAACAATTATAATTATAGGAGAGGACATTGCTATTCATTTCACTATAACACAAGGCCCCAATTCTAATCGTTCATTCACAGTCTCTCACCATGTTATGACTAGTCCCCCTAATTGTTTAGATCTTGTCCTTACTCTGCCTACTACTCATATCCTCTCATGTTACCATTATTAATCATTCTGGTTATCCTACAATATATTGTTTACAAGAACGTATAGATGATTCTCCCTTAGGATCAAACAACAACAACTAAGCCTTTTCCATACTAGACGGGGTTGGCTACATGGATTCTTTGTTTCCACAGGTCCCTATCATGTGCCATGTTAGCAGTTAACTCGCAATAAGCTAGATCATTCTTTATTGTTTCTTTCTAACACTTTTGTGGTCGTCCTCTACCTCTTTTAATACTTTTCAAATTTAGTTTTTCTAACCTTCTTATAGGTTCGTCTTTTGATCTTCTTTCTATATGTCCAAACCATCTTAAACGATATTCTCTCATTTTATCCTCTATTGGTGCCACTCCTAATTTGTTTCTAATAGCCTCATTATGTATACGGTTTTTCTTGTATGACCACTCATCCATCTCAATATCTTCATTTATGTCACAAACATCTTTTGTACATGTTGATGATTAACTGCCCAACACTCAGAACCATAAAATATGGTAGGCCTAATTGATGCTCTATAATATTTACCTTTTAACTTTATTGGTATCTTCTTATCACAAAGAATACCTGATGCTCCTCTCCATTTTAACCAACCAACATTAATTCTATGCATAACATCTCCATCAATTCTTCCATCACTCTAAAAAATTAACCCTAGGTATTTAAAACTTTCCTTTTGGGGAATGCAATGTATGCCAATTTTAATTTCTATGTCCTCTGAGGTAACCAAATGATCAAACTTACATTCCATATATTCTGTCTTTGTTCTACTAAGTCGGAGGCCTTTGCTTTCTAATGTTTCTCTCCATAGTTCCAATTTTCTATTAACTTTTTCCTTAGACTCCTCCACTAATACAATGTCATATGAAAATAACATACACCAAGGTACTTCATCTTGAATATTTTTGTTAACTCATCCATCACCATTATAAATAAGTATGGACTTAAAGTTGATCCTTGATGTAACCCAATATTAACTTCAAAGAAGTTTGTCGTTCCTTCATGAGTCCTCACACATGTTTTTGTACCATCATACATGTCTCTTATAAGGTTAACATATGTCAATGGGATACCTCTTTTTTCCAAAGTTCTCCAAATAACCTCCATCGGTACCCTATCATAAGCTTTTTTCTAGATCAATAAATATCATGTAAAGGTCTTTCTTTTTTCCTCTAAAATGTTCCATAAGACGTCTCAAAAGGTGAATCGCTTCAATAGTAGATCTGCTTGGCATGAATCCAAATTGGTTCTCTGTTGTACTTGATACTTGTCTTAACCTACGTTCGATAATTCTTTCTCATAATTTCATAGTATGACTCATTAACTTGATACCTCGATAATTCGCACAATTTTGAATGTCTCCCTTGTTCTTATATATGGGTATAAGTGTACTTGCTCTCCATTCCTCGGTCATCTTTTGATTTTTCCATATTTCATTAAATAGTCTTGTGAGCCAAGTGATTCCTATTTCTCCTAGTATTTTCCAAACTTCTATAAGAATATTATTTGGTCCTATCGATTTACCACTCTTCATATGTTTAAGAGCATCTTTGACTTCATTCTTTTGAATACATCGGTAGAAATTGTGGTTTATATACTTTTCTGACTTGGCTAAATCTCCTAAACTAATACTAACATCTTTATTTTCATTAAAAAGATTATAAAATAGTTTTTCCATCTATTTCTTATATCATCATTTGCCACTAGAATTTTTTCATCCTCGTCTTTTATGCATCTAACATAATTAAGATCTTTAGTTTTCTTATCTCTAGCCCTAACTATCCTAAAAATATCTCTTTCACCCTCTTTTGAGTTGAGTTTTTTTATATAAGTCCTCCCAAATCTTAGCTTTTGCTTCACTAACGGCCTTTTTCACTTCCTTCTTTGCTTTCTTATAAGCTTCTAAAGTTTCACTAGTTTTCTTAGCATAATGTAATTTGTAACATTCCCTCTTTGCCTTGATTTTATTTTGTACTACTTCACTCTACCACCAAGCTTCTTTTTGTGCAGGTACACCTCCCTTAGATACCCCTAACACATCTTTCACCACTTTCCTAATATGTATAGCCATATTGTTCCACATATCACAGGGTGTGCCAACATAATTCCAAACATCTCCTTGAAGGACTTTCTGTTTAAATATATCTTCTTTCTTGCTTTTGAGGTTCCACCATTTAGTCCGAACAGATCGATGCACTCTTTTCTTCTTTGTTCATTTTTTTATTTGTAAATCCATAACTAAAAGTCGATTTGGGTGGTTAAGCTTTTTCCTGAAATTACCTTACAATCTTTACAACACGCTCTATCTTTTTTTCTACAAATAAAGTAATCAATTTGTGTTTGTGATAAGCCACTCTTATAAGTAATTAAATGTTCATCTCCTTTTTTGAAGATTGTATTGACTATAAAGAGATCAAATGCCATAGCAAAATTTAAAATCTCCCTACCTTCCTCGTTTATATCCCCAAAACCAAAGTTTCCATGAATCCCTTGATATCCTAATGCCTCTTTACCGATATGTCCATTTAAATCTCCTCCTAAACAAATCATCTCCCTTTGTGGAATCTTTTGAAACACCTTATCTAACTCTTCTCAAAAAACTGTCTTTATACTATCTTCTAGTCCTACTTGGGGTGCGTAAGCACAAACTATATTCAAAACTTTTACTCCTAACACTAATTTCAATGTCATGATTCTCCCTTAGGATCATACATCAAATATGACAAATCTACCTTAGGATATGACCCTTCTATCTATTGATTCTAATTAAGTGTTCTATTATTTGGGTGCATAATAAAATCCTTCAAGACCAACTTTCCTCTTAACCCATAATCACCATCCACAAGGGCGTTAATGACCTTGAGTTTGACTACTTTCAACTTTGAGTCATCTCCCTCTTTTTTGGTAAGAGAATCTTTTTTTTAACTTGATATGGATTCTTCTTCAAAATGCCAATAAGTGCATCCCTAAGCTTACATAGCCTTGTATACCATTACATCGAAAATCCTAAAAAAGTCAAGAACACCAAAAGAATTAGCAAATCTAGAAAACCAAAAAAATATTTGTTTCCTACTATTCTTAGAGTAGGTTGTCTAGTACACCCTCAAACTAATCTTCCTCAATTCATAGTACTTTACTCCTTCAGTCTAATTCTCCTTCACCTGTTTGCATCTGACCTTCATCATCCTTCATACATAACTCTTCATGTCTTTACATCCTCATTAATTTTCCTTATCACCTACAATCCTTTTCCATCCTAGAGATTATCTTGCAGCCTCCAATCATCATCCATAGATGTAAGATATGAGAGAGCCTAAGCAATGATGATTCAATAACTTAGTTTAGAGAAGATGATGATGATGTCACTACTCTTACTGAGTTTGGTCAAGCTTTAGAGCGTTAGTAAACACTCTCTAGCCATGTGGGAAGAGACTTCATAAAAATTAACCTAGAGTATGAGTCTGTAAGCACGAAAATTTTCACTCCTAGTTTTGAAGCCGGGAATGAACATTTTTGAGTTTACGTCGCTTTTCAGGGCATGCCAGCTAGCTTGCTCAAGCTAGCGAAGTTTTTAAGATATCTGACGTTTTGAAAGGAGATTGTGAGCTAGCAAGATCTTTTCGCTTGAAACCTTCTTTAACCGGTGCTCAAGGGTCAGTTTAAGCGCTTAGAAAACCTTTTTACTCTAAACAAACGTATACTTTTGAAAAGAAAAGTAACTGTTTCGATGTATGCCTAAATTGCAGTTTTTATTACGGGGGTTGTACGCTTCCAAGTCTCTCGAGTTTTAGCTATTTTAGGTCGGATGTGTGTGCTTCAAGTGGCCTAGATTTAGCGAGTTTTTGAGCGTAGGTTCGGGGATTCCTCTTTGAAAATAAGCGAATGCAAGGATGCACGAAATACTTTTTGGGTTTGATATGATGGGGTGAGCTAAGCTCGAATTGAAAGCAACTCACACACACAACTTAATGTAAATACCCGAATGAAAGTGCAACTCACGTAGATTAAGGGAAATACATGAACTTGAAAGCAACTCACACGACTTGAATGTAAATTGTAGAATTGAAATATACTTATATCTTAAGAGCGGAAAGGCTCAATTATGAGTGAGTGCTCTTGGTGTGTAAATGGAAAGACAACTCATACAACTGGAATTGAACTTGCCGAAATTGAAATATAAGTATATAGTAAGAGTGGAAAGGCTCAATGCATGCGTGTGTGTAGTGTAGAATTTAAATGACAAACTCACACGACATGAATTGAACTTTGCCGAAATTGAAATATAGATATATGATAAGAGCGGAAAGGCTCAATGCATGCGTGTGTGTAGTGTGAAATTTAAATAACAAACTCACACGACATAAATTGAACCACCCGGAAATGTAAGTGCGTACACAACTGAATGTAAAACTCATGCAGTTGGAAAGTATATAAATACACTATATCTTATGAGCAACAAAGGCTCAAAAGGTGCGTGAGAGTGTGGAGCAAGTGCTCAAGTACTTTGGGTGCGAGTGTGAAATATAAATGACAAACTCACACGACATGAATGTAACAACCCGGAATTGAATTGCAACTCACACGGCTTTCACTAAAGTCTTTAGCTTAGGAGCGAAGGCTCAATGTGTGTGCAATAGTATGCAATTAAGAGCGGAAAGGCTAAAGTGCACGTGGGTGTCTTGTGTACGTTTAAGAGCAATATGGCTCAAGTGTACGTGTGTGCTTCGTGTATCGAGCACCAATATTACATTTCGAGGGGAGACTATGCTCCATTATTACAACCCCATATCAAATTGAATTGAATTTAAAAGGAGTAAGGTAAAAACTGAATTTAAACACTTACAAGTGGACGACTTTTCCTCTCACTCGTGCTTGGGCTTTTGTCCACCTTGGCAGCCAAGAGACGGGTCTCCCTAGGTGGGTTTTGACGTGAGATTGAGCTTGGGAGAGGCTTGTGTGTTTGGAGCTTGGAAGGGCCTAGGTTCGGCTGGTGTGTCACGGCAAGATGGGGGTCTTAGGTGCGAGCTTGCTAAGGCAAGTCACGGCCTAAGGTGTGGCTGGCTAAGGCGAGTCACAACCTAATGGGAAAGGGTGTAGCTGGTTCTAATCGGCCCTAAGGAGAAGGTTGCAGCTGGGAGGTCTCAGTTGAGGTAGATCACAGGCAGCCGGGTGTTGGACGCAGGTGCTGGGAGATGGCAGGCGTTGCAGGGGGTTGCGGCAGTACCGCGCGGCAGAAGATAGGCTCTGGGAGCGCTTGGCGAGTGCTGGAGGCGTTAGGGTGTGTGGTAGGTAGCTGGCACTAGATGGGCAGGATAAGGGCGCGCGAAAGAAGCGCGCGGGACGTGGCAGTGGCGTGCGGGAAGATGGCGCGTGGGAAGATGGCACGTGGGACAGGTTGATGGGGTGCTAAGGTGGCCGGTCACAGTTGTGATTGGGGCACGGGTTTATAGCAGGCGGTGGTATGGCTGGGAAGGTGAGGGAGGTGCAGGTGGCAAACGGTGGCCGGGAGATGGTGAGGGACAGTCAGGTTGGTGGTGGCCGGGAGGTAGTGAACTGGGTCGCTAGGGGCGCCGGGAGATAGTGAGGTGGGTAGGTGTCTAGGAGCACTCGGTTGGGCTTAGTTTTTGGTGGGTTAGGGGAAGGTTTAGGTCAATTTAGGTGAAAAGGGCTAGGTTTAGAGAGGTGGGTTAGGTGGTTTAGGCTAATTTAGGGTTAGGTTTAGAGACCTACCTCTTGGAGCCGGTCCACCATGCCTTGCCCATGCTTCCACGCCCTTTTGCAGCCCTTGTGCAGCCCCTTTTCAAGTTGGTGCAGCCCTTTGGTTTGAGCCTAGTTTCATCCAAGGTTTGAACCCATGCCCTTGATTAAACCCACGAGGCTAGCCCACTATTTCTCTCACCTACTTTATGCAATCTCTCTCCAAGCCTCCTTGAGTTTCACGTGAACTTGTGGGCACCCTCTCACCTCTATTTATAGGCAAATGAGGTGGGTCTTGGATTTGGATCTTAGAATCCAGATTCGATCCAAACACTATTTGGGTCTAAATCTCGGATCTCGGATATTTGTGATCCATATCCGACTCAAATATTATTTGGGTTTGGATCTGGATCTCGGATATTTGGGATCCAAATCCAATCCAAATACTATTTGGGTATGGATCTGGATATTTGGGTCCAACTCCAATCCAAATTTTTGTTTCTTCAGTCCTTCTTGGCGTGTCGAGACGGACGTTTTGTGCGGGCCCTGGCTTCATCAGTGCTCTGTCTTGTGCTAGATTTTCCCCAGCTTTGTCGTCAGAGCTCCTTCTCACCTTTCTGGACTCTATTTTAGTTCATTTTTATCGTTTCGGGCTTGGATTTCTGTTGTTTTAGTGAATATTTTTGTCTTGGCATTTTGATGCTCCAGGCTTTCAGTCTGCTTCTAGCCTGGGCTTTCCTTTTGCCTTTCGATCTTGCTTTTGTCAGGCTAGGGTACTTTCTAGGCTTTTGAACCTACTTTTGAGGTTGCTTTTGATCAAGTTCCACCTGTTAGATTTTGGGCTTTTACAAAATTGGGACTTGGCCCATGTTTGAGAAATTTTCAATTCGAACGGGGTTTAAACAAAAGTTTAAAGCTTTTGCAACTCCTAGGTTTTCGAAAACTCCAGAATCTGGTTTTGAAATAGATTTTCAAACCAGGTGTTTGTTTTGGAAATCGTTTGATTTTGGGGTGTTTAAAGATGCCCCTCTTTGGCATTATCCAAATTTATTTGGATAATGGTGAAGAAGAAAACACCCCTATTTGATTTCTCCCTGGATTTGTCCTCGAGAATATGGGATCATCCCAGTTTTGAGAAAATGTTTTCTTTATGCCCAGTAAGGGGATTTTTGCCAAAGGGGACTTTGCCTAATGCGGTGCTAGTCCTAATTGGGATTGTGTAAGTGTCCATGCGTGCATATGTGAATGAATGGCATGGAATGATATGCTAGGAAGTATGGTTTCCTAGAGACATAATGGAATGGTCGAACTTGGGAGTCTTATGAAGACCTGCTGCACCAAGTGGTCTTATGTTGCTCGATGTTCGAGGTTTTCTAAATTCATTTTTGAAAGAGGAACACTCCTTTTAGCTTCAATCCTAAGGATTTTCAGCTTTTCGTGTTTTCCTTTACTTGAGTCTTAACACTCGCTAATCTATCGGAGGTTTTATTAGAAATTCAAGCAATATTTCAAAATTCCTACGCCTTACTCAAAACGTCCAATTCTCATACAAAATGAGATTCAAGTAAGCAAATCCTATTTTTACTTTAGGATTCCCTAAAATGAACCTTTCTTCACTTAGGATAAGTCGCAGGGATGGGGAAAGAGTTACCATGGTCCCTTCTGGAGCGACCCGTGGTTTGAAGCAAAGAGGCGGAAAACTGCTCTTTTTGAGCTTTTGGCTATTTGTTTCTTTTTTTTCATAGAGGGTCTCCCTTTGGGAGTATTTTTTCTTTTTTCCCTCTTTTCCATAGAAGAAATGATTTTTCTTTTTGGATTCAGCTTTCTTTTGGAAAAGAGATTTTTGTAGGGATTTCTCTTTTTGCTTTTTGCCAAGTTTTCCTTTTGGAGAAGAGAAGAGAAGAGGGAAAGGACTTATCCCAAGGATCTACTCGATTCATCCCAGATTAGCCTATTTAGAAATAGTACGTACTACTTGCAAGTATCTTGCTATTTTGAACTACGCCTTCCTTTGTAAGAAGAAGAATTTTGAAATGTAACCTGTTTGTTTTGGAAAACTCCACTTTTTCACAAGCATCGAGTCTCTCATTAGGGGTTGTATGATCTACCTTGATCCTTACTCACGAAGTTTCAAAGGAGATTTCCTCAAAATATTTTCGTAATAGGACTTAGCTTAGACCCTACACATGGTATTTTTTCAAATATTGGGCATTCATAGGGTCGGCTAAATTCCTACCCTCAACATCGACTAGCCAGTACGCATTGTTCGTGGTAGTTAAACATACAACATAAGGACCATCCCACTTAGGCCGCCACTTTCCAAGTGGATGTGGGCCACGATGTTGGATGATTTTTAGTACAATGTCTCCCACTTTGAAGTGGAGAGGCTTCATATGCTTCTCATAATGTCTGGCAATCCTTTGCCGGTATGCATGTGTATGATCCATGGCAAGGAGCCTTCTTTCATCTAATAAATCAAGCTCGACCATTCTAGCATGCTGAAGCGTCTCTAGGGGAAGGTCGAGTGCAAGTGATGTATGGAATGAATGTAGTTTGGTATGAATGGGGAGAATGGCGTTTGTGCCATAGACCAACTCGAATGGCGTGGCATTTGTGGGAGTTCGGATGGAAGTCCTATAAGCCCATAAGGCTTCATCCAACTTCTCATGCCACGTCCTACCCTTCTCTAAAGTCTTCTTAATAATGCTTATGAGAGTTTTATTGGTGGCTTCGGCTTGGCCGTTGCCTTGAGGGTAGTAGGGCGATGAGAAGTGGTGAGTTATGCCATACGTGTCACATAACTTTATCATCCTCTCGTTTTTTAAGGGGGTGCCATTATCAGACACTAGGTCTTTTGGAACCCCAAATCGAGCCACAATATTTTTCCTAATGAACGCCACTACATGTTGCCCCTGGACATTAGTCAGGGAGGTAGCTTCAACCCATTTGGAAAAGTATTCAGTGGTTGCTAGGATAAACCTATGCCCGTTTGATGCGTTTCAAAAAATTGGTCCTATGATGTCAAATGCCCACATGGTGAATGGCCATGGGCTGACCACGGAATGCAATGTAGATGACGGGATATGAATGGCGTGTCCATGCACTTGACATGGGTGACACTTCTTAACATGGTCATGGCAATCCTGCTTTAGAGTGGACCAAAAGTCACCAGCTCTAAGTATTTTCATTGCCATCATATTGGCATTTACATGCCCTCCACATTCTCCATCGTGGAGTTCATGCATTACTATCCTAGCCTCCTCAAGGTTGACACACCTCAGTAAGATGCTAGTAAAACTCTTTTTATAAAGAATCCCTCCTAAAATCATATATCGGGTTAATCTTTTGAATAAAAGCTTTGTCTTTGGACGAAGCGAATTCTGAAAATCCTCCGTTTTCTAAGAACTCTTTAATGTCTTGAAACCAGGGTTTTTCAGTGGAAGTTGTGTTGTTTTGGCAAATCTTCAAATCATGTGTGGATGGAATGGGTGAGTGCCATATTTCCAAGGATCGAGTTCTCAAGGTGGGATAGACCCTTAGGGCTGAGCCCAAGAATGAGAGGGCATCAGCTATGCCATTGTCCTCTCTTCCTACGTGTGTGAGTGTATACGATTGAAACGACTCGACCAGCTTGGTGGCCAATTCGTGGTATGGAAGAAGTTTTTCATTTTGGACTTGCCAAATTTTTAACACTTGGTTTATGACAAGTAAAGAATCTCTAAAGACTTCAATGCATGATGCCCCTAGAGTTTTCGAAATCTTCAAGCCTTGTATGAGTGCTTCATACTCGGCTGTGTTGTTAGAACATTCGAAATCTAGGCGAATGGCGATGGGAATTTCTCCCTTTTCAGGGGATATGAGGATGATTCCTGCTCCAGCCCCTCTTTGGTTTCGTGCCCCATCGAAGTGCATCTTCCACACTTGGTTTTCACTTAAGCAGTTTGATAAAATATGGTTTTAAAATTGGTTTTGAAAGATGCCCTCGTCGGGCATTTTATGAAGTGTGGGATATGAATCCTCTAAGGGGAAATCGGCCACATAGTCAGCTAAGGCTTGCCCCTTGATGGAGGTTTGATGGTGGAATTTCAGGTCATACTCTATCAAAAGGAGCTGCCATTTACCCAGCCTACCCGTGAGGATAGGTTTTTCAAACAAGTGCTTGATTGGATCAAGCCTAGACACTATCCAGATCTCATGATCTAGGAAGTAATGTCGAAATTTTTGGCACGCCCATACCAAGGCCAAGCACGTCTTCTCCATGGTTTGATAGTTTCATTTATAAGCCAGTAGAGTTTTCGAAATATAGTAGATGGCATACTCTTTATGGGTATTATCCTCATATAATAAGGCACCCAAGGCATTCGTATGCATAGAAATATAAAGTAAAAGAGGTTTTCCTTGCTTTGGAGGGTTTAAAACAAGAGGATTAACCAAATACGGTTTTAATCTTTTGAAAGCTTTTTGGCAATCGTTGTCCCACACAAATTTCACCCCTTTTCTCAAAAGCTTGTTGAAAGGTTCGCATCTTGTATTGAGGTTTGAAATAAACCTTCTAATTGATTGGAGGCAACCTTGGAGGCTTCGGATTTGAGTTAAATTTGAGGGTGGAGGCATATCTATGATGGCTCGACACTTAGAGGGGTCGACTTCGATGCCCCTTTAGCTTACCATAAAACCTAAAAGCTTGTCGAATTCTACTCCGAAGATACACTTTTGAGGGTTTAGTTTTAGTTTATAAAGCCTCAATCTTTCGAAAACTTTTTGCAAAGATTCGATGTGTGTATCTCGGGTTTTTTATTTCACCAAGAGATCATCCACATATACCTCTAAGAGCTTATGAATTTGATTGTGAAAGATCATAGTCATGGCTCTTTGGTATGTGGCACCAGTGTTTTTTAAACTAAAGGGCATGACTGTATAGCAGTACGTGCCCTAGGGTGTGGTAAAAGCAGTTTTAGCCTGGTCTCTTGGGGATAATTTGATTTGATTATAACTCGAGTAGCCATCCATAAAGGAAAACATTTCATGATTTGTAGTACTATCGACTATGAAATCAATATTTGGTAAAGGGAAGTTGTCCTTTAGCGTGGCTTTGTTCAAATTTCTGAAATTAATGCAAATTTGAATTTTCTCATTGGATTTTCGAACTACAACAATGTTGGAAAGCCAATCAGAATACGCAATGGGTTTTATAAAACCAGCTTTAAGCAGATCTTCTAAACCCTCTTTCACTTGTGAATGTACGTTTAGGTGAATCTTTCTAAGCTTTTGTTTTATGGGTTTTGAATCTAGATATAGGGGAAGACAATGCTCTACCACTTTTGGGTATATACTTGGCATGTCTTCGTAAGTCCATGCAAACACATCGATGTAGGTTTTCAAGAATGTAATGAATGATGCTTTTTCATGCTCATGCAAACATGCGCCTATCTTAGTATGTTTAGGTTCTGACTTACTCCCTAAGTTGATCTCTATGAAATCTCTTCCTATAGAATTCGAAGGTTTTTCCAAATCAAGGATTTTGTTAAACTCAGGAAGCTCAGAGGTTTGATCCTCCCCAGGGAGAAGGGGATCCTCCTCCGTGCTTTGATCATTCTCGAGAATTCTAATTCCTAGGGAATTTGGAGTTAATGCATGGTTTTTGCAAACACCTAGTTTTGGTTTTGGAATTTCTATAGGTTTTGAAGATTTTGGTCCGTTTATAAAGACGATTTTTTCTTCAAAATCCTTAGTTTTTTCCAAATTTTTACCAGGAGCTGGTATATACAAGATTTTGTTTTTGGAATTTTCTAATTTTCCAATTTTTTTTGGCTTTTTTGCATAAAAGAGATATTTGGGGATATACAAACTATAACTTTTTTGGATTTTTTGCAAATTTCTAATGTTTTTGGTTTTTGAGATGTTTCCATTTGTTTTTGGATTTTGAAATTTTGTAATTTTTTTAGATTTTTGTTTAAGGAGGGATCTTCCATCATACCTACAAAGGAAAACGCCACAGATTAGACTCTAAATAAGAGGTCTAAATCATAGGTTTCTGCTTTAATAGGTTCCAGAGCACCCTTGACCCAAGTGGTCAGAGATGGTGGTTCTGGGGGTATGGTGGGGATATATCCTATCCCATACCTACTTGGGTTGGCATTTGGCATTATGGGCTCGAGGCAGCCTTGGTTTTGGGTCCTTAGGCTTTGGTAGGGCATGCAACCAATGTTTAATAGCATGTTCCAAGGTTTTTTTAGTTTTGCAAATTCTTTGTATAAAGGGTGGCCTTGGAACTTGCTATCGTCCATGTCATGCTTGAACGGTTTTTTACTTAGGGACTTTGGAAATAGTTGGCACTTGGTCTTTCCTAGGATGATTATGGTTTTAGGTGGGCAAGCTTTGGGCTGCCCCTTGATTTGTAGGATTTTCCTAGGTTTTTGGAGGACGATCTTGGGCATTTTGACTAATGGTTTCCCAAGGTTGTCCTCATAGGCTTGGTGACCAGATAAGCAAGGGAAATTTTGTATGCCCTGAAGTTGATGATGGTTTTCTCCTAGAATTACCACAATATGGTTTTCATAGGGGATTTTCATGCACCTATGGAAGGTGGATGGCACAGCTCGTAGGCTGTGTATCCATGGTCTTCCAAGCAGTAGGTTGTAATGGGGGTGTATGTCTAAGACATGAAACACCCCTGCGTGAGCTATACCCCCTATTTCTATGGGTAACTCTACGACTCCCAACGGTTTAGATGCATTTCTATCGTATCCAGTGATTATGATGGGAATTGGGTTCACGGAGGTTAAGATGACTCCGATTTGACATGCTACATGGAGCGAAAGGATGTTGAGACCTCCTCCCCCATCAACTAAGCATTTGTCGAGAGGATAGTGATTCAATACTACCTCAATATGCAAAGCTTGGTTGTGGGTTTTATACGGTCTTTTTATCTCGTCTTCCGAGAACACGATTGGCATCTTTGCATAGATAGGTGCCACTTGAAATGACAAGGACTCGGGAGTTATGTTTGAGTTAACCTTGGCTCTCTCTAAGATCTTTTCTAAAACAAGCCTATGCCTAGGTGAGGTTTGTATCAGCTCTAGGATGGACATGTTTATTGGGATCTTAGAAAGATGATTTTCGAAATCATATGTGGTTAAAACAATTTGACCTTTGTTCGTTTTTTGCGAAACCTTAGGAATGCATGCTTCTGAAGGGCTAGGGATACTGACCACTTTTTTAGCAGTTTTTTCTAAGTGTTGGGGTTGATAGATCCTCCCGGACCTAGTCACTTCCCCTACACTTTGCTTAAGGCTCGTCCCTATTGTGGCTCTATTTGAGTGCTTTGGAGCACCTTAAATTTCTAGACTGGCTCTAACCGGGGGTGGGACTCTAAGCGCTCCCTGGATTACTACTTGGGCATTTTTCTTATAAATGATGAGAGATGATGCACAAGTAGTAAAGCTAGAATGTGATGGATGCACTAAACTTTTCAAAGTCGAGAAAGCACATACCTCCTTTCCCTTCCCACTAGTGCTTGCATGATTGGGGAAGGGTTCTTTGAATATGGCTTGGGCAGGCTCTGGTTCCTCAGTGACTTGGAGCTGGCCTTACTCTATCAAGTTCTCGATTTTATTTAAAAGGAAGAAACATTGGTTTGTATCATGGCCCTTGAGCTGATGATACTTGTAAAAACGGTTTAAAAATCTCCCTTTTGAAAGGGTTTCCTGAGGAATTTCGGGGAGTGTGATAAACCCTTGGGCAAGAAGGAGGTTAAGGACCTCTGAGACAGGTTTCCCCAGTGGGGTATACTCCCATTTTTCAAAAGTTTTTTGTAACTTTTTTTCATTTTTGGTTTAAACTCTTTTGAAGTACTCGTCGGGCTTGGATCCACTCGGACGTTTGCAACTTTTTGGGGTTTGGCCCCTTTGTCCATAGTGGGTAACCCATAAGTTTCGGGTTTTTCCAAATGTGACTTTTGTAAAATATTCCCTTTCCATAAGTGACCATAGACTCCCTTTTTCAGATTTGTTTCAAAGAGGGAAGTTTTCTTGATCAACTTATGGAAAGTTGAGATTTCGTGCAAAGAGAGAAGAGTTTTCAATTCATTTTTAAAATTGTTGAGGATGAGCATTACTGCGCATCCTTCGAAAATCATTTCTCTTACTTGCCCGAGGAGGGACCTCCAACAAACGATGAATGCGTTTACATCCTCATTCACAGCTTGCTTCGTATCCCTCAAAGTGTTTAAAGTCAGCGTTACTTCAACATTATGCGAGAATCTTTGCATAAAGCAGTTTGCTAACTCTTCAAAAGTTGTGAACTGGCTCAAATCGTAGGAAGCAAGCCATTTTGAAGCAGTACCTTTGAGGGAAAGGGGAAACCAATATATCCACTTGGTCGAGTCCTTTTTCTTTTTGTGGGCTCGACGGGAAAAGAGTTACAGGTGGGATCTGGGATCCCCCGTGCCATCATACCGATGAAAGTATGATATTTCATCGTCATTGTCTGTTTCATAATCCAAAGGAAGGAAATCAGACAGGGTGTACGTTCTCTTTTCTTTATTTTGCCCTTTTAGCAGCTGCTACAGGGCTTTTCGGTCCTTGCGAGTGAAGGATCCATGATATTGGTTTCCCTCCATTGCGGAGGTTTCCTTGGGCTTTCTAGACTTGTCGAATTTTTTCTTAGCTTTTCCCGGTTCACCATGAGATGAACAGGAATCAGCTGCCTCTGCCTCTTGGCTAAGTGCAACGATTTTCGCTTCGAAGTCTTTTTCGCAAGTCTTCAATCTCTTCTCTTCTATTTTTGAAATTTTTCGAAAGTTTTTTGGAATGGGAACTTGATGAGCGCGAGAGACGGCTAGACACTTCATTGGAGTCTAAACTCAACATGACTCCGATCCTTTGTTTTGAAAATCAACTACAAAATGCAAAAGGTAAAGAGTTTAAATACTTTTCTTGGAAAAATTTTCAAGAGTTTTGTTTGTTTGATATAGGTTTTCTCAAGACCCGGGTCCCACCGGGCGTGCCAAATCTGTAAGCACGAAAATTTTCACTCCTGATTTTGAAGTCGGGAATGAACCTTTTCGAGTTTACGTCGCTTTTAAGGGCGTGCCAACTAGCTTGCTCAAGCTAGCAAAGTTTTTAAGATATCTGATGCTTTGAAGGGCAATTGTGAGCAAGCGGGATCTTTTCACTTGAAACCTTCTTGAACCGGTGCTCAAGGATCAGTTTAAGCGCTTAGAAAACCTTTTTGATCTAAATAAACGTATACTTTTGAAAAGAAAAGTAACTATTTCGATGTATGCCTAAATTGCAGTTTTTATTACGGGAGTTGTACGCTTCCAAGTCTCTCGAGCTTTAGCTATTTTAGGTCGGATGTGTGTGCTTCAAGTGGCCTAGATTTAGCGAGTTTTTGAGCATAGGTTTGGGGTTTCCTCTTTGAAAATAAGCGAATGCAAGGATGCACGAAATACTTTTCGAGTTTGATATGATGAGGTGAGCTAAGCTCGAATTGAAAGAAACTCACACACACAGCTTAATGTAAATACCCGAATGAAAGTGCAACTCACACAGCTTAAGGAAAATACCCAAACTTGAAAGCAACTCACACGACTTGAATGTAAATTGCAGAATTGAAATATACTTATATCTTAAGAGCGGAAAGGCTCAATTGTGAGTGAGTGCTCTTGGTGTGTTATTGGAAAGACAACTCACACAACTGGAATTGAACTTGCCGAAATTGAAATATAAGTATATAGTAAGAGCGGAAAGGCTCAATGCACACGTGTGTGTAGTGTGGAATTTAAATGTCAAACTCACATGACATGAATTGAACTTTGGCAAAATTGAAATATAGATATATGATAAGAGCGGAAAGGCTCAATGCACGTGTGTGTGTAGTGTGAAATTTAAATAACAAACTCACACGACATAAATTGAACCACCCGAAAATGTAAGTGTGTACACAACTGAATGTAAAACTCACGCAGCTGGAAAGTATATAAATACACTATATCTTATGAGCAACAAAGGCTCAAAAGGTGCGTGAGAGTGTGGAGCAAGTGCTCAAGTACTTCTTGGGTGCGAGTGTGAAATTTAAATGACAAACTCACATGACATGAATATAACAACCCGGAATTGAATTGCAGCTCACACGGCTTTCACTAAAGTCTTTAGCTTAAGAGCAAAAGCTCAATGTCTGTAGTGTGCAATTAAGAGCGGAAAGGCTAAGGTGCACGTGGGTGTCTTGTGTACGTTTAGGAGAAATATGGCTCAAGTGTACCTCTGTGCTTCGTGTATCAAGCACCAATATTACATTTCAGCGGGAGACTACGCGCCATTATTAAAACCCCGTATCAAATTGAATTGAATTTAAAAGGAGTATGGTAAAAACCGAATTTAAACACTTACAAGTGGACGACTTTTCCTCTCACTCGTGCTTGAGCTTTTGTCCACCTTGGCAGCCAAGAGACGGGTCTCCCTAGGTGGGTTTTGACGTGAGATTGAGCTTGGGGGAGGCTTGTGTGTTTGGAGCTTGGAAGGGCCTAGGTTCAGCTGGTGTGTCACGGCAAGATAGGGGTCTTAGGTGCGGGCTAGCTAAGGCAAGTCACGGCCTAAGGTGTGGCTGGCTAAGGCGAGTCACGACCTAATGGGAAAGGGTGCAGGTGGTTCTAATCGGCCCTAAGGAGAAGGTTGCAGCTGGGAGGTCTCAGTTGAGGTAGATCACAGGCAGCCGGGTGTTGGACGCGGGTGCTGGGAGATGGCAGGCGTTGCAGGGGGTTGCAGTAGTAGCGCACGGCAGAAGATAGGCTCTGGGAGTGCCTGGCGGGTGCTGGGGGTGTTAGGGTGTGTGGTAGGTAGCTGGCACTAGATGGGCAGGATAAGGGTGCGCGACAGAAGTGCACGGGAAGATGGCGCGTGGGAAGATGGCACGTGGGACAGGTTGATGGGGTGCTAAGGTGGCCGGTCACGGCTGTGATTGGGGCACGGGGTTTATAGCAGGCGGTGGATGGCTGGGAAGATGAGGGAGGTGCAGGTGGCAAACGGTGGCCGGGAGATGGTGAGGGACAGTCAGGTTGGTGGTGGTCGGGAGGTAGTGAA
Organism: Brasenia schreberi; assembly: GCA_036023115.1. Classification (NCBI taxonomy): domain Eukaryota; kingdom Viridiplantae; phylum Streptophyta; class Magnoliopsida; order Nymphaeales; family Cabombaceae; genus Brasenia; species Brasenia schreberi. The sequence goes on from JAYKKT010000079.1 coordinate 4,971,054, forward strand.
GTGGGTCGCTAGGGGCGCTGGGAGATAGTGAGGTGGGTAGGTGTCTAGGGAAGGTGTAGAAAGAGGATCAAAACCGAGTGCAACTGCACTTGGTTGGGCTTAGTTTTAGGTGGGTTAGGGGAAGGTTTAGGTCGGTTTAGGTGAAAAGGGCTAGGTTTAGAGAGGTGGGTTAGGTGGTTTAGGCTAGTTTAGGGTTAGGTTTAGAGATCTACCTCTTGGAGCCAGTCCACCATGCCTTGCCCATGCTTCCATGCCCTTTTGCAGCCCTTGTGCAACCCCTCTTCAAGTTGGTGCAGCCCTTTGGTTTGAGCCTAGTTTCATATAAGGTTTGAACCCATGCCCTTGATCAAGCCCATAAGGCTAGCCCACTATTTCTCTCACCTACTTTATGCAATCTCTCTCCAAGCCTCCTTGAGTTTCACGTGAACTTGTGGGCACCCCCTCACCTCTATTTATAGGCAAATGAGGTAGGTCTTGGATTTGGATCTTGGAATACAGATCCGATCCAAACACTATTTGGGTCTAAATCTCGGATCTCGGATATTTGTGATCCAAATCCGACTCAATATTATTTGGGTTTAGATCTTGGATCTCGGATATTTAAGATCTAGATCCAATCCAAACACTATTTGGGTCTGGATATGGATATTTGGGTCTAGGTCCAATACAAATTTTTGTTTCTTCTGTCCTTCTTGGCGTTTCGAGACGAACGTTTTGTGCGGGCCCTGGCTGCATCAGTGCTCCGTCTTGTATTGGGTTTTTCCCAACTTTGTCGTCCGAGCTCCTTTTCACCTTTCTAGACTCTATTTCAGCTCATTTTTGTCGTTTCGGGCTTGGATAAGAACGTTTTGGTGAATGTTCTTGGCTTGACATTTTGATGCTCCGGGCTTTCAATCTGCTTCTTGCCTGGGCTTTAAACAAAAGTTTAAAGCTTTTGCAACTCCTGGGTTTTCGAAAACTCCAGAATCTAGTTTTAAAATAGATTTTTTCAAACCAGGTGTTTGTTTTGTAAATCGTTTGATTTTGGGGTGTTACATAGTCCAACCCCAAGATGATCAAAATAGGTGCTTGTAAACACCCAAAAATTTGTCAAAACATTTTTCAAAAGTTCTTCTTTTATAAGAAAAATTACGGTCATGGTCTTTTAAGGTTTCTTTCAATAAAGACACCTTAAAAGAACTCAATTTCAAACCAAAATTTTGTGAGAACCTCAAAATTAGAGCACTTTGAGCCCTATAAAAAAATTGAATTTTGACAAATTTTAAAAAATAACCATTTTGCCCTCAAGGCTTTATTAGCAAAATTTCACAGTTTTAAGTGTGTTTCCTATAAAGAAATGGTTGAAAAACATAGTGGAGAAAGAGTGGGACCTTAGGGGACTCAAGTTTGACGATGGCTCAAGCCCACACAAAAACGTCAAGTAAAAAGTCTAAAATACTCGTGACCAAGAAAGATCCTACACCAAGCTACCCCACACCCATAACAAGGATAAAAACAGCACTACCGACTAGCAAGTGCACCACCACCGACCACTACGCATGCCATCACCATCCACCACGGACCTCCCGCACACCACCATCACGTGTCTCTCACATAATCAAGCACCAACACGTACTAGCACGTGCCCAACACATGTTGCCATGTGCCTAGCATATGCTGCCATATACAATGGGTGCATACCTCCTACGTGCCTATTTCATGCAAACATCTCTCACATGCCCAAACCATGCACAACCTTCTCCAACACGTGGCATATGTGTCCAACTGCCTTTCCCATATGAGGATGCCCCTTGATGGACTGGATTTTGATCTAGATCGGACTCAATGACCCATAAGGATCTGATTTAAGAAAATGCCTATAAAAGAAGGATGAGGTGACCAAGAAGAGGGATTCTAACCCAAGAGTGATAAGACCACTCAAGGAGGACGTGAGGGTGCTCTTCTCTAGCTTAAGAAGGAGTTCATCTAAGGAAGAGAGAGAAAGAGAGACACATAGATAGAAAAAGCCTCAAGCTACCCTCTTCTACCCCTTTTTATTGTTTTATTCTTGTTGTAAGCTTGGAGTTCTTATCTTCAACCCTTATTTTCAAGAGTAGCAACCATTTTCGTGGAATGTCATTACAAAGGGAGCATTGTCCTAGTTTGAAAGGGCAAAGGAGAGGGCTATAGGTAAGACAAATCTGCTATCTTCATAAGATTTTGTTTCTTCTACCCCAATATACTCTGTATCTTATACATTCTCACTTTATCTATACTTCTATGTAATATCATCTCTTCCTTCTTTCTTTAGTGTATTAATTGCCTCTAATTAAACTCAAGAAACCATAAGAGGAACACAACAACCATGGTTACATACGATGACATGAGTATATAACCACTCTTATGGTAGATTAATCACCCATAAGTTTATGTTATGGGAGGGTATTGAGCTATAATTACATATATTTTCTCAAGTGAACAATCCTCTTAAAGAGATGCCCCGAAGATCTATATGTAGATGAATTCCTTCTCAAATTACCATAAGTTTTCAGTAAAATTCTTTGAATGATAACTAACTCAATATAAGGAAATTTTTTCACATTTCATCATACTGCATAGACCTTGTGTGATCTCCGAATTTTCTAGCCACCATCTCTAAGTGAAATACTATCAAATTTTATTTTGAGTAGTATACATATTAGCCAATATCCAGTAAAATTCTCATAAATTTTGGATACAAGTGAGGTCAATAAAAAAAATCAAAAAATATCAAATTCAATCCTAAATGAAATCTATCTATGACAAGAAATCCTATGATAGATGATCTGTAAAAACATTATAACTCGGTCTCTATGTATCCAAATGCCTCAAGAATGGTGTCGTGTTTAAGCTAACATCCATAGAGTTTGAAATTGACAAGATTCATAGAAATTGGAAGCCTTCGTATTGAGATTATGAGTGTTTTACTAAGACCCTGAATCTCAGTAATAGACAATATCCAAAATTTTAAAGTATCACTCGGTTAGAAGCTTTTCTCAGTTTTTATTTGATCATCAAAGGATCAAAAATATAAATAAAAATTCTTAATAAAACTTTAAGTTGGTTCTCACTCAAGTAAAATATTCAGGATTTTTGAAATCAAATAAAGGCCTCTAAGAAATACAAACTTCCACGCTATAAAAGAGAACAAATTCTGTTTTTATAGGGATAAACTTGATTTGGCCAAGTAAAACCATTGTCATTTTAGAAAAGACTTTCGAATCAAAATTATTTTGGAAAAAATCTAGATTCTAAAATCACTCTTCCTAGGCATCTAGGCTGATACTTGAGCTCTAGTTTAAAATAGCCTACGTCAAGAAGAACCTACTTTCCTATAATTATGGAATAGTCAGATAAATCTCTTTATAAGTTTGAGTGAAATTGATGACAAGCTCGCAAACATTTTTTGCAAGCAAAGTTTTAAATCCACACAAACCTGAGAAGATAGAATTGCCTCTTTAGAAAGAGAATTGAGAATCGAAAGAGAGATTGCCGCCCTAAGCCAAGAGGCCGACACAATTGAATCTTGTTCTTCTTAGAGAAAACAACCCCAAGCCAATCATGGTAGAAAAACAAAATCGACTTCCAAATTTGAGGAAAAAGAGCCAAACCTCGAGTCATTCACTATGAAAGATAGGAGAGTCATACAATAACTGCTAAAAGACCAATCAAAGGAAAAGAATGTCTACTCACTATCATATTTCTTACCATCCGATTATCAAACCGATAGTAAAGATGAAATGCCAAACTTTCATTTATATAACGGTAATAGAGATCCTACATCTTATTTGTAACTCTTTTCAAGAAAGGCCTACAAGAAAAAGAAGGACCCATCCAAGTGAGTCTGTTGGTTCCCACACTCCCTCAAGGAGAATGCATCCAAGTGTTTGACCTCATACGATTTGAGTCAATTCACCACCTTTGAAGAGATTGCCAATTGTTTCATCAAAGATTCTGGTACAACATAAAGGTTACCCCGACCCTCAACACATTGAGAGATGCTAAGCAAATTCACAATGAAGACACCCATGCCTTCGTTGTGAGATAGAGATCTTTGCTTGGGCAAGTCAAGGAGCCCATAACCGAGGGTTTGCAGTAATGCTAATTTTGATTCAAAACTGATTTAAAAGCCCTCCTCTCTCTTCATGAAATCAATACTTTCGAAAAGTTTATAAAAAAGTCATTGCTTTTTGAAGCAAAGCTAAAAAAGGAGTGTATGAGGACCTTTAGAAAGTTAAGGTCTTCTCTTTAAGGTCAAAACCAACGGTTTATGGGTTGTCTACCATATATAGAGAGGTAAAATCTCAGAAAGTAGTAAGTGTTAGAGTTGAACCTTCCTTGTCTAATCCATCTAAACATCTTGTGCCCAAGTCCAAACCATCCATCCCAAAAGTACAAAAAATGAAAAAAAATATGAAAACATAAAGAGAGATTACACGCATCTAGGGCAATCACTTAAGAAGTCCTAGACATTCTCTTATCCCAAGGATTGGTGAACTTACTGTCAATTGCCGAAGGGGCAACCCATAAGGGATGTTTTCTCAATGAATTTTGCAAGTATCATAAGCTAAAGGGCCATGATACGAATAATTGCTTCTTTTTGAAAAACAAAATAGAAGACTTGATTGAGCAAGGCAAACTCCATGTCTTCGAGGAGCCGAATCCTTCCCAAGCCATTTTCAAGGAGCCCTTTCCAAAACATGTAAACATGGATGAAAGCTCTAAAGAGGTATGTCTCTCTCCCAAGAACTCTTATGAAGCGGTCGCCTATCCTTGTTGTGCTCATGCATTGTATATGGTTCATTCTATTTTCCACACATTACATGATTCTCTCATAATATTAAAAAAGCTAAGCAAGTAGTGATCCGGGGAGCGCTTAGTGTCCCGCCCTCGGATAGAGCCTTGATAGTTATTTGTGGCATGCCAAAATCTTCAAACCAACATAGAGTCCAAGTAGGACCGAGCTATAGGAAAAGTGTCGAGGAGGTTACTAGGTCCGGAAGGATCTACCAACCCCAACACTTAGGGAACAAATCAAGCAAGGAGGTAGTCATTTTACCTGCCCTAAAAAAGCATACATCATTCCTCATTCATCCCATGAAATGGACAAGGGTAAAGACGTTATGTTACCTCAATACGATCTAGAAAAACATTTATTAAAGCTTCCAATCAACATGTCTATTTTAGAGTTGATCAAAATTTCGCCTAAACATAGACATATATTGGAGAGAATTATAGAGAAAACCAAGGTTAACACATCCATAACTCTTGAGCCATTATCCTTCTTCGTCTTATCCATTCTCACCCAAACTCCAATCATCTTTTCCAAAGACGAGTTGAGTAGGCCAATAACAACCCACAATTATGCCTTACACATAGAGGTGGTTTTAAATCACAATCTGCATAAAAAATGTTTGGTCGATTGTGGAGGGGCCTAAACATCCTCTCTTTGTATATAGCCCTCCAAGTTGGAGTTCCATTAGAGAGGCTCGAACCAAGTACAATTGTCATCATAGGGTATGACGACAATTCCTCCCATTCTCTTGGATCAATTGAATTTCTCATGGAAATCTGCCAAATCCAATGTTTAGGTTGTTTCATGTATTAGACATCAACCTTCACTAGGACTTGTTGTTAGAAAGGCCTTGGATACACTCACTCAAGGTCGTCCCCTCAACCTTTCATAAATGTGTTAAGATAAAATAAGGTTATAGTTATATCCGAAGAGGGTAACTCAAACCTTAAAGGAGTTCAAAACTCCATGCATCATGAGTGAGCCATGTTAAGACCAAATTCACAAAAAAAAAGTCATTATTGAGTCAATCCCTAGAGGGTCATCCTCCACCTCCAATATCCATATCCTAGACTACTCCCAAATACCTAAGGTGTATAGTACATCCTATTCCATAAACGATAGCATGTTTCAAAATCATTATCTTTATCTCAAGTTTTCCAAACTTAAAAAACCTTGGAATATGATCATAAACATGAGATATACACCTTACCAAGGTCTAAGAAGTGAGGGACAAGAGCAGTTGGAACCTTTTATCCCATCCCCAAACCAAGGTCAACATGGGTTAGGCTTTGACCCATTGATATCTCCTGAACCCCCACTTGAAACCATTTGTGTTAGGGGTAACCTAGGGGCCACTAAAACCAAAATCTATGATTTAGATATCCTCTTTAGAACCCAACTCATAGTATTTTCTTTGTAGGCTTGATGGAAGATACCTCTTTTCTACAAAAAATCTAAAAAAATATATATTTGGAAAACCAAAACATTTAGAAAATCTTCAAAAATGAAAAACAATGGAAAGTCTTGAAAAAAGTGAAAACAATACAAAATTCGAAAATCCAAAAAAGAAGGTATTTTATATTTCCTCTTCAAAGGTTTGTCTTGAAAATACCCAAAAATTGGAAAAACCAAAGAAAATGATAAAAATTTTAAAAACAAAAACTTAACCAAAAACCGATTTTTCAAAATCATGTATCATCTCAAAATATGATTTTTCCAAAACCTTTGTACATCCTCAACCCAAAATCATGTTCTTATGAATGATCATCATCATCTCTTTTAGAGAATTCTTTCAAAAAGCTAAATCATTTAAGATAGAACAAAACAAGGAAGAAAATCACCTATTTCTTTCAAAATGTCAAAAGTTTAGATATTATTTCTTGAACCATGAGATTTGGATAGTGTCTAAATTCGACCCCATTAAGCATCTTTTCGAAAAACCTATCCTAATGGGTAGGCTAGGCAAATGACAACTTTTTTTGATGAAATATGACTTGAAGTTTCATCATTAAACTTCCATTAAAAGCTAAGCCCTGGCTGATCATATGGCCCACCTACCCCTTGAAGATGCATATCCCATACTTGATAAAATACCCGATGAGGGTATATTGACACATAGTTGGGACTATCATGTGTAATTAAATTATTACAACAAGAATCAAGTATGAAAAATGTATTTTAATGGACAAGAAATAGGCAAGGGGTAGGAGTCAACATCATCATTATATCCCCTGAAAAGAAAGAAATGCGAATGTCATTTCATTTAGATTTTCTTTATTCAAATAATGTGGCCGAGTATGAGGCACTCATACAAGGCCTAAAAACTTTGCAAAAACTAGGGGCACATGTGTTGAAATCTTTGGAGACTCCATATTTGTTATAAATCAGGTTTCAAAAATTTGGCAAGTCAAACATGAAAAGTTGATTCCATACTACAAGTTGACCACTAAGTTGGTCGACTTGTTCAAATCGTATACACACACATTGGTAGAGAGGGAAATACTATGGAATATTGTCTCTCTTCTTTGGGATCCTCCTTAAGGATTGACTCTACCCTCAATGCCCGATCCATTGAAATTTTGCGTCTACACGTTCCATCGACCTAAGATTTTGAGATTTGCAAAAATGACCAAAATTAAGAAGAAAATCCTTGGTTTCAAGGTATTATAAACTTTTTGAAAAATGAGGGATTTCCTCAATTTGTCACTTTCAAAGACAAAACTTCTATTAGAAAAATTTCAAAACGATATGTCGTTTTGGGCGAGGTTCTATATAAAAAGAGTTTTTCGGGTATCTTGTTGAGATGCATCGACCACAATGAGGGTAAACCATTATGCATGAGTTTCATAATGGAGAATATGGAGGCCATGTTAATTCAAGTATGATGGCTATGAAAATACTTAGGGCGGGTTATTTTTGGTCTACCCTCAAGCAAGATTGTCATGATCATGTCAAGAAATGTCATCAGTGTCAAGTGCATGGGCATGCCATTCACATTCCATCATCTTCACTACATTCTATTACTAGTCCATGGCCCTTTACCATAAGGGCATTTAACATCATTGAGACAGTTTCCCCGATAGCATCCAATGGATATAGGTTCATACTAGGAGCTACTGAATATTTTTTTAAATGGTTTGAAGCTACATCCTTAGCAAATGTCCAAGGACAACATGTAATGGCATTCATTAATAAAAATATCTTGGCTAGGTTTGGAGTCCCAAGGGACCTAGTGTCGAATAATGACACTACATTCAAAAATGAGAAAGTGGAAAGATTGTGTAAGACTTTTGGTATCCCACAACACTTCTCGCCACCATACTACCCTCAAGGCAACAACCAAGCCAAAACCACAAACAAGACCCTCATAAGAATCATTGAGAAAATATTAAAAATGGTAGGACATGACATGAGAAGTTGGATGAGGTACTATGGGCCTATAGGACTTCTATCCGTACTCCAATAAATGCCACACCTTTTGAATTGGTCTATGGCATAAATATCGTACTTCTGATTCATACCAAGTTGCACTCATTTTATAAATCCATTACACTTGATTTTCCCGTAGATACCCTATCTAGACTAGCTAAGCTTGACTTGCTTGATGGAAAAGGGCTCATTACCATGGATCACGCGCAACCATATCGACTAAGGATAACCTGATATTATGAGAAACACATGAAGACTTGCCACTTTAAGGTAAGATATCTCATATTAAAAATCATACACCACAAGGGGCCCACATCCTCTCGGAAAGTAGTGGCCCAATTAAAAAGGTCCCTATATCATAAGAGGGGCAACAACTAACAATGCATATTAGCTAATTGATACCGATGGAAGAAACTTGGTAGATCCTATAAACACCCAATATCTAAAAAGATATCATGTTTAGAGACTACCACCAATTCTTTTGAAATGATTGTAGAAATGAATCGTCTTTAGTTTCTTGAAGAAGAGGCCAAGTTGAGTATAGGTCTCTTAGTTAGGAATTAGTGCTCTATGAAAAGATGAAGTCTTTTCAAAATTACTAAATAATATTTCAAAAGTCCTTATTTTACAAGATATGGTCTAGTTTAAAACAAAATATTTTCAAATAGAATGTGTTATTATGAAAATAAGGCACACTTGATTAGATCGAGTGAGATAAGTTGTTCCCCTATGCTATTCTCTCTAAAGAAATGGATAAAGGCCCACTACCTAGAAAGCCAAAATAGAAGAAAGATAAAAAGAGAAAAGAAAAGAAAAAGAAGAAAAATCAACCTCTAATATAGAGGTCTTCCTATAAAAGAAATAAAAAGAAAAACAAAAACTTAAAGAGTAAAGAGGTTTTCCTTGAAATTCTCCTTTTATACCACGAGACGCTTCAGAAGGGATTGTGAGAATTCTCCCTGTACTGCATATCATTTATCCTAAAGGAGAAAAAGCCTATCATTATCGTCCTAAAGTAGGAAAAGAACCTATCCATTTAGATCTCATTTTATTTGAGGATTAGGCCTTATAGAATGAAAATGAAGTTTTGAAATGTTGTTAAGCATTTCCAACAATAAAAAGTCTTGTAAGATAGAAACTAAGGAAGATTACCCTTCAAAAATGATTTTTTTACAAAACCCAAGGCATAGCGCAAATGAGCATGGAGGCCATCTTGATTTACCTTTCGGGCGTTGATAGATTTGAGGGCAAGTCATTCATTGGTTTCACCACATATTGCTAAGACAATTGGGTTAAAGGTAATGCCGACCACAAAATGGCTAAAGCCTGTGAATGTCGCCATGAGTTCTGTCGAGGGAGTGGCACAGGCAAGTTGAGAGTTGGGCCGTGGATGGGGGTGATAGACTTAGTCATTGCTGCCATAGATGAATATCCGATGATTCTTGGATGTGATTTTATAGTAGTGGCACAGGCCATGGCATCACCATACCTTCGAGGATTGATTATTTTGCATGATGGACAACCAGGGTTCATTCTATGTGTGGATCCAGGTAAGACACCAATGGCAATGATGTGTGCTACCTTGTATCTAAAGGGTGATTGGCCATTGAATGGGTTGAAAGTCACTGGGTGTCTAGGGTTGTCCAAGTTGGGCAGGGCCAAATATTGGGGCAGGGTAGTAGGACGACAAACATCCTTTTGAAAACAAATATTTGCATGCATTTATGCCTATTTTGGTACACTTTATCTCAATTTTTTTGTTTATTTTAATATAAATATGTATTTTTGAGTGTTTACTCAATCAGTTGTATTTTGAAATCCACATTGGTTGTGAACCATTCGATTTAATTGTTATGTAACATTACAAAATGAAAAATATAAGGGTAACATAAGTTGGATAATCTATCCATCTTGAGAGTCCGATTTATATGAGATTCAAGTATGTTTCTTCTGGCAAGGTGCTATACCTGATTCAAGTCCATATCCTAAGCCGGTATTCAATCAAATTGGATGTTATTTGTTCATGACCAAATGGAATTTGATTCATTCACATCACTAGTTGTTGGTACTAGGCATGTCCATTATGTTTATATTTCTAATGTTAAAACTCACTCAATGTCTTTAGGCCTATAATCTTTGAAGTCAATGATAAAGATTTGAATTATTTTTATTTAATATATATGGTGCATTAAATATGAAGTTTAACAGTATAATAATACTTTTAATTCGAATCTCCACCGTCAATCTCAAAGATCGAATATTGGAGGCTTTTATTCAAGATTATGCACCGAAAGACTATGAATTTAGGATGCCCTCAAAATAAATATTTGATTTGCTTGTAATCTTTCCACCTAGGGGCATCAAAGTATGCCCCTTATGTTTTATGACTTTTTTAGACCTATTCTTTGGGCAAACAATCATTTAGACTTGGACACTACAACAACTTTTTTTAATTACAAGGCCTCAAATTACTAAACTAGAACTCCCATTTTCATCATAATCAAATGAGGGGCTTGGTGTACAGTGAAAAGCGGAATCATACGATCATACTTTTTACCTATTATAAGGTACACCGACGAAACTAGAATCCGAGTTCCAATTCCTTAGTCCTGGCCACACAATCAAATGCTCCCTCATAAAGGGCCTCTCCTTTGTGTCATGTGTTTTTGGTTACGTGTTGCTCTAACATGGGCATTATCATGAGGATGAAAGTTATTAATCCTAATTTTATGAAACAAAATCAAATGATTTTGCTGGAGTTTCGTGGAGAACTCATATAATTTTTTATTCATCCAACAAAGTTGGTTCTGAGAAATGTAAACTTTGTTTTTTGGTTATGATATGGAGGTTGAAGCCAGGTTTTAGATGCCACTAATGATATTTCATAATTGATTATTTTAGTTTAATGGTATGACATTGGTTATTTTAGTTTGCTAACGATGTTTCATAAATTTTATAATCTCATTAAATGCAAACAAGCCACTAATTGATTTGGTTAGTGCTTAGCTTGTTTCGGCTCCAGCTTGAGAAGATGAGCTTGCTCATCAAGCTGGACATAAACATAGCATGCTTGGTTTGTCTTAGCTCGTGTACACTCAGTTATCTAAATTATTATATGTACCCACACACACACATATTAGAGAGAGGGGAGAGGGAGAGATTCCTATGTATTTTTACTCATGAACTTTTTACCCTTTCTAAAAGAGAGACATTGAAGTCATTTCAAAATAAAGAAAAAGCATATGTAAAAGTGAAAAACACAAAATCTGATCTCCGTGTAGAAAATGGATACACACGTTTGTATATATATATACATATATATATATATATATATACATATATATATATATACATATATATATATATATACATATATATATATATATATATATATATATATATATATGAAAAATTGGATCTTTCTCGTCACTGATGATGTAAACTCATATCCAATAATTATTTTTGGGTGTATGAGTATAATTTGGAAGGTTGTGAGGGTATTTAAAAAATGGACAACCTTATTATATTTATGTCATTAAAAAAAATAGTTGGGCATGAGTAAGCAATGTCAATGGTGAATGCTATCCAATCACTCTATAAGTATATGTGTGTGGGTGTTCACCCGTGCGTGAGTGTTAGGGCATTGGGTTCTTTATGGGTTGGAGTTTTGGGTTCATTGGACTTGAGTTTGATCACTACGGGTGGCCTTGAGGTGTTGATTTATGTAGCAAGTGATCCGGGCGTTTACCAAAGAGAAGAAAATATTTTGACAAAAAGAAAATCCTAGTAACATTATTTGTAATGTTATATGAACTATTATATCGAGAAAAGGTTACGCACAATAAAACCATATTACATTACAACATTACAGCGAAGGCAACGGTGGTTGATAAGCTTTGCTGCAATGCTTCCTTGCTGTGGCACAAGCATGTATGTGTCACTGTTCCAGAAATGGAATGCATAGGACTCCCTTAGGATCATTTGGAAAAGAACTCCATGCTTGAATTTCCTCACATCATCGTTTGGTGCTTCAAAGTATCTGTGCCAAATCAATGAAATTACAATAAGAAGCAAGAAAAGAAAAGAATTTAGAAATACAACATAACATGTAAGAAATATTGTTTGGATACGGACTATTTCTTCCAGATTCCGGCATCGGATTTCTCACTTTTGTGAACAGTTCATATGATTTTTCAAAAGATTGGGATGTGTGAATGAAGTGCTGCAATAAATCTTAAAAATGTGCTCTGGCATTTTCATTTTAGTTTTGGTTTATGTAAATGAATGCATGCTGGACATTCCAAAATGTGGTCTTTGCCTGAGTCCGAAAATAGCCCAAAACTTGCGCACGTACTCACACATGCACACCAAAGACACTCAAGAATTTGCGTTTGTAATGAACAAACCAAAATGCAAATGCAAATGTTTAATATCTATCCTATGCTAAACCTCCTAGTGATGCACATTAACGTCACAAACTTACAGTTTTCTCCATCCACCAAACCGAGAATAGAATTGATCGAAGAGATAACAACTCAGTACCTTCGAATCTTTTGTGAAGTTATAGGGAAGAACTTAGAAGTGGGTACAACATCGAACTCCACTGGTTGATTGGTTCTTGCAGCTACTCTTGTCAGAAGATCAGCACCATTCCACCTCACTCCCGTCTTATTGTATGTTGAGGAGAACTCCTTTAGGCATTCTAAGATAAAAGGACTGCAAGATGTGAATGAAAACGGTTTCAATTGTAAAGAACCAGTCACTAGAAAGGAAAGATTGTTATAAACCACAATATCAAATTGTGATCCATCAGTAGTGGCAGACCCCAGAATTTTTTTTAGGGTGAGGCAAAAGTGTATTTTGGGTGAGGTGCACTTGTATTTCATGTGTATAAAACACTTGTAATTTTTTTTTATCTATAATGAACACCAAAGAAATTTTTAGATTTCAGGTGAGGCGCATGCCTCACCTAGCCCTATTGTGAGTCCCTCAATAAGTACTGCAGAGTTTAGTGGATTAGAGAGGTTGAATGGGCATTTGCTTTTCAAGAAAGAGGGATGGGTCTGCGTTATAAGTTGACCAACTTGTTCTTGATAAAACGGGCACTGTGTCAAGTTGGCCTTAGCCCCGTTAGTCCTTAGTCTTCAGAACTAGTGCAAAGCCCTTAAGTTGTCACAAAGAGGCGTCACTGACCTCCTTCCTCCTCTACTCCTCCCTGTCAAGTTTCATCAGTAAGTTGTCTAAAAGTTTTCCAGGTTGAGGCAAATAGTCTATGGTTTTCTACCGGGACTGTATTATAGCCCACGGACTTATACTTTTTTGTGAAAAGACATCTGTGTGAGGCAAATCGCCAACGAATTCCCCACCTTGCCCTTAAAGTAGATCCACCAGAAATCACATGTGAAATTAGACATGGCCCGTTTCAGTTATATCTTAGAACCTGAAACTATAGTTATGGCACTACGGTTCTAGTTCGAGTCCAAAACCATTCTGAATCGATCAAAAAATTATAGTTTGAACGGGTTCTAGTTTCATGACAAGTGGAATCAGAGTCGAACTGGATGGTCCTCGATTCCGGATTCAGTTTCAACGGTTCTGATTCTAGGCAAATCATGGTCCGGTTTGAAACCGGGCAGTTCCAAACAAGTTATGTACCAATACTTGCAAGAACCCTTGCCCCTAGGATAGATGATGGGACGCTGGGTAATGCATGCTTATGGGCCAGCTTCAAACCTAGCCCTCTCGAAGAGTGAACTGTTAAGTTGTGATTATCTATATTTTACCTGTTGCTATCGAATGCCATTACAGCACCATTTAGAAACATATCCCCATTTTCATGACGTTCTAGACCAACATAGCTGTTCGGGAGCTGCAAGGGCCTCAAAAGTACAACATCTGAATCAACATAAGTTCCTCCATACCTGCGTGTGGAAAAAATTATTCAAGCTACCTAAATACATATTCTGCAAATAATATGACAACTTCTAGGATGGCCGGGATGCCGATCGAGTCAGTGCATGGTATGCTACTCGGTCTCAGTCACCCCCTGCCAGTGAGTATTTGCGGTGACCATAACTCAGCGTAGATCGATCCAACTCTATCCTCTCTGATGACTTTGTCCAGATTTGAATTGCATAGAGTTGGAAGATATGTGTAAAGAAGCAAAGGAACACAACCGTGTTGGTGAATTTCCTTTCTCGACTTCCCCAAAATGATCAATAAATCATATCTTCAATTATAATGCTATTAATCAAGAAAGGAACTCAACTGTATTGGTGTGTTTGTTAGACTTGAATTCTCCAACCTAAGAGTCTCTCTCTCCTCTCCTACGTTTTAGGAATCCTTAAAATTTTAAATTACACTTATATCATCAAAAAGGAATAAGTGAGTATGTTAAAGGTAGATAAAAATGGTTTTTCAGTATATATATTAGAAAACCGGATCGTGTCTGTCTCTAACATGTTTACTCATTGCTTTTCAATGACATGAATATAATTTAAATTTTAAAGTATTTTTAAGAGAAAATAGAAGACAATGTTATTACACCCTCCGAAAGATAAAGGTCACCCATGAGACATGGGTGAGAATAGTGGTGGGTAGGATTTAATCACTCTCTCTCTCTCTCACATACACATACATATATATATATATATATATATATGTATGTATGTATATATATGAAAATTAGATTACACCTCATCCTGACACGTGCTCGCTCATTGCTTTTGGGTTGCATGAGTATAATTTTAAGTTTTTAAGAAGTTTTAAAAAATACAAAAATAAAGCTTAACATCTACCCTATAAGCAAGCAATGGACATGAGTAGATAGAATCCGATCTCTCTCTCTCTAACTAAACCATGTATGTTTGACACATGCGTACACATGTCCACCCTATAAACAGACCGTCAGGTGTGACTCTGACTCCAGAAGCCAAAGCTTAACATCTACCCACGGCCAAGGGTCCGGGCCCACTTTGTTTATCCCTTAAAAGGTTGTTTCTCCAAGCCACGGTGAAGAAAAAAATATAAGCATAATGGCAGTAGTCGGCACGCACTTATAGAGGGCAAGCAGGCGAAGAAGTTCACTGTAATGGATGTGAAAAAGAGGACCCGCTCTCCACTTGTGCCATATGGATGCAGATACATGAACTGGTGTGTTCTTCAGGAGTTTATCAAGGTTTGGTTTCACCATTGCAACCTTATATCTGCAAATAATTTGAAGATAATAAATTGAGCAAGAATCTCATTTACAATTTACATGTTGGTTGAGCTTTAATTGCCAAACAAAGTATCATGTTCAAAGTGATCGGAAGGTAGTTCGCCCATTAATAGAGAATCACACTTTGTATTTGACTACGGGTGGCAAATCGTGTCTACAGATCTTGTCTCCAGCTTGTGTCAAAACAGGTAGGTCAACCTGAACGCGGCCAATTTTTCAGGATGCACCTTTTTAATTAGAGGTCCATACGCATGCAAAATATCCATATTTGCAATGAAGTGCATTCATTTGCGGCTCAATCAGTGATCCATGTGCACATAAATGCGAAAGAGAACCTAAAAGAAACATACGGAAGTCATTAAAACTAGAAGAATCTGGTCGTGTTCAAGTTGGGTTAGGAGCTACCAGACTTTTTGACGTGTTGCTTCGGGTAAACACAGAAGGTAGAGGTGTCCGTCCGGGTTAGTTCCACCTTCCAAAAAACTAAAATGGAACTAGAATGGGAGATCTCGCCGGTTTGAAAATCCCACCTTTATTGACCTGTATCGTTTTTCAAAAGAAAGTAGAACTAAACCGCACCCTGGACCAAAGGAACCGGAATTGCATGTCAGTTTGGTCCCAATTCCAAGTTTTCATAGAACCAAAACTAGCCGTTTAAAACTAGAGGCCTCGGTGACTCGGAAACCGATCACCATGTAAGTGGTGGGTTTGATTCCTGGAGGCATGCATGCGCGTGTCAACGGGTTGGGCTAAGAAAGAAAGATGGTTGCTCTAAGCAGGAGCAGCTCGTGGATAAAGCCACTAAAGCAACCGCTTTAAGCCTATGATCTTTTAGTTATCAAATTTTCAGTTATAATATATATTTTATAGGAAGAAATATTGAATAAACTCAGGCTTCAAAACTTGTACACTTATTAGTGTAGGCTCCAAATATTTAGGCTCTCTACACTGAAAGAAGTTTTTTAAAATTAAAATGAATAAAGTGTTATTTGAGATCAACAATGTCTTAAGAAAGATTCAATGGGTTAACTATAAAGGCAAAATTTGATTATAAAAGTGAGAGCTACAAGAATTAGATGATAAAAAACTTAAAATTTTAAAAATTCAATATAAAGTGGTAACGCCCCATTTAAGTCTTTTGCTTTACGTCTCAAGTTGTGGTGAGCTTACCTCTGGCACTAACATTTGACACTGATGAACTCGGATAGTATGCGTGGATCCATGATCGAAGAAGAACAGTAAAAGCAAGAACAAGAAGAACAAGTGACAGGTACCCGTAATCGACAAAATCTTGAAAGAAACTGAGCTCGAGGGTCTCGGAGAAGACAACGACACAGGCATCCGAGTGGTAGTAGAGAATGCTTTCAAGCCCTCTTTGGTACCGAACGGTGTATGACCATGGCGGCGTGTTCCATACCATGAAGAACCTCATCGAGCAATTTTGGCTCTCGAAGAACTCATCCATGAATTCTGAGAACCCCAAACGAGGATCCAATCCGGGGAAGTAGCCCCATATCCGGCTGTCTGCGGGGATGGCTTTTCTGGATCCAATCCAGGGAAGTAGGGAGGACTTTGTTTTCATCTCGTTGTCATCGCCGCCCTCATCATCGATGGACTGCAGGCCGTCATTGACAATGAGGAAGAGCAAGAGAATCGTCACTACCGTGATCTCTAAAATGGTAGTGCTGCGATTCCTATGCATTGATTGATGCTGCGGCAAGCTTCGATTTCTTAGCATCAACACTTTCTCCCTGTGCGCCGCAATCTTTTCATTGTAGCTTTCTCATCTCCATTGCTTAAATAATCAAATTGATAATCACCACCACAAGGAAACAGCATAGAGAGAGAGAGAGAGATTGACCAAGACTTTGGTTGAAGATTTCTGGCAGAGAGAGATTAAACATAATTGAAAGATTTTTGGCTATAAAGAGCCCCCACTAATTTCATTAGGGTCGGGTTTGGCACACTAGCTGGGTAAGGCTCTTCCAGTGCTGGTTTTCCCTATTCACAAAACTCGAGATCGAAGTCGTGCTTAAGCCGAGCAACTAGTTTTAATCGATTAACAAAAGGATAATAAGCAACTGGCTGACGTATGGTGGGCAGACTGCCTCTAGAACTGGCTGAAACCAGAACTGAATAGGGGGGACACTAGTACAAATGGGAGCATTTCCAGAGGTTTTGAAAATTGTCACTTCTCGCAGTTAAAGACGTGAAATATGTTTGCCAGGAAAGGTCACAATAACGCTAGAAAAAAGTTATTTTTAATAAAAAACAAACTACCAAAACTGTATTGTAGAATGTTTGAAAATTATTTTACAAGGGTCGGATTGCTGGAAAAGTTTCCGTCAAGAAGTTGCATTACACATTTGTGTGAGTTGAAAATCCTTAGAATATGTCACTAAATAGCCGCTGAAAATGTGAGTTGAAAATCATTAGAATATGTCTACTAAATGGCCTTTGAAAATGTGCTTATGCTTCTATTTCTGGTTTTAATGTTTTGGTTATAAGTAAGTTTTCATCACATATATTTGGTATACAATATCAAATAATCATAACACTTGATCTTGCAAATTAATATATATCTAAATAAAAGCATCATGTGAATAGCTCCAATAAGTATCAAATATAAATCAAATTTATGTATAAGCAAGTGAGCACGTAGCAATATAAGCCAAAGTAACAAGGACAACACAAATGTCATATGAGCTAAATACGAAATACATGAAGTCCAAAGTAAGAAAAAGTAATTCCACTGAAAAAGCCATGTCAGATAGCAAAGTGATAACAAGTACATAAAAGCTATTCGAGCTTAATTGAATCAAAACCAATATCCAATTATCCTAAAGGAAAGTTTAATGTATGGGAGGTTGCGATCAGTCATCCCAAAGTAACAAGAATAATACAAATACCATATAGGTCAAATATTAAATAGAGCATGTCTAAAGTGAGAAAAGACAAGTCCACTATATTGGACTGCAAAGTGATAACAAGTACATAAATGCCATTTGGTTTGAGTGAATCATAACCAATATCCAACATATCGTAAAGAAAAGTTTAATGTGTGAGAGGTTGCAATCAATCATCTCTAATATTTCTTAAATTATATGATTCTTGTAATAACAAATCAAAACACGGTAAGTATTGAAAGGCATAGAACCACTATTTTCAAAAGAACATGTAACAAAGAATTTTTATTACTAGGGCAATAACATGACTTTTTTAAAGCATAATAAATATTGAAAGATACAAATAACTGTCATTATAACAAAATAACATATAACAAAAACTCTCAAGTTTAACAAGCATAGATGATTATGTAGAGTTCAAAACATTATTGAAATATTATTTGTGATGTATCAATAAGCTACAACATGAATAAAATATCTTTGTTGCAATGTTCTCAATATAATTACTTATGGTGGAAAGTTCTTCAACTTGTACTCCTCTTGTTCTATCTCCTTCTCTTGTTGCTTGTACATATCTTCTATTTCTTTTAGTATTTGCACCTTGACTTATTGAGGCACAATAGAGAAATAGTGCATGGTCATTCCAGTTCCAACTAGATTATGTCTTACATGAGTAACTCTACTATGCATTATATGTCCACAAAAGCTGCATCTCATCACTATTGTTTCTTGACGTTGTTCTCAAACTTCTTTGTTGTAGTGGTCCTCAATCAAAGAGGAATCACGATTGTCAACCCTTCACACATGAAAAATTTGAGTAAACCGGTTTTAAGGAGAGAACATAGGACTTTTTCAGGTTTTATTTGTGTGAAAGCCTAATTAACAATGTACAACAAGAAAAATATAATCAATAAATTGTTTCCGTATAGTACAAATAAAGACCAAGCATATAACCAAACAAGCAAACCACACAGATGTCAATCATAGAGGCAAAATACTTCTCAATCTTTATCAGAGGATCTCAGTGCAATCATGTGAAAAAGCTGCAAGTATGTTGTGAACTCTAAGTACAAATTGTATTGTGAGCTAGTAGATAATTAAATTCAACCTCCATCATGGAGCTGCCAATGTGCTAGAACATACACAAATGAAGGCATTCCGAAAAAGTGCCTCACATTCGAGTCCATTCTTGTTTTCAAAATATTTGTTAGGGTTCTGATAACAAACTACAATAAGTTAACTCCCAATAAGCTAGATCACGATAATGTTCCGATATTCCAAGAACCAATATGAATCTTATTATCTAGGACTAGCTTCCTTACCCCTCCCATCCGTCCATAATCAAAATACGGAGACCCTCTCTGAAAATCCGTCCATGATGTGGGATTAACTTTTTTACCCTCTCTGACAATGTAGCGGGACTAACTTTTTTACCCACACCCGTCCATGATGTGGGAACCCTCTCTGCAATTGATTCACTACATTCGGGCGAAAATGTAGTGGCCCTTACTTACTTCTTACTACATTCGGGCTCTGCAGTACGTCGCTAAGTGGGGACGCCCCAAAGAAATGCTCATAATTTTTATAATCCATGTTATAAAAATCCGACGAAGTTTTACGCTGGCTGTCGGAAGCCTAACACAACCCTCCTCCTTTATCTGGGCTTGGGACGGGCAATGCAAGGGTAATCCCTTACATGGGCGGAGTTTGGTAGTAGATAAATATACTAGAAAGAATTTTATCATTTCCTTTAGAACATACTACTAATTGGTCATGAAACAATTTTGTTTTTTTAGATTGTACATAAAGTGAAGCTTTTGGTGAGAAATGCAAAGGTCATATATGCAATACAATTAAGAAACTGGGGGTGGGCCTTCTTGTTGTTAGGATCACAACAGTGGATCATTTAAGAGGTCATATCTCTTATTTTATCTATAGTTTATGGAACATAAGTACAACTAATAAAGAGCATGAATAGAGCTATTTTTTGCATTAAACAAAATCTAAAAAGATAATTAAGCAACATAAGAAAGGATAAGTAAATGCCTTCATTATCAAGAAATTGAACTTCAATATATGGGAGAGAGAGGCACCTAGAGAACTATATCTTAGTTACCCTAATTCCAACTTTAACATACAATCTTTTCTTATAAAGAACAAACAAGTGGACCTAGAGAAGGATTAATCTTCAAGCTTCTAGGACACTTGAGATTGACTGTCAAAAATGCGAACCAACACAATAGTGTAAACTCGCCAGGAAGAAAGGCACTTAGAGAGAGATACTACTATGCACTTGTCGAGAGAGAGTACCATGTATAGATGCTAGCATACCATCACCATCCTATCAAAATTGTGCCTTGCAATCGCCAACTCACCAAATAATGGAAACCCAATTCACAAATAAATAGAGAGAGGGGAAAAGGATTAGGGATTCTACTGGAGTCATTATTGAAGATGCTTGCCAGAGAGTGAGGGAGACCAATGGAGATTGGTTTTGAGACAGAGGGGGAGAGCCCATGTAAGGCTAGGGCATGGGGTCATTGACAATGTAATTAGGAGTTAGTATTTCTAGTAGTTCATAACCACCAGAAATAGTTATTAGTAAGTGCCGGAATTGAGACTCAAGACCACTGAAAAAAGTACTTAATCATTTCTAATAGTTTGGTCAATTGTTGATATTAAGAGTAGCATTGGGATGAGAAAAGGTAATGATGGAACTAGTAGGACCAACTAGACCTAGACCAAAACAAGAGACTTAAAATTGGATCTAGAACCAAACCCACTAGTGGAACCAGACCTAGGCTTGGAGGAAAGGTGAGTGAGTTTCACTTTCTAGTTTTCGTAAAGCTGAAATTGGACAGGTCTACTAAAACCTATCACCATCCTCTCATTACCTACTTGTCTTTCCCCTCCCTCCCCCTCTCTTTGCCTACATCTAGCATTAAAGGATGATACCTCCCTACACCATCAATAACCCCAACAAGATCTTAGACAGGACCAAAATGTGGAGATAATGGCAATTAGGGTTAGAGGAGTAGTTGTCGGTGTTGATTATAATATCTTGGAGGCTTTTGGAGAATAACTTTTTTCAAGAAATCGGCTTTTATGTTTGTACATATAATCAAACATAGAACCTCTATGAGATTGACCTTTTCTGGAATATATGAGTAATTTTGGATCCAATTAACATTTTTTAGTGTGTGAGGAAATGACAATTGATATTTTCTGCAGAATGTAGGGAACATAAATAGATGTTTACTTCAGAATATTGAGAACCAGGAACTAGTTCAATATATTGGTAAGGATGGCAATCGAATGAGTATAGCTGTACCCACCCCGACCCAAACCTTAACAAGATGAGTTATATATGTGTTACATATTATATATATTGCATACATACACACATATATATATATATATATATATATATATATATATATATATATACATATATATAAATAGATGTTTACTTCAGAATATTGAGAACCAGGAACTAGTTCAATATATTGGTAAGGATGGCAATCGAATGAGTATAGCTGTACCCACCCCGACCCAAACCTTAACAAGATGAGTTATATATGTGTTACATATTATATATATTGCATACATACACACACACACATATATATATATATACATATATATATATATATACATATATATATATATACATATATATATATATATATACATATATATATATATACATATATATACATATATATATATACATATATATATATATATACGCACACATAGAGAGACATATAATTGTGTTTTTGTATGCTTATATATATACACATCCATCCATCCATACACATAATATATAATGAAGCAAATCTAAAACTTTAAAACTTCTTTATACACATGGAAAAAAAAGTCTTGTGATCTCAATAAGCATGCAAAAAGTACATGATTGATTGGTTTTATTCATTTTAAGAATTAGATTAGATCTAACCATGTCATCTAATTTCATAGAATTCACACATAGAGAGACATATAATTGTGTTTTTGTATGCTTATATATATACACATCCATCCATCCATACACATAATATATAATGAAGCAAATCTAAAACTTTAAAACTTCTTTATACACATGGAAAAGAAAGTCTTGTGATCTCAATAAGCATGCAAAAAGTACATGATTGATTGGTTTTATTCATTTTAAGAATTAGATTAGATCTAACCATGTCATCTAATTTCATAGAATTCACATAGCCTAATTGATAATGACATACATCACAAGAGTCACCAATATAAATATAATCAACATTCTTATTATTAGCAACATTCAATTTGAATATGTTCTTACAAAAATACCATTTTTCAACAAATAAGACTCTCTTTTATAATTTGAATTTGTCTCCCTCAAATACACATTTAAACCCATACATGTTTAGTAAAGGTACTGACTCAAAATTTCATCTTATATCTGGAACATAAAATATATCCATAAAAGTGAGAATGTTTTTCAATATAAAATTTAGTTCCATAGAACCCTTTTTCTAAATAAACTATTGAAGCATTGTCCATATATAAAATGAGTCCATCTTTTCTCTAAAATGATGAAAAAAGACATTTTTTACATACATGATGAGTTTACGGTGGAGTTCATCCACCATGCACCAATATATTCGACTATATTCACCTCTATATTATCTTAATAAGGCTCTCCTTTGAATTGGAACACTCTAATTGATTCTCATCTAACTCTCATAATTCTCTTTCGTGAGAGATGAAACATTTCATTCATCGTCTCCATGTTCATAAATTTTCAAACACGGCTCTTGAAATCACTCTGTTAGAATAAGTAGCTAGGACCAATACAAATCAAGTAACAAAAGTCAAGAGCGGAGGAAGAAGACTCTAATAACTTTTTATTATTCTTATAGAATCATAACAATTTTATTACATTCATAGAGACAAGAGAACATTATAAACGTTTTTTTAACTTGCTTGACAAACCTTCTAGTAATAAAATAAGTAACTTTCCTAGAAACAATATTCGTTGACAATCATTTCCAAATAATAGAAACCAAATTAATTAGCTCTTGTACGTACTAACTCTCACAAAATAAGAAACCATTGACTTTCTAAAACCTAGAAATATCTAAGTAAATCAAGTTTATCTATCAACAAGTACTTTGACTAATTAAATTTTCCTGTAGTTTTTTTTCTCATAGCAAAATGTTGTTAGGTAGACCCCTTACCAGAGGTGCATACCCGAGGTATTATTGTACTCAATACCATCTACTTGAAGCCTTTTATTAGCCAATGTCCAAGGAAGGTGAGTGTGATTCCCTTGCTCTTTTGTGAATCTTCCACCGTCTCTGTGTGTGCAGGTTGTTGGTAGCGATCAAAATGATCGAAGAGAATCTTGTTATTGTTCCAATCAATTAAATTTGGTACTCCAAAAGAATATCCAAATATTAACTGGATTTCAGATTATTATTATTAGTATTATTCAGATTCAACATTCATATAGTTGAACCAAAAAGCTAGTCCATGATCTTCTTTCAGTTGTATTTTGAAATCTGAATTGGTACTGAACCATTTCGATTTAATTGTTGATTACTTTAGGGCATCTTGAATGGTTATTTAACATTACAAAATAAAAACTATAAGGTGATGTAGTTGGATAGCCTATCCAACTTGGAGTCCGATTTATATGTGATTCCGATATGGTTCTTCTGACAAGGTGCCATTCCCAATTCAAGTCCATGTCCTATTAGACCTGTGCTCCTTATGGCTTATGACCTTATTAGACCTGTGCTTTGGGCAAACAATCACTCAGACTTGGCCACTAGAGCAACTTCTTTTATTAGAAGGCCTTTGCGTTCTCGTTATAATCAAACTTGGGCCTCGGTGTGCAGTAAAAAGCGAGTCGTGCAGTTTTTACTCCATTATAAGGTCAACCAACGGATTTAGAATCGGAGTTCCAGTTCCTTAGTCTTGGCCTTGCAATCCAATACTCCTTTATTGAGACTTTCCTCGACCTTTTGTGTTACGTGTTCTTGGTTATCAGTCGCTTGAACATGGGCACTATCAAGAGGATGAAAGCTCTTGAATCCTAATTTTATGAAATGATTTTTCTGGAGTTTCTTGGAGAACTAGTAAGAATTGTTTATCCTTCCAACCAAGTTGATTAATGAATACTTGGTTACTACAGGGAGGTTGAAGCCAGGTTTTGCGTGTCACTAACAATATTTCATAATTGATTATTTTAGTTTGCTAAACAAGCCACTAATTGATTTGGTTAGTGCTCAGCTTGAGAAGATGATGAGCGTGCTCACTCATTAAGCAATCCAAGCTAGACAAGCATACTTGGTTGTCCCAGCTCGTATACGCTGAGTTATCTAAATTATTATGTGTGACATACATTCATTCATAAAGACGCCCCACTAATCTCATCAGGGTCAGGTTGAGCCTGCTATAGAGTAAAGCTCTTCCAGTGCTGGTTTTCGCCATTCACAAGGCTGGAGCTGAAGCAGGTGCTTAAGTAGAGATAATAGCTTTAATCTAGAGCTTGTTAGCAAAAGCCATTTCAGCATTTTGATTAAAAAATCGATTAACAGATTGTGCCTCGAGCAGCACAAATCTCTGATTTACAGGCTACCTGTGAAGCAAGTTTAGGACATGGATATATATATATATATGTATGTATATATATATATATATATGTATGTATATATATATATATATGTATGTATATATATATATATATATATATATATATATATATATATATGTATGTATATATATATGTATGTATATATATATACATACATATATATATATATATATATATACATATATATATATATACCACAGGCTAGCATTGCCCACTACATGGACTTTTTATTTTATGATCCTCGCTAAGTAAAATGAAAGCATAAGGTGACATGCAAAGCATGAATTTTGGAATCAAACCCCACTGGCAGGAAAGCCAACATTTTGACTATTAAATTAAAGCATCGATCTCTCGTGCCAGGCTCCGAGCCATTGACTTTGCATGTTCAGGCTACAGAAAAAGAGCACTGTTCTTCTTTGTTTCCTTTTCTGAACTTAATTATTGGGTATGGTTCTGTTAATTTCTTTTTGGATGCGATGTGGAGGTCAAAACCAGATGTACTCATCAGGTGTCATACTCACGGCCTTCAACATGTTGCACGTTGTGTAGTCATGTTTCTTTAAGTAGTCACGTTTCTTTAAGAACGATTTAAGCCCACCTGATATTAGCTGGGAGATCAGTTGCGATTGCTCATCATGCAGTCGTGTTTCTTTAGTGACGACAGGCCCACCATGTATCAGCCGGTGCAGGACGTACAAGTTTTTCAAGCAAATGTCCACGGTATTAACCATGGACAATACAGTTTTGCAACGCTAAAATGATAATGCTGCGGTTCTTAGGCAATGATACTGCGGCAAGCTTCCATTTTTTACTTAGCTTCTACTCTCTCTCTCTCTCTCTGTGTGAGGTGCGAATATAGTCGAGGAAACTTAAAATTATCCAGATCATCTGAGATGTCGACCAATGCCACACAATAAGTTTACGATATTAGCCAAGATGGCTTCGCTATATATATATAAGAAAAGACGGCATTACTGATTGAGAAAAGCTGCTCTTTAAGTGGCACGACAAAATGCAGGTTCGTTGTACAAAAACAGCATCATAGCAGGTCTTTGGTGGATGATGCTTTGGATTATGGGTAATTTTTTGTTTTTAAGAGTGATGGTAAACTTTAGGAGTGGTAAAAGTAGTGGGATGGAGTTACATAGAGTGTCTGTGGTGGTTATGTGTGGAGAACGTTTAGGGAGTGTGGAGAAATTATAAGAAGCGTTAACTTCATTTTGCTTTTTATTCTTTAAATGCACATAAACTTTTGTTTTGAAGATGTGAGAGAAAAGCTTGTTTGTTATCTTTTATTTTTTCACTGCCTTTTGTAATTTTTATTTCAACAAATTTTGTATCCAAGCACTAGGTTTGATCCAAATTGGTTCTCAAGCAAGAGTAGAGTTGGGACGATTTAGTATGGCAAATAATCAAAACATACTAAAACTATTGTAGTCCCTTGTCTATATTTTCTAATGAAAAAAATTATGATTTTTGGATAATGAAGATGCATATGCTTTAAATAAAAAGCAAAAGAATTTTAAAAATATGAATTCAAAGAATGTCAAAAGAAAGACGCAAAAGCATTGTTCATGATTCAACAAGCTGTTGACTAACAAATATTCGTGGATATTGCAAATGCCAAGACTTGAAATGATGCATGAACTATTTTGAAGCAAGAATATTATTAATCATATGAGAACCTTTGGTGAGAATATTGATAACTAGTAGGTTATAGAAAAAGTTTTAAGAAGTTTACCTCCCAAATTTGATCATATTGTCGCAACTATTGAGGAATCTAAAGATCTTTTCATACAGACTAGTAATTGTAAACACCCTAAATAAATTTTTTTTCTAAACACTCCTAATTTCGAAAGCCCAAAGGATTTAAAACCTTTTGCTTTAAAATAAAAATTTTAAATCTTTAAAATAAAGATTTTAAAAGGTTTCAAATTAAAGCTCAAAGGATGAGGCCCAGAGGATATGAACGAATCAGGCGAAGATCGAGGCGATGGTTGAGCAACGCCCTCATCAAGCACAAATCGTGTAAATCAAACTATGGATCGAGGAAGTGGACCACATCTAGTCAGGGCATGTCTTCATTAAAGATCAAGTCGAATGGGCCAGCATCATCACAAGGCAGCTCGAGTTGCTTATCATATCAAATCGAGTGAACAACTTGCTTGAATCAAGTACAACATTTTGACAAAGGTTGATCGACTTTGGCAAGTTGAAGTGCACTGCACCTTGGGTTGATTCCAAGGTCTTTTCAAGCCATGTCTAGCCTATGAACCAAATTTTATCAAGTGAAGTAAGACGAGCCAACAAAAGGAGCCATATCAAATTGAAGACCGGCCAATTGAACTTAGAGGCATCAAGCACCTAGCCGATCATGGCTAGGTGTACATGAATCAAGCTCACAACCAACCCACATGGGGTTGGTCCATGTTTGACCAAGGGGGGACCACTCTTCTCACTCCTCCACGTGAATTTAGTGATCCTGGCTAAGTAAAATGAAAGCATAAGGTGACATGCAAAGCATGAATTTTGGAATCAAACCCCACTGGCAGGAAAGCCAACATTTTGACTATTAAATTAAAGCATCGATCTCTCGTGCCAGGCTCCGAGCCATTGACTTTGCATGTTCAGGCTAAAGAAAAAGAGCACTGTTCTTCTTTGTTTCCTTTTCTGAACTTGATTATTGGGTATGGTTCTGTTAATTTCTTTTTGGATGCGATGTGGAGGTCAAAACCAGATGTACTCTTCAGGTGTCATACTCACGACCTTCAACATGTTGCACGTCGTGTAGTCGTGTTTCTTTAAGAACGATTTAAGCCCGCCTGATATTAGCGGGTGGTGGATCGAAAAGTTCTTTGGTTTCTTTTTTGGATACGGGTTTAGAGGTTAAAACCAGATCGACGTTTCAGTGTCAAATGACGGACCTTCACTCTCAAGCTGGGTGATCAATTGCAATTGCTCATCGTGCAGTCGTGTTTCTTTAATGACGGCAGGCCCACCATGTATCACCCGGTGAAGGATCTACAAGTTTTTCAAGCTGAAGCAAATGTCCACGGTATAAACCATGGACAATACCTTTTTATAACGCTAAAAGATAGTGCTGCGGTTCCTAGGCAATGATACTGCGGCTAGCTTCCATTTTTTACTTAGCTTCTACTCTCTCTCTGTGTGTGTGTGGTGACCCTTACGTGTGCATAATGAGATGCGAATATAGTCGAGGAAACTTAAAAATAATCCAGATCATCTGAGATGTCGACCAATGCCACACAATAAGTTTAGGATATTAGCCAAGATGGCTTCGATATATATATATATATATATATATATATATATCAGTAAAGATGGCATTACTGATTGAGAAAAGCTGCTCTTTAAGTGGCACGACAAAATGCAGGATCGCTGTACAAAAACTGCTTCATAGCAGGTCTTTGGTGGATGATGCTTTGGATTATGGGTAATTTTTTGTTTTTAAGGGTGATGCTAAACTTTAGTAGTGGGATGCGGTGGTTATGTGTGGAGAACGTTTAGGGAGCATGGAAAAATTATAAAAAGTGTTACCTTCATTTTGCTTTTTATTCTTTAAATGCACATAAACTTTTGTTTTGAAGATGTGAGAGAAAAGCTTGTTTGTTATCTTTTATTTTTCCACTATCTTTTCTAATTTTTATTTCAGCAAATTTGGTATCCAAGCACTAGGTTTAATCCAAATTGTTGCTCAAGCAAGAGTAGAGTTGGGACGATTTAGTATGGCAAATAATCAAAATATACTTGATCTATTGCAGTCCCTTGTCTCTAATTTTTAATGAGAAATTATTATTTTTGGAGAATGAAGATGCATATGCTTTGAAGAAAAGGAAAAGGATATTGAACAATATGAATTCAAAGAATGTCAAAAAAAGGACGCAAAAGCATTGCTCATGATCCAACAAGCTGTTGGCGAATCAATATTCCTATGTATTGCAAATGCTAAGACTTCAAATGATACATGGACTATTTTGAAGCAAGAATATTATGGAGAAGAGGTGAGAATATTATTAATCATATGAGAACCTTTTAGTGAGAATATTGATAACTAGAAGGTTATAGAAAAAGTTTTAAGAAGTTTACCTCCCAAATTTGATCATGTTGCGGCAGCTATTGAAGAATCTAAAGATCTTTCCATACATACTAGTAATGAGCTAATGTATTCACTTTTAGCATATAAAAAAAGATTAAAGAGGTCAACAAAAAAGTTTGTTGAGCATGCATTTCAGTGTAAAGTTCAAATTAGAAGTAAAGAAAATGACGATGAATGGTTTAGTAGAGGAAGATGTAGTGGTCGAGGTTGAGGTTGCTATTGAAATAGTACTCGTGGTCAGGGAAGAGGCTAAGATAAGGTAGATTTTAATGAAAAAAAGGAAAGTGGAGACAAAGGCAACTTCAAACCATTTGTCAAGAGAAAATAATGTTATTTTTGTAAAAGGTTTGGACATATTGAATCAAATTGTTTTAAGAAAGCAAAACAAAATGCTAATTTTGTAGAAGAGGAAGCTTATGCTTTTATGATATGTATAAATACCATTAATAGTAGAAATGATATTTGATTTATAGATAGTGGTCATAATAACCATATCAGGAGAAAAAGAATTGCTTTGCACCATTGATAATACAGTGAAGACACACGTTTGGCTTGGACATAACAACCGAGTAAAGATTGATGGAAAAGAAATAACTGTAGTAAAATTAAAGTCATCTATAAAAGTTTTGGCTCATGATGTTTATTACATTCCTGGTTTGACTCATAATTTACTTAATGTGGGTCAAATAATTTAGAAAGAATGCACAATTATTTTTGATAAAGACACATGTGAAATTAGGAAAAAGAAAAGTGGAAAACTTATTGCTAAGTCAAATATAGTGCATAATGGAATGTTTTTTCTTCAATTATAATGTTTGAATGATTGTACCTTATTTGCAAATGCTGTGGAGCAGTAAAAAAATTTGACATAAATGCTATGACCATCTACACTTTAATGAGTTAAAATTATTGAGTTAGAAAAATATGGTCTTTGATTTACCACCTGTTGATTTTCAAAGTGATATTTATGAATCATGCATTTAGGTAAAGAAACATAAATTATCATTTCCTGTTGGAAAAACATAAAGAGCAAAAAGACCTCTTGAATTAGTACTTGCATATATTTGTGACCCTATGAGAAATTTGTCTTTAAATGAAAGTAATTTTTTTTTTATCTTCACTCATCACTTCTCACATATGAATTGGGTGTATTTTCTAGCAAATAAGTGATAGATAATTCATAAATTAGAAGAGTTTAAAGTATTTATAGAAAAAGAAAGCAGATGCACATTAAAAGTTCTTTGTACGGAAAGAGGTGGTGAATTTTTATTCGATGAGTTTGACCTTTTCTATAAGAAAAATAGAATACACGTAAGAAAGATACTAGAACAGAATGGGTTGCTGAAAGAAAAATCATAACAATTGTAGAAATAACTTGAAGTTAAGTGAAAATCATTTTTCAAATTGTTTTTTGTAGAAACAATAGCAACATCAGGTTATCTTCTTAATATTTTGCCAAAAAGACTAATATGTAACCAAACCCACCATGAAGCTTGGTAGAAAAACAAGCCTAATGTAAATTTATGTATTTTGGGTATATTTCTTATACTTTATTTGACTCAAAGGAGTGTTCTAAAAAGATAAAAAGAGCAAAAATATATATATTTGTTGGATATTCTGATATTTCAAAAGGTTAGGGTTTATATAATCCCATATTAAAAATTGAATTATTTGATGAGATATTATTTTTGATGAAAATAGCTTTTATAAATAAGGCAAAAATAAAAACCTCCATAAAACCTTTTCTCAAGATGAATTTGAATCAAAAGAGTCAAATGAAAAAAGAGTCATCTTTAGGGACACAATTTTCTTTAATGACTTGAATTACAAGGATATTGAGCCAACATTGGATGATGAACTGCTCCAAAAAAGGTAAGATCACTTGATGAAATATATAAAACTATGTTTTCTTTGATGAGTTATGAAGAAATATATAATAATTAAAAATAGAGAAAGCCAATGGAAGAAGAGATGCATGCTATTGAGAAAAATGAAACATGTGAGCTAGTAGATTTAGTACCAAAAAATGATACAACTGACTCCAAATGTGTATTTCAAGTAAAGTATGATGTAAATGGTCATGCATCCAAATATAAATCAAGATTATTCATTAAAGGTTATCCTAAAAAAGAAGACATTGATTTATTTGAAACTTTTTCACTTGTAGGAAGATTTGAAGCTATTAGAATCATTTTGGTAATGGAAACTCACTTTCATTAGAAGGTTTTTTAGTTTGATCTAAATCTATATTTTTAAATAATTATTTAAATAAAGAAGTTTTTGTTGAACAACCATAGGGATTTATTATTGAAGAAAAGAAAAAAGTTTATATCTTGAAACAAGTTTTATATGATCTTAATAAGACCCCAAGAACATGGTACAATTGGCGTACATTTATATATAGATGATATTATTTTTATGAGTTCTGGGCTTATTAAAGAATTTGAAAAAGGTATGATGGATAAATATGAAGCGACTCATTTGGGTCCATTGCATATTTTTCTTGGGTTTCAGATTAAGCAAATTTGTTATGATATTTTTGTTTCACAAGAAAATTATTCATTAGACCTACTAAATTTTTTTAATATGATGGATTATAGGGGTTGTTATTCTCCTTTGAATGCATATGAAAAGTTGATTGTAGATGATAGAACTACAAAGGATAAGCAAAAATATTTCAGAAGTATAGTTGGAGGATTAATGTATTTGTCTCATACGCGTTCAAATATATTATTTTCAGTCAGTTTGATTTCTAGATTTTTGCAAAATCTACTAATGCATCATTTAGGGGTAGCAAAGTGGTATTGCATTATATTCAATCTGTATCCAATTGGAGGATATATTATAAACTTACAAATACTTTTAATCTAGTGATTGGGCATATTCAACTACATATTGAAAAAGCACAAGGAGGTTCGTATTTATTCTCAAATCTTGAGTCATTTCATGGAGATCAAAAAAGCAAGCTTCAATTGCATTATCATTATTAAAAGTTGAATATATTGCCTTATCAACAACATATCAATCAATATGGATGAGAAGAATTTTAGAAGATCTACATGTGAAACAAACTAAAGCAACATAAATATTTTGTGACAATAAGGCAACCTTTTAATGGCTAAAAATCCAACATTTCATGGAAGAATGAAACACATCAAGATTCATCATCATTTTATTCGTGATGCAATTGCAGATGACAAAATTATTCTCAAGTATTGCTCTATAAATTATCAAATGACAAATGGATTCACAAAAGCTCTTTCCTATAAAAAATTTGTTTAGTTTAGAGCTTCTCTTGGTATTGAATAATTTCACATTATGGAGAGTAATGTTTGATGATGCTTTGGATTGTGGGTAGTTTTTTATTTTTAGGAGTGGTAAAAGTAGTGGGACAGAGTTACATATAGTGCCTACTTTTAAGAGAGTATGGTGGTTATGTATGGAGAACTTTTAAGGACGGGAGAAATTATAGAAAGTGGTGTTAACTTCTTTTTGCTTTTTGTTCTTCAAATGTACGTAAATTTTTGTTTGACATATGTGAGAAAAGCTTATTTGTTATCTATTATCTTCTCTTTTTTTCTCTACCTTTACTAATTTTTATTTGATCATTCTTAGTATGTTGCTGCAGAGTCATGCCTATTGACAACTGAGTAGTCCCACTATCTGTTGATAGCCTCTTTAGCATTCAGTTAATGATTTTCAACGTATTTCACGCATTCTCTCTTTCTATGTTTTCTTTTCATGGTGGCTCTTCTTCATTGCTTAACTTAAATCGCCACTACAACAAAGCTGCAACAAGAGACTATATATGTATAAATATATATATAGAGAGAAGGAGATTGACCAAGACCTTTAAAATTTTCTGTCACTGCATGAGCAACTCGGGTTAGCAGCTTATGCAAGACCCTTATACGTGCACACAATGAGATGAGAATAATGCTCAGGAGCCTTAACAATTTATACCCAAATCAGCTTGAGATGTAACCAATGCTTATATGTATGTATATATATATATATATATATATATATATATATATATATAGAGAGAGAGAGAGAGAGAGAGAGAGAGAGAGAGGATCTCAATTTAAGAAACAAATCGAAAGAAGGAACCCCAAGGAACTTTTGTAAGCCACTACATCATGCATATGGATGACTCATACAAGGCATTTAAACTTGACAATTAAGGGACCAACCAAAAGAAGGAACCTAAGGCTGTATTTAGTGTTGTGGTGCCATGTCCTTGGTATTGGAATTGTAGACCTAGACCGACATGAACTTATAACCATGGTTATGAAAAACTATGTTTACCTTTTTTTTCATGAGAGGTACTGACACTTGAGTTTTTGTTTGAGGTGAGGTAGCTACATGAGAGAGCAAAAGGTACTTAGATTTTTGTGGAAAGCCCTTGGATCCAGTTCTCATGGCTCACCTTCCCCTTTATGCTAAAGCATGACTCAAATTGGGCCTCTAGAACAACTATTCTACGCCACTACATCACACATGTGGATAGCTAATAACAAGTGATATTTAAACTTGATAGTTACAAACCTAAACCTAGACATCTCCAATCTTGACTCATTCCAACATGTCCACCCCCAGAACTTGCCAAAACCATAATCCAAGTACCATACTTTAATCAAAAGGGTATATCACACATGTGGATACTTTAAGAAACTAGACTTGGTAGTTTCACTCCCTAGTTGTGACTTCTATCAAAGACTTTTTTATTTCTTTTCTATAAAGACCTAAAAAGTTTTTTAAATTGTGAATAATTATATGTTGATTAACTTTTATGAGGAAGAAAGAAAAAGGGAAGAGGGTAGCATGGGAATAAGAGAAGGTAATGGTGAAGAAAAAAGAGACAAAGGACAATAAATGGTTTTGATTTGAAGAGAGATGTTGACAAGCTGAAAGAGTAGAGAGAAATGCCAACAACCACATAGATGGACAACCTGGGTAGTAGGCTAGCAACATGAATGTGAAAGAGCAAGAGAGAGTTTTGAAACTCAAACTTATTAGACAATAGAAGGGATAGGACCATCCAGACAAGGACCAAACCTGGAATGAGCTTGAAACTAGATCCAGAAATAGACTAAAACTGGTGCAACCAAACCCATGCCTGGAGGAAATGTGAGTCGGTTACAGTTTCTGGTTTTTGTGAAACTGAAACTGGACAGGTCTTTGGAAACATACTATGGTCCTCTTGTGGCCTTCTCCTGGCACCCCCTCTCTTTGTGTGTGTGCACGCCTACATCTAGCTTTAAAGGATGTGGGATGAAAGAAGGAAATGTTGGTGAAAAAAGAGAGAAATGTCCGGAAATAGTAGCTTTAAAGGATATGGGATGAGAGAAAGTAATGATAGTGAGCGAGAGAAAAGATAATAAATAATTTTGACATGAAGAGAGAGATATTGACAATCATTTAATGAAAGATGAGAGAAATACTAACAAGCATAGAGAGAAAAACTGAGTAATGGGCTAGTCACCGAAGCTACCTGAATGTCAACAAGGAAGAGCGAGAGAGAGTTTTGAAGTTTAAATTTATTAGATAATGAAACCTGTAGGACCAACTGGACTCGGACCAAAACTAGGATGGGCTTTAAACTCAATCCACAACTAAATTAAAACTAGTGCAAGCGAAACCACACACATAGGAAAGGTTGGTCAATTCCAATTCCTAATTTTCGTGAAATCAAAACTGAACAAGGCTATCGAGACCTACTACGGTCCTCTCGTTGTCTACTCGCCTTTCCTCTCTTCCCCTCTCTCTCTCTCTCTCTCAATCTGCCTGTGCCTAACTTTAAAGAATGTGGGATGAGAGATGGTAACGATGGTGGAAAGAAATAGAGAAAGAACATTAAATGGTTTTGACGTAGAGAGAGATATTGACAAGCATTTAATAAAAGAGGAGAGAGAAATGCCAACAAGCATAGAGAGAACTTGGGTAGGAGATATTAGAGAAAGGGTTCATTAATCCTAGAATATCTCTCTAGGATGCACCTATCCTCTTTTAAAAGAAGAAAGGTTGTCTCGCTTCTGCATCAATTATTGAAGCTAAACTAAGTCATGATAAAGAAGAAGTGCCCTCTACCAATAACTAATGATTTATTTGACCAATTACAAGGTGGTAGCATGTTCTACCGTATTGATTTGTACTAAGGTTGTTATCAACTTAGAAATCAAGCTACAACACAACTTTTTGCACCACATATGAACATTGTGAATTTCTAGTAATGTCATTCGGCTTAACTATGTGTCTTTAACTTTCACGGATTTGATAAATAGAGTATCTAGAGATTATCTTAACATATTTGTGGTTGTCTTTATTGATGATATACTGATATACGACAGAAAAAGAGCATACCTTTTGCTATTAAAATGATCACAAGAAAATCAAATTTATGCCAAACTATCCAAATATGTGTTCTAATTGAGACAAGTGGTTTTTATGGATCATATCATCTTTGAAGAAAGTGTCTCAGTGGATCCCACAAAAGTTGTGGCCAATTGGGACTGGCCCCAAAATTTTATTGTGGATTGTGATTAGGAGGTAGTCCTGGGTTGATGTAGGTAAAAGTTTCGATTTGTAAGCATATGTGAAAGCATGACCCAATGTATGTATGTGTCTCTAGAAACTGATTTTTCTAGTGTGACTTAAGGAGACCACACAAACTGAGGGACTAAATCCTTTTGTGGCGTGATAGTGAAGGGTAGGTAAAATAGTAGTCTTGATATCAAAATTAAAAGATACATTATTGTTGAATGTTGTGTTATACATTATCATGCCTTACAAAACTCATTCAACATGGACATAGGATTCATCCATGCAACATGACAAAATTATGTGGACTGTTGACTAGTCATAGTTGTACAATCCCATAAGATAAGAATATAAGACATATTTTATTTATTTAAAAATAAAGTGTTCAAAACATGTGGTGGTGTAATCAGATCTATTAGAGTTCATCACAATTAGGAAAAGTCAAATTGTTTATAGCATATAGTTGATTCTGACAGTGCGACGCTATTGAAAGATATATTCAATAATAATCAATCCGAATATGATTACTCCACAACTACAAGCACACTGATATATGTACAAAAATCTATTTCATATACACAACCAAGCACTCATCAATAATGCATTTCTAGTTCCGATATGAAGACCACTATTGTCCATCGACTAACCATGTCTTTGAAGGCTCCTTCTCCCTCCTTTTGACTTGCCGCATGGTTTTCTAAGGTCACACAAACACAAACACATAATACCTCCTCGGGTCTACAGTAGGAAACCAGTCTCTAGACACTTACACATATACATAGGGTGATTCTTTCGTATATTATGTACACAAACCAAAACTATTATATACATAAACTTGGGACCACCTCCTAGTTACTATTCCATAATCCAAATCCATATGTATATATCTTAAGTGTCTCATATAACTTAACAAGTATTAAAATAGTTCTCTTTAAAATCCTTACCTTGGTATGCCATATGATATGACACAAGATGCCAAATGCAACTACAAGGAGGGGAGAGCATGAAAAAATGAAGTAGCCAATGAGCTCGCACCAAGCAATACACACATCTATGAATTTGCATCTCCATGGTGACACCACTCATTCAGATAGTTGAGAAAAGGGAATACAATTCCAAACCAATTGATGTTACATTCTATATAAAAAGACCTACGAGTTAGCACTACTTTATACCACCATCCACCATCATATGAACATGCCATACTACCCTGGAGCAGTTGGATCCATGTTAGATAATATTTTACTCGAGTTCAAGCATACTCATGCAATGCAAGTAATAAAACCATTCCAATACATCCAATAAGCAATCATATACAAGGTTTCAAAGCATTAAAAGGCAGTTCATGATCACTTCCATACTAAAGTCAATCAAAACTATCTTGTACCCTGCATTCAAAGGCGGAACACATCAACCAACCTAAACGCCCATGTTTGATCCAACTTTCGATAAACAAATTCCACACAATCACCTCAATCTAGTTTCTATATTAGTACAAAAATGTTTTACCAATATGCTACGCTTAATGATGAATTCAACGGTTCAAACCATGTCAAAATCGAACTTTAAACAATCCTAAAAAATAAAAGCCCATTTTGGTTATGTTTGGATCGAGACAAGGGAACTTGATCCATGTTGTTTCTTTGAATCGATCCTTGCTCACAATCTACACACTTGGTGCAGACCTGGATCGATGTCCCTCAAGTACCGGATCCGAGTCTAGTTTAGGGTTACCACTAGCCAACATGGAGACTGAGATCCATGGATGTTCAAATCCATCATTTTTGGTGGTGTTTTCGTCCATCAAAGGATCTAGCTAAGGACTAAACTCCTTGACCATCCTTTTGTCTCAAATAACTATCGCAAGCGAGTGGCGGTTCACTGAATTTTTGAATGAAAAGGGCAAAACACATCTTCCTCTAGAAAGCACTGATTTTTGGTATTTCTCAAGGTCGATAAAGCCCAAGAATAACCCACAAGCCTTACCTCCCCTTCCTCCTTTCTTCTTTAAGTTCAAAAGATAATGGCTTACTAATTCTTTGAAAAATACAAAATGGGAAAAGAATGTGGAGTTTACCTAAAAAACAACCAAAATAGTTTCTCTTCGATGAGATCTTTGACTTTGCAACCACCCCCGAAGGTAGCAACTCCTCCCTCACTTATTTTCCTTCTATCTGCATTGTGGAGGGGGGTGTTATCGACTCTATCCCACTTGCTCATGACAGCCACAAAGGGGACCCCCATGGCCATCGAGCACGAGGAGGCATTTCAAATCCCAAGGTGTGAGTCATGCTTGATGCAGCTTGATCTGACCTGGGTATCACAACTTACCCACTTACAAAATTTTTATTCCTATAAGTTAGTCATACCTGAACATATAAATATTCTCCCACGTCTCCTTCTCCAGTTACCAAGTGGCTTCTATTAGTGAGTGATGACTCCACTAGAGTTTGACCAGTCTTAACACTGTTGGCATAGGACCTGCTCCTTTCGATCGATTATGTAGATAGGATATTCTTCACAAGCATGGTCCTCTTGCAATTCAAGTCGCTTAGGTTCAAGTACATGAGAAAGATCGGGAACATACTTACGCAACATTGGCACGTGAATCAAATCGTGGACTTCGGTCAATACTGTTGATAAGTCTAATCTATAAGATACCTCTCCAATTATTTTACTAATTGGGTATGGTCGCATATATCAAGCGCTTCAATTTACATTTATATGCTTAGGAAAAAGCATGACAGTGAGTCTTCGGTGTAGATTTCTTCGAAGTATTTTGGCAAATAGAGTCACTGGGGAAAAATCACAAAAACCCATGCTAGATGAGATCTTCTACATGGACTCTTTGGCTCCATAGAGTTCAATTTTTTTCCATTCTAACACTTGATAGAAATAACATAAGCATAACCAAGATTAAGTGTCATATGAACTTAATGAAATAACATAAGGGAAATCAAAGTTTTACCTTTTATCACTCATACTTCCAACAAATACGAGTCATTTTTGAGTATTGGTGTTTGATGAACTACCAAACATTATCCTGCGTTTTGACGATAAAGTAGTCAGGTTCTCATATTATCCTTCTAACTTCTCAAATCTATCTTTCAAATATGCATATTTTTTCAAGTACTTAATTTCGTTTTTTCATTATAAGCAACTCTATCTAAAGCACTTTTATATCATCAATTTCTTCGGCCATTCCGTTCCTAGCCTTTCATAATTGACCTTTAAATATGAAAATTTTACTATGACTTACTCGCTACCCATACCTGACTACTCTCGAAAACTTGATTTTCAATGTCTATTAATAGCTTTTGACGTAGCTATACTAGCATGCTCAACTACCATTGCTTCAATTTTGTCTAACAACTCATCCAATTATAATTAGCAAATATTCAAGTCAAACCCAATTCAAAGCTATTAAATTTGGAACACTAAAAATTACAAACCTTCGATTTCAAAATAACTATATTATTCACATAACGTTCATTCTTTCTTATAGAAAGCTCCTTCCACCACTCAAGATTGCTTAGCTTCCTTCCATGTAGCTCTATTTGTCATAGATAAAACTTACAATTATAACTAGCAATTAAAAAGATATAATAAAGATATAAAGGTCAATGGTTATTGTAACAAAATGATATTTTTCCCTTCTCTCTAATATGAGCATTATAACACAATAATTACAGTTTTTCTTATTTTTCTGTATCTTATCTCTCTACTATGGGAAACATATATCTTTTTCAATACATTCTAAGCCTAGTTTTTGAGACCATTCATAGGTCTTTTGTTAGGTACAAGTACTTCTGTTTTCATATACACATCATTACATTTCTTCTTTAATTTGTAAGGTGTAGAAGAGGTGTCTTTTCCACTTCTTGCTTACAAAACATGTATACACTACTCAAAATAGTTGGACTCTTTTTGCTTTGTCTATGAAAACACATTTCTCCTTAAAATAAAATAGTTACTTCATCACCAAATACAATATTTGTTGTATTATCATTGCTCCACTCCATGAACATGAGAAAGAGATTATTCATCCTTGTGTAACATCCAAGGTCATGCTTGAGTTTTCACCCTTCTCAAGCAATGGTAAATCATTGGAATTGAAAAATATAGTTGTCCATTTCTTGTTGTATGAAGGTAAACAAGTATGTAGGAGGGTTGAAGGGTGTTACTATTCATACTCCCACTTTTATTATACATACATTACAAAAATACCCCTACACTCACTTTGACTCTCCCTCATATACAAGATAATCCTCCACCACGCTTCTTCCTTACAACGAGCAAGCCCACTAACATGTGTGGCTTGAAGGATTGTACTTGTATCGATTAAGGATTACTCATGAGTACTTAACACCTCTACAACATTACTTCTCTACCATACTTCCATTATTTCTTCAAGGATCATGCTCACATCGATTAAAGGATCATGTTTGTAATCATCATTTATTGTCTATGATTTTTCAATGAAAATCAAGTATGGTAATCTTTCTAATCATTTTTTTTATTTTCTTGTTCTTTTTTTATAGAGAAGCAATTAGATCTGCCATGTTTTATAGTTCTGAGTGTAGGGCAGTTAATCATCAACATGTACAAAAGATGTCTATGAAAAAAATGAAGATGTTGAGATGGATGTGGTCATACAAGAAAAGATTGTATACATAATGAGGTTATTAGAAATAAATTATGTGTGGTACCAATAGAGGATAAAATGAGAGAATATCGTTTAAGGTAGTTTGGACATATAGAAAGAAGATCAAAAGAAGAACCTGTAAGAAGGTATGAAAAACTAGATTTTGAAAGTATTAAAAGAGGTAGAGGATGACTACAAAAGTGTTGGAAAGAAACAATAAAGAATGATATAGCTTATTGTGAGTTAACTGCAAACATGGCATATGATAGGGCTTTATGGAAACAATTAGCCGACCCCATCTAGTATGGGAAAAGGCTTAGTTGTTGTTGTTGTTGTCTTCTTGTTCTTTTTTTAATAATTGTAACTGGCTAACATTGTGTGTAAATATGTAGGGATTGTTGAAACTGGTGATATGCTACATGCAATACAATGTTGTGGTTCAATGGTTGTTTTTGAGAGAAGATGGAGCAGTGTTAGAAAATTAACAAGATATTGTATAGTAGTATGGGTTATCTAAGTATGAAGGTTTGTTATGTCAGACATTGGATCAACCATTGCTCATTGTCTTTATTTAGAGATGACTATCCCTTTCCATGATGTTTATGAGATTCTAGACCTTTCGATAGGTGATCACCTTGTAGACTTCACATAAGTGATAGAGACAGTGAATAAGATAGACATCATGGCAGAACTAATGGGTATGGATTATGATGAAATGAAGTTACAAATGAAGTATGAAAGTATGAAGTTCGAGATGATCTGGTTACATGATGAGAGAAGAGAGGCTATGTTTGAGTAAAAGGTATTATTTTTGTTGTATCATATAGGGTGTACTATATATCAGGATTAATCGAGAGATAGGATACTAGTTTATATTATGCAGTTATTAGCCTATGCCTTACCAAGGATTGACAAGTATCTTTGGGATGTAGTAGCATTGGCCTATTTGTCTAGACACTTAGAGAAGGCTTTCAGCATAGAGTTACACAACCTTAGTGGCCACAATACTCTGTTGTAGGTATAATTGCTCATTTTGATTGTCTCTATGTAGCAATAATAATTTCATAATTAAGTGATAGCAAAATATTTTAATATGAGTATTTTTCAACCTTTAGAGTGAGGGTGTACCTTTCATGGGCCGATAGGCAACCTCGTGCAACTAGGTAAATGAGAAGTATCAATCATAAGAATCTTTCTATTAATCATCTTACTGTGTATTATGAGCAGTTAGACTCAATACAGGCTTATGAAGTATGTGAGTATTGATGCGTATTTGGTTGTATATTTGGTACTTTCATAATAAAAGTTTGTTGTTCTTTATACAATAAATGTTATCATAATAACATCAATATCATTTGCTCTATGTTCTTTTCACGGATAACATGACAACTTTATTGCTCGAAAAGATACATGGATGATACCTATCACGTGTCCCAGTCCTATGGATGAATTCAATGTTCGACATCATGGAGCAATATATGCCAACCCGAGTTGCTCATCAATTTGATCATTATCAACGGATCCCAATTGATCCACTAAGACCCATTATAGCACATAAGCCAGTAAAGCCATTGAGAGATTTTGTGCATCACTACGGATACCTTCATTCTAGTTAGGCAAGCATCCTTTAATGTTAAGGATAATAAAT
This sequence comes from Brasenia schreberi, assembly GCA_036023115.1. Lineage (NCBI taxonomy): Eukaryota > Viridiplantae > Streptophyta > Magnoliopsida > Nymphaeales > Cabombaceae > Brasenia > Brasenia schreberi. The sequence continues at coordinate 5,013,005 of JAYKKT010000079.1, forward strand.
TAGGCATAGTATTCTTTTATTTGACTTTTATTTGATAGTTTATAGTTTATAAAAGTATTCACTCATCTATCATGTTTTGTTGTTGTAGTGTATTGTAGATCCTATAGAGGATAAAACTGTGCTATGGATATTGAGATAGTATTCACGTATGTTGCCATTAAGGTATGATGTGATAGACCTCCTTTAACAGCTTTTGCAAATTGATGATTGACTAAATGATGAAGAGTAGATGTAATTAGTCAGGGTGCTTCTCATTATACATGGTTGCACATGTATTTGTAACTAAGTCGATGTACATTTATTTGTAATTGACTAATTGAATTCATTTTTTATATAATTGATCTCATCTTCTCTCTTAAGAGATCCCTTCTCCCTCTCTCTATATACAAATGCAATACAATCATGACACCTCATTGGAGGAGACATGACCACGTTGCATCTCTTTCTCTATGATGTGAGCACTATCTTATTGTTACCAAATAGAAGAAATTGAGGCAAATAAATAAAGTAATTATACAACTAGGCAAATAAGTAAATTGATATTACAACTAAAACAAAAAGACTTACAACTTTTCATAAGTAGTTGATCGTGATTGACATTATATATGTTATCATCACCCAATCCTCTCAATTCTAGGTAGGTTGTAATACACTTGTGGAATGGTAAATCTCAATTAGCAATGCTTTTATGTTTATAACACTATTAAGATAAAAAAAAGATGGCATCAAGATCCATTCATCATATGTATATGCAAAAAATGCAATATAACTCATAAAACTCAATACAAAATTTTAATATATAACAAGTTGACAAACATGTCTTTACCACTAAAAAATATCATGCAGAATCATCATAGTACATGTGGCACACATCTTGTATAGGTGGATGGCCGTCATCTAATACTAATGGAAGGTAAGTTATCATCTCAATCCTACATAATTGTACTAATTTCTGTTCCACACAATAGCTATGACCTAATCCACGCTTGACATAGATATCCAATGTGTAGTGAGATATTGACTATTCTCCCAATATGCAATACAACATAGGTATAGTGCCAAATCCCTCCTTCCTCTATAAAATTTGTAGAGTATATATATTGATGATATACGACCTCTCTAAAATATAGTACATGAGTCTTAGGCTATCATGTCTCACCCTATCCTAAAAGGTCTTCGATGACACGATACCTGCAATTACCATATCTAAGAACATTCACCTTTCTTTTAACATATAAAATCATAAACTAAGATATTTGCATCTTGTTGGCCTGCCCAAAATTTAATCTTTTGATATTCTTTTATCACAAGGAGTATTAATCTGTGAAATAAGGGAATCCTAGGCAACATCGGATAGAAGGTCAAAACTACTTGGAAACAAAAGACCTCGTCTAGAAGACACTCCATGTTTTCGGTTATGTTCATGTTCTTGATTCATCCTGGCTTTTATCAAGTAATACTCCTCTCTACATGATCCCGTAAAAATAACCTCTCTTATGAGATACTCCATGTCCTTGGTCATCCTCATGTCCGTGATCAATCCCTTTATAAACCACAAAGGGGTGACTCTTCCAATATAGTGTGACAGGGATTTAGATGCTCATGCAACAAGTCAATCAACTTGCATTGTTTTTCAAATTAGGATGAGTCAATAAACTGGTGGACAACTTCATGCATCTTAGTTGCGATTCTCTAGTCTTCATCTTCATTGCCAAGTGTATGTAGCCTTTCTACCTCCATGTCAAGCTTCTTCCAAAAGAGATCCACTATAAAAAATTATAGTGGCTCACTATTTTATGACAGTAACTCCAATTGCATGCCATACGATACCCCATGAGACCACCATAGTATATGTCAACATGAAATTGAACCAATAGTTATTGTTTTCAAATGATTCATCTCTTTGACAATTAGATCAAGTGCATGATATGAGTCTCTTCTTTGTAGACCTTTTATCATATCTTGTGTATAATCAAGACAATGTATGTTGACAATTTTGATTGCTTAAATGACTTTTTCAGTTTTGTGATTTATAATTCAGTCAACGAATGAAGTGGGGTTCATATCATATTGAACCACCCAATAGAGCTATCGAGAAACCTTTTTAACATTTTGGTTAGTTGTATGAGTATTGTAATGCATCACCTTGTTCATCCATGCTGATACTATCCTCTCTTTACATGGACACAACTATTGTTCCTTAATATATAGAAGAACAACACAAAAATTTTCTACTTCACCTTATTCATAGTCAATGCCTTTGTGTACATGCTCTCATCTATAGAGTCAACAACCTTCTTCCAACTTTCACTAAATGTAGTGCCTATTTTTTTATTCCTCATCAACTAAATACTAAATACCTTAATGTTCTTTGCAATATAGTGTTCGCATAAGAAATATGCTACCTCTAAAATTATGATCATAACTGCATTCATAAGTGTTAGATCGTGATCACTATAAATTATATACGAGAATCTATTCGACATATACAACTTCCTAATACATCTCAAGACCAACACATAATTATCTTTTTTCTCTACACATATAAAGCAAATAACATAGAAAATCTTATGGATTGACATAAATCCTACAACCTCAAGAAGGCCAAACTCCAATACCTTTGGGATTGCATGTAGCAACTAAATTGACAAAGGATGTGCAAACACAATATTGCTAGCAATATCCGTATCTAGTATCCTATAATACCAAGTGTGGTACTGGTGACTCTAAATTATAGAATAGTTATTGCAAAATAGTTTAATGACTCATTTCTTGTTTCCTAATTTTCATCCTTGTATTATAAATGTGACTTGTTTTGGTAATACTTAGATCATTAAGATGTTTCAACTACGACAAAATATATTTAGACTTATAATGACTTTTACTTCTCTCTTTTATCATATTATACTCAACATCATTCAATCTACTTACAAATGCATGCCCTCTTAAAATACAAGACTACAGGGTGACTATGCATGTCATTGAGCACATTCAACCTCCAAACCATCAACTTCACTCTCTACTATAAGTGACAATGAGTATTTCACTCAACATCAAAGGATTAAGCAACTTACCTTTCCTTGGCCTGATTTGGTAAGTTCTCCAAATAGCAGCCAGCCGAATTTATTATCTTGACAAAGGCTGGCCGAGCCCAACAAAGTGGGTGCAACCACCTTGAATTGATATGGTAAGTCAACCAAAAAGGTTGCAGCCGACCTGAACATGGAAGGTCTAGCCAACTCCAGCAATTTTCTTACAAAATCCTAGTCAACCTCAACATGGCCAGTATCTTGCCAAGTTGAGTCGGATAAGTCAGATTCAATATGGAAGGAAGAAGGGACAACAGTTGATGGCAACGACTTATTAAGCCAAGTCTAGCCTTGGCCGAACCCAACTGCACTTACCTAGGCCAAACCCAGTTGCACTTACCTTGGCCGAACCCACCTTCCTTCTCAAGTCCTAGCTGAACCCAACAGCAACGTGGACAACATGGTATCTTCTAAATCCAAATGGAGCTGAATTCAGTAAGCAAGGCCAACATCTACTTACCATATCATATGCCAGCCTTTTTTAGCAAGTAGGAGCAACACTCTCTTACCTAATTCCAACAGAATTCTCAGCATGGTAACTTGCCACACTACATGGGTAGGTTGACTTAAAAAGAGCTGCCACAAAAAGGCAGCCCTTTGCCCGTAAAAGGGGCCTGAGGGGCGCTGCAAAGCATTCAAGATCGAGTTCAATCATCCATCATCAAGTTCCATCAAATCATCCACAAAAATCATCCAATTCGAAAATCAACAATCCAGCAAACAGTCAACCAAGGCCCATCATCTAATGATCCAGCAAGAGGGAGAGAAAGAGAGGGAGAGAAAGAGAGAGAGAGAGAGGAAGAGAGAAAGAAGAAGGGGAAGGTACGCCGCCATAAGCCGCCAGCCAATCCTTCCACCATAGGTCCACTCTTCCCTTATTTTTTTAATTATTGTCTCTTCTTTCATTAAGATTAATTGGGTTGTAATTAAGGAGCTCATGTCTCCATTATAAGGTATTAGTTAAAAATCATATGTTGCCCCGTCTCTTTTTCATTCATATGCTATTTGTTATATGTTTTAATTTCAATCCTTTCTACTCCTATATATAATATAAGACCATATAACACTTAATTCCCTCTATGCCCGTGTTATAATTATAATTATATTATTTTAAATTGTTGTAGATTAATTTTTAATTCGGACGAAAGCACATGCACGAATCTTAAAATCTGTTTTCTCTACTCTCCACACATCTGGTAAATGATTTTTATTTTTTTATCCCCTGTTCTTAATATTATGAAATTGTGCACATCTAATCTAAACACAGACACTATCTACAAAAATTTCAAGAATTTTAGTCTTATTCAATATCGTGAATAAAATCGAAGATGATTTAACAAAAATGGCTCAAATTCTGTAAAAGCAAAAGTTCCTACAATAGAGGTTGGGTAATAATCCCATATCTTTATATACAGTGAATCATTTTTATTGAAAAAGAGTTCCACTGGAAATCTAAAATTTATATCTTTGTAACAAGGCCAATTTTATAAAAATCAAAAATCTGAGCATAAAGATACAATCGTTATTCTAAACCTCTCATTTTCTGGTATAGTTCTGTCCCGAATATCCGAATGGGGTCTATTTTTGGATTTTATTGTATAAATCTATAGTATATAAAATAAAAATAAAAATAGTTTCTAAATCTTTATATAAAGATATATCTTTTATAAAATTTTGAGAATTTTTGGAGATTCAAAAGTTGTTAAAAAAAAATCAGAAACAAGCCTTTGAAAACAAAACTAGTTTCTATTTTTTGAAGACTTGGAATGTTTTTGAATTAGGAAGTTAAATTATGATTTTTGTCAAGTTTTGGAATTGAATTTGGTTTTGAAAACTTATCGGATCTCGAACAATTTTTAAAGCATCTAGGTTGACCCTTGAGCATCAGTTCAAGAAGGCTTACGTCGAAAAGAACTCACTTATCCACAATCGCTATACGAAGTTAGAAAATCAACTTTGATAGTTTGTGCAAACTAGTTGGCACACTCGCGCACTAGACGTAGTTCACTTATTTAATTGCAAGTCTCTACATAGACTTCATAATAAAATTCACATCTATAGTTTTGGCACGCTCGGTGGGAAATGAATCTTTGAAAATTGTTTGATTCGGTCTTGTTTTTCCAAACACAAACCAATTTCAAATCATGATTTTAAACTTTTTTTTTAAATCCTTTGTTTTGAGTTCAATTATAGCAACTCATTTATGTTAAGTTTGGATGATTCCTTTGAAAATATGTCAAGGAGGGCTTCATCTAATTTTCAAAATCGGTTTTCGAAAACCACATAAAAATCCTCTCAAGCCCGAGATGAGAGAATTGCCTTTTTGAAGAGGAAAATTAAAAGGAAAGTTGAGGCCCTAAACTAAGAGGTCAAGGCCTATTGTTCGCATGAAAAATCTCGGGTACATAGGGAGAAAAACTATACCCAAAAAACCAAACCGAGGGCAAAATCCGATGAAGATATGAGGCCGCAGATGAAGCAAGTGTTGATATTAAATCATCTAACCTTGCTAAACATATAAACACCCCTTTATCCATAGAAAAGCCAAAAGTATTCTTTGTTTGGAAAGATAAAAAAATTGAAAAATCTTCAAAAATAAAAAACATTTGAAAATCAAAAATTTGAAATTCGAAAAATTAAAAAAGAAGAAAAGGTTTACATCCCTAAGCGCACAAGTGGATTGGGACATGAGAGTCACTTCACCCAAGTCACCTCAAAATTTTCAAAATTAGTTGCTCCAATGGGTTCTATTCCCTTAGCACTATTTCATACACAAAGGAGAATGAGTGTTATACACATATAGGCTTGGAGAATGAAATCCAAGATCTCATAAAACAACGGGAGCTTGAAGTCATGCATGAGCTAGAGCAACCTCAGGACGCCTGCCTGGAAGCTTGCTCTCACCATGAAAAGGTAGATAAGCTCAAGAAAGGTATATCTGAAACTCATTTCTCTCAAAATTCTCTACTTGATCCTCTTCTTTGTTGTGTAGGACTAGTAGATTATTCATATGCATTTTATGTAACTACAACTCCACCAAATATGCCAAAGGACATGAATTTTCAAAGTACACCGAATGTCTCGCACCAATAAAAAGAATTTTAAAGTGAAAAACAAAATAAAAATAAAATTCAAAACTTGGTAGACATGGTTATTCCTAGGGCATGCTTCGACATCCTAGGTACACCTAACCCTACCCTGTATCAACAAATCTTTTTGAGTCTAGGTTTACATCATAAACCCAAGCCTATGGCCATGATTTCTTCCAACATCAATAAACCAATCAAGGGACCGACTATGGTTTCCCTTGGAATCCTTTTCTCTCCTTTGTGCAAGGGATCAAATATGCTTTCCCTTAGCATACATATAAACTTAAACCGTCCACCCCTAGGGGCACATTAGGTTGCACCTAGGATCCCTCTCAAGATCATCCACCTCTTAGGAGAACCAAAATCGACCCACCCCAAACCCTCTAGGGTAACATGTATCCTAGAGAAACCTAAATCATACCCTTCCAAGGTGATCCATCTCTTAGGAACATCCAAGCCATCTAAGTCTTTCACTCCTAGGGTCGTGTGCAGCCTAGGGGAGTCAAATCCTTCCACCCCTAGGGCCATACAACTCCTAGGCACACCCTAGAAAACTCGCGCGTATAATCATGTCATAGTTGATACATCATTCCAAGGCCATCCTCTTTATCAAAAATTTTCGAAACTTAAAAAGCCTTGGAATATGTTATTAAACATGGGGTATGCACCATATTAGGGTCTAGGAGTCAAGAACCAAGGTAGACTGGAACCCATTTTATCTCTACCTAACCTGGGTCGATATGGCTTAGGATATAACCAACTCATAACCCTTGAGACACTACCTAAGACCAACGGGTTAAGGGTGCCCTAGAACCAACTAAAACCGAAACCTATGGTTTAGACCTCTTGTTTGGAGTGTAATTCATGATGTTTTCTTTATAGGTTTGATGGAAGACCCCTTTCTTGAAAAAAAATCCAAAAAAAATATATTTTGAAAATTCAAAAAAATTTAGAAAACTCCCAAAACTGAAAAATATTTGAAAAATCAGAAAATTCCAAAAAGAAAGTCTTTTATGTTTTTCCTTCTAGCATTTGTTTGGGAAAATCCAAAAAAAAATGAAAAAGTTGAAAATCCTAAAAATTTCGGTTTTCAAAATCGGGTACAAACTCAAGCATTGGTTTTGACAAAATCCATATGCATTCTCAAACCCAAATTGTCTCATAATCCTTTTGTGCATAATCCTTCTCTTATGCATGAGACTTTCCAAGAAATCAAAATACTTGAGAGTGATTAAAGTAAGGAGGAAGATCCCCTCATCCATGAGGAAGATCAAGCCTCCGAGCTTCATGAATTCTATAAAATCTTTGACTTGGAAAAAACCTTCAAATTTCATAGGAGGGAATCTCCTAGAGGTCAATTTAGGGATTAATCTAACCCAAAATGCACCAAATACTAGGATCATATCATACAAGATCGTGCATGTATGTATCACATTGAAAAACATTCATCACATGCCACAATAGGGGTTGGCCATAGTATGCTCATGTCATCTCCTCCAAACTAGGGGCATGAAGAGTATATTTCCTAAACACCATAGTATGAAAAAAAATTACAGGGTCTACTTTAAATTCGTTTAAAAAGATTTTAAAAAAGATCTCCTTTGAATTTCTTGAAAGAACGACCAAAATGGATTATGTGATCCTGAATTAGAGAATTGATGCTTTATAAAAAGTAGAGTTTTCAAAATCAGATGGTAACATTTCAAATATCTTTGGCTTACAAAATGAGGCCTAGTTCAAAATAACAAAATATTTTCAAATGGTAGGTGTTATTAGGAAATAGGATGTTCTTGGCTGAATCGAGTATCTAAAGGGATGAGTTGTATTCCCCCACTTCATTTCTCATCAAAAAAAGATAAATTGGTAAAATCAAAAGAAAAAGAAGAAAAACAAAACCTCCAATATAGAGGTCTTCTAAAAAAAAAAGAAAAGAAAAGGAAAAACAAAAACCTCCAATATAGAGGTTTCCCTTGAAAGAAAAGAAAAAAGAAAAGCCAAAACTCAAGAGAGTAATTTTCCATAAAAAAAAATTTTGCCTTATACCATGGGACGCTTCAGAAGGGACCGTGGGTAACTCTTTCTCAAAGTTCCCACAACTTATCCCAATGGAGAAAAGTTTACCATTAAAATCCTAGAGTAGGAATAGGACCTACTTTTTTTTATTTCATTTTGTTTGAGAATTGGACTTTGTTGTATACGAAATTGAACTTTGAAATGTTATTGAAAATTTTCTACAAAACCAATGCTAAGTAGTGGGTATTAAAACCCAAGTGAAGGGAAATGTAAAAAGTTGGAAGTCCTTTTTGATAGAAATAAAAAGTTCTCTTTTTGTGAAAACAAGAAACATCAAAGGAAACAATATGGGAACCATTTTGCTTGGGGTTGCCGGCCTTCGTAGGCTTCTTCTCAAGTTCACGAATCACAGATATGGGTCTTTAAACATACACATTTCACCACCTCACATTTCATACACACATGCATTCATAAATGGGTCATCCATGCATGATAATCCTAGGACCAGGTGTTCTCTTGTCAAATTCCCTTTTACTAAGATCCCTTCCTTCACAAAAACAAGTCCAAGGCAATAGATGTTATGGAACGAAGGAAAAATTCATGCTCTCAAGATAGATCGGGAAAGAAAATCAAATGAGTGTTTTCTTCTTTGCCATTATCCAAATAAATTCGGATTAACGCCAAAGAGGGGCATCTGTAAACACCCAATTTTTTTTTAAAATATTTTTTTTCATCTTTTAGAAAATTTATTTTTTGGTAGCTTTGATCTTTTAAGGGTTTTTCAAATAAAAACACCTTCAACGAACCCATTTTCACATCAAAATTTTGTAACAACCTCAAAATGATGGTATATTCCATCCCTCTTGAAAAAATACAACTTGGACAAAATTACACAAAAATGACTATTTTGCCATAAGGCCAAATTGACAGGATTTTGCTTTTTAAATGATTGCCTTTAAAGAAAGGATGATTTCAAACAATTCTTCTTATATAAACAAGTGTAAAGAGAACATTGAGAATCATACCCAAAAATGTTTACAAATTTATAAATTTATAAAATCCCCAAACCCTTGAAATTCATAAACAAATTAAATTCAAATCAGACCTCTAAAATTCGCTCCATTGAGAAGAGTCTTATTCCAAGACCTGATACTCAAGGTTAAAGTGGTTTGATACCCTACACCGGTTAAAGTGGTTTGATATCCTATACCCATTTAAAGTGGTTAAATGATCAAGGTGGTTAAAGACTGGCTCACAGAGCGAAAGTAGGTCACCCTTGCAAAAAAAAACTAGGAATGAAACCCATTACTTTTCCAAAATAATATTTAAAGATTTCATTAGATTTGATGTTTTCAAATATAAAAATATTTTTTTATAAAGTGTTTGAAACCATACCTGCCATATATAAAATTCAGATCGGAAGGAGGCAAATTCACCGAAAAGAGAAGATTTTATTAACAAAAAAGGCAACGATCGGGCACCTGCCAATTTCAGCATTGTTGGGTGAGGTAATTTGCCATTTTTGGTTTCAAGTATTAGAAAGTAATATCGAAGTCAAAAAAGGAAAATCGACATTCAAGAAAGAAAAATCGACGTTGAAGATAAAAAGTCGAAAAAAGGAAAGTCGACATTCAAAAAAGAAAAGTCAACGTTCAAGAAGGAAAATCGGTATAAATGAATCATATGACCTGTCATAGGTGACCTTAATACACAATTTGGAAAGTCACCAAGGCATAAAAGGTGGCCGGTTTCATCAATACTTACCTGCCTAGTTCAACATCAAAGGATTAAGCAACCTACCTTTCCTTTGCCTAATTTGGTAAGTCCTCCAAATAGCAGCTAGCCAAATTTAGTACCTTGACAAAGGCTCGCTAAGCCCAACAAGGTGGTACAACCACCTTGAATTGATATGGTAAGTCAACCAAAAATGTTGCAACCAACTTCAACATGAAAGGTCTAGCCAGCTTCAGTATCTTTCTTACCAAATCCTAGTCGACCTCAACATGGCCAGTATCTTGCCAAGTTGAGTCGGATTTAATATAGAAGGCAGAAGGGACAACAACAAGGTTCAAGTGATGGCAATGACTTATCAAGCCAAGACCAGCCTTGGCCGAACCCAATTGCACTTACCTTGGCCGAACCCACCTTCCTTCTCAAGTACTAGCTGAACCCAGAAGCAATGTGGATAGCAAGGTCGCTTCCAAATCTAAATGGAGCGGAATTCAGTAAGCAAGTACAACATCCACTTACCATATCATATGCCAGCCGGTTTTAGCAAGTAGGAGCAGCACTCTCTTACCTAATTCCAACTAAATTCTCAACATGGTAACTTGCCACACTAAATGGGTAGGTTGACCTAAAAAGAGTTGCCACAAAAAGGCAACCCTTTGCCTATTAAAGGGGCCTTGAGGGGGGCTGCAAAGTATCCAAGATCTAGTTCAATCATCCATCATCGAGTTCCAACAAATCATCCACAAAAATCATCCAATCCGAAAATCAACAATCCAGCAAACAATCGACCAAGGCCCATCATCTCACAACCCAGCAAGAGGGAGAGAAAGAGAGAAAGAGAGAGAGAGAGGAAGAGAGAAAGAAGAAGGGGAAGGTTCGCCGCCATAAGCCGTCGGCCCATCCTTCCTCCATAGGTCCACTATTTCCTTATTTTTTTAATTATTATCTCTTCTTTCTTAAGATTAATGGGGTTGTAATTAAGGAGCTCATGTCTCCATTATGATGTATTAATTAAAAATCATATGCTACCCCATCTCTTTTTTATTCATATGCTATATGTTATATATTTTAATTTCGATCCTTTCTACTCCTATATATAATATAAGATCATATACCTCTTAATCCCCTCTATGCCCATGTTATAATTATAATTTTATTTATTTTGAATTGCTGTAGATTAATTTTAATTCGGATGAAAACACATGCACGAATATGAAAATCTGTAAACCTGTTTTCTGTACTCTGCACACATTCAGTGAATAATTTTATTTCTTTATCCCCTATTATGAATGTTCTGAAATTATGCACATCTAATCTAAACACACAGACACACTATTTATAAAAATTTGAAGAATTTTAGGCATGTTTAACATAGTGAATAAAATCGGAGATGATTTAACAAAAATAGAGCAAATTCTGTAAAAACAAAAGTTCCTACAATAGAGGTTAGGAATATGTTTAACTTCCTAATAATAAAATTTTGAAAATTTTTAGAGATTCAAAAGCTGTCTAAAAAAAAATCAGAAACAAGCCTCTGAAAACAAAATTAGTTTCTATTTTTTGAAGATTTGGAATGTTTTTCAGTTAGGAAGTTAAATCACTATTTTTGTCTTGTTTTGGAATTGAATTTGGTTTTGAAAACTTACCGGATCTCAAACAATTTTCAAAGCGTCTAGGCTGACCCTTGAGCATCGATTCAAGAAGGCCTACGTCGAAAAGAACTCACTTATCTATAATCGCTACACGAAGACACATCTACAATCAGCACCTCAAATAACTTTAAGTCCCAAACCAATTCATCATGTTGGTTTGATCTGGGTGTAGCTGGATGACATGGTTCTGAGGTAGCATAAGAGTTTCCAAGTATCCTTAGCAATAGCTTGATTTAGCAAAGAAGATGCTCAACTTCTCGAAAGTAAGTCAGCCCCCAAGTTGCTACCGTCTATGAAAGCTCAAGTAGTATAGAAGACGAAAAAGAGAAGATTGACTAAGAGTCCTAAAAATAATCAAGAAACATTCTGGAAGTAAAACTCTGTAAACACCCCGAAATCCCACGAATTCCTCAAAACAACCTGGTTTTGTAAAAGCAGCCCCAAAGGGCTATTTTGAGTCTGGGAACCCAGGAGCCTTTCAGGCAACCTTGTACATATGTTTTAAACTTTACATATTTCAAAAATGTATAATATGGCTTTAAAAACCTTTTAAAACACGTTTTTGAAACCCCGAAGCAGCTTGGCCTAATCTAGACAGGACCAGAAAAGCTGAGAGCCCAGAACCGGAGCACATGTCGAGCCCAGCACAGCAACTCTCATATTGAATCCACCCCCAGGATCTCGAACGTTCAAGACCCTGTCATCATCAAAACATTACTTGAAATCAGCTTCGGAAGGCGAAAACAGAGGCGGACGATCATGTTGGCGAAGACCCAACGCAGACGGAGTACTGATGCTGTCAGACCCCGCACAAACCATTCGTTTCGAACACAGCCCGAAGGAGTCAGAATTCAGTTTGGATCGGATCTGGACCATATATATCCAGATCTTAATCCAAACCCATGTGTGGACTTGAATTTGGATTTGGATCCAGAGATCCAATCCAATATCCACATCCATGGCCCACATCACCTTCTCATAAATAGAGGTGGGGCTCACTTGAATTTCACGTGGGATTATGGGCATGAGAGAGAGTGGGGGAGGATAAGATTAAAGTGTGTTGTAATTAAGCTTGACTTGTGTGTCAAGTTTGGGGTTAATCATGTGGGTTAGCCTAATTAAAGTGGGTTTAAGCTTGTAATTAGCCAAAACCTAACATAGGGATGCACTAACATGATGTGATTAAGGTTTATGGGTCATGCAAAGGGATCTCCTTAATCCAATCCTAACCAAAAACACCTAATCCTAGCCTTTTACCCTAATCCTGTCCTAATCCTAGCCTAATCACCTAACCCACTTCCCTAATCTCGGCCTAATCCCAACCTAATCACCTAACCCACTTCCCTAATCCTTCCCTAAACCTAGGTTAATTTCCCTAAACCTAACCTAACCCTAGCCTAATCACCTAACCCACCTCACTAAACCTCACCCCAAAACCAACCCACCTAGCTAAACCCTAAACCTCTAAACCACCCCACCTAAACCTAGCACACCATCTACCCAAAACCCCTTGTATGAAAATATCTGGCCCCTCCCCAAAACCAGCCCACCTTACCACCACCCCTAGACCACCTTACCACCTTCCTAATACCACCCCCAACCGACCTCTTAGCCCTATAAACCCCCCCCCCCAGGGGCAGGTTTTTCGAAGCTCTCCGATCCCAGCCAGCCCAGTCGACTCCATCCCCCATTGCCAACCGAGCCCAACCAGCCCAACCACTCCCAGCCAGGTCTTCCACTAGCACCACAGCCGGCCACCACCTTGCTCCACCTGCTCCACCACACCCCAACCGGCCAACCACCTGTCGCCACCACTTCCATCCGGCCGAACCATCCACCTCAACTGCCTGACTGCTCCTCTTCCATCCGCCGCCTCCCATCACCACCGGTTAGTATCTTCACTTCACTCCACCTCTTCTTCGCTCCCCCTCCACTCCTAGCCACCTACACCACCACCACATCACCCTAACACCAGCCACCCTCCATCCTACCCATTCGGCCAAACCTCAGCCACTCCAACCACCCGCCATTACCTAGACACCCTAGCTACACCCGGCCACTCCACTTAACTCCCTAAGACCTACCCATATCACCTCACCACAGTCGGCCATCACCTTACCCCATACCCTAGCTAGCTCCCTTCCCATCTACAATAGCCCTAGCTACCTTAGCAACCACCACCACCGAGTCTCCCTTAGTTGGCCACTCCAACCGACTATCACATATCCATTCGGCCAGCCACCCGCCAGCCACATACCTCCCCTAGGCACTCCTTTAGACACTCCCTTAGATACTCCCTTAGGCTCCCATTTAGTGCCACATTTCCTAACACTACACCCTCCCTTAGTGACCCTACTTAGTCACCTTAGCCCAACACATAAAGCCAGCCCATTCCTAGCAGCCGGCCATCTTCAAGGCGCCCCTCCCGCGCACCAATTCCATCCGGCCAGCGGCCCCCTTGCCGTTCAACTCCGCGGAGCTCCCTCTTGCAGCCCAAGGCGAAGGCCAAGCCCACGCTCAAGCAAGGCATCTTCGGACTAGCTATAAGTAAGTGCCTAACTCGGTCCTTAGTTGTATACTTGCTTAAATTTAATTCAATACGGGGTTGTAATAACGGAGCATAGTCTCCCCCTGCTTGTAATAACGTGGCTTGACACACCCACACACACGTGCACTCTCTTAGTCGTGCATGATTTTGAACACACATGGGCCTAATAAGCCCCTAATACATATATATATATATATATATATATATATATATATATATATATATATATATATATATATATATATATATATACTTTAACTTACGTAGGGTTTTGTTTAAGTTGGGTGTGTTGTCTTTCAATTCAAGCACGCACACACATTGAGCCTTCGCTCTTATTGGTAAGACCCAAGTAAGGGCCGTGCTATACTATTTGGGTTTCATTTCATGTTGTGTGCGTAGTACTTCAATTCAAGCACTCACACACATTGAGCCTTCGCTCTTATTGGTAAGACCCAAGTAAGGGCCGTGCTATACTATTTGGGTTTCATTTCATGTTGTGTGCATAGTACTTCAATTCAAGCACTCCCACACATTGAGCCTTCGCTCTTATTTGAAAGACCCAAGTAAGGGCCATGTTATACTATTTGGGTTTAATTTCATGTTGTGTGCGTAGTACTTCAATTCAAGCACTCACACACATTGAGCTTTCGCTCTTATTCCCAAGACCTTAATCAAGGCCATATTGCAAGTTATATTTGGGTTTTATTTCATGTCGTGTGTGTAAGTCTTTCAATTCAAGCACGCACCAACATTGAGCCTTCGCTCTTATTTGCAAGACCCGAGCAAGGGCCCATATATACCTTATATACATATCTCCTTTCGGCATTTACATTACAAGTCATTTCTCTTCGATTATTTCCCTTCGGCATTGTCTTTACATTCGGGTTTTCCCTTTGGAGTAGCGTGAGTTTGCATTGCATCTACACCATACCACGAGGTAGGACGCATATTGCATCAAAGCAAGCCCCGTACCCCCGCTCAAATTCGCCCCATGTAGTGGAGTGTTCATAACACACACATAGGTGGCCCATAAAGGGATAAAAAGAAAGACTTAGGAACGTGCAAATCCACGTAATCTAAAATCTGTAATCGCATTAAAAAGACCCGAATCAAACACCTCGAACCGCTTTCGTAGGCTTTTTCTACCCTAAAACTCGATTTTTAAAGCGTACAGACTGACCCTTGCGCATCAGTGCAAGAAGGTCTGCGACAACAAGAGCTCACTTGCTCACAGTCGCCATGTTAGAAGTCAGGTTAAAATATATCTTCGCTAGCTTAGGTAAGCTAGCTGGCATGCCCTGTTTATACAAATAGGACTTAGACACATGAAAGGATCCACTCCAGGCCCAAGAAGCCAGGGAGGCGGGGATTTTCCTGCGTCTACAAACTCTAAATTTAATTCATATGTGATGCTGTTGAAGAAAAAGTTCTTTCTCCTCTCACTCCTTTTATAATACTCCATTCACAGGTTATAGGTATGAATATTTCAGGTACAATCATTTACTCCATACTGACTGGCACACAACAACTGCTTTTGCTTCGAACTGTAACTATTCTCATCTTCTCCACTGGGTAGTTATAGATGTGAAAATTTCACTCCAAGCCTATGTAGAGACTTGAAGCAATCCTTTCAACACTACTTCATGAGTGAGCGTGCCAGTTAGTTTTCAAAAACTAGCAAAGTTTCAAATCTGACTTGGCAATTGTGGCTAAGTGGGATCTTTTCGCTTTAGGCCTTCTTGAACCGATGCTAAAGGGTTAGCCTAAGTGCTTTAAGGATTTCAAATGTGAAGGTGATGTTTCAAATTCACGTGAAAATAGGGTGTTGACAAGAATAGACTAGTGAATTTGGTGTTCAAGTTTAAAAACAAGTTCTGAAAAATAGAAATTGGTTCTATTTTCAAGACTTGTTTCCCAAATTGTTTTGAGTGATTTAGAGACCTCCAAAATTCATGAAACATTTGCAGGACAGAGCCTAAAATGTGGAGATTTTAGGACATCTTTTGATTTTGAATTCAGGATTGGGATGATGCAGAATTAATTTGGCAAAATGCCTCTACTCAGACACCCGAAACTGTTCTGTCATAAAAATACAAAGACCCAAAGATAGGTTTGTATCTCAGCGCGTAGAGTTACAAATTTAGTGCACTTGGTCTTTTTGGAAAGCTATGGATATCATATTTTTAATGAACTAAGAATCATAGATTTTGGATAACTACAAACAGAGTTATGGATGAATACCTAGGCTCTGTTGTAGGAAAACAGAGTTGACAGACAATTTTCAAAAATTTCCCTGATCTTGCATATCTTTAATTATGTAGTTTTACGGCCCTAAAATTCTTGAAAATTCTATTGTAAGTGGGCTTTTATGTGTAGATACAATGTGCAAAATTTCAGGGTGATCAGAGCAGTGATTTGACAATTAAAAATCAAGCAATCAACATATATAATGATGCTGAAAATCATGTGGAGGAGTAAGAGGAGTGGTCCCCCTTTGGTCAAACAAGGACCAGCCCCATGTGAGCTGGTTGTGGCTTGAATCATGTGCACCTAGCCATGATCGGCTAGGTGCTTGATGCCTCCAAGTGCACTTTGGCTAGTTTTCAAGTTGGTGTGGTTTGTTGGCTCATTCCCTTCAATCAAAGCTAGGTAAGAGTGTCATTTGATGTTTAGCCCAAAGATGTAAGGTAGATAAGGCTAGGAAAACTCAGTTTGGTCAAGTCAAGGTATTTTGTTTAAACTCAGTTAGGCTTCATGTTTAATTCAATCAAATCAAGTCTAGGATTTAATTGAATTTGATTGAGTTTGATGAGGCCGTCCACTTGATTTGATCTTGGATGAAGATGTGCTTTGACTTGATCTACTCCCTTGCTTCCGGCTTATCCTTCGTGAACATGATCCTAGCTTGTAGCAGGCCCCGCCTATCACAATGATTTCTACTTGATTTACTCCAATTTTCTGGGCCTTATCCTTTTAACTTTAATTTTGAAACCTTTTAAAATCTTTATTTTAAATATTTTAAATTTTAATTTTAAAGCAAAAGGTTTTAAATCAATTCAGCTTTTGAAATTAGGAGTGTTTTCAGAAAAATTTATTTAGAGTGTTTATAGATGCCCCTCTTTGGCATTAATCCAAATTTGTTTGGATAGTGGCAAAAAATAAAACACTCTTTTTGATTTACTTCCCCAATTATCTTGAGAATGTAAATCATCCTTCATTTTATAAAACCCTTTCCTTGGATCATAGAGTAGGGAATTTTTAGCCAAAGGGGACTTTGCCGATGCAGAGTGCTAGTCCTAAACATGATCATGCATGACCGACTTTGGATGTATACATGGTGTGTGATGAATATAAAGGGTGAGGTTTAGAGACACATTGATGAGATGGAAGAGCTTGAGGAGAAGCCTATGAAGGCCGGTTGCTCCAAGTAAGACAATCCCATGTCATTTGACATTTCAGGTTTTCAAAATTCATTTTCAAAGGGAACTCATTTTAGTTTCTATCAAAAGGACTTCCAATTTTTCATATTTTCCTTCATTTGGGTTTCAATATCCACTATTTAGCAGAGGTTTTGTAGGAAATTTTGGAAAACATTTCAAAATTCCATTTCCCACATAATAAAGTCTAATTCTCAAACAAAATGAAATCCAAATAAATAGATTCTATTTTTACTTTAGGATTTTCATGGATAAACCTTTCAACATTGGGATAAGTTGTAGGGATTTGGGAAAGAGTTACCACGGTCCCTTCTGAAGCGTCCCGTGATTTAAGGCAAAGAGATGGAAAATTGCTTTTTGAGCTTCGGCTTTTTCTTTTATATCTTTTTATTTTTCTTCATTCAAAGAGAAGACCTCTTTCGGAGGAATTTTTGTATTCCCTCTTTCTATTTGAATGGAAGACCTCTTTATGGAGGAGTTTTTGTATTCTCTTTTTCTTTTTTTCATTCAAAGAGCAGACCTCTTTCGGAGGAATTTTTGTATTCCTTCTTTCTATTTGAAAGGAAGACCTCTTTATGGAGAAGTTTTTGTATTCTCTTTTTTTTTTTAATTTTGCCAATTTTCCTTTTGGACAGAAGAAAAATGGGGGGAAAACTTATCGCTTTGGCTACTCGATTCAACCAAGATCATCCCATTTCCTAATAGCATCTACCATTTGAAAATATTTTGCTATATTGAATAAGGCTTCATTTTGTAAGCCAAAGATTTTTGAAAACTCTACTTTTTATAAAGCATTGATTCCCTCATTTAGGGCTATACAATCAATCTTGATCATTCTTTCAAGAAGTTCAAAGGAGATTCATTTTAAAAATCTTTTTCAAAAGAATTTAACATAGATCCTATACATGATATTTTGGGCATTTATAGGGTCTACTAAATTTCTGCCCTCAACATCAATCAACCAATATGCATTATCAATTTTTTGTTGCCCTTTTATGACATGGGGACAATCCCACTTGGGCCACCACCTTTTTGGGCCTCTTTGGGTGAGTGATGTGCATGTGATGCATAACATGTAAAAATGTATTCCATATGAGATGATGGAGATACATGCTTATGAAATGATCAATGTGTTAAGTCTTCATGAAAGGTGTTTAGGGAATGCATTCTACATGCCCCTAGTTTGGTGGAGATGACATGAGCATTCATACACTATAGCCGACCTTATTGTGGCATGTGTTGCATGAATGATTCATACATGCACTATGTAATTGAACATCTTGTTTTTGATGTGAACTAGGGTGATGCATGATATGTAGAATATATCCCCATACGAGATGATGGAGATACATGAAATGATGTATATTTCCATGAGAGATATTTTTGGAGAATACATTATAATGCCCCTAGTTCAAATGATACGAGTATCAACAGTATGGCCGACCCCTATTGTGGCATGTAATGATTTCCAATATGATCCACGAAGGACATGCACGATCTTAATTCTAGGCATTGCATGATATGATCCTAGCCTTTGATGTATTTTGGGTTAGGTTCACTTCAAGAAAATTGCCTCCTACGGAATTTGAAGGTTTTTTAAAGTCAAGGATTGCATGAAATTCGGGAGGCTCGGAAGCTTGATCTTCCTCATGGATGAGGGGATCTTTTTCCTTGCTTTGATCATTCTCAAGCATTTTAATTTCTAAACAAGTGTCATGCAAGAGAGTGGGGTTGTGAGTAAGGAGCTTGGACAATTTTGGTTTGGGGATATATACAAGTTTGGAAGAACTCGAAAATGGGCTTTGTACATAGCCAAAATTTTTGGAGTTTTCAAAATTTTCAATTTTTTGTCTTTTTCGAAACAAATGCTAGAAGAATGAATGTAAAAGACTTTCTTTTTGAAATTTTTAGATTTTTCAATTTTTTTGGATTTTTCCAAACAAAGACTAGGAGAATGAACATAAACAACTTTTTTTTTGGAATTTTCAGATTTTTCAAATGTTTTTTGATTTTGAAAGTTTTTCAATTTTTTTTGGTTTTTCCAAATATATAATTTTTTGAGATTTTTGTTAAGGGAGGGGTCTTCCATCAAACCTACAAAGAAGAATTAGACTCCAAATAGGAGGTCTAGGCCATAGGTTTCGATGTTAGTGGGTTCGAGGGAACCCTTGACCCAATTGGTCTTAGGTGGTGGCTCAGGGGGTATGGATGGGATGTATCCTAATCCATGTTGATTTGGATTTGGCATAGGTAGGATGGGCTGTAACCTACCTTGATTCTTGACTCCTAGACCTTTGTAAGCTGCATATCTCATGTTCAACATCATATTCCAAGGCTTTTTGAGTTTTGAAAATTTTTGTAATTTTTTGTAAAGTGGGTGGCCTTGGAATATGGTATCATCCATGTCATGGATGTACACACGACTCAGTTTGGATCGGGTTTTGGAGATAGGAGCTAGGGATGACTTCTATATGACCCTAGGAGTGAGTGGCTTGGGAGGTTTTGTCTTGGACTCTACCAAGAGGTGGATGATTTTGGTACGGACCCTAGGTGCAACCCAATGTGCCCCTAGAGGTGGACGATTTTGGGTTTATTTGGATGCAAAGGGAAAACATGTTGGATGCAAAGGGAAAACATGTTGGATGCAAAGCCAACAAACCATGCCAACTTGAAGACCAACCAAAGTGCACTTGGAGGCATCAAGCACCTAGCCGATCATGGCTAGGTGCACATGATTCAAGCCACAACCAACCCACATGGGACTGGTCCTTGTTTGACCAAAGGGGGACCACTCCTCTCACGCCTCCATGTGAACTTAGTGAGCAAATGGGCTGGATATCGATCTTGGGCCACCCGCCCCAAAGAAGGGCCTAGAAAGTCCCCCCTTGGCATATAAATAGAGGCCAAGGGGGGGCGTGTTCTCTCATCTTGTATCTTGGAATGTTTTGAGAAGTGCTGCTCCTTGGGCTACTTTATAGGGAATTGAGAGATGCTAGGGAAAGGTTTAGAGAGGGAAGAGAGTGCTAGGATTAGGCAAAGTGCTACCAATTAGATTAGAGTGAGAAGTGAGAAAAATAGTGAGTGAATAAAAAAGGGAGGGTCGTACACCACCATTGGAGGCCGATTTCTTGGGAATTCGTGTAAGTATCATTCTACCTTGATTCATCTCTATTTGTTCTTCATATTCAATTCAAAAGGGGTTGTATTAATGGAGTTTTGTCTCTCCCATGATGTAATAGAAGTAGATGTGCTGAAATTTCTCTTTTCTTGCTTATGCACTCTATGTGTTTGTGTTCTTGATTCTATCTCTCTATATGCCATAAACACTCTATATATTCTAATCCCCTCTATGCTTAAGCTATTAGATATATTTCAATTCATTTACCTTCCGCAATTTAATTCGGGATGTTATGTTGTTGCATTTTAATTCATGTGAGTTTTGCATCACGTATGTTGTAAAAACCTGAAATATGATTTTTAGCATTACTGTATATGTTGATTGCTTGATTTTTAATTGTCACACTGTGGCTCCGATCACCCTAAAATTTTGCACACCATATCTATACACACAAACCCACTTAAAATAAAAGTTTCAAGAATTTTAGGGTCGTAAAACTACATAATTAAAGCTGTGCAAGATCAGGAAAATTTCTAAAAACTGTCTGTCAACTCTGTTTTCTTGAAATAGAGCTTCGGTATTCATCCCATAACTCTATTTGTAGTTATACAAAATCAGTGATTCTTAGTTCATTGGAAAACTGACATCTATAGATTTCTAATAAGACAAGTGCACTAAATTTTTGGAAAGCTCTGAGCACTGTGATATAGACCTGTCTTTGGGTCTCTGTATTTAACAACTCTAGATGTTTGAGTGGAGGCACTTTGTAGAATTAATTCTGCAACATATCAATCCCAAATTCAAGACCAAAAGGTGTCCTAAAATCTAAACATTTCAGGCTCTGCTCTTTTAATTTTTCATAAATTTTGGAGGTCTCTAAGTCACTCAAAACAATTCGGAAAACAAATCCTAAAAGCAGAACCAATTTCAATCGCCAAGTCAAATTTAAAACTTTGCTAGTTTTTGGAAACTAGCTGGCACGCTCGCGCACGAAGTAGTGTTGAAAGGATTGTTTCAAGTCTCTACATAGGCTTGGAGTGAAATTTTCACATCTAAAGTATTCTTACGTTCATTTACCAATTTTAGCTACTCAAGTTCATGGCAGATGCCATGCGTGCTTAACCATTTTTGTTAGGGTGGCTTGGTAGTTGTACTATTGCATGACATTACAGTGTGCCGGTGAGCTAACTCTGATTGTTCCCCCATGGCATCTTTATGGTATTTTGCTTTTGACATGTGACCATCAACCAACAACAACTAAGCCTTTTCTCATACTAGACGGGGTCGACTACATGGATTCTTTGTTTCTACATATCCCTATCGTGTTCCATGTTAGCAGTTAACTCACAATAAGCTAGATCATTCTTTATTGTTTCTTTTCAACACTTTTGTGGTCGTCTTCTAGCTCTTTTAATACTTTCAAAGTTTAGTTTTTCATACCTTCTTAAAAGTTCTTATTTTGATCTTCTTTCTATATGTCCAAACCATCTTAAAAGATATTCTCTCATTTTATCCTCTATTGGTGCCACCCCTAATTTGTTTCAAATAACCTCATTATGTATACATTATTTTCTTGTATGACCATTCATCCATCTCAACATCTTCATTTCTGTCATAGACATCTTTTGTACATGTTGATAATTAACTGCCCAATACTCGGAACCATAAAACATGACAGGCCTAATTGCTGCTCTATAATATTTACCTTTTAACTTTAACGGTATCTTCTTATCACAAAGAATACCTTATGCTCCTCTTCATTTTAACCAATCAGTATTAATTCTATGCGTAACATCTCCATTAATTCTTCCATCACTCTAAAAAATTGACCCTAGGTATTTAAAACTTTCCTTTTGGGGATGTAATGTGTGCCAATTTTAATTTCTATGTCTTTTGAGGTAACCAAATGATCAAACTTACATTCCATATATTATGTCTTTGTTATACTAAGTTAGAGGCCTTTGCTTTCTAATGTTTCTCTCTATAGTTCCAATTTTCTATTAACTTTTTCCTTAAACTCCTCCACTAATACAATGTCATTTGCAAATAACATACACCAAGGTACTTCATCTTGAATATGTTTTGTTAACTCATCAATCACCATTATAAATAAGTATGGATTTAAAGTTGATCCTTAATGTAACCCAATATTAACTTCAAAGAAGTTTGTCATTCCTTCATGACATGTTTTTTCACCATCCTATATGTCTTTTATAAGGTTTACGTATGTCAATGGGATACCTCTTTTTACCATGGTTCTCCAAAGAACCTCCTTTGGTACCCTATCGTAAGCTTTCTAATGTTTCTCTCCATAGTTCCAATGTATCGTCTAGTTTTGACTTCATTCTTTTGAATACGTCGGTAGAAATTGTGGTTTATATACTTTTCTGATTTGGCTAACTCTCCTAAGCTAATACAAACATCTTTATTTTCATTAAAATGCTTATAAAAGAAAGTTTTTCCATCTATTTCTTATATCATCATTTGCCACTAGAATTTTTTTATCATCGTCTTTGATGCATCTAACATAATTAAGATCTTTAGTTTTCTTATCTCTAGTCCTAGTAATCCTAAAAATATCTCTTTCACCCTCTTTTGAGTTGAGTTTTTTATATAAATCCTCTCAAATTTTAGCTTTTGCTTTACTCACGGCCTTTTTCGCTTCCTTCTTTGCTTTCTTATAAGCCTCTAAAGTTTCACTAGTTTTCTTAGCATAATGTAATTTGTAACATGCCCTCTTTGTCTTGATTTTATTTTGCATTGCTTCACTCCACCACCAAGCTTCTTTTTGTACCAGTACACCTTCCTTAGATACATACTGTAAACACCCCAAAATCCCACGATTTTCTCAAACATACCTGGTTTTACAAAAGCGGCCCCAAAGGGCTATTTTGAGTCTGGAAACCCAGGAGCCTTCTAGACAACCCTGTACATATAACTTAAAACTCTGTACATATTGCTTTTAGACTATAAATAGTATTTTGAAGCCCCAAAAGCCTCCTGGCCTGATAAAAGCGGATCAAAAAGACAAAGGAGAGTCCGAACCTGAAGCATACTTCAAGCCCGGCATATCAACTCTAATGTCAAAAGCATCCCTAAATTCTCAGACATCAAAGCCCCAAATATCAGAAAGATGATCAAAACGAAATCCCGAAGGTGAGAAGGAGATCAGACGACAATGTTGGTGAAGACCCAATGCAAGACGGAGTACTGATGAAGTCAGGCCCCGCACAAACCGTCCGTCTCGAAACACCATGAAGGAATAAAAAAAATCAAATTTGGATCGGATCTGAACCATATATATTCAGATCCAAACCCAAAATGCATTTGGATTTGGATTTGGATCCCAAAATCCAAATCCAATATTTGTATCCATGGCCCACTTCACCTCCCCATAAATGGGGGTGAGGGGCCCACAAAAGTTCACGTGAATGCCCTTGGAAGGCTTGGGTAGAGAGAGAAAATGGGCTATAAAGTAAGAGTGAGAAAGTTGGTAGGCTTGACTTTTTTGTTAAAAGTGGATTAGCCTTGTGGGTTTAACCAAGAGTGTGGGTTCAAGCTTATATGCACCTACACTTGACCTAGGGCTGCACCAACTTGGATATGGCTGCAACTAAGGTAATGGATCGGCACCAAGAGGTGGTTCCTAAACCTAGCCCTAAGTTAGCTTACCTCACCTAGCCATTGTTCTTAAAACCTAACCCAAACCTAACCTAGACTTAGCCCTTCTCACCCAAAACCACACCCACTTCACCTAGCCGACCTCACCTAGCTGGACCACCTAGGCCCTAAGCTAACCTTAGTCCACCTAACTAAGTCCCTAACCACCTAAACCCAGCCCACCTAACCAACCTACCCCAAACCACTAACCCAACCCACCTAACCGACCTACCCCAAACCACTAGCCCAGCCCACCTAAATAAAAATATCTAGCCCACCATATCCCAACCCACCAAAATAAATATTTGGCCCAGCCCAACCGACCTAGCTCCTATAAAGTAAGAGTGAGAAAGTTGGTAGGCTTGACTTTTTTGTTAAAAGTGGATTAGCCTTGTGGGTTTAACCAAGAGTGTGGGTTCAAGCTTATATGCACCTACACTTGACCTAGGGCTGCACCAACTTGGATATGGCTGCAACTAAGGTAATGGATCGGCACCAAGAGGTGGTTCCTAAACCTAGCCCTAAGTTAGCTTACCTCACCTAGCCATTGTTCTTAAAACCTAACCCAAACCTAACCTAGACTTAGCCATTCTCACCCAAAACCACACCCACTTCACCTAGCCGACCTCACCTAGCTGGACCACCTAGGCCCTAAGCTAACCTTAGTCCACCTAACTAAGTCCCTAACCACCTAAACCCAGCCCACCTAACCAACCTACCCCAAACCACTAACCCAACCCACCTAACCGACCTACCCCAAACCACTAGCCCAGCCCACCTAAATAAAAATATCTAGCCCACCATATCCCAACCCACCAAAATAAATATTTGGCCCAGCCCAACCGACCTAGCTCCTATAAAGTAAGAGTGAGAAAGTTGGTAGGCTTGACTTTTTTGTTAAAAGTGGATTAGCCTTGTGGGTTTAACCAAGAGTGTGGGTTCAAGCTTATATGCACCTACACTTGACCTAGGGTTGCACCAACTTGGATATGGCTGCAACTAAGGTAATGGATCGGCACCAAGAGGTGGTTCCTAAACCTAGCCCTAAGTTAGCTTACCTCACCTAGCCATTGTTCCTAAAACCTAACCCAAACCTAACCTAGACTTAGCCCTTCTCACCCAAAACCACACCCACTTCACCTAGCCGACCTCACCTAGCTGGACCACCTAGGCCCTAAGCTAACCTTAATCCACCTAACTAAGTCCCTAACCACCTAAACCCAGCCCACCTAACCAACCTACCCCAAACCACTAACCCAACCCACCTAACCGACCTACCCCAAACCACTAGCCCAGCCCACCTAAATAAAAATATCTAGCCCACCATATCCCAACCCACCAAAATAAATATCTGGCCCAGCCCAACCGACCTAGCTGCCTTATCCCAGCCACCAATCCCTAGCCAGCCTATATAAACCCCCTCCATCACCTGCAGGTCTTCTTCTTCACGAGCTGGACACCCTTCGCTCGCTGGATTCGGCCACCACTCTTCATCCTCCCATTCGGCCAGGACCTGCTGCACCCGCCACCTCCTTCCACCCGGCCACCAGCAACTCCATCTCACTCCATCACCTCCCTTCCACCCGGCCACCAGCAACTCCATCCTTCCCGGCCACCATCAGCCATCCTCTTCCAGCCGAGCAGTCCCATCCACCTGCCACCTCCTTCCCGGTTAGTACCACTCTCCCTTCCCCAAAGCAACAGCACCCCTTCACCATACCCCAGGCCAACACCACCTACCTGTCACCTTAGCTCCTAGTCGACCACCTAACACCTGCCCAGCCGACTTGCACCACCAGCTGAGCACTCCCATCCACCTGCCCTCCTTCCATCCACCTACCCTCCTTCCTTCCACCCAACCGAGCACCCCTACCTGTCCCTAAACTCATCCCAACTCCCAGCACCATACCTTAGATCAACCTACCTTCCCTAAAACACCTCAACATCAGCTGGCCAACACTCCTACCAGCCGCGACAAGCTACCTAAGGAACTCCTCTTGGCTGCCCAAGGTGAAGATGGACCAGCTACAAGTAAGTGTCTAAACTTGGTCTATTATATGAACTTGCTTTATATTCAATTAAATTTTGACATGGGGTTGTAATAATGGAGCATAGTCTCCCCCCAAGATGTAATAACTTGGTTTGACACACAAGCACCCACATGCACTTGAGCTTTTCCGCTCTTAGTTACACACTTTTTGCACACACACGGGCCTTGACAACCCCTAAGATATAATTTTATTTATATAAGTTCAGCTGCGTGTGTTTTACATTCAAGTCGTGGGTGTTGTCTTTCAATTCCACACTCACACACATTGAGCTTTCGCTCTTACTCCAAAGACTCTAATAAGAGCCATATTGCAATTCAATTTGGAGTTTTCATTCAAGTTGTGTGCGTGGTTTTTCAATTCCACACTCACACACATTGAGCTTTCACTCTTACTCCCAAGACTCTAATAAGAGCCATATTGCAATTCAATTTAGGTTTTACATTCCAAGTCATGTGAGTTGTCTTTACATATATACACAACACCCACGCACACGTTGGCGACCTTCGGGCCCATATATATATAGTTGTATTTTCCTTCCGCTATGTCTTTAAGATTTGGGTTTTAAAGTTCAGATGTGTGAGTAGTCTTTCAATATATACACGACACACACTTACACAATTGAGCCTTTTTGGTCTTAAGATATAGCCATATTTCCCTTTTGCAATTTTCCTTTTGCAATTTCCCTTACGCAATTTCCCTTAAGCACCATCTTTCAAATTCGGGTTTTCCCTTGGAGTTGTGTGAGTTTGCATTGCATATTTGTCATACCACGAGTTAGGATGCATATTGCATCAAAGCAAACCCATACATCCGTGCAAAAATCGCCCAACTTAGGTCACTTTCGCACACACCTAGCTGGCCTAAAATAGCGTAAAATTGAAAGACATAGGCACGTGCAAATCTCACATGAAATAAAATCTGCAACAATACAAAACCCAATCAAACACTTCCTATATTTTCAAAGAGGTTATACTTTGTTCAAAATCGACTTTGCTAAGCGTACAAACTGACCCTTGCGCATCGGTACAAGAAAGTCTGCGACAAAAAGAGCTCACTTGCTCACAATCGCCCCAAACGAGTCAGATTTTCAAAACTTACTTCACTAGCTTGAGTAAGCTAGCTGTCACGCCCTTTTTATAAAAGCGACTTAGACACACGAAAATGTTCACTTCAGGCCTAAGAACCCGGAGTGAAGATTTTCCGTGTCTACACATACCTAACACATCTTTCGCCACTTTCCTAATATATATAGCCATATTGTTCCAAATATCATAGGGTGTACCAACATAATTCCAAACATCTCCTTGAAGGACTTTCTGTTTAAATATATCTTCTTTCTCGCTTTTGAGGTTCCACCATTTAATCCGAATAGCTCGATGCACTCTTTTCTTCTTTGTCCATTTTTTTATTTGTAAATCCATAACTAAAAGTCGATGTTGGGTGGTTAAGCTTTCTCCTAGAATTACCTTGCAGTCTTTATAACACGCTTTATCTTTTTTTCTACAAATAAAGTAATCAATTTGTGTTTGTGATAAGCCACTCTTATAAATAATTAAATGTTCATCTCATTTTTTGAAGATTGTATTGACTATAGAGAGATCAAATGTCATAACAAAATTTAAAATCTCCCTACCTTCCTCATTTATATCCCCAAAACCAAAGTTTCCATGAATCACTTGATATCCTAATGCCTCTTTACTGACATGTCCATTTAGGTTTCCTCCTAAACAAATCATCTCCCTTTGTGGAATCTTTTGAATCACCTTATCTAACTCTTCCCAAAAAGTTGTCTTTATACTATCTTCTATTCCTACTTGGGGTGCGTAAGCATAAACTATATTCAAAACCTCTGCTCCTAATACTAATTTAAACGTTATGATTTGGTCACCATATCGTTGTATGTCTACTACACTATCCTTTAAATCTTTATTTATGATAATACCAACTCCGTTTCGAGCATTTTCTTTACTTGAGTACCATAATTTAAAACCTGTATCCTCTATCTCCTTTGCTTTTTCTCCAACCCATTTTGTCTCTTGTAAACATAGGATATGAATCTTTCTCCGAATCATAGTATCTACCACCTCCATTAGCTTACCAGATAATGTTCCGATATCCCAAGAACCAATACGAATCTTATTATCTAGGATTAGCTTCATTACCCCCCACATCCGTCCATAATCAAAATGTGGGCCCTCTCTGAAAATAATTCACTACATCCGGGCAGCAATGTAGTGGGTCTAACTTCTTTACCCACACCCGTCCATGATGTGAGAACCCTCTCTGCAATTGATTCACTACATTTGAGCGAAAATGTCGTGGCCCTTGCTTACTTATTACTGCATTCGGGCTCTACGGCATGTCACTAGGTGGTGACGCCCTAAAGCAATGCTCATAATTTTTGTAATCCATGTTATAAAAATCCGATGAAGTTTTACGATGACTATCGGAAGCCTAACGCAACCCTCCTCCTTTATCCGGGCTTGGGACCGGCAATCCCCATCAACCATGTAACTAAAATTCTATTTTACTGATTATGGCCTTCTGCATCCTCTTCTACTTTTTGTCGATTTCTTTCTGAAATATTGCATATGGCACTTTTTATATTTTTATATATGTGGCCAAACTTTCCAGCAATAACAAAGAAATTTGGGTGAGATCAAATAAATGTAGGGATGAACTGTGTTTAAGAGAGAAAGAGAGATTTCAAAAGAGCATGCATGAAATAGGGATATAAGTAAGAGGGAGAGGCGTGTGTTGACAGGATTTGGGTGAGACAGAAAGTGGTTTTGATTTGAAGCTCGGAAGTGACGTTCAAGCTTTTTCTTTATGTGCCCAACCTCAAATATTTACGAACAACCAATGGCATAATCCGTCTTATTCTACCTATGGTTATGGTAATCTTCTGGCAATGGTTTGACCATCTCCATATCGGGCAACGATTCTCCCAGTAGCCCATTTTCCGCCAGACAATTGTCACAAGTCGATTTTCTACGATATGGTTAAGAACCGGCCATGCACTCAATCTCTCTTGATCAAAAAAATCTCGTAGGATATCATCTCATCAATGATATCCTACCAGACTTTTTGATTAAAAGAGATTGAGTGTTGGGTTCTTAACCATTCCAGTGGTTTTGACTGAAACTGAATTGAGCTAGAAAACCAGAACCCGGGATGTCCCGATTCGATTCCAGTTTCACTCTTTATAAAAGTAGAACCGACAGTTCTAAACCATCGGTTCTTTTCTATTTTTATAAATTTTATTTATTTTTAATAAAATTGTCAGTTTCAGGAGGTTTCAAACTCAAACCGTAATAGGTCTCAGGTCGGATTGATTATGCTTTCATGTTCTAGATCCGTTCCAATTTACTCAAAACCGGACATGTTTAAGGGTTACAAATTAAGAAAGAGTGTATGTGCATGTGTTATATATATGCGTAAATTGGACCTTGCCTACGAGATTTTCCAATTAAGAGAGATTTCATGTTCAGTTTAAGTATTAAAAACTAAAAAAAAGTGTGCTTATGTGTATATATAGGGAAAATGGATGTTGCCTACCTCTAACAATGCACTCATACTTATTCTTTTATTTTTGGAGTTACGAAGGTTCTTTTACTTTGGAGTTACGAAAGTGTATAAGAAAATATAATGGACATTTTTATCGTACTCTTATCCTGAAGAATAAATAGCGAGCACAAGAGTGTTGTCTCAGAGGTAGGCAATCTCCAAAATATATATTATTTGTGTGTACGCGTGCATTAAACTAGAGTTACAATGAAATGAGCTCAAGAAGAACAAAGTAAAAGGCTACAACGGGTTTACATTGGGCTGAAGAGGGGCAGTTCTACCACCAAGACATGACCAAGACATGGCTAATTTCAAACCAGCCTGGTGGTTCTAAACGGAACCGAACTGAGCAAAGAACCAGCTGAAATTGGAACCAAAACCAAGGATCACACGATTCAGTTGATCTTTTATGAAACCTTAACCGGCTACCGGTTTCAGGTGGTCCCGGACTCAAACCGGAACTGACTGCCGGACCAGATCTGTAATAGTTCTAGGTTCTGAGTTAACCAGAACTGCAAATTGAAACTATCTGGTTTCGGCTACTCCCACCATCAAGTGTGTGTTCGCATGGAAGCTTGTAGAACTAGCGGCCTTTTTAGGCTTGGAACTTCTTTTCTTGGAAAGCAAAGTTCCAGCCCTAGAAGTTGTGTTTTTGTTTTTAAACGAAAATGATACGAAGCTTTGAAACTGGCTTCTAATGGAAACTGGCACTTAGAGAAAAGAGGGGTGAGACTTCTGGAACATAAAGAAAAGCTAGAATATTTAAAACTGGTTATGCCATCGGTGTTCTTCCCTTCTTGCAAAGAAAAGAAAAAACGTGTGGAAGGAAACCTTGGGAATCAAAAACACCTTGACCGGTCCACCTTGGGGAGCTTCTGCTTCAACTCTATAAATGATTTGGAAGAACAAGAGGTGGAAAGTTGTTTGTTTAGGTTAGATTCAAGTACGAGAAGTGAATATATATATATATATATATATATATATATATATATATATATATATATATATATATATATATATATTTAAAAGAGAGGAGAAGCCAATTAGACGAAGAAAAACAAAAGAAAATTGTTCTCCAGTTCGTTCATCATCCAAACGGAAAAGAAAAAGTGAAAAATAGAAGGGAAGGGAAGGGTACAAAGCACCGTTCTCTTCTCTCTTTTTGTTTCCATTCTTGATTTTGGCTCTCGTCTTCTGCTATTTTCAAAACTGCTTCTTGAGTTGTTGGCTGGAAAAGCCACACAAGTTCTTAAGCAAAGAAAACTATATCGGGTGTCAGTAGCTTATGTTTGACAAACCAATCTACTAAGACTCCTAAACAATGAGAAAGAAAGTTGGTTTACATTTAGTTATCTGCATAACTTTTTTCTCTAAAAACTCCAACAAACGCATCTCATTTAGGGCTTCTTTCTTTCTCATCCATTAGAGATCGATTGGTAAGATGTCGCTCCACGAAACCTGTACATGCAAACTATGTCACAGGGTGCGGGTGTGGGTGCGGACACGGGTGCGGATGTGGGATACGGTAAATTTCAAAAATTTTGGGTGCAGTGACATGGCTAGGGTATATAATATTATATATTATATATAATATTCAAGCTACAACAAGTGAGACATCAATTAACATAAGTATATGATAATAGTAAGTACATAACTTTATATTAAAGTAAAACACATAAACGGTAAATAACTACTAATTTCATCATAATACACAAATCAATCTTCACATATCCGGACCCATTTATCCAAAAAGACCCGAATTTTAAAATCGATATCAGATTTTGAAGTGTGGAATATCCACAAAAAAGAAGGTCCGCGTTGAGATATTTTTCTATGTTCATCGGCAGAGTTTTATGAGAGATGATGGAAGACAAGCTGAAGGAGCATTTTGGAAACTATGGTGAGGTAACTCAGGTGGTCATCATGGGAGATAAGTTCACGAGTCGACTAAGAGGCTTCAGTTTCATCGTCTTCGTGGATTTTTCCCTCTTTGATCGGGTTCTCTAGGATAAATACACCATAGACGGCAGAACCATGAGTTACAATTTTTTTGTTTTTTGCATTTTTTTGCCAGGGCTATAAAACAGTTGATTTTATCAAAACCATGGTGCAATACTATGGTTTCTGTATATAGTTATATTACAGTTTTGCCCATCCCACATTCTCTAAATTATAGAAAGCCACTATTGAAAATTAGGCTAATATCTAGTTGTCTTTTGAATTTACACAAATACCTAGAGATTGTTTTTACTCTTCTAGTCCTATATGGATACAGAATTTACATAATAGTCATTGCTATGGTTTTATTATCCTATCTAATGTATTTTTGAGGAAATTACAATCTCATCGGGGAATTATAGAAATAGGTGATTTTATTATTCTGTCCCTAAGTTTTTAAGAAATTTACAAAATAGTCAGCATGATAGAATTACCAATCTATCCTTTAATTTTGTGGCTTATTAAAGTAACCCGATAGACAAGAAAATTACTTTGTTACCCTTATACTACATACTTCTATTTTAAGCCTATTATTTATAATGATTTCCTATTTAGTACCAAAAATGTTTTCAATACTACAATAAGGTATTCGTAAATATTTGTATGATAGTGGTTGTTTAATGATATTGCAATTAGGTGTTTGGCTAATTAATAGTGTTTATTGTTTGGTTTTATGTCTAAATTTAATCATATGTTGCTTGTTTATGGTTTCATACTTAAAATCTATAGACCCTCTATTTATCCCTTTTGTCAAATTTATTAAAATGATGAGTAGAATATGTGTATCTAAATTGGTAAAAGTTGAAAAACTTAATGACCTAAACTTTCAAACATAGGAGAAACAAATTCTTTTGGCCTTGACTTTAGAAGGTTTGGATTATGTACTAAGAGAAATAATAATCTCTCCTACACAACAAGCAACTAATGAGAAAATAAAAAAATATCTAACATTCCTCAATGATGATACTTTAACTAGAACTATCATATTGATCTATATGGAGGATGACCTTCTTAAGCTTTTTGAGAAGTACAAAACAACAAAGAAACTATTTGACTCCATAATAATAAAATATGATACAATTGCAAAGTTGCATATACAATTACTCTTTCAGAAATATAATTCACATAAAATGAAAGGAGATAATGTGGTTGAACATGTCAACCAAATGTTAGTTATCACTAGGAATTTGATGATAACTAAGTCCATAATCCTTGATCCTATGCAGATTTCGATTATAATAAATAGTCTTTCTCCCTCATGGAACATGGTAACCACAACTCGTTCAGACCTAATTTTTCTATTTTTAACTCTTTTTGAAACTTGCTATTGAGCAAGAACACATGAACAAAAATAGAAAAGATAAATTGCTCTTAGCTTAGGACAACTTAGAGTCTAACTCCAAAACCAACTAGAATCAAAAAAATCAAATAAGAAATTTGGTAAATTTGATAAAAAAGATGGCTAAAATTTTAAAAAATCACAGGAATACGATTCTTAGATCAAGTGCTTTAATTATGAAAAGATGAGATACCTCAAAAGAAATTGTCACAACTTAAAGAGAAATGAGGCTAACTCTCAACAACATTGCACAAAAGAGAAGCAGGACATTCTCTGCGTGATTTCTGAAAGTTTATACATGGACCGCCTTGTGATTGATTGGTGGATGAATTTTACAGTTATCCAATATATTTCAAAGAGCAAGGAGATAGCTATGGACCTCAAGGAATACAAACCTAAAAAACATTGTATGTATATGGGAAACAATTCTTTTGGGGTTTTATTCTTAAGGATTGTCATAGTTGGTACTTCTGTTGTACTCACTCATTTATTGATTGTGTCATCTATTATGCATAATCTTGTGTTTGTGCTTGTTCTAATAAAGAAAGGGTTTGAGGTTTGTTTTGTTCCTAAAAAGTTATTGTATAAAAGCATGATAGGATAACCCTTTTTGATATTTTTTATTCTGAACATAAATGAAGTATCATCTTCTTCTGCTTATATTGATTATGCCCTTTCTATTATATAAATGTATGACATAAATGACCAGGGCATATAAATTTGAATAAGTTGAGGAAATTAAAACTTTAACTTATTGATTGAGTTTTAAGAAAATACTTTTAACAAGTGTGAAGTCTGTATGCAAGAAAAAAATACTAGAAAATCATTCTTCAAAGAAATAATTAGGGCAACAACCTACTAGAAATTTTTTACACATATATAAGTAGATCCTTTAGGGTAAGATGTCATTATGGAAAGGTTTATTTTAAGGTGATTGTAAACACCCAAAATTTTCATATTTTCAAAACTCTTGAATTCCAGAAAGCCAAACTCGAGACCAAATCAAACATCAAAAAGTCCTAAAAAGCAAGACATCGGCTGGTTAAAGAAGCTGGGAAAATCCAGGTTAAAATCAGGTCACCGAGGAACCGGAGCCCGCTCGAAAACCGTCCGTTTCGTGCACCAAAGAATGACTCAAAAAGGAAAGTTTTGATTGGATCTAGATAAAAAAATTCAAATCCAAGTCCATTTGAAGTTTGGATTGGGTTGGATCCTAGGATCCAAATCCAAAGAACCACCCTTGGCCTATAAATAGGGCCAAGGGGGTTCACGTGAATTCAAGTTTGGCAAATTTGGGAAAGCTTGGGGAAAGGAAGAGAGAGGGAGTAAAAGTCAACGAAGGTGGGCTTGACCTTGTTGGCTTGACCTAGGAGAGTGGGTTGCAACCTTGTGGCTTTGACCTAGGGGGTGGGTTGCAACCGAGAAGGCCTTGACTAGGGCTAGGATGGCTGGAGCTTGACCAAGGTGGCTGCAACAAAGGAGCATCAAGGTGGACCAAGGAGGATCGGCTGCCCTTTGATCAAACCAAGGCTGCAACCAAGGTGAGCCCCTTTGACCTTGGCCGACCTACCTTGGCTGAACCGCCTTTGACCTTGGGCAGCACCTTGGCTGAACCGCCTTTGACCTTGGGTTGCACCTTGGCTGAGTTGGCACGTTTAAAAACTTTCGCTAGTTTGAGTAAGCTAGCTGGCACGCTCGCGCAAGCGTAGGCACAAAAAGGTTCACTTCGAGTCTTATAACATGGGAGTGGAAATTTTCATGTTTACAGTGATGTTGGTGTGCAAAGAGATTTTCACAAAAAGAAAGTCATAGGTAGTAAATGAATTGTTAAAAAGAAATATACAGTTGATAAAACAATCCATAAATTTAAGGTGATGATGGTCACAAAGGAATTTTTGCAAAAGTTGGGGATAGATTATATAGAGAAATGTTCTCCTATTGCGAAATTTGTATCCATTAGAATTATTTTGACTATTTCAATATTTTATGATTTTGATTTAAATTAGATGGATGCAAAAATTGTTTTTCTAAGTGATGATTTAGATTAAATCATTTATATGCAACAACCAGAAGTATATGTCATTAAAGGCAAGGAGAATAAAGTATATAGGTTGAAAAAATCTTTATATGTCCTTAAACAATCACCTCATAAATGGTATTTGATTTTATAAAATATCATATTAGAACTTAGGTTTACAACTAATAAACTTGACCATTGTGCATATGTCTAGAACAGTGGGAACCACTTTGATATTTTATCTTTATTTATACACGACATATTGTTGATTGGGAATGACAATGAGATGATTGTCAAAACCACATCGTGATTTAATTGCAAGTTTGAAATGAAGGATATGAAAGAAGCATAATAAATTCTAGGTATAAAGATTTTTTGTGATAGAAAATGTAAACTTTTATGTTTGAATTAAAAGAGAGATTGATTATATCCTAAAAAAAATTAGAATAGGTGATTTCAAATATGTAAATAGACCCGTTGCTAAAGAGGTTAACCGGATTGTTGTTATGTTCCTTGTGTAGACATTAAAATCATGTATGGATGCAAACATTGAAAACAAGTCTAATGTTCCTTATGCATAAGTTATAGGCAACTTGATGTATGGTATGTTGTGTACAAGACTGGATATCAACTTTGATGTTGGACTTATGAGTAGATATCAAAGTAATCCTAGTTGACAACATTTGATAGCTATGAAAAGGCTTTTGAGATATTTTAAAGGAACAAAAGATTTAAAACTTTGCTTTCAAAATAATGAACTAAAGTGGTAGGATACTTATATGTTAACTTTGTTAGGAGCAAAGATGACAACAACTCAACCTTCATACACAAGAAATTGAGCATATTACTTGCAGTACGGCTACAACGAGTATAGTTTGGATAAGCCACTTCATACGTGATTTGAAGTTGGACATAGCCAATGAGGCTGTTATCAAACAATACATCAATCACTCTTATTAAGAGTAGAGTTAATAGCTCTAAGGCAAGCATATAATGATTAAATATCACTGTGTTTATAATATACTTAAGATGAATGAGATATCTATATCTTATATGCCAACTAATAATATATTGGTTGACCCCTTGACTAAAGACATTTCTGAAGATATTTTTACAAAGCATGTTACACATATGGTTTTAAGATATACCTAAAGTACTAGTGTAGAAACACATTGTGATGATTGTTATACAGGGAAAATATATTGATTAAAAAACCCATATAACTGATATAAGTGACAATTTATTTGCAACTGTAAAGATACAACTTGGAAATCCCTAAATCAGTGAGAGGTAAAACCAGTATATCATTATCTAACAAGTGGTTAAGTGGGAGATGTAAGTCACAAAATTAACTGATGGCCACTAGATCTAACATCCATTACTAGCATTTGTGAAATCCAAAAAGAGGAGTCTCTTTTTGGATTTGACGAGATGCACTCTTTTTTCTAAAACAAAATGGTTTACATAAACTCAAATTGGTTTTTTATCTTTACAAAAAGAAAAGACGGATATCACGGAGGAAAAACTTCCAAAACAGTTACAAGGAAAACTCAGAATGGAAATAGCAAAAGAAAAAAGGTACAAAGATATGAATTGAAAAACATAGAGAACAAGCATTGTTCGGTGTTCTTCCCTTCTTACAAAAAAAGAAACCTTATGGAAGGAAACCTTGTGAATAAAAAATACCCTGATTGATCTATTTTCGGCGAGCCTCTGCTTCATCTCTTGACGGCTCCTTGTTTGGTTCCTCATCTCTCATAGGAAAGGTGGGTCTATTAACCGCCTTAGAATGAGGTGAATAGTCCTTGGTTATGCTTGTTCGCATTTAGGGTCATTAAGGCAAAAACCCATGGTTACAGATGTGCTTTTTAGGAGAGGTAGAACCCCAGATCACTTTCATAGTCCCTAGCTATAACCGTTGGCTATCATTTTATATTAATCAAATATGGGTGAGGTCTACACTTCTCATCATAAAATAGATCTACAATGTGTTGAACTGGGAAAGAGTGAAAATCTTATTGCGTTCAATAATTCATATAATGAAAAGCTTGATGTAATCTAACATGCTCAATGGCTCGTACATGCAGTACCTTGGCTATCGAAGCAAGAAGCCCGAATCCTTAATTTGGCCAGCAAACAACACGCAGCTTGGGACCCAGGAAGCGCAGGGAATGAGCTCAGTTCTTTGCCCCTTCTGCATGCGCTTTGATTTGCTCTACTTTTATTCTTCATTGGACGGCTTGGCCATCTTTTCCCAACCCTTAACTGAAAGGATTGTATCACATCATGATTCGTTTAACCCAACTCTAGAAACGGGAATTAATTAGTCAATTCACCTCTGTCTTTTCATCTTTCTTAGAAGAGGCGTGGAGGAGTTAGGAAAGGATTGTATCACATCTTGATTCGTTTAACCCAACTCCCAAAGTAGGACTAGAAGATAGTATAAAGACGGCTTTTTGGGAGGAGTTAGGTAAGGTGATTCAAATAATTCCACAAAGAGAGATGATTTGTTTAGGAGGATGCTTCAATGGACATGTCAGTAATGAGGCATTAGGATATCAAGGTATTCATGAAAACTTTGGTTTTGAGGATATAAATGAGAAAGGTAGGGAGATTTTAAATTTTGCTATGACATTTAATCTCTTTATAGTCAATACAATCTTCAAAAAACGAGATGAACATTTAATTACTTATAAGAGTGGCTTACTACTAACACAAATTGATTATTTTATTTACAGGAAAAAAGATAGATCATGTTGTAAAGATTGCAAGTAATTCAAGGAGAAAGTTTAAACACCCAACATCAAATTTTAGTTATGGATTTAGAGGTGAAAAGTGAACAAAGAAGAAAAGAGTACATCGAGCTATTCGAACTAAATGGTGGAACCTCAAAAGCGAGAAAGAAGGTATATTTAAATAGAGTCCTTCAAGGATAAGCTTGGAATTATGGTTGTATACCTTGTGATATATGGAACAATATGACTAAATATATTAGGAAAGTTGCGAAAGATATGTTAGGTTAATCTAAGGGAGGTGTACCGGCACAAAAAAAGCTTGGTGGTGGAGTAAAATGGTGCAAAATAAAATCAAGGAAAAGAGGGCATTTTACAAATTACATTATGTTAAGAAGACTAGTGAAACTTTAAAGGCTTATAAGTGTAAACACCCGAAATTTGAAATATTTTCAAAACTCCCAATTTCGAAAGTCAATTTAAAGCCTTTATGAACCTTTAAATTAAAAACCCCCAACCTTTTAAAGTTCAAGTCTTTTGGGGAATATTTCAAAATAAGGGTTTTAAAATTCAAGTTAAAAAGCCTATAGATTTCAAAGCAGATCAAACGAACAGGTGAGACCCAATCCAAACCCAGCTCGAGACCAGGTCAAAAAGCGAAGGGTGGGCCAAGTCTATCCTCTCTAGATGCATATCCTCTTTAGATAACAAAGCATATTGGAGAAGATACGAAGATCAAAACAGATAAAGATCATGGGTGGATTGAACCAGAAGTGTGGATCGAATCAAACTTCATCACACGGATCAAGACAATTCAATTTCAAATGCATGGACAAGATTAGATCAATTATCATGGAGGAAATTTAGTTTATGAAATTGAATTTGTAAGGCCATGATCAGTTCATATGATCAAGACAAAATATCAAGCCAATGTCATGCTTGACCGGTCAAGAGGAGTGCACCCAAATTGGGCCAAGATCATGATGGATGAAGGCAATTCAAAATCAGAGATATGGCTGAGATAAATCATATCAAGTGATATAATTTGAGATGTTGCAATTAAAGCATCATCAAGAGTTCATCATATCGAGCCAAGACAAGTCATGGAACCAACCATGCACCCGAATTGGACCAAGTTCCCAAGGCCGATCCAAGTCTTGGAACCAGCCCACATGGGGCTAGTCCATGCCATCATGGAAGGGACCACCATGTTGATCAAGAATGGGACTAGAGGCTGATCCAACCCGCCCCAAAGAAGGGCCTAGAATTAACCCCTTGGCCTATAAATAGGGCCAAGAGGAGGGGCGGGTTCCATATCTTGGAATGCTCTTTCATCACTTTGGGGAATAGCTAGGGGTTGATTTTGGGCTGAGAGAGGAAGTGTTGCACAACCAAGGTCATGGGCGGCAAGAGGCTTAGCTAGGAGGGAAAGAGAGTGGAGTAGTCTTAGCCATTGAGTGTCATAGAGTTTGAGAGCTTTACAAGAAAGGAGGAGGTCGGATTCCACTCTTGGAATTCCGGCCAATTGGATGCAAAATCTATAAGTATTTTCATCTTTTGATCATTCTTCTATATTGATTCAATTGAAATGGGGTTGTATTAATGGATCATAGTCTCCCCCCATAATGTAATAGTGATTAGAATGACTGAATTTCCATTATCTTAATGAATTGTCACTCACACACACACGCACTCTATGTGTTTGATTATGCGATTCTACCCCAATATATTCTATAAACACTCTATACTCTCTACCCCCTCTATGCTTAAGCTTATATGAATATTTCCTTTTATTTCCTTCATTATGTAGAGTTATTGCAATTTCAACTCGTGTGAGTTTAATTCGTGATGTAGAGTTATTGTAATTTCAATTCGTGTGAGTTTGCATCACATATGTTCTTAAAAATCTGAAACTGAATTTTTACATCTCTACATATGTTGGTTGTTGTATTTTTCATTCTCGATTCTCTATTCCAATGGATCCAAAATTTTGTACACACATTCTACACACACAATTCCACTCATAATAAAATTTTCAAGAATTTTAGGGCCATATAGCTATGTAATTAAAATTATGCAAAATTGGGTTAGTATCTGTCCACTATCTGAATATTCTGTTTTCCTACAACAGAGCTTGGGTTTGCATCCCATAACTTTGTTTATAGGCCTTCAAATAGGCTGAATTTTGATTCATTGGAAAGCTGACATCTATAGATTTTCATAAAAATCAAATTCACCAAATTTGTAACTCAGATCGCAGAGATACAGACTCATTTTTGAGCCTCTCTATTTCTGTGATAGGACAGTTCTAGGTACCTGAGCAGAGGTACTTCCAACATTTAATTCTACTTCAATGCAACTCTGAATCATGATCTGTAAAGTACTATAGATCCTCACACTTCAGGTTAGGTTTTGTAAAATTTTGGTGATTTTTGGAGATCTATAAGATACTGAAGTTGATTCAAGAAACAAGGCCTAAAAACAGAACATTCTATTTTCAGCACTTGTTTCATCTTTTGAGTTTGAACTAAGCACATTTCACATTTGCTTTAGAAACACCATATTTTCACGTGGATTGGAGTTCACCATCTTCAAAGTTGAAGTTTCTAAGTGCTTAGGCTGACTTTTGAGTATTGGTTCTAGAAGGTCTAAAATGAAAAGAGCTCGCTTAGCCCAATCGCCAAACAAGAGTCGGATTTTTCAAAACTTTGCTGTTGTGGCAAACTAGTTGGCAAGCTCGCGCACCGTGTAGATAAGAAATTATCATTTCAAGTCTCTACATAGGCTTGGAGTGAAAAATTTCGTGTCTACAATAAGAAAGTAAAGAAAGAAGCAAAAAAGGTCGTTAGTTAAGCCAAAGCTAAAATTTGGAAGGATTTATATAAAAAACTTAACTCAAAAGAGGGTAAAAGAGATATTTTTAAGATAGCTAGGGCTAGATATAAGAAAACTAAGGATCTTAATTTTGTCAGATACATGAAAGACGAGGATG
The DNA here is from genome assembly GCA_036023115.1 of Brasenia schreberi. NCBI lineage: Eukaryota > Viridiplantae > Streptophyta > Magnoliopsida > Nymphaeales > Cabombaceae > Brasenia > Brasenia schreberi. Next base: position 5,054,038 of record JAYKKT010000079.1, read on the forward strand.
AAAAAATTCTAGTGGCAAATGATGATATAAAAAATAGATATAAAAACTACTTTTATAAGCTTTTAATGAAAATAAAGATGTTAGTAATAGCTTGGGGGAGTTAGCCAAATCATAAAAGTATATAAACCACAATTTATACTGATGAATTCAAAATAATGAAGTCAAAGAGGGTCTTGAACATATGAAGGGTGGTAAATTAGTAGGACCATATAATATTCCTATAGAAGTTTAGAAAATCCTTGGAGAGATAGGAATCACTTGACTCACAAGACTATTTAGTAAAATATGGAGAAACCAAAAGATACTAGAGGTATGGAGAGCGAGTACACTTATACCCATATACAAGAATAAAGGAGACATTCAGAATTGTGTGAATTATCGAGGTATCAAGTTAATGAGTCATACTATTAAATTATGGGAAAGAATTATCGAACGTAGGTTAAGACAAGTATCAAGTACAATAGAGAACCAATTTGGATTCATGTGAGGCAGATCTCCTATTGAAGCGATTCACCTTTTGAGACGTCTTATGAAACATTTTAGAGCAAAAACAAAAGGCTTCTCAAGATATTTATTGATCTAGAAAAAACTTATGATAGAGTACCAAGGGATGTTCTTTAGAGAACCTTGAAAAAAAGAGGTATTTCACTAAAATACATAAACCTTATAAGAGATATTTATGATAGTACAAAAACATGTGTGAGGACTCATGAAGGAATGCAAACTTCTTTGAAGTTAATATTGGGTTACATCAAGGATCAACTTCAACCCCATACTTATTTATAATCATGATTGATAAGTTAACAAAACACATTCAAGATGAAGTATCTTGGTGTATGTTATTTGTAGATGACACTATGTTAGTGGAGGAGTCTAAGTAAAAAGTTAATAGAAAATTAGAACTACGGAAATAAACATTAGAAAGTAAAGGCTTTCGACTTAGTAGAACAAAAACAAAATATATGAAATATAAGTTTGATCATTTAGTTACTTTAGAGGTCATATAATTAATGCACGTTGGTTAAAATAGAAAAGAGCATAAGGTATTTATTCTTTGTGACAAGAAGATATCATTGAAGTTAAAAGGTAAATATTATATAGCAACAATTAGACCTGCCATGTTTTATGGTTGTGAGTGTTGGACAATTAATCATCATGTACAAAAGATGACTATGGCAGAAATGAAGATGTTGAGATGGATGAGTGATCATAGAAGGAAAGACCGTATACATAATGAGGTCAGTAGAAACAAATTAGGTGTGACACCAATAGAAGATAAAATGAGAGAATATTGTTTAAGATGGTTTGGATATATAGAAAGAAAATCAAAAGAAACAAATGTAAGAAGGTATGAAAAAATAGATTTTGAAAAAATTAAAAGAGGTAGAAGATGACTACAAAAGTATTGGAAAGAAACAATAAAGAATACTGAGTTAACTGCTAAGATGGCACATGATAGGGCTCTTTGGAAACAAAGAATCCATGTAGCCGACCACATTTAGTATGGAAAAAGGCTTAGTTGTTGTTGTATATATATAAGGTTCTCATATACGCGTGTGTGTGTGTGAGAGAGAGAGAGAGAGGGTTAGGGCATTGGGTTCTTTGAGGCCAGGAGTTCGATCACATGCTGGGTGGCGTTCAGATGCTTGTTTATGTGAGGTGATCCAGTGGGCTTGCAAAAAATGATGTTGGGACAAAAAGAAATCTCCACAATAATGTTATTCGTCTTGTTATATGATTGATGTCTTTCAATTCGAACATCCAAAACATTTTCATAAACATGTTTAAGTGCAAGGAAACCATCTTACATTACATCATTGCATCGAAGGCATTGGTGGTTTATGAGCTTTTCTGCAACGCTTCCCTGCTGCGGCACCAGCATGTATGTCTCACAATTCCAGAAATGGAATGCATAGGACTTCCTTAGGATCTTTTGGAAAACAATTTCCTGTTTGGTTCTATCGTCATCATCCTCTGGTGCTTCAAAATACCTATACCGAAGCAATAGAATTAAAACAAGAATCAGAAAGAGAAAATAATGAAGTACATCGTAGTTTGCAGCAAACACTTCACTAATTACAATATTAAACTAAACGGTGTCCTAGAAAATTTTATGGGGTGATACGAAGCTCAGTTGAATGAAATTCAGGTGAAGCTGTTTGGGGTTTAATCTCCTGTATATATGAGTACATTTTTCCAGCTTTTTTGGGGTTTTCGGGTAAGGTGGCTGCCTCACCTTGCCCATGAATGTCAGTCACTGATTCAACTACAATTTCATCAGTGTGTCGTTTCAGAGCAAAGCCCCTCTGATTGAGAAAGGAAAACTTGCTAAGAATGGTTTTCCCATTTCAACGAGTTCTTCAACACTACTGAAAAGGGACCTGCGTGACTGAGTTCAAGAAATATAATTTTCTTTATTATGTGTGACATGTTAAAATAGAGCAGGATGGCGACTAATACCGACACTACTTAGTGTGAGAATTTGCTTTGTTTGGTTTTGGTTTTGGTATTTGTGAAAGCAGTGTTGCAAAGAAACCATAAAATGTGGCCTTGCTGTTTTGGAAATAAATATGCAAATGGCATATATAGATGGATGATGAAAGGGACTTGTCACGCTAAGGATACTCTTTGATTTTCCTTTTCATGGAAAGAAAGGGGATCAAGGTGCTACAGCTCTCATTGACTGATCAGGAACTCAAATGTCCTAGTGCAACAATTATCTACCATATGGTTTTCCTTGTTCCCTTTCTTTCAGTCATGAATTTGTTTCAGTGGTTGCACAAACTTCGATCATGGTTTAGTTTGCAGGAGCTTCTTCCAATGGTTCCCATACATTGAGAATTAATTTCTTTTAATTAGAAATATGATGCAAGTTCATCTTTTCTAAAACTTGCACATGCACAGAAACACAAACTTAAATGGGACAAACTAAAATGAAGATAAAAATATCAACGTATCCTAGCAGTCCTACATCAGCACAGTAACGGTGCAAATTTGTAGTTGCCTCCTACCCAACCCCCGCAGAAAAGACAACTGAGAAGATAAAACATCTTGGTACCTTCCAATCTTTTGTGCACTTATGGGGAAGAACTTAGAAGTTGGAATAACTTTGAATTCCATTTGTTGATTGGTTCTTGTAGCTGTTCTTGTCATGAGCTCAGCACTGTTCCACTTCACCTTGGTATTATCATACGTTGAAGAGAACTCCTTTAGGCAGTCTAAGATAAAAGGACTGCAAAAATGTGGATAAGAACATTATCCATTGAAATAAAAAGAACACAAGGAATGCATAAATTGGGAAGGTTGTAAATGCACCGACCCGTTTATTCTCAAACCCACTTAAATATTTTTTCACCATTCAATTCACATGATCAACAATAGAGATTTTAATTTAAAAGTATAATTGTACTTTTTGTAGAATGCATTTGATGCACGCTCATCGGATTCAAACCCTTGATGCCAGCCAAAGGTCCAAACCACTACTCTAGCCCTCTCGAAGCATAAAGCTGTTAACTTGTGATCATTTAAATTTTACCTGTTGCTGTGGAATGCCATTACAGCACCATTCACAAGCATGGTCCCATTCTTGTGACGCTCTAGACCAACATAATCGTTTGGGAGCCGCAAGGGCCTCAAAAGTACAACGTCTGAATCAACATAAGTTCCTCCATACCTGCAAGCGGAAAAAAATATCACTAAAAGACATTGTCATCAGCTAAAGCAAAAATATAAGAGGAAAGGACTGTTAGCCAATAATAGCTTTACTAACATGGGTTGAAGTTACATATAAACCTATGCTGCAAATAATATGACTATCTAACTAAACTTTTATGTGATAGATATGCCCCTTAACATTTGCTTATTTTACTATATTCTTGCCAACCTTATCTCGAATTTTCACACCTTCTTTTCATACGAATTGGATCCATGTGCAATCCGATTCACTTAGCACTTTCTCTTTACTAGAATAATGGCATAGGTCAGACCCATATCTTTGATCTATCACCTGACTTGACCCGACATGGCTCTTGTTCCGAAATTTTCCCCTACCACACAATCCAGGTTTTTGAGATTGTGGGTTGTAATCCCCTTGTCCTGAGTTGTTTTGTGTTTGTTTTTTACTTCTTTATATATCTGTTGTTGGGTCAACAAAGCGCTTGATGCGTCATTATTTTCCATGAGTCTTTCCAATGTCTTCCAGAATCGACTAATGCATCCCGAATCAAAGGACATGCTGACAATCTACGTGAGTCCACGTTTTCCCTTGTGCCATATCACTAGTGGTGGTGGCTCAACCTCGTGAGATGAGGCGAAGAAGGGCGCGCGACCATGAAGCCAATCCCAGCAATCCGAGGGCATACGAGCTTGGGGGTCAGTTTTAGTCATGCTAGGGAACCCTACAAATTTGCGGCTTCTAATACCTCTCAATCTCTAGCGGCCTCTTTTCTACTGGGAATTGGAGCATCCTGAGAGATAGCCAAGGCTGAAAGGCAGCGGAGTATACTCAGAGATAGTCCTTCAGAAGGTGCAGGAGATCCAGGAGTGAGCCACTTCCTTGCATCAAGGAGATACCTCAAAAATATGGTGGTGATAAATTGGCGGAATGGGTGGTGCGCGTCTTGGCGGTACACAGATAATCGAAGTCCTCCTATGGATGGCATTGCAGCCAAATTACTTGAACCAGTCCATCATCCTGACCTGCAAATCGGCAACTACAACAGTGTCCTCCCAGACCCTTTAGTTGAGTGTGATTGGGGCAAGCAATGGCAGCGTTCAGTCTTTACCATCTCATCATCTTGATGTCGAAGGAAGAATCCGCAATTAACCTCACCCTCGAATTGGGGTTTCCTTGTTTCAGGAACATGAGGGCGAACTGCTTCATATCCAAATTTGGCATGATTGGCCTAAACCTTTTTGACGTTTTCTCCATCATGGGTTTTTGAATGGTTCTAAAACCTCATGTCATCATGTTTCTTGTGATTATAAACGTTGAATATATATATATATATATATATATATAAAATGAATAATGTTGGAGGTTGACTACTTCCAGCGACGTGCTTTGGTTCTATTATTGTCTGGAGTTTCAGTTCGCCTGGAGAATCTGCAATGGAATTCTTTTGTGAATTTGTTTCAGGTTTCCACATAGGGGTTTCTTGGGAGAGTAACTTAGTTTGGTTTTTTCTTTTTTACAGTATTTTTCAGTGTCATTTCTTGTATTGTTGCTCTGTTTATATAGAGCAACGCGCTCCCCCCTCTTCCCAAATTTTCCTCATGCGGCTTCCCTCATCTAGAGCATTATCCATAGTGTTACCGTAAAGTCTGGTAACGTCCTCTGGCTGTTATGATCCTTCCTTATCCAAGATACAGGTAATGGTCTGGATGACCAGTCCATCTGTTACTTGTGTTGGATGGCCGAGAATGGCCACAACATATCATCTCCCACTTGGTCATTTGAGCTAAGTGTACAAACATATTAGTTTCCTCCCACTCTTACAAGGTTTCATCTAGTACTGTCTTTTCATGATTGCTACTGCAATCAATACCTGTTGTGTGGTTATTTTCCTTCACAACAATCTATTAGTTGTATGGTTATTTACCTATACAATACTTTTATTCGTTGTGTGGTTATTTACCTATACAATACTTTTATTCGTTGTGTGGTTATTTTCCTACACAACAATCAAACATATCTCAAACCAATGTTTGTAACATATTTTGAGAATAGTTCATCTGTTATGCCTTTTGTAAGGGGTCTGCCAATATATCATTTGTTGGCATATATGAGATGGATATTTTCTTTCTCATAACCATATCATGAACATAGTGGTATTTCATTGAAATTATGCTTGTTTTTTGAGCAATCAACTTCACTCTTGATTAGAGTAATTGTTGCATTATTATCACAGTAAATGACATCTGGCTCGTCGGTTATTTAAACTTCAAATCACATATGAAGCGGCTTATCCAGATAGCACTCGTTGCAGCCATATAGAAAGCTACATACTCAGCTTCCTGTGTATGCAATGCTACACAACTGTGTTTCTTACATGCCCAAGAAACAACACCACCTCCAAATAAGAATATTTGTCCCGAGGTTGATTTGTTGTCATCTTTGCTCCCAGCAAAGTCAGCGTCTGAGTATCCTACCACTTTTAGTTCATCTGCTTGAAAACACAATTTCAAGTCTTTTGTTCCTTTCACATGTCTTAAAATCCTCTTCACAGCTACCTAATGTTGTCATCCAGAATTACTTTGATATCTACTTACAAGACCAACAACAAAGCTAATATCAAGTCTTATACACAACATAGCATATATCAAGCTATCAACATCTTGTGCATAAGGAATATTAGGCTTATCGTCTCTTTCATCGAGACAATCAACCTTACTTAATTTGACTCCTTTTGTAACAGGTGTATCAGCAGACTTGCATTCACCCATTTTAAATTTCTTGAAGATATAATCAATATATCTCTCCTGACTCAGGCATAAGAGTCTAGATTCTCTATCTCGATAGATCTTTATTCCTAGGATATAGGATGCTTCCCCCATATCCTTCACTTCGAACTTGGAGTTTAACCATGACTTAGTTTTAACAATCATCTCGTTGTCATTTTCAGTCAACAAAATGTCATCTACATTTAACTATAGGATGACAAAGTGGCTCCCATTGTTCCAGACATATACACAGTGATCAAGTTTATTAGCCATAAACCCAAGTTTTATAATGGTATTTTGAAAAGTCAAATACCATTGGTGATGTGACTGTTTCAAGTCATATAGGGATTTTTTCAACCTATATACTTTATCTTCTTGGCCTTCAACCACAAATCCTTCGAGCTGTTGCATGTATATGATTTCTTTTAAATCTCCATTTAAAAAGGTTGTTTTTACATCTAATTGATGTAAATCCATATCATAGTATGTAGATATTGCCAGGATTATACGTATGGATGCAAATTTTATAACTAGAGAATATGTCTCAACATAATCGATCCCCTCTTTTTGTGAAAAAGCCTTTGCAACCAACCTCACTTTAAACTTGTCGATTGTACCATCGACCTTATATTTCTTTTTCAAAACCCATTTATAGCCTATGGCTTTCCTTCCTTTTGGCAAATCAACCAATTCTCAGACTTGATTTTTCTCAATGGATTCAATTTCCTAATCCATGGCTTTTCCTTAGTCTATTGCTTCTAATGAGTTCATAGCTTGCTAATAAGTTAAGTTATCAGTCAACTCATCTAAATCTACCGAATTACATACTTCTTCCGCAAGATAAGTGTGATAATCCTTTAAATAGGACGGAGTGACTCTTGGCCTTTTTTGTCCACTTAAGGTTTCGGTAATTTAAGGAAGCTCTTCAATGGGCTCAACAGATGATTGGTCTAAATCGACCAGATCATCAACATATTCATCATTGTTTTCCTAGATGTCATTCTTAGTATCTTTTAAGAATTCAACATCTTTGCTTTCAATGAGTTAGTGGTCCTTATGATAAAACCAATATCCTTTTGAACCTTTCGGATATCTAATAAATATACATATTAAGGACCTATTGTCTAGCTTATCTCTAGACTAATCAAGGATCTTTACATGTGCAACAGATCCCCACCTCCTGAGATGACCTATAAAACTGTTGTACTTACTGCTTCTCCCCAAAATACTCTTCGAAGAGAGGCATCAATCAACATAGACCTTATCATATTCAGCATGGTTCTGTTGTATCTCTCAGCTATATCATTTTGTTGAGGTGTCCTGAGCATTGTATTTTGCTTTGCAATACCAAAGTCTTTACAGAATTCAAGAAATTCTATCAAGGTATATTCACCACCTCTATCTGATCTTAAGACATTGATTGAATGCCCTAACTTGTTTTTCACTTCTTGCTTATATTCTCTAAATGCATCAAGTGCCTCAGATTTATGTGTCAAAAGATATAGATAGATATATCTACAGTAATTATCAATAAAGGTTATAAAATAACCCTTTCCACGATGTGACCTTACTCTAAATGGTCCACATAAATTTGTGTGAATGACCTCCAACAAGGTTGTTGCTCTTGTTGAATCTTTGGAAAAAACTTTCATTTTCATTTTTCCTTGTATACAAGTTTCACACTTGTTAAAAGTATTTTTCAATCTAGGCAATAAGTCAAAGTTGGATAATTTCCTCAACTTTTTCAAACTTATATGCCCAAGGCATTTATGTCACATATTTACATCAACAGAAAATGCACACTCAATATAAGCAGAAGAAGTACCAATTTCATTATCACTTAGTTTAAAGAGACCATGCTCTACATCAAATTCCCTAGAGAATAGTATTCTTTCATGTTTTTCCACAGTCACCTTGTTAGGAATAAACCTAACCTCAAAACCTTTCTTTACTAAGGTAAGGATCGAGACCAAATTGTGCCTTATAGATGGCACAATTAATACATCAGTCAATACAATCGGTTTGCCTTGTACAAATATTTTGAATGACCGAGTACCCAAAATATCTGAGAAAGTATTATTTCTCATATAGACTCGATATTTCTCGGGTTTGTATTCCTTCAGATCCATTGCCCCTTCCTTGGTCTTCGAGATGTATTGTGTAGCTCCTGAGTCTATCAACCAACCTGTCACCGGGCGGTCCATATACAATCATTCTGAAATCACGAAGATTATATCCTACTTCTCCGATTGTTCACATTGTGGGTTGTTTCCTCTACCTTTCTTGTTGTGACAGTCCCTTTTGTAGTGTCCCATCTTTCCGTAGTTAAAACACTTGACCCGAGAAATGGTTTCCTATGATTTCTTAAAATTTTAACCGTCTTTCTTGTTATTTTTGCCAAACTTCTTGTTTGGTTTATTTTTCTTCTGGTTGGTTTATTTTTCTTCTAGTTGGTTTTGGAGCTAGATGTTATCTCATCTTGGACCACTAGCAACTTTTCTTTCTTATTTTTTATCATGTGTTCTTACTCTATTGCTAGTTTTAGGAGCAATTCATAAAGGTTAATTTCAGGCCCTAACCTCAAGACAGTGGTTACCATGTTCCATGACAGGGGCAGACTGTTTAATATTGTTGATATCTGCATCGGTTCTAGGATGACTGATTTTACTACAGCTAAATCTCTAGCCATTACTAATATGTGGTTCACATGTTCTACTACATTGTCTCCTTCTCTCATTTTGAAGGAGTTATACTTTTATAGTAGCAACTACACATTCAATTTGACAGTTGTATCATATTTGGCTATTATTGAGTCAAACAACTCTTTTGCGGTCTCGTATTCTTCGAAGATCCTAATCAAGTCATCCTCCATGTAGGTCAATATGATTGTCCTTGCTATAACGTAATCCTTTATAAATGTTTTATACATTTCTACTTATTGCTCAATTGCGTTTAGAGATGGCGGACGCACAGTTTCCTTCAACACATACTCAACACCTTCAAGTGTTAGAGCTAGTGGGATTCCCTTCTTCCATGTTTGGAAGTTAAGACCGTTTAACTTCTCAATTTTTCTAACTTAGACACACATATTCTAGAGCTCATTTTTATCTGTTTGACAATAATAACAATTAAACGGTCTAAAAAGGAAACAAATATAAAACAAAGAGCACACAAAGCAAGAATCATGTTAGAACGATGCATAATATCATAAAAACAAATCAGCGATAATTCCATAAGTACTTTGGGATAAACTCGTAAACTATCCCAAAGAATTTCTGCCTTTGAACCTTTTTTGTTAAAATAATACCAAGGGCAAAACTGTAATTTTAACTATCTATAATCTTTTGAAGTTTTTTAAAAAACCTAAGGACAGACTTGTAAAATTACTCTTCATTATTTTTATAAAATTCGTGATTGATTGGGATTGAAACTGTAATTTTAACCCTTAGGCTGAATTTATAATTATTCCAAAAGTATAGGGCCAATCTTGTCTTTTGACTGAATGGTAGAACTGAAATTATCTAAACTAGGAAGGACATAAATGTAACGTACCGAAGGGTAAATCTGACTTTATGCATAGTAAGGGCAAAATAGTCTTTTTACTTGAAAATATCTGGACAATTTCGTAATTTCATCTGGTGGCAAAATCGTAAATACAAAAAACGGACTAGGGCAGAACGGACTTTTTAGTCCACTGCCCGAGGAGAGGCTGTTTCCAAAATCATGAGCAGTTTCGTGAAACCGCTTGGTGGTTTTTCGAGCTACTATAAAAGAGAGGAGAGAGAAAGGAAAATTTGAGAGAGAGAGGGAGAGAGAGAGAGAGCGTGAGACGATCGACTGTTTGCCAATCGTTGGCGTTCTCCTTTTTTTCTTTTTAACGGACAGACGGCAACGGAGAGGGAGAGAGGGAGACGTAGGAAGAGTCAGCCGACAGCTCTGCCGTGATTTTCTTTTTTTCTTTTTTTGTGTTCCGCTCTGCGGCGATTCTGGCCTGTTCTTGTTTGCCGGCCTTCTAGCCATGAGCGGCTCCGGCCTGTTCTGGCCTATTCCTTTTGCTGTCTCTTCTTTTCCTTTCTTTTCTCTTTTGCTTATCTCCTCTCTTCTTCTTCTTTTTTTCTCTTCCTCTGATAATCCTTTTACCTGGGCAATTTTGTTTTTTTAGGGTCAGTGACGAGGCTCTAATACCAAATGTTGGAGGTTGACTACTTCTAGCAACGTGCTTCGGTTCTGTTCTTGCTTGGAGCTTCACTTCACTTGGAGAGTCTGCAGCGGAATTCTTTTGTGGATTTGTTTGAGGTTTCCACATAAGGGTTTCTCAAGAGAGGAACTCGGTTTGGTTTTTACTTTTTCACAGTATTTTCCAGTATCATTTCCTGTATTGTTGCTCTGTTTATATAGAACGATATGCTCGCCCCACTTCTCGGATTCTCCTCCTGCGATTTCTCTCATCTCGAGCATTATCCAGAGCGTTACGTAAAGTCTGGTAACGTCCTATGGTTGTTATGATCCTTCTTTATCTAAGATACAGGTAACAGTCTGGATAGTCAGTCCAACCGTTACCTGTATAGGTAACGGTCTAGATGGCCAGTCCAATCGTTACCTGTGCTGGATGGCCGAGAATAGCCACAACACATCAAATAAAAGGAAGTTTGACACTGTCAGTTCTTCAAAATCAAGAAACTTAATTGAATCGGAAGGGGGTGCCTTAGAACTGATATGGTTCCAAGGCTGGTTTAGTTCCGGTTGGGAACTAACTGTGAGGCATATAACAGATTTGTCTGTAGTGGTTTCTTTATCATGGCGATTGTGAAAATGTGTGTGGTGCACTGTATTTTCCGGTTGTGAATGTGTTGAATGCACACTGCAAGGGATGAGGCAAACACGTGTATATGCCCCATCCATGGACAGTTTGTTGTGGATAAATCAAACACAGGTTGGGAGATAACTTCTTCTATGTGGCTTCCTATTGCTTGTAGTTTTCTCAAGATATGATGCACGATCGTTAAAACGGGATATGGATTAATCATAGATGCTACAATAGGTGGAAATAGATTACTACCGATCACCACATTTTTATCAACAATCTTTTGATGGCCTTTTTCATGGCTTTCTAAATCACCTTGTGAAAATCCAGGCAACTCTTTATATCCTGAGTATATGCATTATAGCATTTGCAATATTTCAAGCCTTTCAACTCTTCTAACGGAATTGAATGTTCCTCAACAAGTGTTACCTATTGATTTGAAAGGAGGATATTGAATATCTAACTAACTTCTGAGATGTCAAAGGGATACTTTGCTCTATGAAAGTTTTTGCTTACCCTTCAGCGGTTCTAAAGCTGATCGAGTGTATGGTTCTTCCCAGATAGGCTTTATCTTTATTCTCTCAACCAAATATGAATGAATGTCCGAACTCAGAATTCTCAATTTCTTCAATACAAGAAATTACCAATTACCTAGGCTTAGGCAGGTTCTCCCTCCCGATGCATATTCTTATGATCGAAGTGTGTTCCATTTCTGTAGCTCGGTTAGCAAATTGCGCTAAGCTAGAACAAATATGTCCAACTAGTTGATCTTTGATTTGATGAAACAAACAATTCAGAGTAAGAGTTGCACACTAAGCAATAGTGAATTGCATCTACCAACAAAACTGCATTTATGGAGCCTTTCAAGGAAATCGTTATCAGGGCATTGTTTGATGTTCACCAAAGCAGTAGGCATTGTCTATAGATTTACTCTATCGAACCTCTTTGGAATTCCAAGTTTGTCCAAGTTAAAATTTATTTACTGGCTGTCACTTCTACCAAGCATATGTATATCTAGTCTATAACAATAGTTTGTGATATTCACCGTAATTGAGTTCACCATATTTGGATGTGAAGCGAGTCATATATATGTTGATTGAGAAGCTTCTCGTCCAAAGGACATGGACAATCGAGATTTGGATCCCCATGTGAGTGTTGTTGTCTACTCAGCCCAATCAAGAAAGGCTTACGAGAGTCAGCATTGAAAGTCTCGCACATATCCAATTAGACAATGTTGATCTAATGGTCCTTCGTCTGCATCATCGAGTGCTTGAGGCACTGGGTTTGGTGGAAGAATCGACACTTGACGGTTAGGTCTATTACCATCAAATGGTTGTGGTTGCATGTTTGCCAATTATCCGCGTATGAAGGAATCAACATCCCTTAGCACTCAGCACAACATTGTTTTTGCTTTCTTGGGCATATTCCATCTGATTGATTACTAATGGAGGAACTACTTCGCTCACATAACGGGATACCAATACAAATGCATCTCCCATAGTTGAGTTAAACCAATCAACAACCCGTTTTGAACTTCTTGAGGATATAGTCAATATATCTCTCCTGACTTAGTCATCAGAGTTTAAATTCTCTATTTCGAGAGATCTTTATACCCAATATATAGAATGCTTCCCTATATTCTTTATTTCGAACCTTGAGTTTAACCATGACATGGTTTTCACAATCATCTCATTGCCATTCCCGAGCAACAATATGTCATCTACATATAATGATAAGATAACAAAGTGGCTCCTAGTGTTCCAGACATATACATAGTGATCAAGTTCATTAGCCACAAACTCAAATTCTATAATGACATTTTGAAAAGTCAAATACCATTGGTGAGGTGATTGTTTCAGGTCATATAGGGATTTTCTTAACCTATATATTTTATCTTCTTGGCCTTCAACTATATATCCTTCGGTTGCTGTATGTATATGATTTCATCTTAATCTCCGTTTAGAAAAGTTGCCTTTACATCTAATTGATGTAAGTCTAAATCATAATGTGTAGATATTGACAAGATAATCCTTATGGATGCAAATTTCATAACTGAAAAATATGTCTCAACATAATTTATTTTCTCTTTTTGTGAAAAACCCTTTGCAACTAACCTCACTTTAAACTTGTCGATTGAACCATCGACCTTGTATTTCTTTTTCAGAACCCATTCACACCCTATGACTTTCCTTCCTTTTGGCAAATTAGTCAATTCTCAAACTTGGTTTTCCTCAATGGATTCAATTTTCTCATCCTTAGCTTTCTCTCAATCTTTTGCTTCCGATGAGTTCATAGCTTGCTGATAAGTTAAGTTATCATTCAACTCATCTAAATCCACTGAATTAAACACTTCTTCTGTAAGATAAGTGTAATAATCCTTTAAGTAGGACGGTGTAACCCTATGCCTTTTATGTCCACTTAAAGTTTCGGTTGTTTTAGGAAAGTCTTCTTTAGGTTCAAATGATGATTAATCTAGATCTATTAGATCATCAATATACTCATTATTATTTTTCAAGATGTCATTCTTAGTATCTTCTAAGAATTCAACATCTCTGCTTTCTATTAGTCCATGGTCCTTATGATAAAACTGATATCCCTTTAAACCTTTAGGATATCTAATGAATATACACCTCAAGGACCTACTGTCTAGCTTATCTCTAAATTGATCAAGGATCTTCACATGTGCAATAGATCCCTACCTCCTCAGATGACCTAGGTTGGGTTTTCTTCCAAACCAAATCTCATATGGTGTATTGAATACAGCTTTGCATGATACTTTATTGAGTATGTATACCGCTGTACTTACTGCTTCTCCCCAAAATATCCTTGGTAGAGGCATCAATTAACATTGACCTTGTCATATTTAATAAGGTCTTATTATATCATTCAACTACATCGTTTTATTAAGGTGTCCTGGGTATTGTATTTTGCTTTCTAATACCAAGTATTTATAAAATTCAAGAAATCCTATAGAGGTATATTCATCACCTCTATCTGATCTTAAGACTTTGATTGAATAGCTAGTTGATTTTCAACTTTCTACTCATATTCTTTAAAAGCTTCAAGTACCTCAAATTCATGTGTCAAGAAATATAAATACGTATATCTCGAGTAATCATTGATAAATGTTATAAAATAAACCTTTCTACGATGTGACCTTACTCTAAATGGTCCACATAAATCCACGTGAATGACCTCTAATAGGGTTGTTGCCCTTGTTGACTCTTTTGGGGAAAAACTTTTCTTCTCATTTTTCCTTTTATACAAGCTTCACACTTGTTGAAAGTATTTTCCTCAAATCTAGGTAGTAAGTTAAAGTTGGATAATTTTCTCAATTTTTCCAAACTTATATGCCTGAGGCATTTATGCCATGCATTCACATCAATAGTAAGTCAATATAAGCAAAAGGATTTTTATTTTCATTATCATTAAGTTTGAACAGTCCATGTTATACATCAAATTCTTCATAGAATAATATTCTCCTATGTTTCTCCACAGTTACCAGATTGCGCCATATAGATGGCACAATCAATACATCAGTCAGTACAATTGTGTGCCTTATACAAAAATTCTAAAAGACCCAGTACCCAAAACATTTGAGAAAGTATTATTTTCCATGTACACCCAATATTCTCTTGGTTTGTATTTCTTTAGATCCATTACCCCTTCTTTGGTTTTCGAGATATGTTTGTGTGATAGCTGTAGAGTCAATCCATCAACCAATCATTGGGCAGTCCATATAGAGACATTCTGATATCATATCCTGCTTCTCTGATTGTCCACATTGTGGGTTATTTCCTCCACCTTTCCTATTGCAGCAATCTTTTTTATAGTGTCCCATCTTTTCATAACTGAAACACTTGACCCGAGAAGCAGTTTCTTGTATTTTATTAAAAAATTGATTGCCCTTTTTATTATTCTTACCAAACTTTTTGTTTGGTTTATTTCTCTTTTGATTGGGTTTGAAGCTAGACCCTATCTCATCTTATACTATTAGCAATTTTTCTTTCTTATTTTTAATCATATGTTCTTGCTCTATTGCTAGTTTCAGAAGTAATTTAGAAATGTTAATTTCTAGCACTAATCTGAGGGCAGTAGTAACCATGTTTCATGACGGGGAGAAATTATTTAGGATTGTTGATATCTGCATCAGTTTCAGGATTACTGATTTTGTTACAACTAGGTCCCTAGCCATTACCAAAATATGGTTTACATGTTCTACTATGTTGTCCCCTTCTTTCATTTTGAAAGAATTGTATTTCTGTAGTAGCAACTAAACATGCAGTTTGGCAATTGTATCATATTTGGCTGTTACATAATCAAATAACTCTTTTGCGATCTCGAATTCTTCAAAAACCCAGATCAAGTCATCCTTCATGTATGTCAACATAACTCTTTTTGCTATTGTGTTGTCCTTTAGAAATATTTTATACATTTCTATCTGCTGCTCGGTTGTATCTAGTGATGGTAGACACATAATTTCTTTTAAGACATACTCAACACTTTTAAGTGTTAGAGCAAGCGGAATTCTTCTCTTCAATATTTGAAAGTTCAGAGCATTTAATTTTTCAGTTTTTGCCAGTTTCGACACATATTCTAGAGTTTATTTTTATGTGTTTGGTAATTATAATAATTAGATGGTCTAAAAAGGAAATATTTAATAAGCAACAAAACACACATATCATGAATTGGTTAGCACGATGTAGAATATCACAAAAATGAGCTAAAAATAACTCATTTTTAATATATAGAAGCAATTAGGATAAATTTCCTAGAATACTAGGAGTAAAATAGTAATTTTAACTACCAGTCCTCTTTTGTAATTTTCAGAAAAGGTCAAAGATAGAACAATAAAATTAGTTTTTGGTATTTTTGTAAAATTCGTAACTGATCATACGTAAATCTATAATTTTGCTCTATAATTTCCTCAAAAGGATAGGGACAAATCAATCTTTTGCCCGGTATTTCATAATTTTCATGAACTATTGAAGGGTAAAACTGACTTTTTGCCTAAGTAAGGGCAAAATAGTCTTTTTATAATTTTGTCCAATGAATATTTGTAATATTTAAAAACCAGCTAGGGTAGAACAAACTTTTTAGTCCGAGCGATTTTCCAAAGCAAGGGACGAATTCAGAAAACCGTTGGTTTTCGCACGCGTTTTTTTGAAACTGTTTGGTCGTTTTTAGGTGCTTTAAAAGCACAGAGGAGAGAGAGTGAGCGAGAAAATTTTCATAGAGAGAGAGAGGGGAGGGCAGTTTCCGCCACTCTGCCTCCTGGCCTGCGACCGCCTGTAGCTTTCTACCGCCTCTCCTGTTGCGGTCGTCCTCTAGCCTCATAGCCAAGGACTTCAGCAGCCTCAACGCCCTTCTTCGGTCGTCTGCTTGTCTTGCAGCCGACCTTCGATCTCTTTGTCTAGGTTTCGTTGCTCTTTTTTCAGTCTATTCTTGTTTAGAGTCAACCTCTGGCCTTTGGTCGATGTTCTATCTATTGTTTTCTTCTTCCAGCGTGTTTTCTGCTTTGTCTTATCTGAGGCAGGTTCTTCTATCCCGTCTCGACTTAGGCGGAGGTTTTCCTCTCCTTTGTTTTTTTCTATGAACTAATGCGTACTTGTTTGCAGCGTCAAATACGATGCTCGGATACCACATGTTGCGTTTCCGGTTGTCTGCTTACCGGATTCTGACTTTTGTTGACTTTTGGTTCTTCTCTATCGACCTCTGTATTCCTCCTATCTTGCTTCTCAGGTACACTTGCAGCGAAAGAACAAAAGGTATGTTGTCTTTATTTGAGGTTTCCTACCATTGGAGTTTCTCTAGGAAGATTTATAGAGTAGCACATGCTCCTCCCTTTCTGGATTATCTCACTGGGCTTTCTTCTTTAGGAGCCCCTTTATCCAGACAGTTATCGTTTCATTTAGTAACGGTCCGACGGTTTCGGCCTTTATGGTTGTTACGGCCATCCTTTCCATAACCCGACCACAAATAATGACTGGATCGCTAGTCTAACCGATTCTGTGCTGGGGTTGCTGAGAATGGCTACTACCTTACATCCTTATGATTCACGAATTGCACATGCTAAAGCATTAGGCGCTTGGTTATCGCGTGTACCAATCCTCTTCTACTAGAGATTAGAGTACTCAGATTGATCGATTGCCTCGTCATTTATAACTTCTCAGGCGGGCTATCACAAATTAATGGGTGGATTTTCACTCCTCTCATATTCTTACCACGATGGGGTGTTTTCCGGTACACTTGCATTTTCAGCTTCTCGTTGATGAGAGTGCGTCAACTTGTTTATGCCATATGTCTCCAATAGAAGGCCAGTTCCTATTCCCACATTACAGACTGAATTAATAGGAAGATGGGATCATCGACTGCTTGTCCTGCATTAAACTTTTATTTGTTGGACATATATGATGCCCCTTAAGGTTTACTCATCTTATTTGTATTCTTGCTTCATCTCAGATATTGATGCCTTCCTTTTATATGAATTGGATCCATTCCAGTCGGGTTCACTCAGCACTTTCTCTCTATTCTAATAATAATGACGTATACTAGACTCGTATATTTGACTTGTCAGCTTAATTGACCCAATTTGCTCATTGTGGTGTGTAAGATACAAGGATGCCTGGGAATTGGACTTTGGTTTGTGGTGCTTATATTTCAAAGTTTCATCTTGCATTTTATGCTAGACCCTTCGCTAACATGGAAGTATGGTTCCGTAGGCCCAATTTCAGTCAAAAGTTTTGGTATCAAGAGGCAGTAGGTGGGCCACGAGAACTGGACTTAGGGGCTTCCGATGATTCACAAGCCCATGTGCATCTAAGCCTGAACTTGTAGTACCAGTCACGAATCAAACACTAGGGCCCTAGAGGGATTGAGCTTACAGGGAATGCCTCTAACTATAACCAGACAGCCTAGGGTTTGACTCTGCAAGCCAAAGCTCAACATCTACCTCAGGACAAGGGTCCTAGGCTCTGAGTTTGGCATTTCATTCCAACCCTTGAAAGGCAGTTTGTCCAAGTTACGAAGGAAAGAACACATTAGGAACTTACTTATAGAGGACAACGAGGCGAATAAGTTCACTGTAATGGATGTGATAAAGAGGAGCAGTTCTCCACTCGTGCCATTTCGTTGCAAATGCACCGGCTGGTGTATCCTTCAGAAGTTCATCAAGATCTGGCTTCACCACTGCAACCTTATAGCTGCAATTAATTTGAAGAGAATGAGTCAACAAGAATCTCGTTAAACAATGTATCATGTTGAAAGCGAAAGGTAATTCGCCCGTTCACAATTCATATGAAACTTTTGACTAGGAGTGGCAAATCGTGTATGATGGGTTCGAGTTCATGCATGTCACACAACAGGGTCAATCCAAACTCGATAATTTTTTCAAGCACGAAAGGAACCCAATAAAAACCGTACACGTGATCCATAATTCTATTTAGGAATCCATATGCAAGTGAAGTATCCATAAATGAAATACATTTGTAGCTCAACAAATGACCATGTGCACACAAAGATACGATAGAGAAACTAAAAGGAACAGATAATTAAAACTAATAAGAAACTGAAAAGCATCAATCTGGTGGTGTCCAAATTGGCTTAGGATCAGCCTGATTGACATTTTGTTATATTGCTTCAACAAAAGGGAGAGAATTATCTTGACTGTGGCTTCCTTTATCACAAACTCGCACTAGATTATATATCGTTCCTATCACCTCGACGTAATGAATGGAGCCAAACAAAGGCAACAAAAGAAGTATGCTCAGCTAGATTGCTCACTGCTTCCGCAACATCGACGTGAACAATGTGTTTGGTGCTAGATTGATTTAGCCAAACGAACAAGATCTTCTAATGACATGACTAGCATGCACTTTTACTGTATCTCAATTTGATCACATGAAATTGATGAAGAATGTATCAGCCGTGGAGGTTGGCATAAATTTGGAGGTGGCCTATTTTGACCCAGTCGGCGTTTGAAACATACGTGAACCGGCCCTGGAACTGGCTGGAACCAGATCTAAATAGGAGACCACATGGTTCAATTCTACTGGAACTGAAATATATTTAATTTGGAATCAAGTCAAACAACAACAACAACTAAGCCTTTTCCCATACTAGACGGGGTTGGCTACATGGATTCTTTGTTTCCACATAGCTCTATCAATTGCCATGTTAGCAGTTAACTCACAATAACCTAGATCATTCTTTATTGTTTCTTTCAAACAATTTTGTGGTCGTCCTCTACCTCTTTTAATACTTTACAAATTTAGTTTTTTATACCTTCTTCAAGGTTCTTCTTCTGATCTTTTTTCTATATGTCTAAACCATCTTCAATGATATTCTCTCATTTTATCCTGTATTGGTGTCATACCTAATTTGTTTCTAATAACCTCATTATGTATACGGTCTTTTCTTGTATGATCAATCATTTATCTCAACATCTTCATTTTTGTTACAAACATCTTTTGTACATGTTTATGGTTTTAATGAAAATAAAGATGTTAGTATTAGCTTAGGAGAGTTAGCCAAATCAGAAAAGTATATAAACCACAATTTCTATCGACGTATTCAAAAGAATGAAGTCAAAGAGACTCTTAAAAATATGAAGGGTGGTAAATCGGTAGGAGACAATATTCCTAGAGAAGTTTGGAAAATACTAGGAGAAATAGGAATCACTTGGCTCACAAGACTATTTAATGAAATATGTAGAAACCAAAAGATGCACGAGTAATGGAGAGCGAGTACACTTATATCCATATATAAGGACAAGGGAGATATTTAGAATTGTGTGAATTATCGAGGTATCAAGATAACGAGCCATACTATGAAATTATGAGAAAGAATTATCGAACATAGATTAAGACAACTATCAAGTACAACAGAGAACCAATTTGGATTCATGCTAGGCAGATCTACAATTGAAGCGATTCACCTTTTGAGACATCTTATGGAACATTTTAGAGAAAAAAAAAGACCTTCACATAATATTTATTGATCTAAAAAAAACTTACGATAGGGTACTGAGGGGGTTCTTTGGAGAACATTGGAAAAAAGAGGTATCCCATTGACATACATTACGATGGTGCAAAAAATGTGTGAGGACTTATGAAGGAATGACAGACTTCTTTGAAGTTAATATTGGGTTACATCAAGGATCAACTTTAAGTCAATACTTATTTATAATGGTGATTGATGAGTTAACAAAACATATTGAAGATTGGTGTATGTTATTTGTAGATGACATTATGTTAGTGGAAGAGTCTAAGGAAAAAGTTAATAGAAAATTAGAACTATGGAGAGAAGCATTAGAAAGCAAAGGCCTCTGACTTAGTAGAACAAAGATAGAACATATAGAATGTAAGTTTGGTCATTTGATTACTTCAGAGGACATAGAAATTAAAATTGACACACATTGCACCTCAAAAAGAATGTTTTAAATACCTAGGGTCAAATTTTCAGAGTGATGAAAGAATTGATGGAGATATTACGCATAGAATTAACGCTGGTTGGTTAAAATGGAGAGGAGCATCAGGTATTCTTTGTGATAAGAAGATATCATTAAAGTTAAAGGTAAATATTATAGAGCAGCAATTAGACCTGCTATGTTTTACTATTCTGAGTGTTGGGCAGGTTGTGTTATGGAGTCGAAAGAATCAATATCAAAGGATATAACGAAGACCGCATGAAAGAAAGATGGGGTAACCTGTGAATCTGAATCAATATATCTTCATGGAGACTTAAGCTCCTTAATTATAAGCCCATAATATTTATCGAAAAAGAAGATGATTGAAGCAAGAAAGAACCTGTGATAGAAGGTGGAGGATGGTCTGCAACTGGTGGTTGTCGGCGGGCAGCAACCTTCTTTCTTTCTCTCTCTCCCTCCCTTTCTCTCCCTCTCTTTCTTTCTCTCTTTCTCTTCCTCTTGCTGAATGGTTTGCTAAACTCGGATTGATGGTTTGCAACACCTTTGAGGCCCCTTAAGGGATGCGTCTTTACTCTTCCATCTATTTCTTATATCATCATTTACCATTATAAATTTTTTCATCCTCGTTTTTAATGCATCTCACATAATTAAGATCTTTATTTTTCTTATCTCTACCCCTAGCTATCCTAAAAATATCTCTTTCACCCTCTTTTGAATTGAATTTTTTATATAAATGCTTCTAAATTTTAGCTTTTGCTTCACTAACAGCCTTTTTCACTTCCTTCTTTGCTTTCTTATAAGCCTCTAAAGTTTCACTAGTTTTTTTAGCATAATGTAATTTGTAATATACCTTCTTTGCCTTGATTTTATTTTGCATTACTTCACACCACCACTAAGCTTCTTTTTGTGCCGGTACACCTCCCTTAGATTTACCAAACACATCTTTTGCTACTTTCCTAATATGTATAGCCATATTGTTCCACATATCACAAGGTGTACCAACATAATTCCAAGCATCTCCTTGAAGGACTTTTTGTTTAAATATATCTTCTTTCTCGCTTTTGAGGTTCCACCATTTAGTTTGAATAACTCGAAGCACTCTTTTCTTCTTTGTCTATTTTTTTATTTGTAAATCCATAACTAAAAGTCGATGTCGGGTGGTTAAACTTTATCTTGGAATTACCTTACAATCTTTACAACACGCTCTATCTTTTTTTCTACAAATAAAGTAATCAATTTGTGTTTGTGATAAGCCACTCTTATAAGTAATTAAATGTTCATCTCGTTTTTTGAAGATTGTATTGACTATAAAGAGATCAAATGTCGTAGCAAAATTTAAAATCTCCCTACCTTCTTCATTTATATCCCCAAAACCAAAGTTTCCATGAATACCTTGATATCCTAATGCCTCTTTACCGACATGCCCATTTAAGTCTCCTCCTAAACAAATCATCTCCCTTCATGGAATCCTTTGAATCACCTTATCTAACTCTAACCAAAAGGTTGTCTTTATACTACCTTCTAAGCCTACTTGGGGTGAATAAGCACAAACTATATTCAAAACCTCTACTCCTAACACTAATTTCAATGTCATAATTCAGTCATCATATCATTGTATGTCTACTACACTATCCTTTAAATCTTTATTTATGATAATATTAACTCCATTTCGAGTCATTTCCTTACTTGAGTACCATAATTTAAAACTTATATCCTCTATCTCTTTTGTTTTTTCTCCAACCCACTTTGTCTCTTGTAAATATAGAATATGAATTTTTCTCTAAATCATAGTATCTACCACCTTCATTAGCTGATCGGATATTGTTCTGATATTTCAAGAACCAATACAAATCTTATTGTCTAGGACTAGCTTCTTTATTCCCGCATCCGTTCATATTGAAAATGCGGAGACCCTCTTTGTAAATTATTCACTACATTAGAGAGGTAATGTAGTGAGACTAACTTCTTTACCCACACTCGTCCATGATGTGAGAACGCTCTCTGCAATTGATTCACTACATTCAGGCGAAAATGTAGTGGCCCTTGATTACTTATCACTGCATTCGGGCTCTACAGTGCATCACTAGATGGAGATGCTCCAAAGCAATGCTCATAATTTGTATAATCCATGGTATAAAAGTCCGACAAAGTTTTACGTTGACTGTCGAAAGCCTAACAAAACCCTCCTCATTTATCCGGACTTGGGACTGACAATGCAAGGGTGATCCCTTAATTTGGAATCAAGTCAAAATACATAAATCTACCTTTGTCAAATGATATCACTCATGCATATCCGCCAAGCGGATATGATTTTGGTGCACTTTCTCAAATATTGATTTGGGCCTTTCATGTGCGACCACGAATCCAAGTGGTTTGGATTTGATACAATCACGTCTAACCCAAATGCGATCCATGTTTTGTCTGCTGCGCAATTTGCATTTTTTAAAAAATTTGTTTGCGCACTGAACTTAAAGCGTTATTCATCTGGTAGAGCTCTCTGACTCGGACGCTGCAGGTGGTTTGTGTGAGGCCTCCCGTTGTAAGCAAAAAGATTTGTATGAACTAAGATTTGACAACCATGAATTCCAATAAGAAGAAGAAGAAGGGACAGAGAGATACCCGTCATTGACAAAATCTTGGAAGAAACTGAACTCGAGGGTTTCAGAGAAGACAATGGCGCACGCATCAGAGTGATGGTAAAGAATGCTCTCAAGTCCTCTTTGGTACCGGACGGTGTATGACCATGGCGGTGTGTTCCACACCATGAAGAACCTCATCGAGCAATTCTGGCTCTCGACGAACTCATCCATGAACCGTGAGAACCCCAAACGAGGATCCAATCCGGGGAAGTAGCCCCACTTCCCGCTGCCTGCGTGAATCGCCTTGTTTGTTTTCTGCAGCATCTTTGCGTTGTGATTCAGAGGTAATTCTTTGGGAGAGTCTCCATAATATCGATCAGGTTCATAACCAAAGTCATTCTCCTCTCTGCCGAATCTTTGTGAGTTGATGGTCGAAGGATTGTGAGGCGTCTCCTGTTCATGGATCAGTAGGGTCTTTGCACTGATTTCGTTATTATCTGCACCATCATCTTCGGTTGACTGCAGGGAGGACTTTTCTTTGATTTTCATGTCCTCATCGTCGTCGTTGTCAATGAGCTGCAGGCCATCGTAGACAATGAGGAAGAGTAAGAGAATCGTCACTAAAGTGACCGCTAAAATGGCAGGCTTGAATTTCTTACTTAGCATCTTCTGTATCTCTCTCTCTCTTCATGGTGGATCTCTCATCTTCATTGCTTAAATAATCAAATTGATCGCCACCAACACAGGAATTACAGAGATTGACCAAGACTTTCTTTTGCATCGTCGAACGAAGGCTGATCGAAAAGATGGTTTGCTTGTCGGATAAAAGTCCTAGGCACTTTTCCCCACAGACGAGGTTGACCAATTTACATGCGGCAATGAAAGATATCTAATACTACGTGTGCATCACACCTTTGCACTTCATAGGAGGCCCTTATGTGTGCAAGAATTTTCTAATAGAGTTCCCGACATGCACAGCACTAATTTTACAAAACTCGATGTAGGAAAGCCAATGCTTTGACTTGAAAGAATTTCTTTTTCTCTAGAATCCTAAACCATCGCTTTTCATCTTCATTTAAAACAAAAGAACACTGAACTTGATCAACTTTTGGGCATATTAGATACTACAAAAATTTTAGTGCCATGGTTATACGATTAATTAGATCCATAATGTATTTTGTTATATATGCAAAGAACGAAACAGGGATTGATGTCCATCAATAAGAACGGAACAAGATACGATATTGTGAGGTGATGAATCTTTTATAATTTCATCAAAATTAGGTTAGAACTAACAGAAGACGGAATCAGAGGCACGCTTAAAATGGTTTAACCATGTAAAGAGACAACCAAGTTAAACTATATGATAAGGTATGAAAAACTAGGTGAATATTTTTAAAAAATTGAAAACGTGTTCGAAGAAAACATGATTTCATTTTTTTGGAGTTAGATGCTAATATAAAACAAGATCAGGCAAATGGAGGATCCACCTACCTTACTCCCCTAGTGTGGGATAAGACTTAGTTATGGTTGTGGTTGTAGTTACACAGATTAATTTAGTTATTCTTAACAACTCTAGGCTCAATACGTATCAGCCAGTGGTGGACCTACTCTCTTTTTCTTCAGCAAACCAAATAGCGTGCA
Organism: Brasenia schreberi; assembly: GCA_036023115.1. Lineage (NCBI taxonomy): Eukaryota > Viridiplantae > Streptophyta > Magnoliopsida > Nymphaeales > Cabombaceae > Brasenia > Brasenia schreberi. The sequence continues at coordinate 5,078,933 of JAYKKT010000079.1, forward strand.
TCATGGGCTCTATACCTTCGCACGCGGTTGTACCATTCTATATAATACACAGATTCAAACATAGACGACAAAATTTCAAAAAATTAATTGGGGCTTTGTATTGTACAACCATACGCTTTGTATTATACAGATAGTTTACTATCTGGACACTTTTTCTTATCTTTTATTTTTTGGGTGGTTGGCCTCAAACTCTCCTCAATGTAGATCGGCAATTGGATTGGCTGAGCATTATGTGATTTACCTTTTACTTTATCACCAAGCTGGGGTTACGCAGGCCCTACAGAATATGCAAACAAAGGGTAGATAAATAATATAAGAAAATAATCAGTGTGGCAATTGATAATGGGTGTTATGATCCAAAATAATGACCCCAAACCATTATAGACGTTATCATGTAGGCAAGACAGAAAGATGGACTGCTGACCATTCGGGGAAGGCATAAGATTCACAGCATTGTTGTGGTGATCAGTTTGTGCAATTTTCTGTTCTTTTATTCCTTGTCTAATATTGGAGAAATAGGGAAAGAAAAAAGCAGAGATCGTTATTTAGCTTTTATTTACAAATAATAATCATAGGCTCATCATGTTGACGAGTCTAAAAGAACTCTTGGGGTAAGCTACATAACGCACACTATGGTCTCTCAATTACATAGCCCACAGTTATGCCATATTATAACCTACGGATTCAGGGATTTGCTGTACCCAAGTTTTTGCATTTTGAGTAGGAAAATTTCGTAGATTGGAGCAGATAGCTCATTCTCTGACCGTAGGCTTTTTATGACAGCCATGGTTTAATAGTTGATATACGTCTTTTCTATTTTTCATAATTTTGGCCCACCTCAATGTAAACACACCACTGCCATTAGCACAGAGTAGTAAGTTCCTATATTGTTGTTTACTAAAGAAAATTGATGATATATATTGTTGGCTCACGCTGGATCTATGAGGATAGGCTGAACGATGTTTTCAATGAAATGATTTCACTGAGCAGTGCGTCATGGTAGAATCAGGCTAAAGTTGGTCCTTGGACAGGAGCCCAAGTTGTGCCTCTAATCCTAAGAGGCGACTAGGAATCCGTAGTTTCCTTGCTAAAGTAACTAGCAACAAAAGCAGAAAATGAACAAGGGAAAACATTTGTTTCCAGAGAATAAAAGAACGAATATAGCTAGGAAGTGAACGTAAGAAAAAAGGGCAACGTTAGTTTCCTTGGATGCTTATCCTCTTCGGCTATCTACTAGGGATTGACTTGCTTGATCTCCACATGTTAATTCAGTATGTTGGTTTTAGGATATTCGGATGATGGCGTAAGTCGATTGAGAAACAAACCCGCTGTCCCAATCAGTTTTATTCTTGCAGATGATTGGCCTTGATACGAACCATGGTTCTTTCATCAAACCCTTTATCAGGCTTGGTGGGGGTTAAGCCACTATTGTTGGACTCACATAAGTCGTTACACTCAATCAATGAATTTTCAGTGCCAACAAGAATGGTAACATGTGCCCAAATTCAAGTTGTTTTTGACCATGCATCCAAGGAAAAGTAGCCTTATGATTGTACAAGTATGCACGGGTACCAATGCCTTTCTTTAAGGATAAAACGGTTACCGTGGGTAAGAACATGTACCCAAACACAAGCTGCTTTTGACCATGCATTAGTCACCCAGACGGAGAGCAAAAGTAGTCACTGCAGAAGGGAACGCACAAAGAGGGAGAGCATAAGAGAGAGAATGCACGAGAAGTACCTGCATTGATTAGAGGGATCTGGTCCAACTTTATAATAAAGCTAGTGGATGCATATATCGGCTCCACTCCAACAATCATGATTCCTCAAATCCGTCCCTTATTTCTTCATGTGTGTAGTGATCCGTTTTACCATTAGATCAAATTTTTTTTTATGTAAAAAGAATAACAAAAATAGAAGACAATTCTTCAACCCAACGCCACATGTGCATATGGTCTTCTATGTCCCTCCCAAGCTCTTTGAATTAATATTCATGAGTTACCATCTATATAAAAGGATATGTGGGATTCTTCTATCTATCAATATGGGACAAAAGAATGCCCAATGGAATTCACTTGCACAAGTCCCTCACAACATGTGACTTTCATACTTTGGACTTTCACCTTAATCAAATGTATATCAAATAAATATTTGAGGATACTTAACATAAACTAAATGCAATTAATGTCACATGATTTAATTAACCCAACCATCATTAATTAATCATTAAGTCTAACAATTCTCATAAAGTCCAAAGTATGAAGTGTCCTACAAAATCAACTATCGTGCTATGCTTTTAGTAATGATACCTTATGATTTGAACTATTACCTAAGTTATCCAATATTATCCTTATAGGAACTATGTGAATATACATCTTTAACCCTAACCTTGAGTGTAAAGGTGTTTATTGATAATAACATAATAACGGTTCTGACAATGATCTGTAAGGTTGATCAATAATGATCATACATCCATATTCTTTATCATAATTGATTTTAAGGAACAACTCAATTCTCCTATTACGGCCTTAGAATATTAAACACTTAGGTATGTCAAAGGATGTACTGCTAGTATCTTGTCTTAAGATTTGATTCTATTTAGAGAAAAATCTCTTACTAACTTAAAATCATAATACTCTAAGTTTATAGAAGAAAGACATGCAGGTACTCAACATATCACTTTTATTATTAAGTGTCACCTTATTCTCCCAACATCTTGTTATTATCACATTGAACCTATTTTGTGAGATCTCTACTAGTTAGGCTGGGTTGTCACTATTTGTAAATAACTCATGGATTTCACTCTCATTTAAAACCTATATTTCTCAACTAGAACTACTATTAGACCCTTACTCAAATGATCGGTTGTATTATCTTTGAATCCAATAAAATCTATAATCATAACCCGATTAAACACAAGTATTCTTATAGACTTAAGTCTGACTTAGATGTTTTTCTTTACTTTCGATTGTACTCAGAATTATTGATTTTAGCATGGTAGTCATGCTATTACAGTGCAATAAAATCGCAAGAAGCAACTTCTTTACCATAGGTAAATTGAACGTTAGTCCCTTAAGTTATTATACTTCCATTCCAATTTCATCTAAAACACAGTTCTGTCTCCAATATAGAACGAGACAAAATGGTCTATTTTCTGAATTTTTAAGTGATTTGCCTCGCATCTCTTCATGCATGTAGGGATCTGTTTGACAATTAGATCAAAATGCTTTTGTGTAAAAAGAATATCGAAGACCAAAGACAATTCCTCCCAAACCCAAGCTCAATCCGATATGCATGTATAGTCTTTATGTCCTATCTAAACTCTTTGAACGAAGGTTCACGAGCTACCATCTATATAAAAGGATATGTGAGATTCTTCCACCCATCAATATGGAACTAAAGAATACCCAATGGATTCGCATGCACAAGTCCCTCACAACATATGACTTTCATACTTTTGGACTTTTACCTCAATCAAAGGTATATCAAATAAATATTTGAGGATACTTAATATAAACTAAATGCAATTAATATCACATGGGTTTAGTTAACCCAACCATCATTAATTAGTCATTAAATCTAATGCATGTTGCCCTCTTGCAACCTTTAACCAAAGTAAATTATGTAGCCTTTATCGAATTCCTATTGAAAATTCTCATTGAATGGTATCTATACAAAATCTGAGAGCTTTCATTAGTATGCATGATAATTGTTTTAGCTTCATTGCAATTAACTATTTTTTTCTTTTGGTTACAAGAAGAGGCCCAAGCCTAGCACACACACATGCACAAATTGGGAGTTCAACTCTCTACCTAACAGTAATAGCACTAGAATGCCCTGTCATTGAAATAACACTCTAGGTGCAAATTTAATGAGTCCAAACGATGATTAGGTTGCCATCTAAGGGCATCACCTTTGTTTTCCTTCATTCTGGTACCAAACAATTGGTCAGGTATTTTGGATCATCACCAAAAAGACTAAAGTGAAGGCCTCAATGAGGATTAGGCCCACCACGCTAGAACACGCACTTTGGTTTGTCCAACTCGGGATTTAACTGCACTTTTGCGACTTCATCTTGGATAAGATTGCAACCTCAGAGTTACCTAATGACCATGAGATCTTTATTTCAATGTTGAACCTTCAACCTACTAGCCTCTCAACCTCGACACTATGAAGTGGGTGCTATGCATACAAGAAAAATGGAATCAACCTCATTCCTTTGTATCACATCACTGGCCATTTGTTATAAGTGCCCAAAAGTTTCCTGAGAAATTTGTGTTTTTGCTTGAAATACTAGTTTTAAATTGCTCATATTGAAATGGTACCATGAATCAATGCCAAAAGCAATTTCAATGGGCATTACCTCCCATTTTAGATCCGCACAATATTTCAAGTCCAACTAGAAATCTAGATAGATCGATACAAGTTGGATATTTATCTGGGAGATCCATATCCACCCTACAAGGAATTAAGCAGAGATGTAGATACTTTATTTAGAGAGATTTAATCTAGTTCATATAGAGATGCTTACATCATCATCATGTTGGCACTATGGGTATTTATATAAATATATACAATGATTATATATATATATATATATATATGGAGAGAGATTGAATCTAGTTCACATAGAGATGCTTACATCATCATGATGCTAAAATTCCTTAAAGATCTGAAATGTTTGATCTTTAAAATTGATGATTGAGATCTTTAAAGCAAAACATGAGAAATTACCAGTTGCATTTAATGCACAATGCACTTGAAAAAGATACCAAAATACTTTTTACTTTTAAAATTTTCAACTATTGAACTCACCAATCTAATGGTTGAGATCTATAAAGATGTGTGTATTTTCAAATTTTTCTCTCTACTATATAACCTCCTTACTTTTTTACTTTTATAATTTTCAACCATTGATCTCACCGATATAATTGATGAGGTGCACACATTTACAAATTTCTCTCTCTACTATATAACCTCCTGACTTTTTTACTTTTATAATTTTCAACCATTGATCTCAAGGATATAATTGATGAGGTGTACACATTTACAAATTTCTCTCTCTACTATATAACCTCCTTAGTAAGAAGTTGCTACTTCTAGCTATTCAAAATTCAAAGATGTAATTCCAATAAAAATGATAGCAAGAACATCCATAATAAGCAAAGAAACGAGTTTAGAATTGTTCATTAAAATGCATAACTCAAGCACATCAACCAATGTAGAGAGAGAATTAGGAGTTGAGGCCCAAGGATTAGGGATAGGTAGGTTTGTGGGGTGTGTTCATGAATTGGGTTATATGGAAGTGGGTCTACTAGGTGAGTCCACGAGGTGGGGACCTGGAGTCCTATCCCCGCCTCGATCCTCATGGGGATCATACCGGATCGCCTCGGCCCCAAACCAAATGGGGCCATGAATCTGCCCCATTGTCATGGATGAAGTTATTGGCTCCACTTTTTATTAAACTTATAGTTGCATTATTATCAAAATAAATAACAACGAACTCATTGGTTATATCTAGCTTTAAATCATGTATAAAGTGGTTTATCTAAACGGTACTAGTCATAGTCATATTATAAATAAATACTCTACTTCTTTTATATGTAAAGCTACATAACCTTATTTCTTACATAACTAAATAGTCTAAACGGTACTTGAATGTAAGAAACATTTGTTTTTTCGTGTCCTTCATTAGGACAATTAGCCTTACTTAGTTTGACTCCTTTTACAATATGTGTGCTTGCATTGCATACTTGTAACCACCAATTCTATTCTTTTAAAGGATATAATCAACATATCTCTCTTGACTTAGATATAATAGTTTAGATCATTTCTCAAAAGTGATTTTTATACTTAGGATGTAGGATCCCTCTCCTATAACCTTTGATCCAAACTTGAAATTTGATTATGACTTAGTTTTGACAATCATTTCATTGTTATTTTTAGTCAACAAGATGTTATCTAACAACAAAATGGGTCCCAATATTCCAAGGATATACATAGTGATCAAGTTGATTAGCCACAAATCCAAATTCTAGTGTGACCTTTTGAAATGTCAAATTCCACTATCGAGGTAATTGTTTAAGGCTATATAGAGATTTTCTCAACATATACACTATGTTCTTGACCTTCACCAATATATTCTTCTCGTTGTTTCATATAAATGCCTGCATTTAAATCACTATTTAGAAACACTTTTTTGTGCTTTTGGGAACTAAGAGAATGTCCTTGAACAAGTCTGCCAAGAGCTTCATGCCCTAAATAAAGCATCAACATCCTACAAGTCAAAGAAAACCTTCAAGTGACTTCATCATCTTCATGATGGGATCAAGAAATGGGTCGACCATGATGTTATTTGTTGTGATAATATGTCTCAAATAATGCATGAAATCTTGTTTAAAGGAAAACTTGAACATCTTTGCAAATAACTGATTATCACAAATAATAGTCAAGATATGTGAAACATTAATAAGATGATCATTCCAAGATTTAGAATAAACTAGTGTGTCATTAAAGAGCATCATTATAGATTGGCTAAGTACACTCTTGATAGTATCATTCGTGCATCTTTGAAAAGTAGCAAGAGAATTAATAAGGCCAAATGACATAACTAAGAATCAATAATGATCTTCATGGGTATGGAATGCTTACTTACAAATTTCATTAAGATCATTTAGTCTCATGGTAGCCTACTACCTTATTAAGCTTAGAAAAATCACAAACTCCAAGCAAGTCATTCAATAGCCCCTCAATATAAGAATATAGAATTTATCCTTAACAATGGCATTGTTAGGAGCATGATAATCAATGTGAAACCTCCATGAATCATCATTTTTCGTTAATAAGATGGGTAAAGAGAAAAGGGCAAAACTAAGTTGAATTATCCCTTTATCTAACATGTCTTGAACTAAATCTTCAATGGTTTTTGTTTGAACATAAGCATATCAATAAAGCAAAACACATACAAGACCTTAGTTCAACTTCAGTATAATCAAGTGGTCAAAGGCATGAGGATGAGGAAGGTAAGGTAGCATTGTTTAGAGCTAATAGCAACACTTAAGTAACATTCACATAACATTGGGCTTGGCTTTGAGCTAAGAAAAGACACCTTCTTATCCTTTAGGTTGTGGAATTTACTCAGTAATACACATCTTCATGTAATTCTAAAACATACCCAATTTCCTTAAGCCATGTCATACCTAAAATATCAACTCCCTCAATGGCTACCAGATAAAGGTCTACAACAATATCATATGCTTCCATGGAGAGGATAAGGCACTTATATGTTTGGTTATAAGGAACTAATCCACCATTATCAATGATAACATTAAAAGAATTTTGTAGCCTCCTATGGACACCATATAACTTAAATTAAAGAACTAAAAAAATTGTAAGTAGACCCATATCAATCATAGCATTGCCTTGATATTCCTCTAAGCACCTTCTTGTTTCAATTCCTTGATCTCTGCTTAGGTATAGCTGAAAAAGCAATGATATGTGTCTTGAGAAATCCTTTTGTCGGGCGTTCTTGATGAGCTGAACACCATTGGTACCACTAAGATGAATCTCTATCAAGGCAACCAAGAGCAACTTGTACCTTTCTATGACCTACAATACTAATAATATTCCAAGCATGAGTCACATGTGAAGCCACATTTTGTAATCATCACAAAAGGAACATGAGAATCTCTACCAAGATCTTCATCTAAGTCAAATATCCAACCTCAAAGTGAAGAGCTTCTTGCTCATTTTGAGGACCCATTGCCTATTAAAGATTTTAACTTATGACGCACTCATAATGATTAGGATTATGAACCTGGCATATGGCTCTGTACGTATGTTGGGATGGTAAGAAGTTGCTTGTGGAGGGGGAAGCAATATAGTATCATCATGCTCTTTGGCCTTGACGAATTTGGCAGTTGCTAGTTGAACTAGTGATGGTAGCCAAGAAGCTGGTTGCACGAGAACACATGTAGATTGAGCGAAGGCCATCGCATCATTAGTGACAGTCTATCTAACAAATTGGTTGGTTGATTCTCCAATGGAATTTGATTGAGAAGCCATAATTGTCGATAGAGGTGAGACGGTTATGGTTGTTATTGTTGCTTGCTTCAATAACACCAAAAGTTGATTTACCTTGGCATCTATATCCTCTCTAACTTTGCAAATCTAATTACATGGAAAAGTTATTCAATAACTTTTCCAAATCACAGCAAGGGATCGAGCTCTTCACTCCATAGAAACTAGCCTTCAAATTGGCCATGATTGAAACCTCTTTTGCATGCAAATATTATCAGAACTACTAGGATATCAATTAATTCATTTCAATGGAGAAATACACATGAAAGCCTTATGATCACAACTTGATCGGTTGAAAAAGTTTCAAACCAATATACATTTGTTTTTTTAGAAGAGCAAATGTGGTGTATGATATAAATGTTATGATAGAATAAGGCAGGCTTGGGCAAGTCCTTAAAACCTTTAATAATTTGCTTTATGGCATCACTAAGGAGTTGAATTGGGTAACTACCAATGGAGGCAACAACCAATTGATTGGCAATGTCGGAGAGGAGAGAATAAGCAAGGATTCAGTTGAGAACAAAGTGAGAAAAAGGCATGTAGAGTTAGATCATGGAGAGGAGAGAGGAGAAAGAAGAGCAAGAATTCTATACTAAACAATTTCCAAGCATAACAAAAATTTGTTTCTTTATGCAATATGGGTGTTTCAACCTTTTCATAATATGAATATACCCTACAACTCTAAAAGATCGTTGCCCAAGTTAATAATCAATCTCTAAACATTAAATTCTTAGTTAAAATCCTAATTAAAACATAAACCAAGACAAGAGTATCAAATTGTAGAATCTTGTAGAACTTGGAGTGCCACATCCACACACCAACTCACTGTAGGACCCACATCTTTAGGGTTGGTTTCATGAGGGCTAGAATTAACCTTGAATTTGTCTTCCTTTACTTTGTTTTCTATGGGATAGTCTTGGGTATGACATTGACCTTCAATTGGACCCCAAGAACTTGATTTGGTGACATTTGTAGCTTAAGTTGAGGTGACCTTCGAAGGGTTACATCAAGACAATGCTTCAATTTCATATGAGCATCTTAGGAGGATGTTCTGACTATTTTTCCTCTAAGCTCATCATCACTCAACACATAGTGCAATGCTTTTGTTCTAGTCTTAGTGTCGAAATTCAATGATAGGTCCTTTATATACTAGATTAGTTTAGACCTTTAGATTGCTTCTATGCTGATCTTGTTGTTGGCAAAAATGTTTGCCAATGGATCTGCTTCAACTTTGGCATCCTTCAAAATTGATTAAGCTAAATAATTGGCTATATCATTTTGGACCTGCAATGCAAGATGCTAAATTGTTTAATTAGTCCATTCACCATCTTCAAATAAGGCCTTAACCCTGAGTTGATGCATGGTATCAGTCTCACAATTGCCTAATAACTAAGTTTCTAGGCTTTTTTCTTTTGTCGGTTCAACACCACCCTTAACCAACCCCACATTTGGCAACCATATGCCTCTTTGGCCCATCAAACTCAAATATTGATGGAACATGTTGGATGGCCACTTGATCCCAACTTAGGAAGTAAGTGATATATTGATATTTGATTGCATTGTACAACAAGTGTTTTAGGTCAAAGGGGCTAATCTTAATGACCTATTTCACCATTTCATCTTGTAGAATAAGCTTATGAGCAAGTAGTATTGCATTGTATCAACCTTTAAAACAATATAAACTATTGTATAGATCAGCTAATACTCTTAAGTATATGCATCATATAGAGACAGACACAATTCTCTATTGGAGTGTATCTTATTCTACATCAGATAAAATTTGACTCAAAATAAAATAGCTCTCTCTAACACAAGAGAGAAATAATCAACTGTTTGGTGGTAGAGATATACAACTTTAGAAGCTTGTTGCATACAACAAAGACTAGAACCCTAGGGTTGGCTAAGCACCATTTAATCTCATTAAAGGCCTATTGTTGTTCTAGGCCCCAAACAAACTCTTTCATGTCCATGAGGCTAATTGGTAATGAAACATATGAGGAAGGCAACATGATTGGGAAAACTCCTTAGCTCTCGTTTGTCTTTAGATGGTCTTCTTTTGAGTATGGCTTTAGCTTTATTTGTATTGACCTCAATTCCATTTTTGTAAAGAGAAAACTAAAGAAATTACCAAAGTCAACAATGGTGTTTTTTGCTAGATTTATATTAATGTAGACTTCGATGTTACTACTCATTTGGTTATGGAAAATATATTTCATAGTCCTTTTGTAGGTAACACCTACATTCTTTAGCCCAGAAGGAGTAACTCTAAATTCATATGTGTAAGGGCTTATGGACACCCGAGAAGCAATCTTTGGCCATCTTGTTTGATGAAAAAATTTATTATACCAGAAAGTCTCATCCATGAAGATAAAGAATGTCATATGTTAAAGCATCATCCACAAGCATGTCTACTATTGGCATCCTATTTATCGTGGAAGGTGATTTTGTTGAAGAGGTTTAGTAGTCAATGATTATATCAATTTGTCTTTGTTTTTCCATGCAAAAAGATATTTGAGAACCAATCAATGTACTTGGGAGGCGGATAAAGTTGGTGTTGAAAGCAATCATAGGGCTACATACATAAATATATAATCTGTAATAAACAATAACATGTCAATATCAACTAAAATTGAAGATCTAGAAAAAACCATAAGAAAATAGTATAAGGACCAAGCAAATAAAAAGAAAATTAGTAAGAAACTTATTTGATTAAGTCATTCATGCAAACTTGCCTTAGAGAAATTAATATGTCGCAAATAGGTACACAGGCTAACCCTTTCTCCATGATAAATGATCACATCATGGGGGCTCATACCTCAACTTAAAGTAGAGAACAGAAGAGAGGGAGTAGATATCATTTAGTTTTCTTAAGCACACAAATTAGGGATCCTAATCTAGGTTTTATAAAACACGAATAGGTAGGTCTCCTCATATCTACCCCTTAATTGCTCCATGTATTTTTCTTGGAGTGTTCATTTCATTGTTACATCAAACCTATTTTGTGAAAAAAGAATACCGAAGACAAATTTGAACCCAAGCCTGGCCTAATCTATTATGTGCATGCATGTGTGTTTATTCATGTCCTACCTATGCTCTTTAAACTTATGTTTAAGAGCTATCAACTATATAAAAAAAGACATGTAATATTTTTCTAACCAACAATATGGTACTAAAGAATGACTAATCATATTCACATATATAAGCCGCTCACACACACGTGACTTTAACACTTTTGTACTTTCACCTTTATCAAAGATATATCATATTAAACATTTAATGTTACTTATCATGAATCAATGTTACTTATCATGAATCGAATGTAATTAATATTACATTAGCTTAATTATGCCCAATAATTATTAATTAAACATTAAGTCCAACAATCTCCATAAGGTCCAAAGTGTGAAGTGTTATACCGAATCATCTATCATATTATACTTTCAATAATAGTACCTCCCATTTTAAACTGTTGCCTATATTATCTTTATAGGAACTAGGTGAACATACAAACCTTCAGTGTAAGGATGTCTATTGGTAACAATATAATAAAAGCTATGCAATGATCTTTAAGATATGTATTTTAGAGGATATATTACTAGCATTCTGTCCTAAGACTTGATCTCATTTAGAGAATAATTTCTTGCTAACTTTTAGTCATGACACTTAAGATTTAAAAAAGACATATACTCAGATACTCGAAGTATCATATTTATTAAGTATCATCCTATTTACAAAATAACTTGTTATTACTACATTAAACCTATTTCGCAAGATCTCCACTCAGTTAAGTTTGGTTGCAAAACTCATGGGTTTCAGTCTCATCTCTAACCTAAATTTCTCAACTAACACTAATGCTATTCTCTTAGTCAAATGATAAGTGACATTATCTTTGGAACCAACAAAGTCCACAACCATAACCCCATCAAACACAAGTATGCTCTCATACTTAAGTCTCATTTGAATGTGTCTCCTTTGCTTTTTATTGTACTTAACACTTTAACTTTAGCAAAAGTAGTCATGCTATCACAATACAACTTCTTTATCATAAGTAAACTGAACATAAGTCCCTTAAATGATTCTGCTTTTATTCTAGTTTCATTCAAAACACAAAGTTTTGCACGACTTTGAGGCAAAACTTTGTGTTTTGGATGAAACTAGAATTAAAGAAAAATGGTTTAAGGGGCTTATGTTCACTATAGAATGAGATAGCACAGTCTAGATTTTTATGTGATAGCACCATCACTCAAGAGAAATGCATATCTAGAGACCTCATTATACTTAGAGTTCTTACCAATCCAACTAATATCACTATATCATTCAAGAGCGGATAGATGTTTCTTGTCATGTAGTTCAAGTGAAATAGTTTTCCTTTAAATACTAAAATACTTTGTCTAAAGCCTCTCAATGGGTTTTATTAGGATAATTGGTTTATTTACTCATCCTATTAATAACAAAAGCAATATCTGGCCATATATAGTTGGTTGGATACATTAGACATTTGATAATCTGAGAGCACCTTAATTAGGACAAAGGAATATTACTCATTATATGGGGTCTCAACATATCTACATGTTATATATTCAGATCTCTTTAAAAAATTCTCAATATATTGAATCTAAGAGATTACTATATTGTTAGTAGACCTTGTGATTTTAAGTCCTAAAAGTATATTGACAATATATATATCTTTCATCTCAAACTTGTGATACAAGAATACCTTAGTCCCATTAATTACTCTCATACCGATACCAAACAATAAGATATTATTTACGTATATGCATAGAATGATAAATGCATCATTAATAGTCTTGCAGTAGACACACTTATGAAATTCATTTGAAATGAAGATAAAAGATTTTTCATGCCCTATTTTAGGGGATTGTTTTAATCCATATAAGGACTTAAAAAAAAATGTATTTATTGATTATTTTGTTTTTATTAAGTTTTCTCTTAAAGATTCATCTACCATATCTCATTTTAAAACAAAGATGAGCTAAATCAATGAATTCCTAAGTATCATTAGAGAGAATTGATTAAATTTTATTATCAACAGTTTTCTTCCAAAACTTAACCTTAAGTGAGGTCATAGCTTACTAGAAAGTAACAAAATCATCCTTAACATTGAAAGTGATGAACTAACTTCTAAAGCTTTTGGATATCGAATCACATTTTCTTCTCCTTGGTTCAATTATTTCATTAGAGTTGTGCAATCTAAAAATAACATATTTAGTGTCATCCCCAAAGTTATCATCCTTTCCAAATAATTATGAATGAAACCATTAGTGGGGTTAGGATTAATGTATGCCAATTTTCATGAGAAATATATTTTCAAAGAATGTCACATCATAGAGTTCTACAATTGTATTTGACATCTATGCGAGATACATCATATCTAATGACCAAAAATCTATACGCATACCTAGTCTCTTCAAAACCCAAAAGTATGGCATCAACGAACTAATTTCCTTCTCTTGTGTTCTAGGCTAAGTACTTTTGCAACAATTCCTAATTTCTTTCTCTTGTATTCTAGGATAAGTACTTTTGTAAGACACTTCACACTCTGAGATATTTTATATTGGTTCTTCGATTCTTTCCGAGTTCAAAGGGACTACCTTTCTCATCTTTGTAAGACACTTTATTTAGCATATCATAAGTTGTATTAAAAGCTTCCCCGTATATATACAAGGTTCTATTTTTCCATTCAACTATCTCATTAGACTATAATAAATAGGAATGAGTAACCTCATATACAATATTGATATTTTGATAATATTCTTGAAAAAAATTTAAGGTATACTCTCCTCTCCTATTAGACCCTAATCATTTAAGTATCCTACTAATTTGAGTTTGAGCTTCATTCTTATAAATTGGAAACTTTTCTAAAGCCTCATGTTTACTTTTAAATAAGTAAATATAATAATTTTTATTATGATCATCGATGAATATAATGAAATATCTTTACTTGTCTTTAAGTATCATTTCATTGAATTCACAAATATTAATGTTTACTACATCCAAATTTTTTGATTTTTGGTCAATCATATAAAAAGGTTTCCTACGTTGTTTTGCTTCCACACATATTTCACATTGTGATTTGTATCTCTAATAGTCTTAAGGATAAAATTCAAATATATTATTTATTTCATGAACTAAAAGTTAACATGATCCAACCTTTCATGTCATATTAATGATTCAATATTGAAAGTAATATAAGAAAAAGAGGCTTTATTATCATTAAAATAAATTTAAAAATACATACATGATAAACATACATTTTAAAGAGATCATCTACATTACGCAGATAGTACTTGCCAAAGAAATATTCAATGCTTAGTTGTATGATTACGACTTTATTACATATGCAATCTAATATTAAACCCTTTATAATTAAGACCAAACCACTCAAGAGATTATAGTGAATCATAAGGATATGCTTAATCCTTGAAGACTCGGAATAATTTTTGAAAGAAACTTCAAATACACACATCCTTCACCCTTCACCCTTCACCTCAATCATCAAATGATCCCTTAAGGTTACGGTCACGCCATAAACAGTTTGGGAAGACAAAAAGTTGATTAAGAAATTTATGCCATTGTCTACAATCTAGTAATGTGGCTCATAAATAGATAAGATTTTAAGTTTAAGAGATAGATACCTATTGTTGATACTAAAACTCATACGCTTGTTCAATTATGGATTTTTACTCTACCATGTGATATTTCAAGAACTTGGTCAGGAAATACTTTTTAAGATCAAAGTCTTTAGTATTGTATTTAAGGTCCAAATCAACCTACAAATCTTTTATTGTTATACAAAGAGAAGAATTATATACATTGAATGAAATATTTGATAGTACCAACAAAATATAATAATAACATAAAGTATCCTTCTTTCTTAACTTAATGATTTTATTAGGGTGCTTAGAGTCAAAAATATCAAGTTGGAGATAATCTGACTCGATGAATCCATGTAACACTAACATGGTCAACCAAATTTTTATATGTTGTTACCAACGTTTAAACTGAGAATTGGCAAACTTTTGTGACATCAAGATCATATTAACCTCTTAGGTTGTAAAAAAATAGATCACTTCGTATTAACTATAGTTAATTTCTCTAAGAGTATTAGAAGAGATCATATTAACTTCTTAGGGGTTAAAGAAATAGACGATGACATATTAACTACAATTAATTTCTCTATTAGTGTTGGAAGCAATAGTAGTATAAACATATATGAAGTGGGTGAATGTTTTTGGGTTCTTTGGCATTTTATAAAGTAGAGATTTATCAAGTGAGGGCATATGTGGTGATTTATAAAATGCCTTTATTTTAAGGTTTATTAAGATTTAAGAAGATAAATTGAGATGTCAGGAGGAAGTTCGCATTCTTAATCTCGGTCTGAAGACCAGTATGGTAGTTGAGTACTTCAGTTGAGAGAGAAAATTAAAATTGACGTGTAATTTTTGTGAGCAAGTTATGAGTGATGGAGTTTCGTGATTGAAACATCACTTAATAGGAATTAGGAAGGAGGTTGCCCATATACAAGTGGAGTCAAGAGAGTATCAGAAGCCATTAAATGATAATTTTTACAAATGATTGAGAGTATTATTGAGAAAAAGAAAGAAAAAAAGATATAGGGATCTTTGAGAAAGAGTTAGAGGATGTTGGTGGTGATGATAGTAATTCTTCTTATGCTAGGATATAAGTCATGGAGAAGGTAGAGGAACATCTCATTCTAGAATCCATTCATTTTTTTTTTCTGCTACTACACTCGGTGTTTAGCCTGGAATTTATGCTCCTATGTCTTTAGAGCAATTGCATATGCAGATAGACCTTGCAGTGGGAAGGTGGTTTTATGATTCATGCATTTTCTTTAATGTGGAGAATTTATTTCATTTTCAAGCAATGATAAATGTCATCGCTATCATTGGCTTAGAGTATAAGATGCTTTGTAATATTAAGTTGAGAGAGAAATTATTGGATAAGACCATGCTTAAAGTATAAGAGCATTGTTCAACTTTGAGAGAGTTATGGAAGGAGACAAGATACACTATTATGGCAGATAAGCGAAAAATGACTTTATTAAACTTCTTTGTCGATTGTCCTAAAGGTTCTAAAGCAAGAACTTGATTAGGTGATATTAATGGTCAAACATAAATATGTAGTCCAATTAATTACAAATAATACAGCTAATTTCAAAACATCTCCAAAGGAGTTGGCTGAGGGTTATGGTAGTTTTTATTAGACATCATATGCAACCCATTGTATCAACCTAATTCTTGAGGATATTGAAGAGATAGATGAGGTAAAAGCAACAATTGAGTGTTGTAAAGATATAACTAAATTTATTTATAACTATGTATTTGTATTATATATGATGAGGAAATATACGGATGGTATATAGCTCTTTCGTACTACTGCTACTTAGTTTGCAGCTAATTATTTGTTTGTACAACACATTTATGAAACAAAAGCAAATCTTAAAGAAAATGTTTACTTTAAATAAGTGGCAATAGTTTATAGATTTGCATCAAAATAGGATGAACAAAAAACTGAATGAAATTTTAAGAACAGCTTTCAAGAGTACGTTTTGGATCTCTTGTGTTAGGTTATTAAAGATCACATGCTCTTTGGTAATCATTTTGAGAAAGGAGGCTATAAAGAGTAACTTTGATGGAAGAAAAAGTGATTATCTACCAATATAAAGAATTATTGATAATAGATGGAATAGATAATTACATAAGCCTATTCATACAATAACTTAGTACTTAAATCTAACATTTAATTATTCTGCAACAATTAAAAGAGACAGTGAGATCAATAGAGGTATTGTTGATTATATAGATAAATTGATTTTAATAAAAGTATAGTAGATGCTATACATCGGGAAAGAGATCTATAATAATTCTTTTCACTTAATGGGCTTACTTGTAGTCATTCACAACCATACTAATATTTAAATTTCTTAAATCTTATATTTATAATGTAGATTTTTATATTTGTCTAGTGGAGTAGGTATTAAAGTGAAGGGTTCTAAGCCAAACATGTAGTGTAAATGGTTGCAAAGAAATTAGAGTATTTTTAACACATCCACAAAAAAAGTGTAAAAGATTGAAGCATAAGTAGCTTAATGATCTAGTATTCATATGATGCAATATGTGGTTACGAGAGAGGTAATTAATAAAATAATTATTAATTAAGTATTCACTTTAAGTTTTTATTCTTGAACTTTTAGTTTTAATTTTTATTTACTTATCTTTCTTGCAAGTAATTAAGAAAGTTATCTTCAAGTAGGCATGAGAACCAATTGGATTCAATAAGTCTTGATAATTTTGATGTCTTAGATGAGTGGATTATGAAAATCATGAAGCAAATGCACTACTAATTGAAGAAGACATTCAATGGATCAATCTTGAAGGAATACAATAATGTTAGCAGGAGGATGGAGGATGATGACATTGATTTTGCTGTTAAAGGTGGTGATCTTGAAGGAGGATAAGAAGAAGAAGATTATTTAGTTGATGATCCTTATTATAATATGTGATTCTTCTTTTTTAATTATAAAAGTTATAATTTATAGAATATTTAGTACTTATTATATGATGAAAGTTGTGCTTGTAATTTGAATTAATGTTCAATGGATGAATGTTTACCAAAATTTTGATTTATAAGAAATTTTTTAAAATTAGTTTTGATTTTTTTATTTTTAAAATAATTTTTTTTAAATTTACGATATTATACACCCATCTCATAGAGAAAAATGATACACATTACGACATGGTACATGCAATGTTGCTTGAAACTACGAAGCAGTCTCATACTGAATTTCACCACAATTGAGATCTGATGTCAAGGACCAAAACTAGACCTTTGATGAGTTCTAAAAGTCTGCAAGGTTGGTGCGGCTAAAAGTGGCAGCAAACCTCAGCAGCTGATTGTCAGAGAATTGCTTGCTCAAATTGATGCGGTTTTGGTTGAGCTATAGAGAGAAATCTAGAGAAAATTCGTAATCAATGGTTAGAGGAAGAAGAGGAGAGATTGCATGATAGAAATCCAACTATGAATCCATATTCAAAAGTTAGCGTACATCCCTTTTATAGTTCAACGGGATTGCAGACATTTCACAATTCATTTTTGCCATAAAGGGAACAAAATACCTGTCCTACTTAATCAAATGAATCTAAACATCAAATAAACTTCGCAAACCCTAATTAAACTTAAAACAAATTCAAGTGGGACTAAGATGTGGCTGCCAGCCTTGGGCGCACCATGTTGGCTTGCCATATCATCATGTTAGCCCACATTTCTAAATCAGATGCATTCGGGCCAGATTTGATCTTCAATGCAGCTCAAACTTGGCTGGCCTCTTCCTTTGGTTGTGGAGTGTTGCTGATGTTTCCAATCATCTGCACCTTGACTTTACAAACTCGGCTAAACATGGGCTGGTCCAGGTTGAGTCGTGGTATGTGTCACCTTCCCACATTCTTTTGTTGAAGCCTATTTCACACCATGAGATTGCTCCATTGTACAGGCAACAGGAAGCGGCGGAAAGTTATATGCTTTCTGTAATTTTCATATGCTCATGAAAGATGGACATGTTAGATGTGGAATAGTTGCCTCAAGTAAACATTGCACTTAAATGGCCAGATTTAGTCCACAGCTCCGCTTGCCAGGGAGAGATGCAATTAGGAGGATGGTGTTGATTGTGCAACGAATTCACTCGTGCAGTTACTTGAATCTTATTCTTTCTTCTCTAGATATTGCAATGATTAAAAAGTGGAAGATGTGGTAGTTAGATGGAAAAGTGTTTGGTCAAATAAGAACTTAGAGGAAATCTCCGTGCAACTACCCCTTGGTATAACATATGGAAATAAATGCATAAACTGAGTAGAGCATTATATGGTAAGAAAGAAGCATTTTTTGGAACATAACGTGAAAAGTTTGGTGATGTCGTGAAGGCTTTTGAGATTGCTGAGAGCTACCACGATTTGGTTGTTTTGTTTCCACATCTCATTTCTATATGTGGTTGACATGATCGTGACAGGTAAGGATATAAAGACAGCATGCCATTCTAAATAGATGCTTTAGGAAGAACCTGAGATAATAATTTGCAAGAGTTAGCTGCTTTGGCCTCTGTAGCATACTGGAGGAGTACTTGTCATTACGATGTAATTCTGTTGTTAGTCAAGAAAGTTATCAGAAAATAAGAGATGTAGATGACACCATAAAGCCTATTGTCAGATTAATTTATTGCACGCTACAGATGGCAATAAGCACCTTTATGCTTTCAGGTGATGTGAGGTATGGTGTTTCTGTCCTTCTGTACAAGCAGATACAGGTATCTAATACGAAGCAAGCCAGTTCAAAAGTGCTCCTCAGAAGGTGCACCTAAAAAATTATTTAAAATAATGTTTTTTCTGTATGGTTCTCTAATGGGTGTGTTTTGTAGCATGGAGTCAAAGTCAATATACATGAAAGTCTACGAGTGAACTCAATCTTGATCATCATAGTTCCACGTTTTCATAATTTATCGTATAAAGCCATCTGAAAAGTTACTCACCCAATAAGAGTTCATCTGAGAGAGTTGCGCATCATAAAGTACTTTCATAAGGAATATGCACTTTTCGTGGGGTGGAGCTCTTGTTTAGTTCCTCATTGGGAATATTGTATATATTGTATAATTTATATGTATAAAATGTTATTCCTTGAGGTTGTGGCATTCACCTCAACTAATAAAAAGTTTTATCCTTTGCTTTAATGAATGTGGAGAAGGAAGAGAAATATATTTAGTCCTTAAGATACATGATGGAGTTATCATTCCAAACAACTTTCATCATGTCATTTGCAATGATTGTGATTTGGGGTTAATGAATTATATGAAATTTATATTTTCGAATGTGGCATTTTTTTTGTATAGATGGTGCATTATAAAAAATATTGAATCATTTTATAGTTAAATTAAAAATGAATGAAGATATGACCTTTGGGTTTGGTGCGGGTTAGAGGAAGGTCAGTGAATCATTTGACGAGAACAACTATAAAGATGTAGTGGAGGTAATTGACTTAAAGTAGAAAAAAGTTTTTTCCTACTGTATTATATTAAAAATTAGTGGTTGAACCCATATAAGGAGAGAATAGTCTCAACGTGAACAAATATGATGATTTAGTATGGTACTCATAACTAACATATATGTAAAGTTGTTTGTTGAGGTATATATATAAATATATTATTTATGAATTTTGAATCTTGTAATTGTGGATAAGGTGAAGAGTGCACACACAAGGTTGAAAGGGTTTTTCAGTAACTCAACTTAGAGATTTGATACAATTTAAAAAATAAATATATTTGTTGATCAAGTTTTAGATTACATAATTAAAAAGTCATTTGAGAAATCTCGAACCATCACTAAGCATTACATTGATACAGTACAAATATCATTTCAAATCTATTGAGAAGAGTATCACAACACACTCTTAACTTTATGGTAAAAGAGTACAAATATGTCAAGATAGTAGATTCAAGTATAACCACATGTCGGTGTACATTACGACCTTCACATGGATTGGCTTATGCTCACGAAATCAATGTTCTTCTTAAATATAATGAATCGATACAATTGTCATCAATTAATCCCTTGTAGAGAGAACTTGATATGGAGGTGAAAATGCCTTACATTGTTGATCACAATGATAAAGATACAAGAACAACACCTATGTATATTGCAATGT
Source organism: Brasenia schreberi (assembly GCA_036023115.1). NCBI lineage: Eukaryota > Viridiplantae > Streptophyta > Magnoliopsida > Nymphaeales > Cabombaceae > Brasenia > Brasenia schreberi. The sequence goes on from JAYKKT010000079.1 coordinate 5,099,740, forward strand.
TCACATGAGTTGTCTTGTGCTCACAAGATCAACATTCTTAAATATGGTGAATTGATATAGTTGTTAGCAATTGATCTATTTTAAAGAAAGTATAATATAGAGGTGGAAATGCTTACATCACCGATCATAATAATAAGAATGCAAGAACACCTATGATGAAGATAATTATTTGAAAGTCAAGGCAATATCATAATTAAGATAAATTAGTTAAGATGTTGGATGAGCAGTTGAGTCCCAAGTATGTCACTTTATAGGAGTCACTCATTTGTCATATTAAAGAGAGACTATCTAAAATATCTATAAAGAGAGAGATATCAATTTAGGAGTATAACAAGATGAATGATTTTCAAGGAGGAAGGTGTGGATGTCATTGAGGGCGTGAGGTCTCTCCAAGATCGCGTCGTTCCTTATCAGGTAGTTGTGATCTTTTTAATATTGTCCTCCCAGATTCTCATATTGGGTCTCTTGAGAATAATACTTCAAAATGGTTAGACCTTGAATCATCATATGAGACAGTGATAACCTTTTTTACCAGTATATTTGTGAATTACTAAGTGAATGTTGTTAGATATGAAAACTATGGGCATCAAGTCATCAATGAGCTTTTAGTTTAGGAGAAGTCCTAGTGGCGTAAAGCTCATAGAGAGTACATGAAGGAAGTAGCATGCATGTGTGACCAATACTTGCGATTTTTTGTGGAGGAAGGTGACATTGATGCTACTATTTGTCATATTGCATGTATGAAGGATGACCCATATCCTCCTGATTATTAGATATTGATGTGAGACATGGATTCAATCATGACTACTTGATGGAGTATAGCATTAGTATTGTTTCTAGGATGAGATTGATAATATTTCTATTGTTAGTATCAGATGGTGAGCAACCACTTATGAGGGATGTGAGGTATATATGCTATCATAATTCATTGCGGTATTTTCAGGAATGACATTATCTCTTTATTAGATAGATGCTATTTAAATAATTATGATATCTAATTTACGATTACTTATATTTTCTTGTATATTTTTGCATATGCATAATACTCTCCGATGCCGCTTATCTTTCGATCTTGGCAATGATATCGGTATAAATGCATTACAAATTGAGATTGATTGTTCCACACACTATTGAGATGTATATGCAAATGAGAGGACTAGGAGTGACATTGTACATGATGTTGAGGATGACGATTAGATGTTATTTAGAGTTTGTAAATGAACATATTATTTCAATTACAAACCTTTTTTCAATCTACTTGTAGTAATTTATTCATTCGTTTGATGAATAATATAAAGTAACATCAAAACCCTCTCCCCCCCAAATATATTACAAGAAACTCAAGTCATGCATCCTCAATATCATCGATTGTCGTCTAATAAAATATTGTCAAGCAATGTGCTTGCTAGGAGCATTTCTCATACGTCTCTATCAAAGCATGGACACCCAACAATAGATGTGGTATGTGCTCTAAGTGTTTTAAAGTTGATGCTAGTGTGTCACCTATAGTCGTAATACATTTGAGGAGGACAATAATTATGAATAATATTTTTACTATCTTTTAATAATATATAATATGAACAAACATTAAGAACAATAATATAGGTAAATATTACTTTATTTTCATGAAGAATGATGTGTCTTGCTATCCAGTTGAAGAAGGATGAACCACGTGCAACTGATCCATGAAGTCTCATAATTGGGATGCCAAAGTATGAGGCTGAAAATAATGTGAGTTTTGTGCCTTCCAATAGGATCCCATGGCTCTTAATGTACCTTATATGCATAGGTTTCGCTAGTCTACGTATAAGAGACAATTTTATTGAAGCAATTGGGATACCTTGACGATTGTTGAATTGCGGAACAACCCGACCATGCATTTAAGGTTCTACAACATCCAAACAATGAATGCATATATGATATTGTGAAAACTTATATGTATTGTTGTCCAAGTGGTTTACACAACCATAAGTCAATCTACATTTTATACAAGAAAAGACAAAATGGCATACATTTAACACTTTAACCTATGTTTAATAAAAACAATAAAGATAGTTGTAGTTTGATAACTTACTTTATCTATGGTATAAAATCCAATCGCTTATGGTGTGAAGCAAGTCAATCATTAGGAGAATGCCTAAGATAGATATTTGTCATCCATATGCCTGCTCGTGATTGTCCATCAACCCTTTGTGATCATATGCTCACCCTAAGGGCTTTGAAATATTCATCAATTTATGCCTACATACACAATAAAATTTAGTTAATGAATTGTAAAAACAAACTATATGCAAGTATTTTAGTAAACATAAATAATAAATTGTTACCTAAAACAGAGTAGTATATTCACTTAGTTGTTGTGCCTCTATTCGGGAGGTTTTTGTAGTTGTTTGTATAAGTTAATGTTTTTGCACCTCAAGCATGTCTATCAATCCTCCAAACATTGTGAGCCAATAGTTGCATGATCGTAATTGGTGCTCTATCTCTAGACTTATCTTGATATAATATTGATAAAACAAATATAACATAATTTTTTTCGGTGCAAGTCTCTTACTCCTAATATAGGCTTGGAGTGCCTCAAATTTTATAGCTTTGGGCTTAGTCTCGAACATAACTTCACTAGTACTATCTCTAACATATATCTTCCTTACTTCAACCCATCATCTAGTATCAAAGAAACAATCTTGCCACCCATTTGAAAACCAAGTATTTTATGAACATTATGAAAGGTAACAGTTATTTCACTCATGGCATGAAGAAGCTAGTTGTATTTAGTTGTCAACACTCAATAAAAGCATTCAATAAAACAACAACAAACAACAACTAAGCCTTTCCCCGTACTAAACGGGGTTGGCTGCATGGATTCTTTGTTTCCACATAGCCCTATCATGTGCCATGTTAGCAGTTAACTCACAATAAACTAAAAGCGTTCAACAATGCATAGTATATACCATAATACAACAATTCTCCATGCTTAACTAACTCACTCCTCTATGCAAATCCAATTATTTGATGTCACATCCCCTCTTTTGACTATGATTTGTCTGCGACACAAATCTCACATGTCTGTTTAACACTTTCAATGAGTCAGTGAAGGTTAGTACGAGCAGGAACTTAAAGCTGCTGTACATATGAAATTCAAGACCTTCAGTAGTAACAGTACAGCCCCTAGAGAAAAAGCCGATTCTGCAATATGGCCGAGGTTGTAGCCCAGCTGGTAGCCACTTTTAACAACATAACAGCCATTATGGTGATAGTGCCACCCCAAAGTATCTAGAGCTTCCTCCGATGCTAGCAGAATTGCTCAACTGTTTCGACATCCATGGCAAGAATATCCGAGAGATTACCTCTCAATTCCAGCGCTTTGGTCAATCAAGTTCAGAAGTCTAGCATCTCTGAAAGATCTCTCGGTGATCACTCTAAGACACTGCAGCTGAGGAATTCACTTTTCTTTCCATCTTCTAACAGTGCCAATTACTGATTTCCCATCTCAATCCATTCTCAAGGAGTTCTCACTAGGCAAGACTCCTCCATGTATGGTTAGGTGCGGATCCCAATTTTGTATCGAGAAAATCTTCTCACAGGTAGATTTTCTAATGAAAATTCTCTACCAGCCCAAGGCAAAAAATATGCTCTTCCGTCCATGTAATCGGTTGCAGAAAGGATCCTTAGTAACCCCAGGTATAGAGCATGTTGGTCAACTCATTTCATGTCTAGTATCCTTAGTAAGATCCACCCAGCCTACACTCCTATGTTTGAACAAAATCTACACGTCTAACTTGCCTAGATTGAAGTTTTGCATAAATAGATTTTCATACCTTTGCAGAATAGAGGAAATTGCTCTAGCTGCCCCACAATCAATACGCATTAACAGTAAAGAATCATCATCAAATAAAAGGTGTGAAATGCTTGGTTTCCCTTGGCACACCCGAAACGCATAGATGGATCCTCCAGATTTAGCTTCCTTCATCAACCCAACTAGACCTTACTGTGAAAAGACGGGGGGTGTGGGGGGGGGAATGAATTCCCTTGTCATAGATTATGACCAGGTGCAATCCATCTCTTAGGTTCACCGTTAATGGCAATAGAGTAGGTGGTAGAGACAATAGAATTCATCACCAAATTGATCCATTTCCATGAAGAGCCCAACCTCTGCATTATGACCTTCAGGAACTACCACTCAACCTTATCGTAGGCCTTTGCCATGTATAACTTCAAGGCCATTAGCTTCTGCCAAGAGGGACCACTCAGTTCACATAATGATGCAAACTTTCATAAGCGATTAGAACATTGCCAATGAGTAGTTTATTGCTCACTAACGTGCATTTTGCTTCATCAATGATTGCTAACGGGATTTTCTTTAATTTGTTAGATAGGATTTGTGCTTTCAAGTTTGCACACGACGTTGCCAAGAATAATCGCCCAATGTCCCTGGTAGTAAAAGGTAGTAGCCCGGCCCAAGTGGTGCATTGATTTGAGGGCAATGTATACTTCATCCCTTGTGAAAGGCTGGTCCAGAATCTGGTCCATTTTCTCTAAAACCTTCCTTGTTGCGAATGGAAGAAAAGAGCATCACTAATGATCCCTCCAGATTTCGATGTAAAGAGATTAGTATTGTACAATGTGGTCGTGGAGGACTTCGTCTCTTAGCAGTCGACCTTGTAGATCCTCTAAGAATGAGATCAGTTGACCTTGCATCGAGTAGATGCCACCCCGTGAAAATACTTTCTACTTTTGTCCCCGTCTGCAGCCACTGAATCCCATGCAGGTTTCTTTTTGAGGGCCCATTCCATTTTGGGATTTGGTCTTACACATGGGATATGAATCCTCTATCCCGATCCGAAAATGATGTGGTAGACGAGTCAGCCGTTGCATCAGCATCGATACATGCATCCCGTCTTTCACATCAGTTTCTTCTGATGACACTGTTACCGCCCGTGTCCAAAAGCTTTTCCAAGCAAGGACCAAAGAAAAAAGGTTCAAACTTCAGGGCATTTATCCGAAGTTTTCCTTTCTAAGAATGTTATTGGAATTAGAATTGGGTTAAGGAGCACCTGGACTCTTAAGTCCTGGTACCTACAGAAGAGAAGATCAAGCGTCGTACTTGCCTATGGGATAAGGGAGGGAGTATGAGGACAATGTTGAGGTTCTGATATAATGGTTGGGTACAGATAAACCCATCTCCAACCGGCCCCATTATTCACGTACATAGATGGCAGGCTTGTTTCAGTGTAATAGTGCAATTGCCAGAAATCATATCAACTTATAAGAAAGGGCCTCAATGCATTACATCAGATTCCACGAAGAAACCAAATGCTTTGCCTTGTTCAAGGCTTTAAAGCGAAATCTCAATTCTTAACAGAAACAACAAAAGTTTAATAAAAACCTTCTCGTCTAAATATAGGTGGACAGAAGTGATTATTCCACAGGATCAAACATTCCCACCCAGTTCTACGTGACCAAGATATTCTTCAGCGGAAGCAACGCGAGTGAAGAGCTCGTCCCAGTAAACCCATATTTTATCGTAGAGGATTATAAACCGCATTATTGACTCCTTGTTCACCTCCTTTTAAATATCTGGATTTGATTTTGAAAAGATCGAACTCTTGTGAATATAGGCTTTTGACCTTAGTCATGCAACCGAGAGAGTGGTCTAAAGAGGGTAGCCTGGTAATGTATGTATGGTTAAAGTCGTATATTAAAGGTTCAAGTAGTGATGGAACAAGTATGAATAGATAATGCTTTGGCACATGAGAAACTGAATGCATGGTAGTTGTTGGGTCGAGTGTAATGTTTAGATGATAGAGATGAGACTAGTAATGAATGATGACGGCACCATAGGTAGTTGAATAGTGGAAGAAAACCCAGTATGGTTAAGCGTAGAGCGGTCTAGCTAGAGAGAAAGTACTGCTGGTGGTGAGCTATTCGATTGATGTTATGGAGAGAACTTGGTACAAGTTATTGGAGAGAACTAGGTAGAAGTTATTAAATAGAAATGTGGATCTCACCAAGAGGAGTCAATCTAGCGTTAGATCTTGAAGAAAGATTGTCTACAGAGTTTGAACATAGAGAATATGCAATGGTGGCCGGCCTACTTCTTGGACATGAGGTAAGGGACTTCTTTGGTTGACCGAGCTTCTCCTTGATACAGTACTAAGAGAGAGACAGAGAGAGAGATTGATGATGATGATGAGAGCGAGAAAAGGAGTTAATGTGAAAGATTTAGAAAACAAGGGAGAGAATCTCTTAGCCCATTTAAGTAAACCCGAGCCAATTTTTTAGGACTCAGAGAAAGAAAGCTCAAGGTTTACCGATTTCCAAATGATCCTCTCGATTCATACATGGGTTGTTTATTTATAAACTACCCAATTCAATGTAGACAATACATGCTTATAAAGCCATCTGTACGACGCTTTTGACCCTCTTTGATCATGCGAGTCTTCTCGAGGAAAAATCAAGAAGTCAACTCTTGAGATTTTTGTTTTTCTCACAACTCTTAAGCTTTAAGGCAACCTTTATCAAATCAAGGAAGTGTCTGAAACGGAGTTCCCTCCTAACTGACTTGACCGACTACTTGTGGTCCACTTTTCTCTTTGAATTTAAGCAAAAACCACCATGTTGGGGACTTCGAGCTCTATCGAACCTTGGGTAACACTTCAGTGGGAAAATTTCCAAACTAGGAAAGTTATTGCTTGCATCTATGGACACCTTTATTTGCCTCATGAGTTTCTCTTGTTGCTAGTCAACCCTTCTAATTAACCTTAACCCTAATAAAGATCATGTAACCTCGATTTTCTGGAAGTATAAGGAGTTTGGTCATTGTTTATATGGACCTACTAGTTTGACTTGGCCACTGGACATGAATCTTACATGAGATTATGTTTAGCCTTTTAATTGATTTGATTCAAGCTTATTTAAGCTATTCTTTCAAGTATCATGACAAGCAATTTATTCCCCAATGGAGACTCACAAGTGAAATTGGCCTCCATATAAAGTTGAAGACCAATAGAGAAATATCTGAACTATTGAACGTGGACTCGGTCATGGTTTGATCCTTTCATCAAAGTGTTGTTCACACGGTGTGCTATGACTATTGGTGATGAAGTACGTATGGAATGTGACACATGACAACCCTATGAATTTGCTATCGGAGGCATATGTATTTCACAGTAAGGAGAAAGCTAATGAAATGGAAACACATATGCGTTTCACTTTGTTTCGATAAGCAACTCTGGAAATTTAAAGTTCCAGGAACCAGATTTGGCTCTCTATGAATTTGAATATAACATGAACCAGCCCCACTTACAGTACGTAGGTTTACACAATGAAATTCATACATTTAAGAAATAAAAGTGGCCATACTTCACAGTTCAGGTCAAGTCGATCCATAAAGGCTTAAAGTGTTTCTATAAACTTGTACATCAAGGTAACAACATTGTCTAAGCATGTACAATGGAGAAACATTGTCCATCGTGAAATGCACAAATCTAAAGTAAAATTGTACAATCATGACATGGGTAAAATGATCACGCGGGCAGGAGCACGTATCTAACCCAAATTGCCTTCGACAACGTCTCAGTTGCCTAAACCGGAAAACAGAAGGAAGGAACAACCACAACAGGGAAACACAGAAGACAAATGAGGAGGAGAGAGAGTGCACAAGAAATAGCCTATGGATTAAGGGGTCCTAATCCGAATAGCTACACGTCTTTGCCTGCAACCATTCTCGCGTGTATGATCCATATATTTGTTAGATCAAAACTTTTCATACAAAAATATAACAAAAACAATTCTCAAACCCAAGTCAGACCTGACATAATGTGTGTCTTCATTCATGTATTCTCTAAGCTCTTTGAGCTAAGGTTCATGAGTTACCATCTATATAAAAGGGCATGTGAAACTCTTCGACCCATCAATATGAGACTAAACTTTATCTCTTGGTCTTTTCATGTAGAGTCCCTCACTCACATGTGACTTTTACACTTTAGGTCTTTTATATTTATCAAAAATATATCAAATAAGCATTTGGGATACTTAACAAAGCCTAAGTATAATTAGTGTCACATGGGTTTAATTAACCCAACCATTAATTAGTCATTAAGTCTAACAATCCCCACAAAATCAAAAGTGTGAAGTGTCCTACCAATTCAATGATCATATTGTGTAATGGTTCCTTCTAGTTTGAACCATTAGCTAAGTTATCTAATATTACCCTTACAAGAACTACGTGGACATACGTCTTGAACTTGAGCCTTGGGTGTAAAAGTACGTATTGGTAACAACATAATAAAGGCCATGACATGATCTTTAGGGTTAATGCATTAATTGTCATGCATCTATATCCTCTATCATGATTGATTCGAAAGAACAACCCAATTCTCCTATTGCTATCTAATGATGTACTACTAGCATTCTGTCCTAAAACTTGATTCTATTAGAAAATAATCCCTAACTTACCGTCATAACACTTTAGGTTTACAAAGGACAGATACACATATACTAAAAGTATTACATATTATTAAGTGTCATTATATTCACCCGACAACTTGTTATTATCATATTAAACCTATTTAATGGGATATCCGCTCAATTATGTTGAGTTGTCACTATTTATGAATTACACATGATATCAGTTTCATCCCCAGCCTAGATTTCTTAGCTAAGACTAACGTTAAACTCTTAGTCAAATGATCAATTGTATTATCTTTGGGTTTAACAAAATTAACAATCATAACCCTATCAAACACAAGTGCTCGTACAGACATAAGTCTGACTTGGATGTGTCGTTATTGCTTTTGATTGTACTTGAAACTACTATTCTTAATAATCATAGTCATTCTATCATAATGGACTTAAATTATAGAAAACAATTTTTTTATTATACATAAATTGGACATGTCTTTTAAACCATTCTGCTTCCATTATAGTCTCATTCTGAGCACACAGTTCTACCTTAATGGTAGAATGAACTAATATAGTATGTTTTTGGATTTCAAGGTGGCAATGCCACCACTTACATGAAACATATATTCAATGATCCCATTACTCTCAGAATGCTTTTCAATTCAGCTAGCATCACTATATCTTTTAAGAATAGAAGGATATATACCATAATGCAAGTAAAGAGAAATAGTTTCTTAAAATAGCATAGTACTATATCTAAATCTTCTTAATAGGTTCTATTAGGACAACTAATATATTTACTCCACTTATGCATAATAAAAGCGATATCTACTCATGTATAGTTTGTCAGATACATCAAACTATCAATAATTTAATAATATCATAATTGAGATACATGAATACCACTCTCATTCTTTTATAAAGCTTTCGATGAATCATATGGGGTCTTAAAATGTCTAAAATTTATATATTAAAATCTCTTTAAAATTTTCTCATCATAGTGAGACTAAGAATTATTATACAATCAATAGACCTTTTAATTTTAACTCTTAGAATTACATTAGCTACATCTATATCTTTCATCTCAAATTTACTACACAAGAATCCTTTAATCTTATTTATGATTCTCATATTATAACCAAACAATAAAATATCATCTACATATAGATACAAAATGATAAATGCATCATTGACAAACTTTTGTTAGACATACTTATCAAATTCATTAGAAATGAAGCTAAAAGATGATATAACATAATCAAACTTTTAATTCCATTCTTTAGGGCCTTGTTTCAATCAATATAATGATTTAACAAGATTATACACCTTAGCCTCATTCCCATCAGCCACAAAACCCTTAGTTGATCCATATAAATTTCTTTGTTGATGTCACAATTTAAGGAAGTAGTCTTCATGTCCATCTAATGGATTGTGAGATCATACACAAAAGCCAATGATATAAGCACTCATATTGTGGTAATGTGAGAAATAGGAGAGTAATTATTAAAATAATTTATTCCTTCTTTTTGTGTGTATTTCTTGGCAACTAACTTGACCTTTTACTTGTTGATTATTTCATCTACATTTAATTTTTTCTTAAAAATCTATTTTTAACCCACAGTGAAACAACCAGGAGACAAGTCAACCCGTTCTTAAGTTTCATTAAAAAGAATTGATTGGATTTCGTCATTAATGACTTCCTTCCAAAACTTAACCTTAGGAGAGGTTATAGCCTGATAGAAGGTAACAAGACTATCCTCAATATTGAAGGTAACAAGGTCACTTCTAAAGTCTTTGGATATCATAGACCATTTACTTCTTCTTGGTTCAGTTATTTTCTTAGAGTCGTTTGATTTGATAATAACACTTACTGCCCCACATTATTTTTTTCACATAATCGGTAATGGAATCTATAGTAGAGTTAAGATCTACAAAAGACACACTTCGAGGAATATCAATCTTCATGAAAAACATATTCTCAAAGAGTGTAGCATTACATAGTTCTACTATCGTATGGATATCTATGCCAAATACATCAAATCGTATAACCAAAAATCACTATGTATAGCTAGTCTCCACATAACCCAAAAAATGACATCCATAGTTTTAGAAACCAATTTCGTTCTCTTGTTCTCAAGGATAAGTATTTTATAAGACACTTCACACTTTGAGATATTTGATACTAGTCTTTCGATCATTTAGAAGTTCAAAGTGACTACTTTCCTTATACTTATGGGAAACTCTATTTAGAATATGACAAGCTATATTCAAAGCTACTTAACTTAGGACTTTATAGTAAAATATTAACTATATCACAAATGATTCTATTTTTCAATTTAGCTATCCCATTAGTTTCAAGTGAATATACAACAGTAACCTCCTTAACAATATCATGATTTTGGCAGTATCTTGAAATAGGTTTGAGGTATACTCTTATTTCTTATTAGACCTTAATCATTTAAGTATCCTATCAATCTTTTTTGCCTCATTTTTTAAAATTTGAAACTTTTCTAAGGCTTCATTTTTATTTTGAGTAAATAAATATAACAATATCTACTACAATCATCAATGAATATAATAAAATATCTTTTGTTATCCCTAGTTATCTTTTGTTATCCACTACATTGTATTCTATATTAGCCATATAAAATGGTATACAAATACTATATTTATGTTTATCTATGAGAGTCTTAGGAATTAGATTCAAATTTATCATTCATTTCATGGAGTCAAAATTAACATGATTCAATCTTATATGTTATAGATTGGATGATTCAATATTATAAATAACAAAAGAAGAAATAAGGCTTTATTAATATTAAAATTCTTAGAAGAATCAATTACTAGTTCCACTTGAATCTTAAACAAATCCTCTACATCACACAAATAACCCTTTCTAAAGAAATAACCCTTTCTAAAGAAACACAAAATACTAAGTCATGTAATTATGACTTTATACATTTACAATCTAATCTCAAGTCTTTCCTAACTAAAAGTGGACCACTGAGGATATTCCAATGAATCGTAGAAATATGCCTAACTTCTTGAATAGTCAGGACCTTTTCTAAAGAAAATTTTAAATCCACACACCCTTTGCTCCTAAGGTTACGGTTTTTTCACAGACAACATAGTAAGATACAAACAAGTACTGATCAACAAAATGTAACATTTACTCTAATAGCTATAATACAATAATATGACTCATAAATAGAAAAGATTTTTAGTTTAAGAGAAAGAAACTCGTCACTAAAAAGTTATAGATGAAGAAAAAACTTCTTTTATGAGAGAAGTTCACAAGCGTAAAAGAATGTAGGAAAACTCAAACCTTATAAATCCCCAAATGATACCCAAAAGGAAAGGGACCCCGAAAATTATATGGAGATAGATTTGTCAAAGGATTTTCACCATTCAAGGTTGCTAGAGTACAACTTACATCCTCGATGGTAGCGGCATACATAAAGTCATATGGAGCATGTATTGACACTGAAAATCAAAGGAACGTGGTAAGCTCTCGATTAGCTTGAAAGGGAGACATCAGTTTATGCCCATGATGTAGGAGAGTCTTAAGGTATGAAATAACAATGGTTAAAGTTGGGAAATGATACATAGCTTTGTAGCATAAAGGAAGCAAAAATGAGATGAGTGGAAAGTTATTGGAAGTCATGCGCATAAGGACGAAGGAAAGATTTAACTCTTGTAGCCTCAAGAAAGGCCTATAAGTAGTGATTGTATTGATCAAACAAGAGATCCAACCAATTGCATTATCAACTATTTTTCTTCCTAGTTTTCCCTATATTGTATAGTAGTAGCATTAACTTAGCTTTATACCAACCTCTTTTTCAACATGATAGTGCTTTCTCTTGCCTGTCCCAACTCATCACTTTGCCTGAATGCGTAGTACCAGTGGTGTAGTGATACACTTAGTCGGATATCTAAGAACTTATGTTTGTTACTTGAAGCATTATTCATCTTCTCTTTTGAGAACACTCTCTCCTTTGCATGAAACCCTTATTGGTAAAGTCTCGGGGTCCTATGAGCATCAATCTACTAACTTTCACATGTCTCTTGGATATGAGGGTTCCTTCTTGATTGTGTTTCAAGATGTCATGACTTTTATGAACAGTTAGCTTGATGAGAGGTTGCCTTCTAACATATCTACCATTGAGGCAGTACTTTATGCCTTGTAACTATTGTTCGACCTCTAAGGAGGTGATTTTCCTGTAGATTTGGTAGATCAAGAGAAAGAAGCTTTTAATATTTGTGCTGACATTTGCAAACAACTCAAGGCTTAACGTATCCTAAAGTCATATGTGCGAGCCCAACTTTCTTTCATCATTGACCTTTGGAAATGCATCGATTCTCTTTCTCATCACATAGATGTCTAAAGTCCACATCGAGGCTCTTACGAAGTTTAGGGGTGTCTATATGTTAGAGGCTTTTAGAGTGCAAGGATGCCAATCCAAACAGAGATTGAAGCCCTCAAGGATAAACTCAATGTCCTTTATAATTGTGAGCCCAAGTTTACTGCTAAGACTTATTGAGTATTGTCTTATCTCAATACTTTGGCATCTCAAGCATCAACTACTAGTGAGGCATAGGTCAAATCTTCTTGAGAATTTACTTGTGAAACAAAGGAGTTACAAGTTGTATTGGCTTAATAGCAAGATCTCTAGAAGGATGTCGAGCTCAATACCATCAAAATCAGTGGCCTTGAGGGATACTGGGCAAGGTTCAAAAAGATATTTGAAGGGACGTCAAAGAAAAAAGAGATATGAGAGTTAGAACTATAAACTTAATTTCATCTTGCTTGTATTAACCACTGATTTTAAACTTTACATGTATTTGTTTGTAACATACATTACTTGCTTATGCATTTACTATTTAGTCTCCTACTCTTCATTGCACTAATACCATAGAGATCAATACTCCCTTCGAATGTCTACTAATTTTCCTCTATTTTCTTGCCCTGGTCTTTATCCACATTTTTTTCTTCAACACTTTCATGGTTTTGAATGCCCAAAACAAGAAGTAGGTTATTTGTTCAATGTCGGCTCCATTGCAAATCTTGACAATGAGTTACCACATATTTCATTTAACAGGTGGTTATAAATGTTTCCTTCCCGATCCGATTGTTTCCTTTAGTGGAGGCGTAAGGGTTATAGAATAAGTTATTTCTTTGAAAAACCTACCTATCTATGTGAATTGGTATTGGTGTTATTGCTTCTCAAAGGAGCTTTGTACCTGGACAAAGCCTTATGAAGAATATGTTTAGTGGCTCAACCGAGTGAGTGTCTAATATGCAGAAGATTGATGTCATCGGGGCATTTGTCACTTTATTGACTAGTCTTTCCTATGTACCTTGATCTTTTGTATGGTCCACTAGCATCAATTGTTTCATCTTTAAGTTGGATATGATTGACCCTACACTTTTGGATGTACATGTCATTATTGGTATTCTTTGTAATGGCCCTGAATTCTATGCCCCCCACTCCCTCAACCTCAACTTCTCTTTTTATTCAAAGAACTTATCTTACAAGGACATTCTCGAAGCCAACACTCATCATACTAGAGAGGTAACTTTGTATATACATACTAGATTTTCTCTATTTTGGCTTTTAAATTTATCATTTGCCCTAATAGGGTGGTTGTTGCCAAGGAACATCTTATAATTGTCGAGGCGTTGATCTCCGACCATTGCTTTGACTTTTGCCCCTTTTTTAGAATGCTCTATTGAAGAATATATATATATATATATATATATATATATATATATATATATATATATATATATATATATATATTTTTCATCTTGCTAATGAGAAGCTACCCAATATTGCCTCTGATCCGTGGTAGTTTTTGTAGTATTAGATAAATTTATATTTCTCTTAGTTGAGTAGCATTGCGAATCCACACTGGCTCCCCCAACTCACATGGTGGGAATTCTTTTGGGGTAGAGTTTTGTAGACACTTCAGTCACAAACTGGTGCAATATCAATTTGTTTCAAAACATTATTCCACCTAGAACCCTCCAACAATTCCAACCTTTTTCCATTGAGTCATGACAAATTTGTGACTCAATATGTGTTGGAGAAAGAGATTCATGGTCTCATTTACCCATACGTGACTTTAGCAAGTGGTGTTGCTATTTCAAATTCAGTAGTGTCTAAAGTGGCTATAGCCAGCCTACAATTAGTAAACGGGTTCCCTTACCAAGTTCACATAAAATTTGAGTGTGGCCAATGAATATGAAGAGTGGTGGTCAACAACGAACTTTGCTATTTTTGGCTCCCACCACCCTACTCCGCTGGTTGTTGTCAAATCTACTAGCATTTCTCCGAGGTTGAGTTTCCTCATGAATATGAGTCATTGAGTGCTTCAGTTAGTGCTAGTCCTTCGTCTTTCTCAACATCTTGGTCCTCACTGTCAGGAACCGATGGATCTTGATCATTGGCTTCCTCAATGTGCATAGTCATGAATTGCAACCCTTGCTCTTCGTGGGATAGTGACTACCTCGACCTTTTGAATAGTACCCTCTTGGATGAAGTCAACCGAAGCTTCCATATCATTCCTCCATTGGTTGGGATGGATAAGAGAAAATATTGTTGTGTTAAGTTAACGCTAATCCTAAGAAAAGTAGGGAAAAAAGAGTTGATCATGTGATTGATTGGATCTCTTACTTGATCAATAACAATTGAATCTTTCCTTCATCCTTGTCCACACATTTTTCAATAACTTTTTAATAGCTTCATTTCTGCTAACTTTACGGTGTAATGTTATGTATTTTCCCAGCTATTACCACTGTTACTACGTGCCTCGAGGTTCCTATATGTCATGGGCCTAAATTGACATTCTTTTTCATGCCCATCGAGCGCTTACCACGTCCCTTCAATTTTCGGCATCAACATGAGAAAATAGATTAATCCAGAGAAAAAACTGCTGATGTTGATGGGATCTGAGAAGGGCATATGCGTGGCTAATACTGTTATGAAATGTTGCTAGAAAATTAAACTCATAGATACTCTTGGTCTAACCACGGATGCAGTCAGGACTCACGGTTACATTTATCATGAGGTACAGTCCGACCTTCCCATTCACATCCCGCCAAATGTCTATGGTTTGTTCATAGCTCTGAGCCAAGCTGCAGGTAGAAGGACGGACCTCGATGCCTGAAGAACCGGCCAAACTTGTGGGTCACTTAGAGCAGGGTGGTAATATGCTTGGACATGATATTTCAGTAACACCATTTTGGCATAATACCACATTGCTTGAGAGACTACAATGCTAATTGGAACATGAAAACAATGCTTTTTCCTTCTCAATATGAAGTTCCCAAATAGCGTGCTGTATCCGACTCTAGTAACACTAAAAGTTGAACAGTTTACTTGTGAGAACATGATCTCTTGTGTTTTTGGAGTTAAATGTTAATATAGCACAATATCAAGCTGAAAGTTTACGGAGAATCCATGTAGCTGATCCCTCTTAAGTGTGGGAAAGGGCTTGGTTTTAGTTTGGTTTTGGTTTGAGTGTCTAGAGGCTGCTAATTAGTTATGTGCAACTAGCCCCTCATGGTGATGACCACCTACCTGTTGCTATCAACTTTTTGTTTGTCAAAGGGGTGGTTGATTATCCAATGCTTGCAACAATATTCAATGCCATTGTTGAGTTCTTTTTAATGCAACGATACTATTATCACTGTCAAGGTGATCTTTACTGCAACTTTAGAGCAGACTATGGGTTTCCTTGGGGTTGGTAAAAATGGATACTTATGGTTCTGGCTAACTTTAGCTAGTTCAGGATGAGCTCGTTCAAATCAGCTTTCTAATGTAAATAAACTGAACACAAAAACTGTGTTCTTCGTTTGGCTTAGTTCATTAAGTTTATTAAATAAAGTACATCTAATTTTATACACGTGCTAGAAAAACTATACCAAAAATGAAGCTTTGAGACCAGAAAATGAAGTTAATTACATGTCATGGGTTTAAGTACTTCAACGAGCCGCTTGTGCTCAGTTCCTTTAATATCCTCGCAGTCTTGACCCAAACAAGGACAACACAAGTAAAATTTTGTGCTGACGAATGGTCGATGGACTTTCACCAGGCCAAGGTTCTGTTATCATGTCGGAAGCCGGATATAAAATAAAAGTAATGAACATTCAAAGTTGGTTATCTCATCGTAGCTAGAACAGTGCACTGGTACAAATTTGACTTGTTGCGACCAATAACGGAACAATTCCTTAGCCTGTATCCAGCTATGGCTGTAGTTATGCGGCAACCCTGCAACATTTTCCTGATTTATTTGCAACTCGGCTTCAAACCTCTTCTTGGCTGAAGCCTGTCATCTAAGATGAGATGAGATGGACTCCTTGCGTCTTGTTCCTGATGGGAACCTCTTCCAAAACAAGCTTGGTTCCGGTGGACGGGCGGGACATTCCTCTCCACTGATCTCTCGACTTATAACTCGGGATACTGAAGCCGTTTGGACACAAGTAACTAGCACTTATTCTGAAAATACCCTTCCCTGCCTCTAGTGGATTTGTTGGTTAGTGTGTCATTTGAAGAGAGATATAGGTCAACCTAAAGAGGAATGCATAAAAGTACTTGTTGCAGCCAGTTGAATCTGATGCCGACTCAGAAGCCAACTGAAGCTTTCTTGTTGTCGGAGTCCGATGTTGCGTCTGTTCTCCGTCAAGTTTTCTAGGTAAACCTGCAACGGAAATGGTGCGTGGTTCGTTTGAAGTTTTCTCACAGTGGACTTTTCCAGGGAGACTTCTGTGTGTTTTTTCTTTATATATTTATTGTATGCACTGTTCTTATTTATAGAGCAGTGCCTGCTCCACGTCTCTCGGTTATATTGTTGGGCTTCCCTCATCCGGAGCATCCATATCCGGACTATTACCGTGTTTTCTGGTAACAGTCTAGCTGTTACCCGTGCCTATCTGTAACTCTAGATACAGTAACGGTCTGGATGGCCAGTCCAGCCATTATTGTGTTGGGTTGCCGAGAATGGCCACTATGTAACATCTCCCACTTGACCATTCAAGCCAAGTACATTGACATACTGGTTTTCCTCCCACTTTTGCAGGGTTTACCTAGTAATGTCAATTCATGATTGTTGCTTCAATCACTACCCGTTGTGTGGTTATTTTCATGTACAACAGTCAAACATACCTCAAACCCATGTTCACAACATGTTTTGAGAATAGTTTCTCTGTTATGCCGTTAGTCAAGGGGTCTGTCAACATATCATTTGTTGACATATATGAGATGGATATTTCCTTTCTCATAACCATATCATGAACATAGTGATATTTAACCATTATATGCTTGCTTTTTAAGCAATCAGCTCCACTCTTGATAAGAGTAATTGTTGCGTTGTTATCACAATAAATGACAATTGGCTTATCAGTTATTTCCAACTTCAAATCACATATGAAGCGACTTATCCAGACAGCACTCGTTGCAGCCATACAGCAAGTCACATACTCAGCTTCCTATGTATGCAATGCTACACGACCTTGTTTCTTACATGCTCAAGAAACAGCACCACCTCCAAATAAGAATATTTGACCTGAGATTGATTTGTTGTCATCTTTGCTCCTAGTAAAGTCAGCATCTGAGTATCCTACCACTTTCAGTTCATCTACTTGAAAACACAGTTTTAAGTCTCTTGTTTCTTTCAGATATCTTAAAATCCTTTTTACAACTATCCAGTGCTGTCATCTAGGATTACTTTGATATTTACTTACAAGACCAACAACAAAATTGATATCAAGTCTTTACACAATATAGCATACATCAAGCTACCCACAGTCTGTGCATAAGGAACATTAGGCTTATCGTTTTTTTCACCGAGACAATCAGCCTTACTAAGTTTAACCCCTTTTGAAACAGGTATAACAGCAGACTTGCATTCACCCATTTTGAAGTTCTTGAGGATATAGTCAATATATCTCTACTCACTTAGGCATAAGAGTCTAGATTATCTATCTCAAGAGATCTTTATACCTAGGATATAGGATGTTTCCCCTATATCCTTCATTTTGAACTTTAAGTTTAACCATGACTTGGTTTTGACAATCATCTCGTTATCGTTTCCAGTCAACAATATGTCATCTACATATAATGATAGGATGACAAAGTGGCTCCTATACCCATCGTTTCAAGTTTATTAGCCACAAACCCAAGTTCTATAATGACATTTTGAAAAGTCAAATACCATTGGTGAGGTGACTGTTTCAGGCCATATAGGGATTTTCTCAACCTATATATTTTATCTTCTTGGCCTTCAAGCACAAATCCTTCGGGTTGCCGCATGTATATGATTTCATCTAAATCTCCATTTAGAAATGTTGTCTTTACATCTAACTGGTGTAAGTCCAAATCATAATATGCAGATATTGCTAGGATTATTCTTATGGATGCAAATTTTGTAACTGGAGAATATGTCTCAACATAATCTATCCCCTCTTTTTGCGAAAAACCTTTTGCAACTAACCTCGCTTTAAACTTGTCGATTAAATGATCGACCTTGTATTTCTTTTTCAGAACTCATTTATAACCTATGGCTTTTCTTTCTTTTGGCAAATCAGTCAATTCTTAGATTTTGTTTTTCTTAATGGATTCAATTTCTTCATCCATGGCTTTTTTACAGTCTACTGCTTTCGATGAATTCATAGCTTGCTAATAAGTCAAGTTATCAGTCAACTTATATAAATCCATCGAATTACACACTTCTTCTACAAGATAAGTGTGATAATCCTTTAAGTAGGACGGAGTGGCCCTTGGTCTTTTGTGTCTACTTAAGGTTTCGGTTGTTTCAGGAATATCTTCTATGGGTTCAAATGATGATTGATCTAGGTCTACTAGATCATCAATGCATTCATCATTGTTTTCCAAGATGTCATTCTTAGTATCTTCTAAGAATTCAACATCTCTGCTTTCAATTAGTCCGTGATCCTTATGATAAAACTAATATCCCTTTGAACCTTTTGGATATCCAATGAATATACATCTTAAGGACCTACTGTCTAGTTTATCTTTAAACTAATCAAGGATCTTTACATGTGCAACAGATCCCCACCTCCTGAAATGACCTAGGTTGGGTTTTCTTTCAAACCACATCTCATATGGTGTAGTGAATACAACTTTACATGGTACTCTATTGAGTATGTAAACCGTTGTACTTACTGCTTCTCCCCAAAATATCCTTGGTAGAGAGGCATCTATCAACATTGACCTTATCATATTTAATAATGTTTTGTTATATCTCTCTACTATGCCATTTTGTTGAGGTGTCATGAGCATTGTATTTTGCTTTGCAATACCAAAGTCTTTAAGAAATTCTGCAGAAGTTTATTCACTACCTCTATCTAATCTTAAGACTTTGATTAAATGCCCTGATTGGTTTTCCACTTTCTGCTTATATTCTTTAAAAGTATCTAGTGCATCAAATTTATGTGCCAAAAGATATAAATAAGTATATATTGAGTAATCATTGACAAAAGTTATAAAGTAAACCTTTCCACGATGTGTCCTTACTCTAAATGGTACACATAAATCCGTGTGAATGACCTCCAACAAGGTTGTTGCCCTTGTTGATTCCTTGAGAAAATCTTTTCTTGTCATTTTTCCTTATATACAAGGTTCACACTTATTGAAAGTATTTTCCTCAAATTCAGGTAGTAAGTAAAAGTTGGATAATTTCCTCAACTTTTCCAAACTTATATGCTCAAGGCATTAATGCCACATATTCACATCAACATTAAAGATACACTCAATATAAGCAGAAGAACTTCCAATTTTATTATCACTTAATTTAAACAATTCATGCTCTACATCAAATTTCCCAAAAAATAATATTCTCCCATGTTTCCCCACAGTCACCTTGCTAGGAATAAACCTGACCTCAAAACCTTTCTTTACTAAGGTAGGGACCGAGACCAGATTGCGCCTTATACATAGCATAATTAATACATCAATTAATACAATCAGTTTTCCTTGTACATAGATTCTAAAAGACCCAGTACCCAAAATATCCGAGAATGTGTTGTTACCCATGTACACTCGATGTTCGCCTGGTTTGTATTCCTTCAGATCCATTGCCCCTTCTCTGGTCTTTGAGTTGTGTTTGGTAGCTCCGGAGTCTATCCACAAACCTGTCACCGGGTGGTCCATATACAGACATTCTGATATCACGCAGATTATATCCTACTTCTCTGACTATCCTCGTTGTGGGTTGTTTCCTCCACCTTTCTTGTTGCGACAATCTCTCTTGTAGTGTCTCGTCTTTGCATAGTTGAAACACTTGATCCGAGAAGCGATTTCTTGTGACTTCTTAAAATTTTGACAGCCCTTCTTGTTATTCTTGTCAAACCTCTTGTTTGATTTATTTTTATTCTGGTTGGGTTTGGAGCTAGACCCTATATCATCTTGTACCACTAGCAATTTTTCTTTCTTGTTTTTGTTTATATATTCTTGCTCTATTGCTAGTTTCAGGAGTAATTTTGAAAGGTTAATCTCTGGCCCTAACTTGAGGGAAGTGGTGATCATGTTCCATGACAGGGGTAGACTATTCAGGATTGTTGATATTTGTATCAATTCTTGGATGAATGACTTTGTCACATCTAGGTCCCTAACCTTTACTAACATGTGATTTACATGTTCTACTACATTATCTCCTCTCATTTTAAAGGAGTTGTACTTCTGTAGTGGCAACTACACATGTAGTTTGGCAATTATGTCATACTTAGCTGTTATAGAATCAAACAGCTCTTTTGCGGTCTCGTATTCTTCGAAGACCCTTATCAAGTCATCCTCCATGTATGTCAACATGACTGTCCTTGTTATTGTGTCATCTTTTAGAAATATTTTATACATTTCTATTTGTTGCTCAGTTACGTTTGGTGGTGGCGGACGCATGGTTTCCTTTAATACATACTCAACACCTTCAAGTGTTACAGTAAGTGGGATTCTTCTCTTCCATGTTTGGAAGTTTAGACCGTTCATTTTTTCACTTTTTGACAATTCCGACATGCATATTCTTGAACTCATTTTTATGTGTTTAGCAATTGTAACAATTAGACAGTCTAAAAAGGAAACCAACAATAAGCAACCAACACACATAACAGAAACCTTATTAGAACGATGCATAATATCATAAAAATGAGCTAAAAATAACTCATAAGCAACCTAGGATAAATTCATAATTTTCTCAAAAAAATTCTACCTTTAGCATTTTTTAAAAAATATTAGGGGTAAAACTATAATTTTAACTATCTATCCACTTTTGAAATTTTCTAAAAAGCCTAAGAACAGACTCATAAAATTACTCTTTGGTATTTCTATAAAATTCGTCACAAATCGGGGTTAAATCTATAATTTTAACCTCAGTCTGAATCAATAATTTTCTCACAATGGCAGAAATGTAATAATTTAAACTCGGAAGGACAATAACGTAAAACAACAACTCGATATTATGTAATTTTCATAAACTATCGAAGGGTAAAAATGACTTTTCGCTTAGTTTTTTTAGGGCAGTTTTGTAATATCAAAAAGTTGGATGGGGCAGAACCGACTTTTCAGTCCACTGCCCAAGGAGGTTTTTCAAAATCGGGGACGGTTTCGGAAAGTCTAATTAAACAGTGAAGAGAGAGAGAGAGGGTCTGGCCTGCGGCCCTTTGTAGCGGTCGCAACTTATTTTTCACTGTGTATGGCGATCGACGACCTGTTGTTTCTTTTCCAAAACAGCGGCCAACTGCCTTTCCTTTTCTTGGCCTTTGGCTGTCTTCGGCTTTGGTTCTGGCTTTTCGGCATTTTGCCGTCTGCGGCTTGAGTCTGGCATTTCAGCCTTCAGCCGTTTGCGGCTTTGGTATGCCCTTTCGGCCGACTACGGCTTTCTATCGCCTTACCGCTTTTTCAGCCTTTTCTTCTCTCACTCGTTTCTCTTTTTTTTATCTTCTTCTTCCTCTTTCTGTTTTGCACAACAATAATGAATACTTTTTTTTTTTGCAGGGTCAACAACGAGGCCCTAATACCACTGATCTGAAGCCGACAAAAGCTTTCTTGTTGCCGAAGTCCGATGTTGCGTCTGTTCTCCGTCAAGTTTTCTAGGTACGCTTGCAGCAGAAAGGGTGAGTGATTCGTTTGAGGTTTGCTCACAGCAGACTTTTCTAGGGAGACTTCTGTGTTTTTTTCTGTATATGTTATTGTATGCACTGCTCTTATTTATAGAGCAGTGCTTGCTCTATGTCTCCCAGTTATCTTATTGGGCTTCCCTCTTCTACCCGTGCCTATCTGTAACTCAAGATACGGTAACGGTGTGGATGGTCAGTCCAACCGTTACCGTGCTGGGTTGTCAAGAATGACCACTATGTAACAGAATCCCGCTCAAAGAGGACAAGAAAATGGTACAATGCAAGTCCCCATTTGAGACTCTGCTTGGTCATGTATGGTTGTGATCCATTTGCTCCAAGCAATAGCTTTTCTTCATACTGCAATGTGTATAACCATGTCAATTCTTCATAATTGAAAAGATTGGTTTTATATATATATATATATATCCTTGGTCCACCTTTTACTTTTTCATCGAGTTTAAAAAATTGTAAAAGTATTTTAAGAAATAAGAAGAAAAATCTTATTATACTCATATCACAAAAAAAAATTAAATATAAACATAATAATGACGAGAGTAGCATCCAATATATATATATAGATCTCCACTACCCATGTCCCAAGGGAATGTGAGCGTGATTCCAGACGATGCATTCATTTGTTCGATATGCTTTTGAAGTGATGGGGTACACATTTTGTGGGGTTTTATTTTAATCAAAGAGTAGAAAGAAAGTTAAAGGGCGGAGAGAGTTAATGATTTCACTGAGAGACATAAATTATTGTCACGCGTACCATGCCACCATGAATGGGGAGAGCGTTTTCCTTCAATATTAATACAAATTCCTCAAGGCCGATTCTCTTGGAAAAACAAGTCGGCTTTGAGCCTTTGAAAGAAGAAGCAATCACGCCCATAAAAGGGAAGGGAAGGGAAGGGTATCCTCAAAAATGGCTCTACGGTAATCACGGCCGACGCATAGAGTTGGTGGTGGCTAGGCGGTCTCAACTCAATATGGAGCTCCCTTGGGTCAAAATGCTTAATTAATTTGGCCTACCTTGACCAAGACATTGTATCAGAATTTGTCAATATGAAGAAGTAACACATAAAGAAAAGACCTTTTTTATTCACCATTCCATGATTTCCCCCTCACACGAGACTGCAAATTGTAAATGAACCGAAGCCCAGCAACAAACAATAGTTGTTTGGCTCGTTCGGCTCATTCTCCAGCCGTATCAAAGCCATGGACAATAAATACTATTTTGAGTAGGCAACGAGGGGTTAGGAAGACCCCTATCGAATAGCGAGCTATTCACATCTTAGCTATGGAACTCGTGACCTTCAACTTGAACAACTGCGAGGCATGAGAGTTGCGCATAAATGATTGTAACTGTCAGGATGCAGAGGGGCCCGGGCGGTGTGGTGCCTAAGGATGAAAGTGGCGGCCTTCGCCCTTTCGAAACTTGAAGATCTACAAAATTTCTGTTTACACTGCCATTGGGTAGGTGGGGCGTGGTGAGGTGAAAAGCTTGCTTTGAATCACGCAAACAACGACTGGGTCTCTCAGCAATAGGCCTTGTTTTCTTTTTTGGCGGCTGCAACGCGTTCGGAAGATCATTGGGCCCACGTCAACAACACGGCAGGGTACAAACTCTTACTACATTGTAGGAGAGACCAAATGAATAAATAGGTCCATCCCGTATCGCTCTTATCGCACAACTCTACCGCGAGAGAGAGAGAGAGAGAGAGCGAGATCTTCAACCAAGACAGAAAACAGGGGTCGCCCTGGGAACACAAGCCGCTCAGCATCTTCTAGGAAGGAAACCATGAAGAACAACCTCCCTGGACTTGTCCTGGTGGTGCTCACTATGGCAGTCTATGCTTCAGCAGCGTCCTACACAGTAGGTGACAGCACCGGATGGGCCGTGCCCGACTCACCCACTTTCTACACCATTTGGGCCTCCTCCAAGACCTTTCGCGTCGGCGACTCTCTCGGTATACTTGTTCGATGTCTGCTTTTACGTTCATTCAGATTGATTTGATCCCCTTTATTTCTTATGCGTATACAGTTTGGTGGTGACGAATTGTTACTAATGCTAGTTTTCCTTGTCTTCTTTGGCCAGTATTTAGCTTTACGACGGGTGCCCACAACGTGATGAAGGTGACCAAGAAGGAATACGACGCCTGCACGGCCGTGAACCCCCTCGACAGCTACACGAACGGTCCAAGCTCCCTGATTCTCAACGCCACAGGAGTTCATTATTACCTCTGCAGCGTCGGCCCGCACTGCTCGTTGGGCCAGAAGGTCGCCATCAACGTCGTCTCTGCAGTGTCTTCTTCTCCTCCACCAGCCGCACCGCCTGCCACCCCTCCAACTTCCTCGGCTACTCCATCCGCGTCGTCCCCTGCTACCCCTCCTCCTTCCTCACCTAGCGGCAGCAAATCCGTTCCTTCTGGTGCTTCTCCCAACCAGTTTACTGCATATTCTTCTGGTATTGGTTGGGCTACTCTAGCCGGCTTGGCCTTCTTCCTTGCCCATGTGTAGTAGACCGGATTTCTCTGTTCAACAAGGAATCGGTTTTATTTATTCGGGTTTTTGGTTGATTGGGATTCATTGGAAATCTCTCCCTCTCGTCTGTGTGTATGTAGAAGCTGATATTTTAATCAAATAAACTTTATAATTGCAGGATTTAAGTAGTTTTCTAACTTGCTGTTTGGCTCGGTTCGACTTGTTGCAAACTCATTCGTAACTGAACGCAGAGTGGCCCATTAAGCTATACATGATCATGAACGATGCACGTGGATGTATAATTATGTGGAAGCTTTATGCACACAGGTACTACATATGATGGAAAACCATGCTAACCTAACAAGTCGTTATGAATGTCACTATATGATCCAATCTTTCAATTTAAAAGAAAATTGCACACATAAGATGTGGCTAACGTTCTAATGAAAAATTAAGTATCCCACTAAAAGAATCTATGTGAAAACTTACGGTTTTCAACTTTAACAAGTACCTCGTGTTTGTCAAGCCAAACTCAAGTCGTTTTGGTTCATGTTCGCCTCTGCTCAGATGAGCGGTTCTTGTTTCTCTCTTCTCAAATGAGCTGATGAGCTGAACATGACGAAGACCGTGAGCAGGGCTTGGTCATTAATCAGGCCTACTTGTTTCCTTGTTTTGCAGTAAGAAAGAACCTAGTATATTTTCACCATATTATTCTTCTTAACAACAAAATATCCTTAATTTGTATTAGGCATTTTCCATAAATGGGGATGTTATCTTAACTAATTTTCTATTTTGGCGATTAATAAGCATTTCTTAAGTCAGTCTAAGAATTTGGCTTTTCTCTGTGGGTCGTGGATTCATAAAGAAGTGATGAACTGAACAAGAGAAAGGGTTCTTTCAAGGAATTGACGAAACAGTTTTACCTAGTTTCGGGACAAACTTGCATGCGCTGAATTCTATTGCCATTGTCAGAGGTGCTAGTGGATCAGATTCAAATCCAAACCTGAATCTGAAGCTAATTAGTTGAATTTATGAACACAAAGAAAAGATCATACTAACAGTCATCCAGACACATTTCTTAGGTTTTCACATCTGAATGTGAATCCAAATCTAATAAATAGGTAGCATCCGATTAGGTTTTCGGCATGTAAGATGGTACATCAGAATCATCTGAAAGGGACAAATTCAGTTTTAGGTTTCAAGCAGAAAACAGAGTACCGACAAAAATCCAATTCTGCAAGATTTAAGTTGGATTTGGTAATGCGAAGATACCAAACAAACTATATTGTGAAGAGGAATCAAGGTTCACTTCCCTACTGCTATATGACTGCCTATATTTCATGGACGAGTAAAAGCCGCATATCGTGCAGCGTTAGTTGATAAGTGCGGCAAACTCGATTCAGGGAGCGAGAAAACAGCCATCAACATCGTCTCTACACTGTAACTGAAACAAATCCACTATGAAAAACAAACCAGTTATATCTCTCAAAACTGTAATCTTCATTTCCCCCTTCCAAGTACTAATGATGCACAGGTCGATTGAACTTGTTATGCTTAAACGCTGAGCACACCAAAGACTTCAGTACAGCTATGACAATCCAACAGATGGAGAAATGGGCAGGTAAATCAGCTGAAAGAAAGCATCTTTCATGTTTGTATGACTAAAAAGTAAGGTCTCAACGGAAGAAAGTGACTGAACTCCTAGGATTACTGCTCCCAGAGAGTTTGAGATGTTCGTGCCTTTCCAAATGCTAGTAAAATAGTGTACACACACACACAAAAATATATATCAGATAACTAAGCTCTGACATGGGGAAAGGATTGGGGAATTACTTCACTGAGGAATTCTAACAGCAGCATAGAACTCGATATGAGATGAAGCACCTAGCCGACAGGGTTTTTGGTGGACCTCTCTAAAGGAACTGGCATAAATGCAACGAAATGACTATGGGCTGATTTTCAACTATTCTTCAGCTGCTATTCTCAAAATCCTAATCTGCTTTACCTTGGTCTTTATCCTGAAACTGAAAGGAGCTCAGAACATCCTGAAACATAAATACACCATTCCTCTTTGGTTGCACTGATAAACTGATTCAAAAGGTGAAGGCCACGAGATTGCACACTCATGCCCCAAGTCTCCGCACCTGACCAATGGTGGTAGTTCACTTGCATTTGGGTCTATCGCTGAAAGAAAACGTATTCAGGATAACGTCATCATTGAAAATGAGACCAGACTTTGCATGGCGCAGTGAAAAAGCCACTTTTGTACTCCAGCCACAGTTCACGAAGGCTTCCTACAGCTATGGGATTCAAAAAACTGGAATCGTGGATTAAGGAACTGGTCTTTTTCCCCAGTTATTTCAATTTGGATGAATGGGATGGATCTGTTCCTTTAAGTATAAAATGATTTTCTACATTAGGCAACAATCAATGAAATCAACCAATACAAACTAAAGAAACTCAAACATAATGAATCAAATGTACAGCCTGCCTAGATTATGTAACAACACAAGTAAAAATGTTTTCACGTCAGTAGAGAAGGAAAGACAAAACTGTCCATGAAACAAATGATTTATCATGTGTTAGCATATCATTTCACACTGTGATAAGATTCAGAGATGCTACTTCCAGAACATCTGAGTCCTGATGAAAGGTCCAAGAGTTACATTTTGATCACAACATGGTTGCAGATAGAACGAGGCATGCTCCAAGAAGTCCACTTGCAATCCTCAAGAATCTATCCAAAAAAGAAATCCATGGCAAATACAAGGACTTGAGCCCTCCATGATAGAAACTTACCCATCTACAAAACAAGAACCAAAAGATACATCTTGTATGAAGCTAACTGTGACACACGCTGCAGTAATGCTTGAAACACAATGTAAGATGGGCCAAGCAAAACAACAAAGTCTTGTCCTTAGAGAAACTATGGAAGAAAAAGAATTGGATAAACACAAAGACAAAGTAGGATGATTATCACCAAAACTGTTAAAAGGAGACGCTTGAAAACATTACTGTTAGCATGGAACCCCGGAGTAATCTTTTAGTTTTAGATGTTTTACTACCCAGATATTCAAAAAGATGTTGATCAATGTCACATATGAAAACATTCCCACAGTGGACCGTAATTAGCCAATCGTTTCTGTTGTATTCTTCCATGATCCCATAGTTGAAGGTTAAAGCATCAGCACTGTTTGTCCCTTTCCATGAGGAGATTCTAATCTAAGAGCAAACCAAAATAAGCCTTATCCTACTATAACTGGGATGAAGTACATGGATTGCCGTGCATCATTGTGCTCTATCATGTATAATTAACAGTTACAGCAAAAGGCTTAGTTTGGAATTTAGGCTTCAGAAGAATTTGCATTCAAACAGATTCGGCATTGGCAGTCGAGATTGTTACGGAGTCAAGAGAAGGGGCTTCCTGCAGTTTACAACCAATTGAAAGAATTGCTGGTTAAATATGCAGTGGCAGATGGACCTTGAAGGTTGAAGAGTTGAAATACCAGAGAGAATTAATGCATTTGGCATCAAGTATTCTGCTCGACAAGAAGATACCACTGAAATTGAAAAGTAGATGTCATAAAGCAATTGTAAGACAGAATTCTCTATGTTGCCAAGTGTTTGGCAGTTTCCAAGAGACGATTCTGAGTTGGTTCTTTGATGCTTAGTGTGGGACAGTTTCCAAAACAAAATTGGTTCTTTCTTTATACTAATACTTGTCACAACCTTTTCTCACTTAACTCTCCCCACAATCTTAAGAAGGAATAGTACAGTTTTTTGTTCTTTGGCATAGAGGCAGAAGTTTATATTCTTATACTATTCCATCTTGATGTACCCTCTATACCATCCCAATGCTTGACAACAACAACAACTAAGCCTTTTCCCATACTAGACGGGGTCAGCTACATGGATTTTGTGTTTCCCCAGAGCTATCATGTGTCATGTTAGCAGTTAACTCACAATAAGCTAGATCATTCTTTATTGTTTCTTTCCAACACTTTTGTGGTCGTCCTCAATCTCTTTTAATACTTTCCAAATTTAGTTTTTCATACCTTCTTAGAGGTTCTTCTGATCTTCTTTCTATATGTCCAAACCATCTTAAACAATA
Organism: Brasenia schreberi; assembly: GCA_036023115.1. Lineage (NCBI taxonomy): Eukaryota > Viridiplantae > Streptophyta > Magnoliopsida > Nymphaeales > Cabombaceae > Brasenia > Brasenia schreberi. Next base: position 5,128,866 of record JAYKKT010000079.1, read on the forward strand.
TTCTCTCATTTTATCCTCTATTGGTGCTACTCCTAATTTGTTTCTAATAGCCTCATTATGTATATGGTTTTTTCTTGTACGACCACTCATCCATCTCAACATCTTCATTTCTATCACAGACATCTTTTGTACATGTTGATGGTTAACTGTCCAACACTCAGATCTATAAAACATGGCAGGTCTAATTACTGCTCTATAATATTTACCCTTTAACTTAAATGGTATCTTCATATCACAAAGAATACCTGATGCTCCTAACATTTTAACCAACCAGCATTAATTATATGCATAACATATCTATCAATTCTTCCATCATTCTGAAAAATTGACCCTAGGTATTTAAAACTTTCCTTTTGGGGGATGCAATGCGTGCCAATTTTAATTTATATGTCCTCTGAGGTACCCAAATGATGAAACTTACATTCTATATATTTTGTCTTTATTCTACTAAGTCGGAGGCCTTTGCTTTCTAATGATTCTCTCCATAGTTCCAATTTTCTATTAACTTTTTCCTTAGACTCTTCCACTAATACAATGTCATCTGCAAATAACATACACCAAGGCACTTCATCTTGAATATGTTTTGTTAACTCACCAATCACCATTATAAATAAGTATGGACTTAAAGTTGATCTTTGATGTAACCCAATATTAACTTCAAAGAAGTCTATCATTCCTTCATGAGTCCTCACACATGTTTTTGCACCATCATACATGTCTCTTATAAGGTTAATGTATGTCAATGGGATACCACTTTTTTTCAAGGTTCTCCAAAGAACCACCCTAAGTATCCTATCGTAAGCTTTTTCTAGATCAATAAATATCATGTGAAGGTCTTTCTTTTTTGCTCTAAAATGTTGCATAAGACGTCTCAAAAGGTTAATCACTTCAACAGTAGATATGTCTGACATGAATCCAAATTGGTTCTCTGTTGTACTTGATACTTGTCTTAACGTACGTTTGATAATTCTTTCCCACAATTTCAGTATGGCTCATTAACTTGATACCTCGATAATTCGCATAATTCTGAATGTCTCCCTTGTTCTTATATATGGGTATAAGTGTACTCACTCTTCATTCCTCGGGCATCTTTTGGTTTTTCCATATTTCATTAAATAGTCTTGTGAGTCAAGTGATTCCTATTTCTCTTAGTATTTTCCAAACTTCAATAGGAATATTGTCTAGTCCTACCGATTTACCACCCTTCATATGTTTAAGAGCCTCTTTGACTTCATTCTTTTGAATACATCGATAGAAATTGTGGTTTATATACTTTTCTGATTTGGCTAACTCTCCTAAGCTAATAGTACATCTTTATTTTCATTAAAAAGCTTATAAAATAGTTTTTCCATCTATTTTTTATATCATCATTTGTCACTAGAATTTTTTCATCCTCGTATTTGATGTATCTAACAGAATTAAGATCTTTAGTTTTCTTATCTCTAGCCCTAGCTATCCTAAAAATATCTCTTTCCCGGTTTCACCCCCCTTTGAGTTGAATTTTCTATATAAATCCTCTCAAATTTTAGCTTTTGCTTCAGTGACAGCCTTTTTCGCTTCCTTCTTTGCTTTCTTATAAGCCTCTAAAGTTTCACTAGTTTTCTTTGCATAATGTAACTTGTAACATTGACCTTTTTGCCTTGATTTTATTTTGCACTACTTCACTCCACCACCCAACTTCTTTTTGTGCCAGTACACCTCCTTTAGATTCACCTAAGACATCTTTTGCCACTTTCCTAATATGTAAAACCATATTGTTTCACGTATCACAAAGTGTACCAACATAATTCCAAGCATCTCCTTGAAGGACTTTCTGTTTAAATATATCTTATTTCTCGCTTTTGAGGTTCCACCATTTAGTCTGAATAGCTCGATGCACTCTTTTCTTCTTTGTCCATTTTTTTATTTGTAAATTCATAACTAAAAGTCGATGTTGGGTGGTTAAGCTTTCTCCTCGAATTACCTTGCAATCTTTACAACATGCTCTATCTTTTTTTCTACAAATAAAGTAATCAATTTGTGCTTGTGATAAGCCACTCTTATAAGTAATTAAATGTTCATCTCATTTTTTGAAGATTGTATTGACTATAAAGAGATCAAATGCCATAGCAAAATTTAAAATCTCCCTACCTTCCTCATTTATATCTCCAAAACCACAGTTTCCATGAATCCCTTGATATCCTAATGCCTCTTTACCGACATGTCCATTTAAGTCTCCTCCTAAACAAATCATCTCCCTTTGTGGAATCTTTTAAATCACCTTATCTAACTCTTCCCAAAAAGAAGTCTTTATACTATCTTCTAGTCCTACTTGGGATGCGTAAGCACAAACTATATTCAAAACCTCTGCTCCTAACACTAATTTCAACGTCATGATTCGGTCACCATATCGTTGTATGTCTACTACACTATCCTTTAAATCTTTATTTATGATAATACCAACTCCATTTTGAGCCTTTTCTTTACTTGAGTATCATAATTTAAAACCTGTATCCTCTATCTCCTTTGCTTTTTCTCCAATCCACTTTATCTCTTGTAAACATAGAATATAAATCTTTCTCTAAATCATAGTATCTACCACCTCCATTAGCTTACCGGATAATGTTATGATATTCCAAGAACCAATACGAATTTTATTATCTAGGACTAGCTTCCTTACCCCCCCGCATCCGTCCATATTGAAAATGCGGAGACCCTCTCTATAAATTATTCACTACATTCAGGCAGAAATGTAGCGGAACTAACTTCTTTATCCACACCCGTCCATGATGTGGGAACCCTCTCTGGAATTGATTCACTACATCCGAGCGAAAATGTAGTGGCCATTGTTTACTTATCCTTGCATTTAGGCTTCGCAGCACGTCGCTAGGCGGGAATGTCCCAAAGCAATACTCATAATTTGTGTAATCCATGGTATAAAAATCCGACAAAATTTTATGCTGACTGTAGAAAGCCTAACACAACCCTCCTCTTTTATCCGGGCTTGGGACCAGCAATGCAAGGGTGATCCCTTACATGGGCGAAGTTCCAATGCTTGACAATGAAACTTAATTTTATCAAAGTGTTTTCATCCTACTAAAACCACTCTACTTCTAAACAGGGGAGCGAGGCAAAGCAACTTTCCTTCTTTAAAGAGGCTCAAATTTCTTTCCCTAGCTAAATTATACCCGAAGACCAACATGACAAAAGAGACATGGTTCAGTGGTCTTGTTTCCTATCCCCCACTTTACACTGTGCTGGCACCCTAACCTCTTCTTGACCAATCAGCTAGCCCATGTGGCTCAGCAGTTAGAGAACGTTCTAAAGAATACAGTTTCTGCTTTCAAGTCTATCTCCCAATTTAATTTGATTTTGGAGGATTGACAGAAAAAACTGCTCGTTTTCATATATGAGATATCCATCTATTTCATTATGAATGTAATTCCAACAAGTAAAGTCTATTCACTTTTTAGTAGCTGGATGAGATTGGAACAATCATGCGGAGTAAAGCTTCTAAGAATCTAAGGCTCCATTTTACAGGCTAAAATGACGGACAGCGCACATGTCGTACAGTGAAGATTGGGTGCAATAAAGTGTAGAACTGTGCCCTCAACAAAGTGCAAAGGTTGTCATCTTTGGTGTCTAATAGAACAAACACTAATACTTGGAGTGGGTCAAGATCAAATCTGTCTGTACTCACATCCTTTCTTAAGAGAAACATCTTGCAACTTAAAAAATGATGCCCATATATGAAGTGGTTTCAAACTTTCAAGAATTAGTTGGTAATTGTTAGTGAGGCTAAAAGAACACAATGTGCAAATTAATGCTCTTCTAGATTTTCTAATGCTGTGCTTTTGTCCAAATACAGTGATCAGTCACCGTCAAAGATAAACATGGCTGTATAAATTCAAAAGTAGGATCTGCAGGATCTGTGCTGGTAGAAGAAACTACATTGAAAGGAAATGGCATGCTGGTGTTCATTCATACTGAAAGCCTGATATACTCATAATACCTTGAACATGAAGCTTCAGGAAATGCTTTGGGATCAGCCGTAGCATATAAAAGGAGTTGCCACCGCAAACGCAGAACATCATCACCATCTTGGACCCATAGTTGACACCTTGTACAGAGAGCCCAGGAGAAACCTAGATTCGCTTGGTTGATAATACTATTATCCTGTTCCATTATTTGCCGTCATTTGATGATTTCTGTAGGTCCATAAGCACTGATCCCGAAATTCCATTCTAATTGCTGCCCAAGCAGTGTTGATTTTTGCTCAGCTAATTACATGTTAAAAGCTTTATTCCTTTTTACCTCTCATCATTCAGTACATAACTAAATAAGATCTACTACATTCAAAAAGGCCCAAGTGTAGCGATCAACAATTGTCACCAGAAATTTTCTACTATTTCCTTAAAGAAGTTCCCCAATACCAATTTGACTGATTTTTTAAAATTAAAACTTTAAAGTATTTGTAAAAAAATAAAAACCGTTTATGAATAGTTTTTTGTTCTATAAATAACAGTTTTCAAAACCGAAATCACACAACTCACAAGATCTTGCTCTTGCTCTTACTCTTTATGTAACTCTTACTATGTTATCAATAGTGCGCTATAGCGGGTGACCCGCCAAGACCGATATAGCGTCGTTAACAGCGCTATAGCGGTCCGCTATAGCACTATAAGCGGACATTAAAATTCATATTGGATCGGGTAGGGTCAATCCAGATCGATCCAATCCAAATGATATAAATGCAATGAAACCCTTTGTCCCTGTCCTGCTGCCTCTCCCTCTCGGGTAACTCTCTCTCTCTCGCCATCTCTCACTACTGTCCCTATCCCGCCTCTCGTCATCTTGGTCCTCCTTTTTAGCATCTCATGCCTTCATAAGCAAGGTCGGAATGCTTGTCATGATCTTGAAAAGATTTAAGAGCTAGTTGGAGGTATCCTGTGGATTATCAGTTTCGTTAACACACATATCTTAATATTGGAAGTCATGTCAATGTGGCATCTCTTCAAGATATATCGGCAGTAACTTGAAAGAAGACAAACAAGAAGTCAAAAAGGGAAATGGAGGAAATAGGCTTTGATTTTACTCTTGATGTCTTCTTGTTATAATGGCATGTCTGATTCCTCATATCTATTTCTACAAACAAAATAACGATGGAAGCAGTAAACTTGCCCATTTTCCGAAAAGGTCAAAAATAAGTTCTATTACAAGAGAACACATGAAGTTGTTTGATAGCTAACACTAGTGTCAAGGGAACTAGACGAAACAATTTCCTGCAGCTTCCTAAATTACTGAACAGCTTGATTTGCCTTGCGTCCTGGTAATATTTTGTTTACAATTTCCTTATCCTCCCACATTGAAACTGAGCTGAATCAAAAGCCTGTAGAAGTTAGTAGAGGAAAAGGATGTGTACCACGCTATATCGTTTTTTTCCTTTGAAAACCTTATGCTCAATATGGTAAGAAAGAAGTCAGTCATTGAGTGCTTCTGCTTAGTGTTTCTCACTTAAATGATTAAGCCCACGAGCCAAATATTCTATATGAGTAAGATTGAAAAACATGTTTCTTGCTTTATTTGATCTAACATGGTTGTTAGCTTGGTTTGATTCTATGTGCTTCAGGACCAAGGGGTGTGGGAGACAAAATTGTTATTGCTTCAAAATTTGAAGCATACCCTTGGCGACCCACTTCTGGGCAGTTTGTGGAAGCATGCAAGTATATAATTCTGTTCTTTATGAATTTAGCATCAAATTGACGCCCAGAAGTTTGTGCACAGTATACAATTCTGGGCAGTTTGTGTACAGTATATCGAAGAAGAAGGTCGAGAAAATTTCATTTCCATATGGAGGAGAAGCTTCTAACATAGAAGCTAACATAGCGGGAGACGCCCAATATTTATCATCTTCATCATTATTTGGACCACCACATTCGAAGGGACCCATGGATTCATTTGTGCGTTCATCGCCAGACTCACTACAACAAGCTACATTAGAAAATTGATATAAGAAAGAAGAAAGAGAACGAGTATGCATATCCATTAGCAGGTGGATGTATCAAAATGGAATCCCTTTTAATGTTGTCAAATCCCTTAGCTTTCAAGTGATGGTTAGTGATATAGGGCAGTTTGGACCTGAAATGAAGGCTCCATCATACCATGAAGTAAGGGAAACATTCTTAAAGAAGGAAGTGGGAAGAGTAAGAGAGTTTACGAATGGATTTAGAAAGCATTAGGCTACATATGGATGTTCTATTCTATTAGATAGATGGATGGATATAAAACAGAGACAACAACAACAACTAAGCCTTTTCCCATACCAGACGGGGTCAGCTACATGGATTCTTTGTTTCCACAGATCCCTATCATGTGCCATGTTAGTAGTTAACTCACAATAAGCTAGATCATTTTTTATTGTTTCTTTCCAACACTTTTGTGGTCGTCCTCTACCTCTTCTAATACTTTCCAAATTTAGTTTTTCTAACCTTCTTACGGGTTCTTCTTTTGATCTTCTTTCTATATGTCCAAACCATCTTAAACGATATTCTCTAATTTTATCCTCTATTGGTGCCACTCCTAATTTGTTTCTAATAACCTCATTATACAGTCTATCGGAACATTATCGGGTAAGCTAATGGAGGTGGTAGATACTATGATTCGGAGAAAGATTCATATTCTATGTTTACAAGAGACAAAATGGGTTGGAGAAAAAGCAAAGGAGATAGAGGATACAGGTTTTAAATTATGGTACTCAGGTAAAGAAAAGGCCCGAAACGGAGTTGGTATTATCATAAATAAAGATTTAAAGGAGAGTGTAGTAGACATACAATGATATGGTGACCGAATCATGACATTGAAATTAGTGTTAGGAGCAGAGGTTTTGAATATAGTTTGTGCTTACGCACCCCAAGTAGGACTAGAAGATAGTATAAAGGCAGTTTTTTGGGAAGAGTTAGATAAAGTGTTTCAAAAGATTCCACAAAGGGAGATGATTTGTTTAGGAGGAGATTTAAATGGACATGTCGGTAAAGAGGCATTAGGATATCAAGGGATTCATGGAAACTTTGGTTATGGGGATATAAACAAGGAAGGTAGGGAGATTTTAAATTTTGCTATGTCATTTGATCTCTTTATAGTCAATACAATCTTCAAAAAACGAGATGAACATTTAATTACTTATAAGAGTGGCTTATCACACACACAAATTGATTACTTTATTTGTAGAAAAAAAGATAGAGCGTGTTGTAAAGATTGTAAGGTAATTCCAGGAGAAAGCTTAACCACCCAACATCGACTTTTAGTTATGGATTTACAAATAAAAAAATGGACAAAGAAGAAAAGAGTGCATCGAGCTATTCGGACTAAATGGTGGAACCTCAAAAGCGAGAAAGAAGGTATATTTAAACAGAAAGTCCTTCAAGGAGATGTTTGGAATTATGTTGGCACACCCTGTGATATGTGGAACAATATGGCTATACATATTAGGAAAGTGGCGAAGATGTGTTAGGGGTATCTAAGGGAGGTGTACCGGCACAAAAAGAAGCTTGGTGGTGGAGTGAAATAGTACAAAATAAAATCAAGGCAAAGAGGGCATGTTACAAATTACATTACGCTAAGAAAACTAGTGAAACTTTAGAAGCTTATAAGAAAGCAAAGAAGGAAGCAAAAAAGGCCGTTAGTGAAGCAAAAGCTAAGATTTGGGAGGACTTATATAAAAAACTCAACTCAAAAGAGGGTGAAAGAGATATTTTTAGGATAGCTAGGGCTAGAGATAAGAAAACTAAGGATCTTAATTATGTTAGATGCATCAAAGACGAGGATGAAAAAATTATAGTGGCAAATGATGATATAAGAAATAGATGGAAAAACTATTTTTATAATCTTTTTAATGAAAATAAAGATGTTAGTATTAGTTTAGGAGATTTAGCCAAGTCAGAAAAGTATATAAACCACAATTTCTACCGACGTATTCAAAAGAATGAAGTCAAAGAGGCTCTTAAACATATGAAGAGTGGTAAATCGGTAGGACCAGATAATATTCCTATAGAAGTTTGGAAAATACTAGGAGAAATAGGAATCACTTGGCTCACAAGACTATTTAATGAAATATGGAAAAACCAAAAGATGCCCGAGGAATGGAGAGCAAGTACACTTATACCCGTATATAAGAACAAGGGAGACATTCAAAATTGTGTGAATTATCGAGGTATCAAGTTAATGAGTCATACTATGAAATTATGGGAAAGAATTATCGAACGTAGGTTAAGACAAGTATCAAGTACAACGGAGAACCAATTTGGATTTATGCCAGGTAGATCTACTATTGAAGCGATTCACCTTCTGAGACGTCTTATGGAACATTTTAAAGCAAAAAAGAAAGACCTTCACATGATATTTATTGATCTAGAAAAAGCTTATGATAGGGTACCGAGGGAGGTTCTTTGGAGAACTTTGAAGAAAAGAGGTATCCCATTGACATATATTAACCTTATAAGAGACATGTATGATGATGCAAAAACATGTGTGAGGACTCATGAAGGAACGACAGACTTCTTTGAAGTTAATATTGGGTTACATCAAGGATCAACTTTAAGTCCATACTTATTTATAATGGTGATGGATGAGTTAACAAAACATATTCAAGATGAAGTACCTTGGTGTATGTTATTTGCAGATGACATTGTATTAGTGGAGGAGTCTAAGGAAAAAGTTAATAGAAAAGTGGAACTATGGAGAGAAACATTAGAAAACAAAGGCCTCCGACTTAGTAGAACAAAGACAGAATATATGGAATGTAAGTTTGATCATTTGGCTACTTCAGAGGACATAGAAATTAAAATTGGCACACATTGCATTCCCCAAAAGGAAAGTTTTAAATACCTAGGGTCAATTTTTCAAAGTGATGGAAGAATTGATGGAGATGTTACACATAGAATTAATGCTGGTTGGTTAAAATGGAGAGGAGCATCAGGTATTCTTTGTGATAAGAAGATACCATTAAAATTAAAAGGTAAATATTATAGAGCAGCAATTAGGCCTGCCATGTTTTATGGTTCTGAGTGTTGGGCAGTTAATCATCAACATATACAAAAGATGTCTGTGACAGAAATGAAGATGTTGAGATGGATGAGTGGCCATACAAGAAAAGACCGTATACATAATGAGGTTATTAGAAACAAATTAGGAGTGGCACCAATAGAGGATAAAATGAGAGAACATCGTTTAAGATGGTTTGGACATATAGAAAGAAGATCAAAAGAAGAACCTCTAAGAAGGTTAGAAAAACTAAATTTGGAAAGTATTAAAAGAGGTAGAGGACGACCACAAAAGTGTTGGAAAGAAACAATAAAGAATGATCTAGTTTATTGGGAGTTAACTGCTAACATGGCACACGATAGGGATCTGTGGAAACAAAGAATCCATGTAGCCGACCCCGTCTAGTATGGGAAAAGGCTTAGTTATTGTTGTTGTTGTTGTAACCTCATTATACGGTCTTTTCTTGTATGACCACTCATCCATCTCAACATCTTCATTTCTGTCACAGACATCTTTTGTACATGTTGATGATTAACTGCCCAACACTCAGAACCATAAAACATGGTAGGCCTAATTGCTGCTCTATAATATTTACCTTTTAAATTTAATGGTATCTTCTTATTACAAAGAATTCCTGATGCTCCTCTCCATTTTAACCAACCAGCATTAATTCTATGCGTAACATCTCCATCAATTCTTTCATCACTCTAAAAAATTGACCCTAGATATTTAAAACTTTCCTTTTGGGGGATGCAATGCGTGCCAACTTTAATTTATATGTCCTCTGAGGTACCCAAATGATGAAACTTACATTCTATATATTTTGTCTTTATTCTACTAAGTCGAAAACCTTTACTTTCTAACATTTCTCTCCATAGTTCTAATTTCTTATTAACTTTTTCTATAAACTCGTGCACTAACACAATGTCATATGCAAATAACATACATGGTACTTCATTTTGAATATGTTTTGTTAACTCATCCATCACCATTATAAATAAGTATGAAGTTAAAGTTGATCCTTGATGTAACCCAATATTAACTTCAAAGAAGTCTATCATTCCTTCATGAGTCCTCACACATGTTTTTGCACCATCATACATGTCTCTTATAAGGTTAATGTATGTCAATGGGATACCACTTTTTTTCAAGGTTCTCCAAAGAACCACCCTCAGTATCCTATCGTAAGCTTTTTCTAGATCAATAAATATCATGTGAAGGTCTTTCTTTTTTGCTCTAAAATGTTGCATAAGACGTCTCAAAAGGTTAATCACTTCAACAGTAGATATGTCTGACATGAATCCAAATTGGTTCTCTGTTGTACTTGATACTTGTCTTAACGTACGTTCGATAATTCTTTCCCACAATTCCAGTATGGCTCATTAACTTGATACCTCGATAATTCGCATAATTCTGAATGTCTCCCTTGTTCTTATATATGGGTATAAGTGTACTCGCTCTTCATTCCTCGGGCATCTTTTGGTTTTTCCATATTTCATTAAATAGTCTTGTGAGTCAAGTGATTCCTATTTCTCTTAGTATTTTCCAAACTTCAATAGGAATATTGTCTAGTCCTACCGATTTACCACCCTTCATATGTTTAAGAGCCTCTTTGACTTCATTCTTTTGAATACATCGATAGAAATTGTGGTTTATATACTTTTCTGATTTGGCTAACTCTCCTAAGCTAATAGTACATCTTCATTTTCATTAAAAAGCTTATAAAATAGTTTTTCCATCTATTTTTTATATCATCATTTGCCACTAGAATTTTTTCATCCTCGTATTTGATGTATCTACCAGAATTAAGATCTTTAGTTTTCTTATCTCTAGCCCTAGCTATCCTAAAAATATCTCTTTCCCGGTTTCACCCCCCTTTGAGTTGAATTTTTTATATAAATCCTCTCAAATTTTATCTTTTGCTTCAGTGGCAGCCTTTTTCGCTTCCTTCTTTGCTTTCTTATAAGCCTCTAAAGTTTCACTAGTTTTCTTTGCATAATGTAACTTCTAACATTGACCTTTTTGCCTTGATTTTATTTTGCACTACTTCACTCCACCACCCAACTTCTTTTTGTGCCAGTACACCTCCTTTAGATTCACCTAAGACATCTTTTGCCACTTTCCTAATATGTAAAACCATAATGTTCCACGTATCACAAAGTGTACCAACATAATTCCAAGCATCTCCTTGAAGGATTTTCTGTTTAAATATATCTTCTTTCTTGCTTTTGAGGTTCCACCATTTAGTCTGAATAGCTCGATGCACTCTTTTCTTCTTTGTCCATTTTTTTATTTGTAAATTCATAACTAAAAGTCGATGTTGGGTGGTTAAGCTTTCTCCTCGAATTACCTTGCAATCTTTATAACATGCTCTATCTTTTTTTCTACAAATAAAGTAATCAATTTGTGCTTGTGATAAGCCACTCTTATAAGTAATTAAATGTTCATCTCATTTTTTTAAGATTGTATTGACTATAAAGAGATCAAATGCCATAGCAAAATTTAAAATCTCCCTACCTTCCTCATTTATATCTCCAAAACCACAGTTTCCATGAATCCCTTGATATCCTAATGCCTCTTTACCGACATGTCCATTTAAGTCTCCTCCTAAACAAATATCTCCCTTTGTGGAATCTTTTAAATCACCTTATCTAACTCTTCCCAAAAAGAAGTCTTTATACTATCTTCTAGTCCTACTTGGGGTGCGTAAGCACAAACTATATTCAAAACCTCTGCTCCTAACACTAATTTCAACGTCATGATTCGGTCACCATATCGTTGTATGTCTACTACACTATCCTTTAAATCTTTATTTATGATAATACCAACTCCATTTTGAGCCTTTTCTTTACTTGAGTATCATAATTTAAAACCTGTATCCTCTATCTCCTTTGCTTTTTCTCCAACCCATCTGTAAACATATAATATGAATCTTTCTCCGAATCATAGTATCTACCACCTCCATTAGCTTACCGGATAATGTTCCGATATTCCAAGAACCAATACGAATCTTATTATCTAGGACTAGCTTCCTTACCCCCCGCATCCGTCCATAATCAAAATGCGGAGATCCTCTTTGAAAATTATTCATTATATTCGGGCGGCAATGTAACGAGACTAACTTCTTTACCCACACCTGTCCATGATGTGGGAACCCTCTCTGCAATTGATTCACTACATTCGGGCGAAAATGTAGTGGCCCTCTCTTACTTATTACTGCATTCGAGCTCTGCAGCACGTCGCTAGGCGAGGACACCCCAAAGCAATGCTCATAATTTTTGTAATCCATGTTATAAAAATCCGACGAAGTTTTACGCTGGTTGTCGAAAGCCTAACAAACCCTCCTCCTTTATCCGGGCTTGGGACCGACAATGCACGGGTGATCCCTTACATGGGCGGAGTTATATAAAACAAAGAACACTAATAATTTTTTTAGTACATTGTCCTCAAGGTACAGTGTTTCTTAAGTTCATTGATGCATCTCATGAAGTAAATGATGCAAATAAATTGTATACATTGTTAAAAGTAATCTTAGAGGTTGGATAGAAAAATGTTGTGGGGGTGGTCACAGCTAATGCAGCAAATTACGTTGTAGTTGGTAGAATGTTGATGGTTGAATTTAATCATTTGTTTTGGACCCTATGTGTTGCAAAGTGTATAGATTTGATGCTTGAAGATATTGGAGAGGGAAAAAAACTAAAAGGCATCTTCAAAAGGGCAAAGAAGCTAGTGACATTTCTGTATAGCCATGGACAGATATTGCATATGATGAGACATTTTACAAGAGAAAAAGACATACATAAACCGGTTGTGACCCGTTTTGCTACGAGATTATTAACTTTGGACAGCTTGTGGTGTAATATAACGAAAAGCTAAGAAGAAGATACGAAGAGAGGAAATCTAATGGAGCAAATTTTGACCCCATCATATTGGCATCGGTTGAAGATCACGATGAATATCCTTCTGATGATGAGTTCGTTGGTGACGATGATTCTCTTACATGGCGAAATATCGATATGGCAAATTTTGACCCCATCATGTTGGCATCGATAACTCATTTTCAGAAAAAAATCCATGTTCTTCTAGTTCCTCTTCCTCATCTATTTCTTCAAAATTAAATTATTCTTCTTCATCTTCCATAGACATCTTATCCTTTCATTTGCTTTACCTTCTTTACCGCTTTCATGTCCTTGGAGTTTCATTAGCAGATATATCTCCTCTCATCCTGATGTTGGTACAAAGGTGAGTTGCTTCTCCAATGACACTTTGAATGTGTGTTAGTACCTTTTCCCCATTACTTTTGTTGCCGAATTCATGTGCAGTATTTTGAAAAGGTTGCTGACCGAATGAAGGATACTGGAGTTAGTGTCAGTAAGCGTGCCATTAAAATTTTCGGGATATGTGTGTCCCCAATCCTCACTTTGGTGAAAGTATGGGTGCTTATCTACAAATTATCAGCCATATTAATGATGATGAATCAAGTCTATAGGTACATTCTGGGAAAGCTACTGGAATTTTCTATGGTTTACATGATCATTTTGGGGAACATATGCTATGCCTATGAGTGGCCTTAATTGTTGGACTTGTGAGTGGCCTTAATTGTTGGACTTCAGTAGTCTAGTCAGTTCTAGTACCTTTTGTATAGTGCACACAAATTGTGCATTCAGTTTAACTGCCTACAGATCCATGTTTATGTCTTTATCATCTACATGTCATCCTTTTGTCAATCAGCATTGTCATTTGTCCTCTTGTTTGACATTCTAACCTGAACTTTGTTTTGCAGGATCTTGTTTGCAGGACATTTTGCGTTGTGGTTAGAAGAACCATCTAGTGTCCTGACACAATACTTCTCAGCTCAGTAGAAGTATATAATACTTGAGAATTAGGGGCATTCTTCCCTGAAGATGTTTACCATCTTTGTATGGATTCATTTCTTTTGTACTCATGAATCTTGATCAATTTATTTAAGATGAGAGGATCCAACCCTGAGTGTTAGGGCCAAAACTAGTGCCTTACCACTGGTCCATGGACTATCCTCTTTCTATCCGGTGTCGGGGCACATGGTGGCCTGTCCAAGCTCATTATTTGAAGAAAGATCTTGCATTCACCCTTTAAGCTGTTGGCAGTGTAAATATCTTCTTTAATGTAGACATTGATAAAACATTATAGATTGTAACTTTGAACTGATAGTGCTTTTTTTCTTCACTTTGTCATTCACATGATTTATCTTGTATCAATTAGATGACTCTTTCCGTTTTGTTTAGGTGAATAATAGGGCAGTAGCACAGATGCTCCCGAGTATCCTATTTATAATTGATGTTGTTCTTCCCCTTCTTTGAAGGCCATCTTCAAGTTTCATTAAAGAACTTGAGCAGGACTTGAGAGAGATGATTCTTCGACATTCTTTCTTGAAAGTGGTTCATGCTTGCATCAAGTAATCTCTTTCTCTATCTTTAACTTTGTTTTTTGTGCCTATTACTTTATCATGTGTTCTTAAGACTGTTGGTAGGTACTTGATTAGTTGTTTGAATCAATTAGTCGGATTCCATACAAAAGAGGTGGGTATGAGTTTTCAATCCACGGTGCTAGATAACAAGTAAAAATAGATTCTATTTATGCTTTTGTTGTGGATAGTTTTGTTCTACATGATTGGCATTTCACTTCATTTGAGACATTTGTTTAACTTTGTAGTGCAAGTAATGCACTTGGATCTATCATTCTTTTGCTTCTCACGTGTCTTTGCACGTTGTCTAGAATATCTAATCGGGGTGCAATTTCAGTTATCTCTTATTTAGAGGTTCCTCAAAGTTCAAACATTTGGATGTCAACAAAGATATTACTCGAGCATATAATTAGCAGGTTTGCTCCCTTCTCTTCAATTCGTTCTTTGTTGATGGATGTCCTATTACTCAAATTTTTAATGCATATGGCATGTAATTTTATAGTTTAACATCCGTTGGATTCTTCTACTTGTGCAAGTATCAATATCCACGGGATCTTCATGTGAAAAGAAGCAACAAGGAAACTCCGATTACAAGAAAGGTGATATGATTAAAACTTTTATATTATTCTATTATACTTCTGTTGATATTATAAAAGCCAATTTGATAGTTCAAGATAGCCGTTTCCACATTTGGAAATGTTGATGTGGTTTATTGTCTTTATCATGTGTTCTTGAGACTGTTGGTAGGTGCTTGATTAGTTGTTGCAGGTGAATCGTTATCTATTCATGATAATTGTTAACTTTGGCCTTAAAATTTCTAACAATCGAATTGTTAACTTCAGTATTTTTTTATATTTCTTAAAAATTAGAGAACCCATTATATATATATATATGTATATAATTTTTTAATCATAAATAAAAATGTACCGCTAAATCCGTTATATCCCCGCTACTGCTATATCAGGGTCGACCGCTAACAACCCGCTAACCGTTATCGATAACATAGAACTCTTAATATAGATTCATTTGAGACTTTTGAGTATTTTATTTTTATTTTGGCAATTATATTTCAACAACAGATATAGAAGATATATTTGATTGATTCTTCAATTTCGTGCTCTAATTTTCTTGTTTTCATATCATTGTATTTATAATTATTTATTTTTAATTTATTTAGTTATTTTTATTATTCAATTTTGTGCTCTAATTTTTTTCTTTTCATGTCATTATATTTGTATTTTATTTATTTTTAATTTGTTTAGTTATTTTATTAAGTGAAAGGTTTACTGTCATCATGGTTCTTCTAGTTTTAAAAACAAAGAAAAACGCATTTTGAACAAAAGTAAGAGTTGCCATATTCTTAAAAAAAACTATGATGCTAATAACACTCAATCAAGAAAACACAACAAATATAGGTAGCAGTACTAGTATAGCTACTAATGTATCATTTATGTAAAACCATTTTGTTATTGGAAGTTCAACAAATACAACCTACACATAGAGGATACCCTCCAAAAGCTAAGTCATAGTGATCCAATTTATTTAAAATTCACTTTATAAAATTATATGATGAATAAGGCCGTACGAGTAAGGTAAAATGCAACTATTGTTAGAAGGTATACAATTTTAAGCCTCGAGATGATTATAACATACTAGGAAATCATGAAAAAACATTCAATACTAATGGGTTTAGATGTTCATTAAACTCAATTTTTTGCGCAAGAAAGTTCCTCTAGAAATAGGTATACTTATATGGAGCTTTCCCATTACAACTCTACTCGAGATAGAGAAGAGTTTGCATGTTTTGTTTCAGTAGAATATCTTCCTTTTAATTTTGGTCAAAACCTTAAATTTGTTAATTACGTAAAAAAATACTCAGTCCTTTTAGACATATTCGTAAATTATACAAAGAGAAAAAAGAGCTAGCTTCATTTTTTTCATTTTGAGCACAATGTATCACTATGTACTGATATATGCTTTGATAATTGGCAGTTGTATGCATATATGAGTATTATTGGTCACTAGATAGACGAGAGTTGGTCAATTCAAAAATGTCTTCTTCCACTTCATTATTTTATAAATCACACGTTGCACAAAATATTTAATATATGTTAAAATCGGTTTTTGAAGCGTATCAATTATCTTGTAAAAAAAATTAAATTTCACTTAATAATGTTGCGGCAAATACATGTACTATTTCTAAATTATAAAGAATATGTCAACCGATTTTAAGTGATAAATTTTTTCATATTCGATGTGCTTGTATAATCCTTTAGACATATTCATAAATTATACAAAGAGAAAAAAAGAGCTAGCTTCGTCGCCGTTCCTCTAGGCCCGCTGGCCATATCTCCGGCCAAGTTGTTTGAATTTACTTACTCTCAAAGGCCTTATCTCGTGCTTTGTTCAAATGGTCTGAATGTGAGTCCAAGATAGTCAGGTTCCCGAATAGTTCTCGCCATGCGCGATTAACATCGGATGACAGATGCTTTACCTGAGGATATGTATGTATTTTATTTTTCAATAAACGTATAATATATAATTCTATAAACACAGTACTTACCATGAAGTCGGTAATGGTGGCACCATCTCAGGTTGGATAACCTCGCCACGTACTAGTATTTTCCGGGCATCGTGTCATGCATATTGTACACTAATTTTCACGTCGTCACCCTTGACGGTAGAAACCTCCTCACAGCCAAGTACTCATAAGATCCTGTTGGTTATAGCATAATAGTATTAACTATCTGTAATAAAAGATGTTACCATCACTAAGTACTTATGGATCAGGACGAGGCGCCACATATATAAGTTACCACTGTACTACATCTATCTACATTGGATGATCGTAAGAGCTACCACTGTAAGAGGCACCACAGTACAATGCTACACTAGTCCGATAGCAGTTGAGTTGCAACATGGGGTAGTACTTGAGCGTGATTGGTTCCCCCGATAGGAACAATGAGGTTGAGCCTACATTGAGTTGGTTCTATCAACCAAAGTGAGGTTGAGCCCTAATGAGTTGGTTCTCTGCAAGTAAGGACTGAGGTTGAGCCATATTTAAAGTTAGTTCCTACGACAAGTGATGGTCTTGCACCTATGAGTTGGATATCCACATGGTGTCAAGATCCATTTCAATTTGTCCCCCATCAAGCATCGCTTTAGAAAATAGATTACGTGGGAACATGCGGAAATTGACAGAGACCTGCAATCGGTTAGAGAATAATTATACTTAGAAGGATTTTAAACCTTTGAAGATGGGGTAGAGACTATGTAATTTGATTTGATTTTATGCAAAATTGGATGCGACCTTTCCTTGAAAAAGGTCTTCGAAACCAGATTAGACTCCGAGACTCGGGCCATGGATAGGAAAAATGGAAACGTTATCCTAACAGAGCGAGCGATGTAACACAATCGTGGCCCTGAGCTAGGTACCAATCGAATGACTTGATGTAAATTGTGTGTTTTAATCTCAAGACACCATTTAAAACTGTGTACTTAAAATTTAAAATTTACATAAAGCCATATAGTACCAATTTCGATATTGAATTTTAGCCAGATTATTTTTTAGAAAATATGCATTAAGAAACAAGCTAGTAAACTAGATTGAATAACTTGCTAGATGTTTGGATTTCACGTAAGCCCAATAGCATTTTAAAGCTAACATCCTAAGGCATCCTCAAATGCAATGAAACTCAAATTTCAATGTAATTTTCACTGTTTATGATTGTTGGTTCGATTCTGAGTTGTAAGTCGAGTGACAGTGAAACTATTTGAAAAGAGACTGTTTTGCTTCAATGTCGTATAACTTTGGAAACGCTTGTCGACATGAGGTTCAAGTTAGTATCGGCGTGGAAGATATAAAGAAAACCCTATGATCCAATTTCAGACATTTTAAGAGGTTAGCAGATGCATATTTCGTTGCACCATCATTGGAAAATTGCAGCCTTTTAGGCGAGTTTTGGAGGTATTTTGGGATGATTTCGTCCTAGACAAAACTAAGTAACACCAGCTTCAATAGTTAAAGTTGAGTTAGATAGGCAATACAGTTTTTGATAAATAAATTACTTTCTCGAAAGGATTGACAAAACCAATGGGGTAGTAAACGAAAATGGGTGGTTCCCTTTAACAAGTGAGGAGGTTAAACCTAGTGATTTGGTTCTCTCAAGTTAGTGAGGTTGAGCCTAGTGAGTTGGTTCTCTCTAGTTAGTGAGGTTGAAACAACCACTATGTCTAGTTGGTTCCCTCTGACTCTTTTTCTCATTTTTTCCTAGAGTCATTTCCACTGCGGGTCGAACATTTATTTAGTTGGTTCTATGGGTCGAACCTAGGTCTGACGCCCTAAAAAATTAGACAAACAACACATTACATGAAGTTGAAAAACTAAAAGCTGAACTCTCAAGCCAGGTTCAAGAGAAGATCAAAATTATGCTTAGAGGACAGAGCTCCAACCTTTGGGGAGGTTTCAAAAATGTGAAAAAAAAATAAAAAAAAATGCAGCAAAATAAAAAAGGACCAAGTCAGACTAGAAGTGAGAAATAGAAAACCATGAGAGAGGAAAACAAAAAGGGATCTTGACGAATGGAGGGGAGTGATGAGTGCTGGATCGCTGCTTGACTACAGGATGATGCTTGACAAATGACCTGATGGGCGGTCTAAAGTGAACATTTTAAGTTGGTGGAAGACGCGCTGATCCGCGCGGCGTGTCACGGTTAGTCGAATTTAAAATTTTTGCCACGTAGTTCATATGTGCACTCAATTTTGTTCGCGGGCGGACGACAAGTGGTGAGACGCGACCTGCGTGCAGGGTGACCATGGGCTTGGCTAAGGACGGGTTACTTAACTTCAGTGGGCTACCGATGTGACCATTCAGGCACGTGAAACGTGATGCATTTTGAAGCTAACATGGTCAAGGTTGGTGTCAGTACGGGAAGACATGGTTAATTTTCTTATGTGTAGTGCCGCGTCCAGGTTAGCGTTTCGGGTCGAGGCTGCACGGGTGAATGGTGTATCCTGGAAGTTGGTTGGCTACTACGCAAAGTTATGGTGGTGATTAGACTTGGTCGAGATACACTGTAGCCAAATGAGCATGGTGGTTTGGGCATCAGAGTCAAGGTGACGTGGTGGTGAAGATCGAGTCAACTCTATGGTCAGAGATGATTTCAAAATTTGAATGGTGTCGGGTGAAGGTCAGGATTGCACATTATGGTGAAGATGAAATCTGATGAAAATGGTCGATGGTGGTTTTTGAGGAAGTATGAATTATGGTGTTATGGAAGTGTGAAATCGTTTTAGTTGAACATGATGATTCCCGAGAGTGGATGAGTTCGATAAATGAGACAATGTAGGATCTAAGTCATGCTACAAGCATAGCATGAAAGTTGAAGACGATGATTCCGATAAGCAGGGAGAAGTTAATGTCAAGTACACGAGATGGTCAAGCACACGATCCAAGTTGAAGTGAAGATGATTCGAAAGATGATCAATGACAACTATAAGGACCGTCTGTGCTTTATTTTATGTTTGCGGTTCATAGCTTTCTACCAATGGAAGAAAAAAAATAAACTAATAGGAATACGAAAAGCTGAGTGGTGTGTATTGAGTCTCAAGTGGGATCATGGATAATTCACGGTATGATACTGGAACTGGTGTGATATATTACAAGTATACCAACGCATAATGGAGTTGGGTGTGATAATGGGATCTTCTAATAGTGGATGATAGGGTTGGCGGATGGGTCAACGATCAAATGGTATTTTTTTTTTTTTTGTTGGAAAGGAATAGGTGATGACAGTAGGGTTTATATATTTTTTTGATTTGGCTAACTCTCCGAACCTAATACTACCATCTTTATTTTCATAAAAAAGCTTATAGAAATAATTTTTCCACCTATTTTTGATATCATCATTTGCCACTAGAATCTTGTGGTCCTCATCTTTGATGCATCTAACAAAAGTAAGATCCTTAGTTTTTTTATTTTGTCTTAGCTATCCTAAAAATATCTCTTTCACCTTCTTTTGAGTTAAGATTTTTATATAAATCCTCTCAAATTTTGGTTTTTGCTTTGCTAACAGCTTTTTTTACTTTTTTCTTTGCTTTTTTATAAGCATCCCAAGTTTCACTAGTCTTCTTGGCATAATACAATTTGTAACATACCTTCTTTGCCTTGATTTTATCTTGCACCACTTCACTCCACCATCAAACTTCTTTTTGTGTCGATACACCTTCCTTTGATTCACCTAACACATCTTTTGTCAGTTGCCTAATATGTATAATCATATTGTTTCACATATCATAAGGTGTACCTACATAATTCCAAGCATCTCTTTAAAGAACCTTATGTTTAAATATATCTTCTTTCTCATATTTCAGGTTTCACCATCTAGTCTGAATAGCTCTATGCACTCTATTCTTCTTTATCTGCTTTTTTACTTAAAAATCCATTATTAAAAGTCGATGTTGAGTAGTTAAGCTTTCTCCTGGAATAAACTTGCAATCTTTATAATTGTTAATGCTTTAAAAGAAGCAAACCAAGGTCTTAAAAGTGTTGCAGGGAGATATCAAGAATGATCTCTTCTTTCCAGGTTAGATGCTACTCACATAGGACAGAGCACATACATAATCAAAAAACCATGTAACTTACTCCATTTAGTGTCGAATAGGACTTGCTCTGGATGTGTTGATATTAATTAGTTTAACATATTTACTTATGAGGGTTGCCATCGAGGCATCACAGCAAAGCAATGGGAGCCATGTCCAAATTTTGCGACCATGAAGGCACGTGCTTCTATGATGTTCTGCGAAGCAAGCTTCCTTTTGATTCATGAATATGTATCATGATCAAGGGAAGCCCTCAAAACTCGAGGGAAAGCTCACTCCCCCTAAAAAGGGTACGCCTGAGGACTAGGAGCGTGATTAGAAGTCAGACTGGATATCAGTAACATGTCTTTTCCTGATGTTGCTTCCCTTCTTAAAGTGTCCTTCCTCTTGGCATTTGTATACCTCTAATTGATGTTAAGATTTTTCAAATTCAATTCTCATCCCACTTCCCAATTGATCTGTATATCACCTATGATTTGATTGCCATGCCATTTTCTTGTTCCGAGTTGCTTACAGATCTCCTTTTCAAGATACCTTGCTATTGTGACTTTCATAACGTCAATCTACTTGTGTTCAAAAACTTTAGCTAACACATATCCACCATGAAATTTATACTCCAAAGAAATTGAACCACTGTTCTGTGAGAAAAGGAGAATTTCATAATAACACATGACCAATAAGATTATTATTATTCGTAATTTCCATCAAAATTTAAGAGACTTGAAAGCATGTTATAGCCTTTTCTTAGATAGGAAAGGGGATGTATCCAGGTCATCATGAATATTATTTCATGAAGACTTGATTATTTGGAGAATTTCTTGTGAGAATGCAAGTGAATAATGGTCCAGAAAAATTTGAAATTGATAGTAAAATAATGGTTTATTCCATAAGCATCATCCAAAAGACAAAACTTGAAATTGATAGTAAAATAATGGTTTATTCCATAAGCATCATCCAAAAGACAATGTCCAGTAGCCAGAATTCAATGACAACACCAACGATCCCTATTTAGCATCTCCAGTGATAAACTAACAGCACGGAATTCCCTAATTTGTCAGAGTTCCTCGTGCAGAACACAAGTGAACATAATTCAGACAAACCTGAACATTGAAAGTAAAATAATGGTTTATTCCAGAAGCATCATCCAAAAGGCTGTTCAGTGGCCAGAATTCAAAGACATGTATGATCTCTATTTAGCAACTCCAGTAATGAAATAAAAGCACGGAATTCCCTAATGTGCATCATGGCACTTTGTCTTCTCTTCCAAGATTCTCAATATAAAGTTGAATATAATATTGATCTATCGCTTGAAACTTCATCACACATCATCTTTGCTGACTGATACAATAGCAAATAACAATACCAATTCAGTGATATGCCATAAAAGAAACTAAAATTTAGCAGTCAAATAAATTATTGATTCATCAACAAAAATTGCCTACACTGCTATGCTTTATGTTAAAAATTGAATGGAGCAAAGAAGCATGATGTGACTAAAAAGGATGTGGAAATTACCAATAAGAAATACAATCAGTGTATCTTATATAAAACATGATAGAAAACAACACCCATCCCATGTTGCAACTATTACAGCTTTTCCAAAAGAAAGGGACACCAAATGTCACTATAGGAAAGAAGCTACAATTAGCAAAAGAGAAACAATGAGATTTAAGAATATCAATGTACAGTCTCAAAAGTTCATTTCACTTCAACCGTTAACCATGCTAAGGATGCTATCTAGCCTCTAATTAGTACCAACGGTATAAATACCCCATTGTTTCATTGTCCTAACTAAGACACTAGTTACCAGTCTCAATACCCAATTGCAGTTTAAGTGGTTAAGTTTCATCTAGGCTTAGGCCACCCACCGCATCTAGCATTAGTCTGGTGCCTGAAGGGCCTATGGCAGTGTTGTCCGTATCGCACCGTATCGATACGATACAGGGCCCCGTATCGCAGGTGCGGGCATATCGCACCGTATCGTGCGATATGGCCCGTATCATACGATACGCCCTGGGACCCTTATAAAGGGTCCCGGCCCGAGAGAAACCCACGATTTTTCGCGGGTTTCCTCTCTTTTTGGATTCTTCAAGCTCCCTAAGAGTCGGTTTTCTCCTCCTTGGTGTTCAAAGCTCTAAAATCGTGCCCTACGGTGTCCGTCCAAGCCTCCAAACTCGGATTTAGGTATATTTTTAATGTTTTTTCTATTTTTTTCCTTTATATTTATTGTTTTTTGTGTTATTTCGGGTTTTTTTTTTTAATGACAAAATATGAAGTTATTAAGTGTGTGTATACGATTTTTATTGCATTCATGAAGTGGGAGACACTTGATTTGAGTATTATTTGAAGATTGGGGGATTTATGAAGTGCTTTTATTTTCAGGTTTTTGTTTGAATTAAAGTACTCCATTGAGATAGCAGAAAGGGGTGGTAGAGACTCTCATTCAAAGTTTGATGATCCGACATGGCAGTGGGGTATACCAGTTGAGGGTTCAAGGTTAAAAATCATATGTTTATTTTGTGAAAAGGTGGTTAGTGGTGGAATTTCAAGGTTGAAACACCACCTAGCAAAAACTAGGAAAGAAGTTGCTCCATGCACAGGCAGAGTTAGAAGTGTACCAGAAGGTATTAAATGGCAATGCTTGCAGATGATTGAGAGCATACAGGAAAGGAGACAACAAAAGGATGATTTTCAGATGTATGAAGAAGTTGATGATGCTACTGCCACTAGAGTTGGATTCACTGATAGTTTGCCTTCAGATGCTAGAACAAATATTGGTAGTAGCAGTTCGCGAGCACCTAGCAGAGGAAAGAGGGTTGCAGCTGAAGACTTTAGAGGTGGTAGAAGAGGAAGTTCAGGAAGGAGTAGAGGAAGAGCTTTTTCTTCTACCATACATTCATTCTTTCCTCCTTCCACTATACCTGGTGCTCAGCCAGGAATTCGTGCTGCTATGGCTTCAGAACAACTGTACGATCAAGCAGACCTTGCAGTGGGCAGATGGTTTTATGATGCATGCATTTCATTTAATGCAGAAAATAGTTTTTATTTTCAAGCAATGGCAGATGCAATTGCTAACATTGGTCCAAGATACAGGATGCCCTCTTATCAGAAGTTGAGAGGGAAGATATTAGATCAGACCGTGATTGAAGTGCAGCAATACTGTTCGACTTTAAGACAATCGTGGAAGGAAACAGGATGCACTATCATGGTAGATGGATGGACCGATAGGCGAGGAAGGACATTGCTAAACTTTCTTGTATATTGTCCTAAAGGACTCATGTTTTTGAGATCTCTAGATATGTCAGAGGAGAGGCACACTACAGAGATCCTACGAGAAGAATTTGATAAGGTTATACAGGAGGTTGGGCTAGAAAATGTAGTCCAATTGATTACAGATAATGCAGCTAACTACAAAGCAGCTGGAAAGGAGTTAGCTGATATTTATGGGACTTTCTACTCGACACCATGTGCAACCCATTGTTTAGTTCTCATCCTCGAGGACATTGGTGAGATGGATGAAATAAAGGCAGCAACTGAGTGTTGCCAAGATATTACAAAATTCATTTACAACCATGCATTTGTTTTGTGTATGATAAGGAGATACACAGAAGGTGCAGAGCTTCTTCGCACAGCTGCAACTCGGTTCGCAACAAACTTCTTATCTGTACAGAGTATTGTGAGACAGAAGCAAGCTTTAAAGAGAATGTTCTCCTCAGATGAGTGGCAATAATTTGCAGAGTTGCCACAAAACAGAAGGAACAGAAAGTTAAATGAGATTGTAGAAACGGTTTTTAGAAGTTCATTTTGGAATGCATGTATCAGATTATTGAAAATTACTTGTCCTTTAGTAAAAGTTTTGAGATTGGCTGATAGCGAGGAGAAACCATCTATGGGCTACCTTTATGAAGCCATGGACAGGGCAAAAGAAGCGATCAGAAATAACTTTAATGGAAAAAAAAGAGATTATGTGCCCGTGTGGAAAATAATTGATAGTAGATGGAATAAACAATTGCATCAGCCTATTCATGCAGTAGCCTACTATCTAAACCCATCAATGAGGTACTCAGCAATCTTCAAAAGGGACGGTGAGGTTAATCGAGGAATCATTGAATGCATCGACAGATTAGTCCCTGATGAGAGCATAGTAGATGCGATACATCGAGAGATGGAGATATATGATAATGCTCTTCACTTGATGGGTTTGCCTGTTGCAATTCACAACCGCTCTACGATGCATCCAGGTACATTGTTTATTTTCATATTTAAGTTGTATCTTACGTTACTGTGGATTATTATGTCTCTAATGTTTATATTTTTTTTACAGATGTTTGGTGGAACAGGTTTGGAAGTGATTGTCCAAACCTTAGAGATTTTGCAGTTAGAGTCTTAAGCCAAACCTATAGTGCAACAGGTTGTGAAAGAAATTGGAGTGTTTTTGAATACAACAACAACAACAACTAAGCCTTTTCCCATACTAGACGGGGTCGGCTACATGGATTCTTTGTTTCCACAGATCCCTATCGTGTGCCATGTTAGCAGTTAACTCCCAATAAACTAGATCATTCTTTATTGTTTCTTTCCAACACTTTTGTGGTCGTCCTCTACCTCTTTTAATACTTTCCAAATTTAGTTTTTCTAACCTTCTTAAAGGTTCTTCTTTTGATCTTCTTTCTATATGTCCAAACCATCTTAAACGATGTTCTCTCATTTTATCCTCTATTGGTGCCACTCCTAATTTGTTTCTAATAACCTCATTATGTATACGGTCTTTTCTTGTATGGCCACTCATCCATCTCAACATCTTCATTTCTATCACAGACATCTTTTGTACATGTTGATGATTAACTGCCCAACACTCAGAACCATAAAACATGGCAGGCCTAATTGCTGCTCTATAATATTTACCTTTTAATTTTAATGGTATCTTCTTATCACAAAGAATACCTGATGCTCCTCTCCATTTTAACCAACCAGCATTAATTCTATGTGTAACATCTCCATCAATTCTTCCATCACTTTGGAAAATTGACCCTAGGTATTTAAAACTTTCCTTTTGGGGAATGCAATGTGTGCCAATTTTAATTTCTATGTCCTCTGAAGTAGCCAAATGATCAAACTTACATTCCATATATTCTGTCTTTGTTCTACTAAGTCGGAGGCCTTTGTTTTCTAATGTTTCTCTCCATAGTTCCAATTTTCTATTAACTTTTTCCTTAGACTCCTCCACTAATACAATGTCATCTGCAAATAACATACACCAAGGTACTTCATCTTGAATATGTTTTGTTAACTCATCCATCACCATTATAAATAAGTATGGACTTAAAGTTGATCCTTGATGTAACCCAATATTAACTTCAAAGAAGTCTGTCGTTCCTTCATGAGTCCTCACACATGTTTTTGCATCATCATACATGTCTCTTATAAGGTTAATATATGTCAATGGGATACCTCTTTTTTTCAAAGTTCTCCAAAGAACCTCCCTCGGTACCCTATCATAAGCTTTTTCTAGATCAATAAATATCATGTGAAGGTCTTTCTTTTTTGCTCTAAAATGTTCCATAAGACGTCTCAGAAGGTGAATCGCTTCAATAGTAGATCTACCTGGCATAAATCCAAATTGGTTCTCCGTTGTACTTGATACTTGTCTTAACCTACGTTCGATAATTCTTTCCCATAATTTCATAGTATGACTCATTAACTTGATACCTCGATAATTAGTGTTTTTGAACACATTCATACAAAAAAGCGCAACAGGTTGGAACACAAAAGGCTTAATGATTTGGTTTATATTCGTTGTAACATGCGCCTTCGTGAAAGGTAATGTTGTATTACTTTCAAATTTTCAATTCGATATTATTTAACTTCAGTTTTCAATTGTTAATATTACTTACTAATTGTTTATCTTTGTTTGTGTCGTAGGCAATTAAAAAAAGTAAATAGAGAAGAAAGTCAGTTCGATCCAATAAGTTTGGATAATTTTGATATATTAGAAGATTGGGTTATGGAAGACATTGAAGAAAATTCCCTCCTACCAGAAGAAGACGTTGCCTGGATTAATTTGGAAGGAGCGCAACAACATTATGGAGATGAAGAATTTGATTTTGAAGAAGAAGGTGTGGGCGTGGCTGATGATGATGAGGATCTGCAACAAGGAGAAGACGAAGATTATTTAGTTGATGATCCTGATTACAATTTGTAAAATGTAACATTTGTAACTGTAGTGTAGTGTAGTGTAAAGTGTAAACTATGTCTGTATTTTATTTTTTGGATTCAAAATATGTAAATTTGGATGTAATTGTATAATGTTGAATGCTCAATCTGTACTAAACTTACATTATATGAATTTAAAGCAATTATCAGATTTTTTCTGATTTTTTTCTGATTTGTTTCAATTTTTTATTATTTTTTATTAATTTTTAATTAATTTTTGCATTATTTTAATATTAAAGTACGATACGATCCGATGCGATACGCCAGTATCGTGGAGTCCAGCGATACACGATACGATACGCGTCAGACAACACTGGCCTATGGTAACAGTTAAGAGTACTAGTGGAAGTGGCAAATCAGTTTACTGAAGGTTTAAGTATGATGTCTGCAAGCGCCCCTGCTCACTTGGGGAGGGGACAAGTGTTTCTCTATAATGTGTTATGTTGAAGAGGTTTACACTCGACATTTTCATTAGCGTATTATAAGTTGTTGCTAATCTTAACAGTATATTATAATGATTTTCCTTTTCCATTTCGGTTGGCAAGCTACGCTAGGCAGACCCATATCAGACATACGCACCCCGGGTATTGAACTCATGAATTTTCATTTAAGAGGATCTACAGAGTCAACCCCCTAGCCAGTAGAGCCCCGGCTCCTTGTACAATTGGTTAAGTAATGATAGAACAAAACATCTGGAGACACAGAATGATTTAAAACTGTAAGAAAAGAAAAGAATTTGCAGAGAAAACGAACAACGAATAGCAAAGAATGAAACTCGAACCAACTCTTATATTTTGAACATTACGAGATATCAAAACCAAATGGATGGCTAAAAGAAAATATCAATTGATGATAAGCTCATACCATCAGAAATCCATCCCCAACAACTCGGAGAAGAGGCTGACAGCATTGAGGTGAGCAATGCAGAGGCATTGGCGCTATGAAGCGGCATCATAGAAAGCAACCCACAACACAACTCTACCGGGTATCTGCCAAAATGGTAGAAACAAAAGAAACCAACCGAACAAGAAGAGATTTGAGAGATACCGTTAAATCCATGGAGTAACAGAGAAACAAACAGTGGAAGACCTGGAATAGATGGGTGTTGTGATATTGGACCTTGGGACCCGAAAAGAAGGAGTGGACCGGGCATTATTTTGTGGGGAGCGAGAGAAGAGCTTCGGTGGATGGGAAGCGTTCCTCAGGGCGGTCGACGAACGGAAGATGCTTTTCGCACGCGATGCTGCTGCTGCTGCCGCCCTCGACATGATCGACGCTACTAAGGTATGGTTTCGCTCTTGCTCGCCTTTGGAGTTGGGTCTACTAATTTGGGTCCTAGATAGTCCTTTTCTTGCAGCCTTTTTTTTATCGAACCGCACTCGAAGCGTCAGCTGACCTGGCAAGGCTCTCGACTCGCATGATGTTGACTCCAGGGATGTGCATACCTCGCTGTTGGTGCGCCCATCGTTGGCACTTTCTCCATGCGAAGTCATCCCGATAGTGTGTCTCGTGGTGCTAGCACTCTGATGCGAACCCCTCCTAGTCCTATCTAGCGGGAACACACCTCTTCACTTGGGGAAGTTCTCATTGCCAACCTCATCATGTGGCTGGTTTCTTCCTAGAACCCACTGTGTCCCGACGTCTGCTCTTAGATCTCAGCTTATCCCCTAGCCGATCAAGTGTGAAGTAAAGAGCGACACATATTATAATGATAGGGGCTCTGCCTGGGTCTACACACAACACAAACCCCAGTTGGCCCTTCGGCCTTCCACTAACAAAAAGGAAAAGGGGATTTGTATCGAACCACACTTTGAATATGAAGGTTCTCTTGTCAAAAACTGTAGGGCTAGTAAACTAGCTCAAGAGACCCAACAAACAGATAAACATAAAGAGTAAGCATTCGCCCTTTAACCAGCTTATTTCCAACACATGACAAGTAATCAATGATTGAACATGTCTGCAAAATTTTCGTTATTGCATACGAATGCAACCTTAGTTTAGAAACAATAAGCTGAGTTCAAACACTTCTGAACTAGTTTGGGCTCATAGAACTTGTATTTAGACTCATACTTCCTCACGTGTGTGTTCGATTTTGGTGAATATTCAAAACATCATCCTAAATTTTTTAGATGAACATGTACATTTTCACTTGTAATTTTTTCCTTTTTCATGGGAGAATTGTCAACAGAAATTGTTATGACAGCAAGCATTTGAAGCAAGTTTCCAGAGAGCATAGACATGGAGATCGGAGATCATGTTCACGAGATAGCTGATTGAGGAAATTAGAAAGTTAATAAAGAAAAAGTTAATCACTCGAGAACACCCTTAAGAAGGGAATCAAGTGAATTGGAAAGCTTCTCTAGAATGGCCTCAATGGGTCCATATAAGGAGGACATGAGAAGGTAGCAAGAGGAAGCAATCAGTCAATAAATTGAATTTCTCTTTATTACCTAGTGTTTCTTTCTTGGTTATATTAGACTTGCTTTCTATCCTTGTAACATTCCTGTTGTAAGATTCATTCTTCAGGAGGGTAGTTGTTTCCTTTTTTGTTGTGTTTCTTTCTTTTTCTCCCATTTTTTATTAGTACCTTTTTCCTTTTATTTGTTTGTTCTTGAATCCAACTTCTTGAGTTGGAACCATTCCTTGTGATCAATCTCGAGCCATTTGTAGCTGATCCCTATGAGCCTAGAGAAGTAATTTGGGATACTTATTTGAAGATTTAGAGGGGCCCATACAATCACGTAAGCCCTCTAAGGGCATAAGCGAGAGCCCTTTAGCACGCTTGCAGACCTATCACTCAGTTTCCAAAAGCATGTCTCCAAGTAGGATCTCATGTCAGTTCAAGGTATACTTTTGAAGCAACACCACCTTTGTAACATGGTTAATGGGACACATTTTCCTTTAGAAACTATAGTTTAAAAAAAGCTCCTTGATCAAATGCATGTGAATGTGATCGGGAAAAGACTATTTTCATGGCCTCTAACAACTATAATAATCCTCCAAATCTATCAATGGTTCATAACATTGATACCCTTAAACCACGTCATAGATGTCAAGGCCTAAACCTAGATGATAGACAAAAATCAACTTCAAACACTAGACAAGCACTGCTTGGCCATAACCGAGCTGGGTTTTGATAATCTTTCAACCTAGAATATGTTGAATTGATTTTCTAAGAGTGGTTTCAACTCCTTCGTGTTGGAAGGGCATGCATCTACCATACAACTCATGAGAAGATGATGCTAGTAATGCATGCCAATTAGTTGGCTACCATGAGAGAATAGGAATAATTAGTGCAACAACAAAGATGAGTAATTGACTTAGCAATTGCTTTTTCTCAATAAGAAAATGTTCCAATGGGGTCACGATATTTGAAAGGATCTTGATCCAACCAATACAAGTTTGACGTTTCACTTGGGCCTTCAGTGTTGTCATGTTAAAATGTTTGGAGGCCATCAAATGAAGTAGAAATTTAGATTACCTTCCAACCTTTCCTCAAGCTACCTCGATAATACCATTGGCACAACCATTTCAACTATCGCACGAAGTCTTTTTGGCACCTCAAGCTCCCAAATCATTACTCATGACCTTTGACTCGACAACAAATTAAAATCCTTTTGGTGAGATTCCACTAGTATATTAGAATACTTTATGTTATTCTCAAATATCAACATCAATAGTAAGTGAAAACCAGTAGATCTCTCCTATTCAACCAGCTTAAGCTCCTCCAACAAGTGGTAGCACACTAGTTACCCTACAAGGCGCCAATCTGTCTATTCAATTGGTTTTGATTCTCTCAAGTTAAACAATGCCTCTAGTAGGTGTGAACTAGCCTATTTCATTGATATAATCATTTTCAACTCAAGAATAAAATCAGCAAAATTATCTTCCATCAATTCAAGTGTAACAGTTGCCTCCCAGTTCGGATGATGTACCTCTCAACAAGGATGGAGCAATCAACTTGGTACACAATGGTTTTGGTATTGAGCTTCAAGCACTCGATGCCGAAGTAGAACCTAAACCTTATCCAAATTGGTTAGACAGGATGGCTCTTATTCTTACAGATTTTATGGTAAAATTTCCTACATTCTAGGACATTCCTAACTAGCCAAGCATATGTTTAGTATGTATTAATGAAGTCAATGTCAACATAGATGCTGGAAGACATAGAAGGCATTCCTTAACTGACATAGGTCTTGTTCCATGCCAAATGACCTACGGAATTAAAAGAAAGGCGAGTTAGCAAAAAATTCTTCAAATGATTCAATGACATGTTGATTCATTGCTCGATGCAATTCATTTGCACTTAGTATGCAACCTTCAAAAGAAATAGTTTCTTATCAAATTTAGAATTAGCTAGTCAGACATTGTTGTGTTACCTTGTATACCTTGGCCCACTTGGCCAACAGACTTACAAAGGTCAAATGCACCATTAGATTTTCTATATTATACAAAATCCTAGATAGGAATGAAAATCTAAAAGATCCTAGAGGTGGTCCATAGTTTATTGTATCAAATCATATAGGAACCATATACTAAAGAAAAAGAGGCTTTATGTCATGACAATCGAGCTAGTAATAGATCTTCAATACACCTACTTGGTCTTAAATCTCCCAAAGGCTAAGGAGAAGGCCTCAAACAATAAAGAACCTTACTGATCCAATGTAGACCAAATTTTTGATATCCACCTGAGAGACTAATAGATAAAGCTACCAGAAGAATATTATATATTGACCAAAGAAGAAGTTAAGAAGATGGATAAAGTATTACAAATGGCACAATGTGGATGCTCACTCCATCAAGTTTCACGAAAATGCTCAATTCTCATAAGATCTTCTTGTCTCTTACTCGATTCGTTCTCAATAGCCATGAGATGATCATTTTAGGGTGATCTTTTTGTCGATGGATGCTCTATTTCACTCGTAGTCTCTGAAGGATGAGAACCAACTATGTAGTGTAGCCATGCCCCCATTGCCACAGTCGTAGATATAGGTATTTTAAGAATACGCCTCAACGACCAATGGTTAACGATGGCTTATGGGGGGCGAGGTTGCCAGAATAGGCAATAATGAAATCACCATATTAGTAAATGATGCGGAGAAGGGTATGAAAAATAGTTAAGGATGACAGTTTGTGGCTGGCTAACAAGGAGCTCTGTATAGATTTCAATGCTTCCCCTCCCATTCCAACCTCTCCCGCTAACACATGCTCTACTATTCTCTATTGCCAAAACAATCAACCTACAACAAATTTATATGTCACAAAGGTGTATCTGTACTAAGAATATAAACAAAAAATTAATCTTCAAGACAATGTTATGGTGAAACCTTTGGGTAGTGCCAAAATAGACTAATGGGTTGATAATACACCTCACAAATCTAACAAACCTCTCCTTATTATGATGTCATGCTCTCATCAATCCATGAAAAGTTACCTACATGCGAGAAGGGCACAAAAAATGCTTGAATAAAAGTTGGACTTGCTTAATAACATGTCAGTGTCTTGGGAACATATGGCCCTATGTCCAAATCCTTCAACTCAAAAGGATAAGTTTAGCATGAATTTGTGACTGATTGAACATATGACCCTATAGTGAATGAATCATTATTTATCTCAATGAAAATTTAGACATGATGAGTATTTTGCCTCCAGGATTTGGTCCTAATCAAATCCCTACTCATGAATTTGAAGCCAATGTTATGATTAACAACCTTAATTGGGCTATGATTATCAATGAGATAGACCCTCTAATTGTGTTAGAGGAACTTGCGAAGGCTAACACATCACCTCATGCTGTTATAAATTAAAGCATTGATTAACAACCAATCTCTTAGAAGAGTGTTTGTTTATAGAGGAGTTGTCCTTAATGTCATTTCTCTTTATACCTTTTAATAATAAAAAGAAGTTAACAAACCTGTTTGATCTATCTTTAAGATGTTAAATTTATGAGGTGAACCCTCCATCATTTAGGCATTCTGGCCACAAAGTTAAAGTTGGACCCAAGATATCTAATATTCATTTCTTTGTTGTTGATGTCAAGATGAGCTATTCATTGTTGATTAAAAGATATTAGATTTATTCAAATTATTGTTTCTCATCCATAATCCATCATAAAGTCGTCTTGGATAGAATACAAGGTGAAAATCATTGAGGCATCTGGGTTTGGTGAGCTCAACCATCACCCCAAATGGCTTTGATCATAAGGAGATCAGTTCATGTCAACTTACTACAACATATACCAAAAGTTACTTATGGATGAAAAAGTCCAAGTAACTGACAATTGCCTTCATCAATTCAAAGCATCCCGAGTTAAGGAAAGAAAAAGAACTTCTAATTTGATTATGCTTGGATGACAACTTGAGCAACCCACTCAATAATTCTTACTCCCAACTTGAGGGTGGAGGATTGGTGTTTAGTTATCCCAAACAAGATTAACTAGATTATGGATTTTGTTTCATAGGATCCTTTACTCAATGTAGGAGGTCACCAAGTATGTCAACATCGTGGGCCGATTCAAATGAATCTTGCTATAGAACTACATCTGGTTATCAAACCTTGGAAGCCATTAGGGGTTGGACAATGGATTTCATTAACAAACTTCACACTCTTTGTTCCAAGAGTCATTTGTTTATAATCATCACAATAGATAATTTTACAAGATGGGTGGAAGCCAAACCCATGAAGGTAGTAAAGTTAGCTGATGTTATTAGGTCATTAAGAATGAAATAATTTTTAATTCGATCTTTTAGACCATTACTTCCCATCAAGAGATTGTCCTCACAAGAGAGAAAGTGGTGGCCTTTGATCAAGAGTTGGGAATAAAATAGTATATTCAACACCATACTATGATTAAACAAGCTCAAGCAATCAACAAAATAATTATCGATATGATTAAAAAGTTTCTTTAAGATGATCCGCATCGATAGCACAAACTACTAGATGAGGTCCTATGAGCAACAAGAATTCTAGGACCACTACAACCACCCTAACAAGGTTGCAGCTAACCTAAGGCCAAGATGCAACATTACCTATAAAAATAAATGATAAATCATTATGAGTTATCAAGCAAAATGACCTTCAACCATTAATTATTCGAATCCATGTTGATGGAATTAGACTCAACAAACAAAGATTTTGTGATGGCATTGAACAATCCTAGCTAATAAGCCTAAGGTTATTGAATCAAACAACTAGTATGTAAGATCTAAATGGTTACATGAGGGTGAGTTAATATAGAAAGCAATCATTCCAATTAAAACAAAAAATCTTGAACTCAAAAAGTGATCTCCAAATTGTGAAGGTTCATTCATCATATTTGAAGCATTGCTTGTGGGGGCCCAAAGATTAGTATACATTGAGAGAAAGGAGCAGACTAAGAGTATTAATACTTTGCATTTAAAAATATTATCCTTTTGCAAGGAAAAGGGATTCAATATATATAAATCCAAAATATGATGTTAACATGATAACAATTTAGCATGATTAAAATCCATGTTTGAAAAGTATCAAAATATTGAAGCAACACCCTTGGGACTCGACCCTTCATGAGACCTCTTGGGGATGGACTTTATCGCAAAGAGTCATATAGACTCCTCTAGCTCTTTATCAATGAGGTTGATAGCAGTCATCATCTACCACTTGTCAAATTCATCAAAAGTCCTAGGACTATATTCAAACTCTTGAAAGCCGAAACAATCACTGCAACAAAATTTGAGGAAATGTAGGATACTTTATCGGGCTAGGTGCTTGATCTTTTGTACAAATTACATTTAGATATAAGGCTATCCCCTATACTAGGTAGAATTATTAAGCTAGACATTGAGGGTTGTAACTCTCGGTCTTTACTTTCCCATTTGATTTCACCTTAACTCTACTAAGGAGATTATGAACATAGAGAAACTATGAGAATTATGATTGGACATTGATACCAACTCATCATGTTCTCCAGTATGTGTTCTATAGAGGATTTGTTGTATTTCAAATTCAGAGTAGGAACTCTTAAACGAGAACAAGTTCCATTGGTGGCATTAAGGAAGAATAAATTTGAATCCCTTCTTATAAGCTAGGCATTGGACATATAATAATTATCAAACCTTCGTAATAGATCTTTGGAAAAATCTTACAAGATTTTTAACTAAAAAATATACAATATAACTCTAATTGTGTAAATTATATAAGAGAGAAGTGTTACTACCGAAAATTCATATACAATTTAGGTAGACCCAAATTCTTATTTTGAGAAATGTCAAGTTTAGCAATAGAGGTCACGATCAACAACTCATAAGTAACCAACATGTTGGGAAGAAGGGTTCACATCATTAAAAAAAGGCAACTCATCGATTTCACAAGCGAAACAATGAGAATTAAGACTTTTTAAGGAAAAAATCAATCCAACAAAATATGTAAAGACATTTCATGAGAAAAGGGATTGTTTAACTTCATAGTTACTCCTTGAAACCATCTCCAAGATTTCTACAAGAGGGAAACAAAAGAAGCAGAAGATATCATCCAATTAATTAAAGACATCATCCAATTGGTTATCTATGAGAGAGGTATGTATACATCTTGAAAGAGATAAGGTGATTCTTAAGTATAGAATGGCCTAATAAGGTGCATATCTTGGACAAATAAATATTGGAATTAGATTGATATACCAACTCTTGAATAACTTGAACTTGAGTCTAACCCCATGCTATTCCAT
This sequence comes from Brasenia schreberi, assembly GCA_036023115.1. NCBI lineage: Eukaryota > Viridiplantae > Streptophyta > Magnoliopsida > Nymphaeales > Cabombaceae > Brasenia > Brasenia schreberi. The sequence goes on from JAYKKT010000079.1 coordinate 5,164,841, forward strand.
AAAATAATAATTTAACCCTAATAATTATTTTTTTTAAATGAAACAAGGAGGAGTATACTTTCACTATATTTATGATTTTTGTGAAGATATATTTTTCATGAAAATATAATGGCCTTGAAACAACAATGAGAATTTATTATCTTAAAAGTGTCAAAGGTAATGTGGATAAATTTTAACAAATTTTTATCAAGGGGGTTCTCATGGAGATATGTGTTACATCCCATCCTAAGCTTATTTAAGTTAACACTGAAACTACTATTAATCCCTTCTCATATAATGTCCATGTTACATCCCATCCTAAGCTTATGTAAGACATGGTTACACTTGGTCAAAGTGAGTCATTGACCAAACCCATGAGCCAAAGAAGTGGCCTTGGCTAAAATGAACAAGGACTCAACAAGCCAATTTGGATCCATACAAGTCATTCTAAGATGAACCTTAAGTCTTACACAAACTTCCCAAATTAAGAAATTTGTGTGCAATGGAGAGTTGGTTAAGAAAGTCAAATGACAAATCATAAGAAAATATAAAGAAGATTTTGTTAGTTAAGAGGATCTTAATAGATATCAAGAAGGATTAAGAATATCCAAGAGAAAAATCTACAACCATACAAGTGACATTTCCTAATTAGTGAAGTTAAATAATAACTCGTCACTAAGCACAAATCATGCATGAATTGGCAAGAGCTTAAGAAAATACATAAAGACTGAAAGAGAATCTTGTGAAGATCTTGAAGATTTATAATCAAACATTTATCATTCCATAATTGGAGAAGTCTTTACAAAGGATCTAAAAAATGGCTACCTCATCTACTATTCATTTATATTATGCTAAATGAATCACATCACTTGATATAATCAAACTCATAAAGATTGCTTCGATCCTAAGTCAAGATATATGGTTCATATTGTTAGGCTATGTCTATAAATACCCATGTAAACTCACCATAATATTGATATTTGGTTTCAACAAAGTTTTTCTCCTTTTTCTTTGGGTTCTGTTTAGAATAAGGCTAGGATCCTTCCTAAATAAGCTAATAGCTCCTTGATTCAAGGTTGAGCTTGTCAAAATTCACCTCCTTGACTAGATTGGATAAGATGCATAACTTATTTCTCAAACTTAATTCCTCGCTCACTCTCATATCCATGCACACCTATCTAATTCTTAACTCACAATGGTCTATATTTGATTTATAAAACCTTGACAATTTTGATCACTAGTAACATTTGTTAATGTATAATTATCAAGGAAATTCAATTGGTTAAAAGTAAAACACCTTAATTTGCATTGTAGCATCATAACCTACACATGTCAAACAAATTTTTTTTTGCCAAGTGTAGTTAATCATAAGAGCTATGACAAAGCAGTGCTAGAGCCACTTTATTTGATTTGACTTGATAAATTTCAATTTAAGGTAAGTACAATTTGCTTTTAAAGCAAGATGGGTCAAGATAATATTTAGGTTCCCTTGTTTGCTTAAAAATTTATGAAATATAGTTGAAAGAAGTTAAATTTTGATTTGATTATTTAGACATTCAGACTGGAGAAGAAAAAATATTGCATGTAGTTTTAAAAGAGGAATCTATGGATAAATTACAAAGTGCATGCAAGGTTACTCAAGATTCATAACGATTATGCTTTTTTGACTTCGAATCTAAGCATAAAGAAATACTCATTAAGAGTAGCATGAGATTAAGGAGTCATATCAAATCAAATAACATAGATAACTCATATTAAATAAAATTAATTGAGTTAGAAGAGACAAGTGAAGCATAGGATAAAAAGAAATAATAAGTTGGACAAGAATTGCATAATGGATAGAATTGCTCTTGAATGAGAAAATTCATAAAAATTTGCATCTTTCATAATTATTAACATTTAGTAAGAGGGTTTCCAGATTGTCTTGATTGACTATTCTAAGAAACACAAATTGATTTTATCACTAGGTTGAGACTTTATGGGCCTCAATATAATGCTTAAGAAAATTATAGAAAATAAATTATATCAAAAATTAAGATTTAGAAAATCTAGCAAAATTTGATTATTACCCAAACATTCTCTAGAAACCACCAACACTACAAGTCCAAGACAAAAAGAGAATGGTGGTAATTTAACATTTAGTAAGAGGGTTTCCAGATTGTCTTGATTGACTATTCTAAGAAACACAAATTGATTTTATCACTAGGTTGAGACTTTATGGGCCTCAATATAATGCTTAAGAAAATTATAGAAAATAAATTATATCAAAAATTAAGATTTAGAAAATCTAGCAAAATTTGATTATTACCCAAACATTCTCTAGAAACCACCAACACTACAAGTCCAAGACAAAAAGAGAATGGTGGTAATTTAACATTTAGTAAGAGGGTTTCCAGATTGTCTTGATTGACTATTCTAAGAAACACAAATTGATTTTATCACTAGGTTGAGACTTTATGGGCCTCAATATAATGCTTAAGAAAATTATAGAAAATAAATTATATCAAAAATTAAGATTTAGAAAATCTAGCAAAATTTGATTATTACCCAAACATTCTCTAGAAACCACCAACACTACAAGTCCAAGACAAAAAGAGAATGGTGGTAATTTAATGTCCATCCATTTATTCATTGAAGAGATACAATCTTACAAGTACATAGAGGTCAATGCAATTTCTAATAGAAAGATAAATACAAATTCTATGTTATCAGAATCAATATGAAAATTTCATGAACCTCCAAAATTTACTTAACAGTTAGATCTATATGTCATGAATATTCTATAATCTACAAAACTCACTTTGGAGATTATATAGCTGAGAAGTAATCATTTCTTTTGGTTCAGTCAAAATGCAATGTTGATAAGGAGTATAATGAACAATCTATGTTGCTTGATTTTTTCTAGTCTTCATGTAATTCAAATTCATATAGAACTTTTCTACAACTATATCTAAATTGATTCTCTTAAAATAAAAGTTCTTCAAATTTTGCAAGTGATAAGTGCACAAACAAATTATTTAAGTTAGTAACAAATAAAGAATGTATAGAGAAATGAGCAGTCTCAAGACTTTTGTGATAAGGGCATGCAAAGATTCATGTTATTGTGAATCTAATTGAATCAAGCCAATATATTGACTTTATGAGTGATGGCGATGAGAAAAGAGATTGTCGATTTTTTAGTAAGCTTTATAGAGCCTAATCTATTATCAATCTTTAAGTATGAATAATAATAATTTACTAGATAAGACCTGTAATTTGGAAGAAGGGCATGTGTATGTGATGATGGATGAAGAGAAGTACTATGCTAAGTTGGTTCACCAACGATTGAAATCTGACCATATCTATAAAGAAGTTAATTTCTTGTTAGATTGGTTAGGAGATGAAACAACCCACTCCATATGGTGATATAGAGAAAACATGTAGAAAGTTATTGATGATCATACTATGAATCTCTTTCGTCTTACCATACATGTCCTTGAAAGATTGAACTTCTTAAAAATAAATGAATTGAAGTTCTATAATGTAAATGAGCTTTGACTTAAGGAAGGTTATTCTTCCACCACTTATGCATAGTGTACAATCCTTGTTTTTGTTAGTGTAAACTTTTAAGTTTTCTATTGAGTCTAGTTTGTTGTAGTAGGGATGTCTGTATTTTTGTTTTGGGAATCATTATAATTGTACAGGGGTCATCCTTATGATTAGATGGGCATTTTTTTCTATTGAGCCATGAGGAAAGTAGCTTGTGGGCAAGCTAAGATAGAAACATGGTGAAGTTCATATCCTACCCAAAGTCTAAGCGAGACAATTAGTCAAACTTGATCAATGTGAGTAATTTGTAAGCCACTAGCCAAGGAAGTTCCCTTAACCAAAGTACCAGGCTTGGGACAATGCAGAATGCAATTTGGATCCATACAAGCCATTTCAAGATAGGCCTCAAGACTTGCACAAACTTTTAAAATTAGAAAAGTATGATAGAGAATTGATGAAGAAAGTCAAATGACAACTAATAGGTGGATCTAGAGAACATCTTGTAATTAAAAAGATTTTAGGAGAAGGATTTTAGGATATATGAAGAAGGATTAAAAGGATCCAAGAAAAATCCAAGTGAATCTCTAAAACCAAAGACATGGTGTTCCCTCATAGGTAGTCAAGCAATCATTTACCTCTAACCATTCACAAGTTATGAAGAGCTTAAGAAAATTTGCAAAGACTTAGACAAAATATTATAAAGATCAAGAGAATTTAGTGCCACACATTTGACAACTTATTATCGGAGGAAAAGTCTTCAGAAGGATCAATGGACTGGCTATGACATACTCATCTATGTTAAGATGGATAGCTCACATCACATGAGAAGATCAACGGTTCACAAAGATTGCTTAGAACCTAAATCATGATATATGATTCACATTGTAAGGCTATGGCTATATTGTAAACTCATAATTATAATGCTTAGTTTCAATACATTTCTTTTGGGCTTTGAGTTTTAGAGTTCTCAATAGAATTGGGTTGGGGTCCTCCTTAGACAGGCTAAAAACTCCTTTCTCCTAGATTGTGTTAGCCAAGGTTCACCCCCTTGAGTAGATTGGGTTAGGTGTAGTGAACAGATGACCTCGATTTGTGTGTACAGGTGCCATAACCAACACATGTCGAGAACAAAGACCTTTTGGAGAGAATAAAGTTGATCCTAAGGGTTATAACAACCTACAAATGTGGTAACTCATTGTAGTTTATAGTGGCACCATCCAATACAACAATATTCAGTGGCATCTTTAGGTAATGTTCAACATGGAGATGGTATTAAGTTACTAGTCACCAACAAGTAGTAGCTGACATTTATCTCAAGCAAAAGCAATAGCGAGGCAAGTAAACTGTAGCTCATAGATAATATTTACGATTCAATAGATTTGTTTTACTAAGGTAAGAAGAACAATGTGGTATCAATGTTTAACAAGTGATCTCAAGCAAGTGGTCATGTCTCTCTTTGAGACAAAAGCTAAAATTTCCCAATTTACTACAAGAGAGTTAGTAGGATAGCTCAGAGAAAATCATAACAGATATAGTGTAGATGGCATACTATACTAATATCTCTAATAAAAGTGAACCAAAGGCAAAAAGTGTTATCATTATTAAGAATATTGAGGAAAAAGTGGAAGAACCTTTAGATTAGAAACGTGAAGTTTGATGAAAAAATTATCTTGAGTTGGCTAGATTCATAAAGTTGGTTATCTTAGCTATAGGAAAATGGGAGTGTATTTTAAAAAATATGGCAAAACCTAAAATTACTAGTTCAACACATGTAAAGTAGAGGAAAGAGAACACAATAGTATCCTTATGACTACTTCAATTAATGTTGCCATGCATACGGAAAATATTTATGTATCTTGAATCTACCAATGATATTTGGGATAGCTATAACAACAACTTATTCTAAAAAGAGAAATATTCTCAGGAAAATGAAATCCTTGATAAAATCCAAAAAATGCAGACAAAGTCATTGATGAGACAATTCTTGTGGCTTGACATATCACAGAGATGGTGCCTGCTTAGCATACTCCAGGTCATCTACCAAACACTTAGAGAAGGGTAATTAGTGGCTGCAAGTAAAAACTCCAAAAGTACGGAAGAAGAAAGAATGGGTGGAAACTTCTACCCCACCCTTTTGAAGTTCTTCAACACGAACCATAAAGGAGGTAGAGGGAAGGCTTTCTCCTTGTAATAACTAGTATATGATACCTTTGGCACAAGAGGAAGGTTTCCCAACTTAGATATTCGTAGTGGCAGTTGATTCAAAAGGTGTCATAGGCTTCCACTTCAAAGCAGCATGTGTTGCACCATTTTAGCTTCCAGGTACGAGTAAAGTGGAGGAGATAAGCAAGGAGTTAGTAGCCTAAGGAATGATTTGTCCCTTGCCTGATTTTTTGATAAATGCCATCAAGCCTAAAAAGAAGAAAGCCATGCTAATGGTGACAAGCATATCCCGAGAGTTGACAGAAGCCTGTTTAGGAGTCAACCATTTGTGGTAACAGGGGAAGACAAACAAGACATGGAATTTTAGGTTTCTCAAGGTTTAGGATCCAAAAGGGACATCACTAAAGCCACTAGAGACCATGGGGTGCAGGATTGCCAAAGCCATAGTTCAGTGGGAATTGGGGAAGGGCAGGAAATGAGACCTTGCAGCAGGAAAAGGTACAAGAGCTGATTAAAAGTCTGCAGTCACAATTCTTCGTGAAGGGCCTCTTAGATGAGGGTGGAAAACCAACCTCTTAGATGGTGGAGTGATGATCTTTTATCAAGGGGTAACTCTAAATGTTTCCTTGTTTGCGATGGCGGATGATGAAAACGGTCTTTTTTTTATTATTAAGATGGATCTACCACTACTGGACTTCTTCATATGCTTACTGCTTATTGTACATGCCTTTGTACCCAGTTTGGATCGGCCTAATCCCATCTTGCTTATAAAAAAAAAAAGGTGATTGAATCCTGCTTCCTTGGGAGCTATTTCTAAGCTATGTATTAGTAGGATATGAAGATCATTATGATGCCAATCCTAGTCTATTGAAAACGTGGGTCTATCCAAATCCAAATACCAGACACTACTAATAAGTTTATGAGACGAGTTGCATGCAAGCACTTTGATTCTTTGTTTTTAAGCATACCATTCTCATTATACATGTGTTGTTATCATAAGAGAAATAAAATTCATCATACAAGCTGTGTATCAGCTATCAGGACAGCACTAGGTCCAATCCTGTGAATGGAGAAAACAAGTGGCAGGAGAGCTTTCACCATAGTGGGCCGACAAAGGTCGAGTTGGATTAGTCAAGGTCCTCCGGCGGTGGTTTAAACAACCAAAGGAAGTGCTGCACATGGGGCATACACGGCCCTCATCAAAACATCCGAAGCACTCACATGCATTTGCTTTTTCTTCTTTATTACACCAGGAGGCCAAAGCCTTAATCACAGGAACGCATGCATGCCCCGAGAATCCAACTAACCAGCTGCATTGTGGGAGACCGGGAGCCCTACCAAGTTGATTTGATGCATGAATCCAACTAACCATACACGGCCCTCTGGGTGCAAGAAGAGGACTTGAGTGAGGTCACCCATCCCAGAACGAGTCTTTCCCAAGAATGGTTAATGTTGATTTGATGCCCTACAGATTTGGCTATGGCTAATTTTACAATTGACTCCAAATATGAAACTGATATATCTGATCATGTAATTTCAAACCAAGCCAGATTCAGTATTTCTTGAACTCGACGACTCTCACCCCTTTGCTTTTCTAAATGTACTTACAATTCAAATCACGATATGATCAGAAACCATGAAAAAATGATGTGGACCATCCAGACCCTTTTAACATATGCACGATCTCATGATCTCGTTCCAAATATACATGCACAAAGGAAGCTATATTATGTACTGTATACTGAATGCTGTGTAGGTTGGTGGTTGGTCACATACAATATACTATGTGCAAGCAAGTGTGTGTGTGTGTGTGTCTTAATGGCACAATGATAAATCTTACAGGTTCCTTCATCTTCACATCATGATTGGTGTGTGGGGAGTGAATATCTTGTATATAGGCAAAGGGACGAAAGGAGCTTTCGGCAAAAGACACGTCACACCCAACCACTCATCACCATTCTTTTAATCCCATCCTTCTCCTTTTTTTTCTTCTAAATCCTCTCTTTTGCTTTCTCTCTCTCTCTCTCTCGCACTGTTCATGATCTGAACGCTAAACCATGTTGGCTGAGGCGTTCACACTAAAGAAAACACTTTTCTACTGTGAAACAGGAGCATGAGATTGGGTCATCAAAGAGTAAAGCGTCCCAACTATGAAAACAGCAGAGATCTGGTGAGATCCTATTCTGACATATATCCTGCAATTAGTGCCCTATTTCAGCATGTTTGGACTAGATCCAATCCAATCCGACTATATAGCTAGCACTCAGTTTGCTCATTAGAGAAGACCAAGTTTGCAGCCATTTTCATAGTTTTGCAGCAATGCAAGAGAATCAACGAATTGAAGTTATACCATTAAAATTCTTCATCGTTCCTCGGAGATATACCATGCGTAGTTTGATTTATACTGAATCCAGTATACGATCAGATTCACTCGAAACAACTTGTAACACGGTGAAATGAGCAGTCTCTCACAATAAGGCTGCATAATAGAGTGTCACCGTATCCATCCCCGGAGGCAGGCATGACAAATCAAAGATGTGCGGCCATTTTCATTAAAGGCATCCACACTGGCTGTGCTTTAACACACAAAAAAATGACATTGAATATCAAAACAAGAAGGTAAAGGAATGAAATACGAGGAAAAGGCGAGGAGGGAGACGCGTACTCACTTGTTTGTAGATGAGGTGGAGGTGGGCCCGTAGTGCAAATGATACAAACCTTGGATCAATGCACATTCTTTTAGTTTAAATTTGTGGCTTAAAGTGTAAGAAGAGGATATGAAAACATGAGCGCAAAGCCATGATCTATCTCGACCATCGGTTTTAATGATCCAAGTCCTACTTTTTTCAATGGACCACATTGGCTTGCCACATTTACATATTGATGAGGACATCGACTCTAATTCGTTGACTTTGAACTCGGGCACAAAACTAGGTTCAAATGACCTTAGCCCTTACGCAATTGTTGGCTCGTGTTCCAATAATACAATGAGATGAGTTGAAGGGCTCCAAATCCAAGACCCGTCTTACACCAGGATAGAACTCCACCTTTCGTAATTTAACGTGCCTTCATCCAATTAAAGTTGAAGTCATCCATTATTATTCTAGTGAAGAACTTGATGCGATTAAAGACACTCCCACACATTATGAAATTGTCAAAAGTCAAGTCTATGTAAATTGCATTACTTGGCTTAAATCCAAGTAGTCTCAATATGTCAAGTCAAACCCACATTTTTTCTTTATTTCTTGCCTATAATAAGGCTCATATTGGTGGTCACATATTTTTTTTGTTATTTTCAGTATCATAGATGTGTTTAGTAAGTTTTGTAGAAAGAAAACCATAAGTTGGTGGGCATTGAAAACTTTTCAAATCTCCAAGGCTAGGTTTCCTTGTACAAGGTATTGTCCAATAAGGCATCTCCAACCTATAAATACCCCCTTTGGGCTGGTGTTGGGGATATTTTGTTCAACCATTCTTGAGATAATAAAAGTCCTGTAGGTTTCAAGTAGGGTTCCTTCCCAAGGCCTTCTTGTCCCTTGTTCCTCTTATCTAAGTCTTGCGCGAGGCTTAGTGGCGAGTTGTTGGAGTGATCCTTATCATGAATTCGTAGCAAATTGCTTCAACAAACCTGATCTACATCTGTTTTGGTGCTTTCATTGAGATTCAAACTCAAGTCCAACAATAATTTTCTACATCTTATCGAATTTCAGAACCTATTTCTTCTTATTGGCTCATTCATTTGGGCTGAAATATTTTTTGCCATTTGAAGACATATTAGGTAACCTTCTGACAAATTTTCAACTCAATCGGAGTACTAGGTTAAAATCTGGAAGTGATTTCATAAAAACTGTTATTACAGTCTAAATTTACCTTATTTGATAAGTTTCTACTAGAACATCTAAAACTCTCATTCAACCCCTATTACGGGTTCTAACAAATGTCACCAATCACACTCACCCCATAACCATGATGAACCTTCAATTGAAGTTCCATGTGTCCTTACCTTTAATGAAGGTCAAATCCTAGCTCTTGAACCTCGAGCTGAAGTATTTCAACGCAAAATGCGTGGACTTAGTATCTCGAGGGCAACTTCACCCACTCCTATCCATCAAGGGCATTTTTCTCCATGCAAGGCCTTATTGAAACCTAAGGGAGAAGCACCCCCATTCCTTCCAGAAGATCGTCCACCTCCTAGACATGATTAAAATGAATTTCGACCGAAGATACCAAATCAATATTTCAAATGTGAAATCTCTCTAAAAGATTTCCTCAAGGCGCAAGTAGTGGCATTGGAGCTCATTGATTATGCCAATTTATGGTGGATAAGAACAGAGAAGATGTGATGGTGAACCCAAGATCTATACTTGGCGGATGATGAAGAGGGAGATGATGTGAAAATTCATGCTAGAATACTACCAACAAGAACTCTATCTATGTCTCCAAGGTCTTTGACAAGGATCCATGAGTGTTGATTATGTCAAGGACTTTGAAACCTTGATGATGAGATGCAACATATATGAGTCGAAAGATCAAACCATCACTCGGTTCTTCAATGGGTTGCGGCATGACATAGCCAATACCGTGGAACTCCAACCTTATGTATTCATTGATGACGTCTTTAAGCTGACCATTAAGGTGGAAATGCATCAAAGACAGTGTAATGCACATACTTCTCGCACTCAGTCTGCCCTTAAGCCAGTCTCTTCGGTCTCCACCAAACCAGCCCCTTCCAAGGAACCATCCTCCTTGGTACATGGTAAATGAAAAGAAAAGGTACTTATGCAATTGCCATAAATAAAATGCACGATATCAAGTGCTTCAAATGCCTTTGTGGTAACATCACCTCCCAATGCCCAAACAAGAAGGTGATGTTCTCACAAGATCTCATGAAGACGTGGAAAGTGAGGACGAATAGCAACCTTTAGCCCCGATGATGTTGAAGAGGCGAATGAAGAATATAAAGATGAAGGAAAACTCTTAGTAGTATGGTGGATCCTTAGCACCCACAAGATGCCAGATGAAGAACAAAAGGAGTGCATCTTCCACTTCTGATGTACAGTCCTTGGTAAAGTATGTTCTCTCATCATAGATGACAGAAGTTGTGTAAATGTTGCCTCTATGAAAATAGTAAGAAAATTCAACCTTATACTTATTCCTCATTCACATCCATATAAGCTTTAATGGTTGAGTAACAAGAGTGAAGTCAAGTGAACAACCAATTTAGAATTTATTTTTCTCTTGGTAAAAGCTATAAAGATGAAATCATTTATGATGTAATTCTGATGAAAGCTTCTCATTTACTCTTTGGTCGTTCGTGGTAATTTGATCGAAAAGCTAAACATAATGGTTTTTGAAATACTTATTCTTTCCACCACTAGGAAAAAAATATTGTCCTTATGCCTCTTATCCTTAAATACATCCATCTTCTAATTAGTCCTCCCAGCTCCAAAATTCCCTCCTCTACAGACCATAGCAACCCCAAAGAAAGCTTTTTCATTTCTCATTCTCAAGCCTTGAAAATTGTGTTGTACCACTACCCGTTTTTGTTCTTAATAGCCCAAGCAACCTTAGCCGACTCTACTATCCCCTTGCCTAAACCGGTCCAAGTATTACTTAATGAATTTGTAAATATTTTTGCTGAATAATTTCCTACTAGCCTTCCCCTTTTTCTAGGAATTAAACATCAAATTGATCTTATTCCTAGAGCTCCCTTATCTAATCAACCAATCTATCGTTACACCCCGAAGAAGCCAAGAACTATGATGGTAAGTTAATGAGCTCCTTCGCAAAGGAGTAGTGTGGGAGTTTGTGATGAACGCGACGCTAGTGCCCCATGCACGGACCACGCGCCACATGCACGCGCCATGCACCTGCGCCGCACGCAGGAGGAGCGCGTGCACCGACATTGGTGGAGCATCTCTTCGGCACATGGAGTTGTGTCATTGTATATACATGTATTGTGAGTCATGAGTCATGTATGTAGTATGTACGTGTGTGCGTGAGTCGAGTGTATTCGGCTCATGCATATCAAGTGTGCTTGGGTCATGTAATGTCTAGAGTGTCTGTGAGTCGGGTCACTAGACTAGACATGGGTTAGCCTAGCTAAGTAAGGTTAGTGCCTAACCTAGACTGGTAACCAAGGGGGAATATTCCTTGGAATATCCCTTGGTAAGGTATGGGTTAGTCCAGCCAGCCGAACTCTATAAATAGAGATCGGATGGGCTGTTGTGAGACATGAAGTGGAGTGTTAGTGATAGGGTCTTACTTGAAGAGTTAGGCGTGTAGTTCAGTTCAACAAGGGGCTGAACTGAATGTGTGAGTGTGCTCTTGAAAGGAGAGAGAGTCTCACACGATCTGGTTTAGTGTGAACCAAGATCAGCCATCCAAGAGTGACCATGAACCTCCCGTTGTCAAGCAGGTCCGGTGGTGTATGTTGTCCTGCGTCTGTAATTCAAGTGCAGTCAATGAAATAAAGCTTCTTACTTCCTCAACGAGTAAAGATCCCGTCTCTACATCAAGTGTGGGCTTCCATAGCTGATCTAACTCTCGAGTGAGTTAGATCATCACCTGGAGTAGAGAGTTTTCGTAGGGTGAGTGAAGAACAGTGACTGAACGGGCGAAACACGCACGAACATAAGCGGTTCTGCGCACAGTTGTGAGTTGAAAGTAGCAGGACATGTTGCTTTGCTATCACAGAGGTATGTTTCGAATTTTTTGAAAAATTCTGTGACAGAGTCCATGAGCCCTTATGCAATACCGACACTTTTGGTGCTAAAGAAGGATAGGACGATGTGAATGTGCGTGGACAAGAGAGCCATCAACAAGATTACCATCAAATATCGGTTTCCTATTCCTCGTCTTGATGACATATTGGATGAATTACATGTTGCTTCTATCTTTTCTAAGATTGACTTAAAAAGTGGGTATCATCAAATCTACATAAGAAGAGACGAATGAAAGACCATCTTCAAAACCAAGTCTGGTCTGTATGAGTAGCTTGTTATGTTGTTTGGTCTCACGAATGCTCCTAGCACCTTCATGAGTCTCATGAATCATATTTTTATGTCGATCAATGAAAAATTCATTGTGGCATACTTTGATGATATTCTTGTATATAATTAGGGTACTGAAGAGCACCTAGGAGTTGTGTTTTTGAAGTCCTACGGGAACAAAAGCTTTATGCCAACTTAAAGAAGTGTCATTTTTGTACTAATCATGTTGTATTTTTGGGTTTTATTATGTTCGCTCATTGAGTGGAGATGGACCCTGAGAAGATTTAAGTCATTTAAGAGTGACCAACTCCTACCAAGTTTAGTGATGTGCGTAGTTTTCATGGTCTGACATCCTTCTACCAACAAGGACTTCAGTACTACCACAGCCCCGCTCACTGATCTCATGAAGAAGAACGAAGGGTTCAATGAGGTTTTGCTGTCCGAAAGAGTTTCGAGACTATCAAGGAGTGCATGTGTTCAACACCTATCCTTGCTCTTTCCAATTTCAATAAGACATTTGAAGTGGAGTGTGATGCATCTGGAGTTGGAATTGGAGTTGTCCTCATGCAAGAAGGCGAAGTGGAGTGTGATGCATCTGGAGTTGGAATTGGAGTTGTCCTCATGCAAGAAGGCAAGCCTATTGCCTATTTTAGCAAGAAGTTGAAAGGTGTGTATTTGAATTATTCTACATATGATAAGGAATTTCATGCCTTGATTAGAGTACTCCATGTATGACAACATTACCTATTACCAAAAGAGTTTGTCGTCCACACTGATCATGAAGCACTTCGGTATATTCAAAGTCAAGGAAAGCTTGACAAGAGACATGCTAAATAGGTCGAATACATGGGAGTCTTTCCTTATGTTATAATGTATAAGAGAGGAAACACTAATACTATAGCCGATGCCCTTTCTCGGAGGTATACTTTGTTTTTAGTACTTAGTGCTAAACTTTTGTATTTCAAGTTTTGCAAGGAGCTCTATGCATAAGACCCAGATTTCACTCCCTACATAAATCATGAAAAGACAAGCATGGGTTACTTCAAGCAAGATGGCTTCCTTTTTTGCTATGGGAGTATACCTCATGGATCCATTCGAGAATTGCTTATTCTTGAGGCACATAGCAGAGGTCTTGTTGGTCAATTTGGAGAAAAAAAGACTCTAGAGACTAAGGAGCACTTTGTGCATAAGATCGTGTAGTGATGCATAGCATGTAAGAATGTCAAATGCCATGAGGCGACCATACATGACTTATACAAACCACTTCCCATTCTTAACAAGCCATGGGAGGACATTAGTATGGATTTCATCCTTGGGTTACCCCAAACCACCTATGGTAAAGATTATATCTTCGTTATCATTGATCAGTTCTCTAAGATGACACACTTCATAGCTTGTCGAAAGGCAGACGATGTAATGCATGTGGATGATCTCTTCTTTAAATTGGTCATTTGTCTTCATGGAGTACCGAGGAGTATTGTATCAGATCGAGATTCCAAGTTCTTTAGCTACTTTTGGAAGACCCTTTGGAAGTGCCTTGGGACCAAACTGCTATTTAGCACTACTTGCCACCTACAAACTGATGAAAAACCGAGGTTGTGAACTGTACACTTGCTTTTCTTCTTTGTGTCATGCTTCCCAAGAACATGAAGACATGAAAGGAGCTTTTTGCATGAGTAAAATTTGCATACAACTATTCGGTTCATAGTACTATTGGTCGTACTCCTTTTCAAGTTGCCTATGAGGTAAATCCACACACTCCTCTTAATTTGATTTCTTTGTCTACTAATAAGCATGTCAATGATGATACAAATAAGTTAGTATAAAGAATACAACATTTACATGCTAAGATTAGGCAAAACATCAAGGTGAGATATACACAAATTGAGAAGGCCAATCAGAATCACAAGCATATTGACTTCAACCCCGATGACCTCATATGGGTCTACTTATAGAAGGAGCGGTTTCTCCGCAAACACACTTCAAAGCTCATGCTTAGAGTCGATGGACATTCAAGATGCTTGCCAAGATCAATGGTAATGCATACATGTTGGAGCTGCCATCTCACTATGGAAATATCTCACCAACCTTCAATATACGTGACTTATCTTTATATTTAGAGGACACTATGGACTAGGTGCTTTTATCCCCGAATCCTTTCGAATGAGGAGAAAATGATGATGACATCAACTCTAATTTGTTGACTTTGAACCCGAACACCAAACTAGGTTCAAATGACTTTCGCCCGAATGCAACCATTAGCTCATGTTTCAATAATACAATGGGACGAGTTGAATGACCCATGACTAGATCTAAGACCCATCTCATACCAAGATGTAACTCCACCTTCCGCGATTTAACTTGTCTTCATCGAATTGAAGTTGAAGCCATCTATTACTATTCTGGTGAATAACTTGATGCAATTGAAGACACTCTCACACATTCTTAAATTGTCAAGAGTCAAGTATATGTAAATTGCATTACTTAGCTTAAACCCAAGTAGTCTCAATATGTCAAGTCAAACCCACATGTTTTCTTTATTTCTTGCCTATAATAAGGTCCACATTGCTGGTTAGATATTTTTTTTGTTATTTCCAGTATCAGGGATGAGTTTAGTAAGTTTTGTAGAAAGGAAACCATAGGTGGTGGGCATTGGAAACTTTTTAAATCTCCAAGGTTAGATTTCCTTGTACAAGGAATGTCCAACAAAGCCTCTCCGACCTTATAAATACTTCCTTTGGGCTTGTGTTGAAGGACATCTTATTCAACTATTCTTGAGATAATAAAAGTGCTACAAGTTTCAAGTAGGGTTCCTTCCCAAAGCCTTCTTGTCTCTTGTTCCTCTTATCTAAGTTTTGTGTGAGGCTTAATGGCGAGTTGTTGGTATGATCCTTAGTGTGGATTTGTGGTGGATTGCTTCAACAAACTCAACGCACATCACACATGCTGATTACATCTTGAGCATGAGTATGTCAGCCTTTAAGATTACATCTGCAAGAGATCAGACTTCTCCACCACCTCTCTTGCTCCCCTGTGCACGCGTGCACACACACACACACACACACACACATATATATATATATATATAATAACTGATATATAATAGCGAAACAATGTTTTTGGCTGTACTGGTTTCACTCATCTCGCATGTGTGACTTAGATTGGATGTTTATTGTTAGGGATAGATCTATACATTTCATGAGAGGATTGACGGTATTTTTTTTCTTTGAATCTACCAACTTGCTTGATTTGTTCTCATTTGTCTTTTCCCCAATCGACACCCTTTTTGTAGAATAAATAAACTTTAAGTATGTTGATATGTTTAATTAAATTAAAAAAAGTATATTGATATATATGTTAAGGGGACCTAGTGAGTGGAAGTTACACAACAGGTCAAGATATATACATGCTATTATTGGAAGCGTTCCCAATGGCAGTTCGTCGAAGTTATAATCCACAAAAAGGGAATCAATCAGTGCCGATCAATATAGAAGTCGACCTCCATCCCGTGATCAAATCTGCTATTTCCCATCATTCTAGTTTGAAACAAAGTATCAATAAGATATCGAAGGTTTGTCCAACACTAATTGGGTAATCATCATCATAATCCATCTTGGGTCGTATTAGCAACTTAACTGATCTAGAAAACAAAGATTATGAAAGATATACTCGGAGTTTTTTCTCTCTCTCTCTCTCTTAATTTTTGTTCTTAGGGATTGGTCAATTCCTCTCCGGTGCCCCTTCTAAGTTGTAGCTCCTCCTCCACTGTATTTCAGTATTAACATGAAATGTGAACTTCTTTAGACTTGGACACACTAACTAAGGCTACCGCTCCCTCTTCCTCATGAGCTGACCTGTATTCAAGAAAAGTAACAATTTATTTCCTTGAACAAGCTTTACCCTAGCGTTTCTTACAACTGAGCAGGCTATTGTGTTCAACACGATTGAATCTAAATGTGAACAATATATATATATATATACTTTATTCAGGTTGAGGTAGGTTTGGAACGGTTAGAGGGGCCCACAGGGTCCCTTTGTGTAGGCTCGTGAACTTGTCAGTTGGATAGCAGACAAAAGCAGAGAATTTTCTTCTTATGATCTTGTCCCTCGCTAGCTCGTGGGGCTTCCACAAAACGTTGTGTGAGAATCTACAAAAGGAAAAGTGACAACCTCGAGGGCATAACCTTACACCTATTCTCTTTCTCTCTCTCTATGTTAAATATTCGTGGTGCACACTGGATGCCCTTTTTCTCATTTGCTCCCTCCATCTTACGTCTGACACACTCCCTTATATATATATAAAGAATGCTAACATCTCCTCAAATGACATATTTTAAAATTAGTCATTCAATGATAAAAATTGATGCAATAGAAGCAAAAAATACATTATATTTACCTTTACATTATTATAGTATAAAATCATTTATTACTTTTATTTTCATCAACTTCAATCATCTACTGCTTTTAATTCGGTGATCATGATTTAAGAATATATAATTTAAGAATATCTTTACTTCTTATATGTATACAATATAGTAGTAAAATTTGAAAAAAAATTCAGTTACTTTATATTTAATACAAATGAGGTAAATATAATATACAAAAGTATAATGATATTTTATAATTTAAATTTTTATGATTGATTTTAAAGATCAAACTATGAGAATGTTTTTGCAATACTATGCACCGAAAAATATTTTGTATTTCAGGATATATATATACATGACGAACGACATTCATCAAAGTTCTGTTACGGTTTTCATTGTTCAAAATCGGGACAAACATGTGAAATATAACCTCATTATTGTGATGAGATATACATGTTCTTCGGAAAAGGAATGTCTGAGTATTATGGTACGTAGCCATTTTTCCAAATAGAAAAGCAGTCACAAGCAATCAAGAACGAGTCCGCACGCATGAACGCTGCCATCCTGTCTTTATAAAGCTCTCTCTCTCTCTTGCTTATTGGCTAGCAGCCAAATGTCGCCTATCACTCTTCCCCCTGGTTTTCGTTTCCATCCAACAGATGAAGAGTTGGTCGCTTACTATCTTGACAGGAAAATCCATGGCCTCTCCATCGACCTCGAAATCATTCCCGAGGTTGATCTCTACAAGTGTGAGCCCTGGGATCTACCTGGTAAGGCATTACTCTCTCTCTCTCTTGCATTAAGTTCTCTTCCAAATGAATTAAGGGTTTTGTACTTTAGTTTTCTCTATGCGTTGTTAACATATTGACTTAATTTCCGAATTCTTTGTAAAGCTGTAAAGCAATCATCAGCGAGTGCATCTCCAAAGATGAAGAGTCGTAAAGATGCTCCAGCTCGAAACATAAGTTTTATGTAAATGTCATTTTTTTTTTTTGAGATGATCAACATCAATTGGACACCAAATTTTGCTTTTCGTTCACTAAAATTAACCGTCATCCTATAAGTGAACACGAACTAATCTGGCTTTGGTTATTATTGTCTATCGCATTCGTTTCTACCTCCGAAATGTTCCTTTATAGTGTAGAAGAGGATGCCAACTTCGTCAATTTGAGTATGAATGTGGAGATATCATTAAACTTGTCTCGTATGCTCTTAAAAGAGCACACCCAAAAGTCTTTCCATTGAGATAATTATCGAATTATTCCCTTTGCTCTCTGCAAAAGTGGGTTTAAATGTAACGTTGCCAAGCCAAGTTGACAAAATATCGATTATCAATTCGATCAGAGACAATGACAAAATTCTGTTGGGTTTGAACTTTAGGCTAAAACGTGAGGTAAACCAAACTTGCGTTTATGTAGCCACTCAATCCCAATTAGTTTCAGAAACGTTCGCAGCTGGCTTTGCTTTGATTCTGGAGAATGAACTCTCAATTGATGCATATGAATAGATTCACTATCCAAATTCTTCGCTTGAATCTGTTACCTGTATCCTGCAAACTTCCTCGTCATTTCTCTTCAAGTGTTGTGGTTTTCATAAGAAAATCTACAAAACCGCCATCTCTAATATTATTTTGACGTGTTGTTATGTGTTTTTACAGAAAAACAGACTCATGTATGCCATATACATTCCCGAACAGTGAAGTACATTGGTAACTGAAATAAGAAAATCGCCAAAAAAATTTGACACTAATAAAAGATCCGCAGCAAATTAAATTGTCACATCCGGGCCCCGCCGGGCCCGTGCATGCTGTCCAGCTTATCATGACCCCAAGGACAAACATTTTTCTTGTTAAATTTCTCAATACCCATATTTTGTGTTTTGAGTCTTTCGTTTAGTTTTATGATGGAATCTGTTTCTTACTGCTGTAGACAAGTCCTTCTTGCCTGGAAAAGATCTAGAATGGTTCTTTTTCAGCCCGAGGGATCGAAAGTATCCAAATGGTTCGAGGACGAACCGGGCTACGAAGGCCGGATACTGGAAAGCCACTGGCAAGGATCGGAAGGTTGTCTGTCAATGCTTTCCCCATACATGTGCAACCTCAACTGGCATGAAGAAGACATTGGTGTATTACAAAGGCCGGGCTCCGCACGGTATTCGCACCGATTGGGTAATGCACGAGTATCGCCTCATAGACAACCAGTGCCATATTAGCTCCAGCCTGCAGGTAAGTTACATTCTAATCTAAAAATTGTAATATATCTGCGACCCGGCCGGATGCATTTGGATGTATAAATAAAACAATTTGTTTCAAACAAGCACGCCTTCTAGGATCCACATGAGCACACATTTATGTTTACTAAAGGAGCACAGCTGGTAAAAGAGCGGAACCAGCCAAACAGTATTCATGGTTGTCAAGTAACGATAGCTTCTTGTTACGCTCTTTTTCTCATCCCAGATGAGCCAAGCATCCCCCATACATTAGGAATCGAGTTAAAAAACTTCATTTTATAATTTTCTTGAAAAATTAAAGATGTGTCGGGTTACTTATATTATCCCATTCAGTTAGCCTAGTTTTCTAGCATATATGTAATAAAGTTCCATGTACTTAAGTAAACAAGCTCATTACGAGCTGAACTCAACCAAACATGCATGATTCGTTTCCAGCTCGTGTGGCTTAACATGTCGGGTCATGTTTGGTTCATTTTGTCCGTGAACCAAACTCACATGCAATTCAGCTCATTTGTCTGCACTATTTTAGGCAGATTTTGTATACTTATTTTCAAAATATTACCTTTATTAAGTATTTTATCTTGAAAAAAATTCCTCAGGTGGTATGATGTTTTATGCTAATATCAATATATTGGTGATGATTATCCAGGAATCGTATGCACTATGTAAAATTTTTAAGAAGAGCGAATTGAATCCTAAAGCGGAAGAGCAGCAAGGGGAGATTAGTTTGGAAGAAGAATCTTGCTGGATTGCAGATGACTATTTGATGGAAAATTCTTTTGGTGGAGCCAGGAACAAGGAGGATTCACCACTATTAAACCAAACCCCTGAGAAAAGTTTTCCACTGAAACTCTTAGCTGATGCCCTTTCATCAGAAAATACCAAGGCAACGCTCGGGATATATGATAAAGAATCTTCGTTTGTGGTAGATGAAGCAACCAGTGGCTCTACCGACCTAAGAAACTCCCTATTGCATCAAGAAGAGGTATCGGCAATTAATGCAGTTTTGAGCAGATGCATGTTATCTGCTTCATTACCATACAAAATAGTTGCATTTCAAAACATCACTGTAGGATATTGAGTGGTCTTGGGTTTGGCTAGGCTGGTATCCTCCTGTTCATAGCTCATTATGGTTCGAGGGGAGGTTAAAAACCAGCTGAGTTAGATGAAATGAGTATATACATACACATATGTGTTTATATATATGCATGCAAGTGGTTCGTTTTTGTTTTGAGAAGTACGTATTTATCTATGTATATATTTATGTATACATGCATGCATATATATATATATATATATATATATATATATATATATATATATATATATATATATATATATATATATATATATATATATATATATATATATATATATATATATATATATATATATATATATATATATATATATATATACACACACACAAATAATGCAAATTCTCTCTCTTCACGGCTGCTTTAGTCATGTTTTTTTCCTTTTTGCATAAATGAAATCAAGTACATTGAAGTCCTGGGTCGCGGGGGTGCATTGATTGCTAACTTTATGCATGGATTTTTCAGTCTAAGGATGTGATGCAATGTACGAGACGAAAAGGAGAAGAGTTTTACTACCCGCCACTTGAGATAGAAGACTTCCCTCACATGGATGCATTGGAGTGGATCAAACGACCAGTTGCCTCGAGGGACACAGAGGAATACATTCTAGAAGAAAAGGGCGGGAACGAGTCAAGAATATTGGAGGAGATCTTGCATCTTGCATCAAGTGATCATATTCCATCAGTACGTCAGGGAACCACCCAATCGAATTTCCCATGCTTGTGGGACTACGTTGGGTATTCTTTCATGGAAAAGACCAATTATCCTAACCAAGAACTTCAGCACAAAATTCATATGTAGAAAGCCACGCGTGTGCAAAAGGCATCTTACATGTCAAAAATCAACATGATGGATATGCATGTATGTGCGTGTGTGTGGAGAGAGAGAGAGAGAGAGAGAGAGAGAGAGAGAGAGAGAGAGAGAGAGAGAGAGAGAGAGAGAGGATCATCTAGTAGTGTCTGCAAAGTTAAATGATCCATAAGTGTAAGATATGATTAATCGTTGGCTTCGTTGAGGTTACAGGATTTAATTGTGAGCTGATAAGAAATCCCATCAAGTGTATAAATCCAACTGAATACTAAATTGCCAACGTTCTACTGGAAATACTTCGTTTAATTGGATGTCTTTTACTATAAATCCAATGGAATTTTAAATTAACACCAATTTTGTATAAAAATCATCAGCAATCTGCTAACTGTTCAAATTCTTATTCAGTACATTGCTGTTAACGAAGACACTGAAGTCTTTGTGAAGAAAGGCCACCGTCTCTATGCATTAAGACATCTACGTGGAAGCTAACGAGAACTTGAGTTAGAATGTGGTCAAAGGTAGCCACGTCAATTGTCCAAGAACCTCTAGCAATTTCCTTATTTGACGATTGTCGTCCAGGAACGACTCAATTCAAATTGGCACACAAGAGCCTACTGACTGAACTGGTGAAATGCAGGTCATCCAGAAAACATCGACCTCTATCTTCAGCGGGTTCAAACAAGTCTTAAGCAATTGTGGGATTTGAGAATCCAATGAGCGTATCCGAGTTGTATGCCATCAACAATGACAAGACAACTGGCATGGATCTTGATGGGTGCTGATTCGACTCGGGATATCATAAACAGGATGAATGAAGAAAAACATATATATATTATTGAGGAGTAGAAAATTTATAGGTTACTACAGGCTAACAATGAAAACCCTAGAGACTATAGCTAAGCCTACCACTAAAACTAAGGAAACCTGAAGCAGAATTAAGGAAATGATTGTTGAAATGATTAATCGATCCATTGTTTGTTCTTCTGTTCTCCCCTTTATAAAGTGTCGGGCACGATTCCAAAAGAACCTCTTTGTGTTCTTATCAGTTTCTGATTTGAAGTCATTTCTGTGCTTTAATTTCTCTGCCCCACTTCTGTCATCTTAATTGATTGATCATGAGTATGTGGTATGTTTTCTGTCATTGCTCTGTTATGAAGTTTCTTGGGTTTCTTCTTGGTGGATGTAATACCCTAATGATTTTTGGTGCTTTTCCCCTAAGATTGATATCCAAATTCTTCTCAAGAGAGGAGTCCTACTATACTTCATTGATATTTCAGCAAAAAAATCCATTGCTTGATGTTAGGCAATTCTTATACACAAATACATCATCTAGTGACATAAAACTTCAAGTTGTCACTATTGTTGCTATTGAGTTTTACCCACCAATGTAGAATTTTAGAGGGAAACGTTTTGGGACGTATGCCAACACTTATGTTGTCACAAATATTTCAACTTTTTAATCAACTAGTGACAAGATAGTCTTTTATCATCCTAGTGACAATCTTTACTTTGTGAATAAGAAATTGCCATTAAAACAGATTTTCTTGTAGTAAAAAATGATTATTGGTAGAATGAATTGTTGAAAGTACATGTGATAAACTAGTGTCACTAATATCTAGGTCAATCATTTCAACAACAAGTTTGTTTTATGCAACACAAAGGAGCAAGAAAAGACCAACACTGTATACATGAACATTATAAAGACTTTTCCTCTGAATGAGCTCCCTTCTCGTCTTTTTTCAAATTTAAGGCAAATCCTTTTTTGCTCCAGTTTATCTGAAGTATAGGACCCATCCAAAATGGTATATTTGAAACCTATGGCCTCTTTAGGCATCTATATTCCTATATAATCAAGGTCTAAAAATACCAAAGGTTTATTGAGAATCATAGCGATAACAATGCCCAAATGTCTCTGTAAGCAAAGATGACACCATATAAAAGCAGAAAAACAAGATGATCTCAATTGCTATAGGTACAAAATTATGTATCATAAGAACCTAGAAAAAAAAGAAATTTGCGTGAAAGAAGCAATGTTGCAGAAACTCCTTTCTTTAGAAGGAAAACCATGTAACTGGTAATATGGTGAAACATTTCGTTCCACATCCTTGACTTGTATATCAACATATTAGGATCTCAATATTTTAAAAGTTTTATCATACAATAGGATATCAAAATTGTACTATGCAAATATGATTTTCCTCTTCTTAATGGTTGCTTGATTGGTAAACAACTGGTATTTAGATCATCTTATTTTAACCATTTAATGTGTGGTTTGTGATGCCATATAGTCATTTTCTTATAAAGTAACTAGAATAATTCTATGGAAAAATACTTTTGATCTTTTGACATTATTTATGTTTTGTCCCTCGGTAAGATTTTCTCTCTTTTCAAATTTTTGACTGTGAATCCTCAAACGGCCCAAAAAAAACTATAATCCATTCAATTAATCTCTCCTCACTCTAGTGTATTTTGACAATGTCTTCTAAATTGTTTGGGCTCTACCCAATTAGCTTCAACTACTTCAACAAACTCTTTATCATCCAACCACAATTTTTTGAATATCTATAATTCATACCTATATCTTTATACTATTTACATCATTAATAGGTTTCATATATAATATATCGGTAAGTGACAGGAGTCCGTCTAGATCTAATGTACAATCTATCCTATAAATCTATTCATTCATGTACATTTTATGTATCTAATCTAATGTTAGTCTATGTATATTTTTCACAAAAGAAACCTAAATAATTTAAGTTGTATACTCCATTTGGTTATTAGATCTCATCTCTCCTCTCTTCTCACTATTGAGGATTTCATTGAGATTCTCATACAATACAGGATTTTTTATTGTAAGCTAAAGCTTTGAGTAACCTCCAAGATTTAGCTCTATATGCCACGATCAGGCATCCATTCATCTCCACTCTTATGTTACACTACTTTTATTTATCAAGAAATCATTATATACTTTATGTCTAACAATTTCATCCAAAGAATGCCCAAGCCACCTCTTCTATCATCATGACCCACCCCCAAGCCTTGTCTCATTTAACTAACTTCTACTTCTTAGTTTTGTTTAAGAATATTACTTCACAATTGTGTCTCTTCATTAGGAGGCATAGAATCAACATTGAACGTGAGTTATTGAGCCTATGGCAATTCCAAACCTATATCTTTATGATCCTACTGGGGCAACTGAGTTGATCCTGTCATGATTATCTAGTACATTCCTCTTCACTTATCCTCCCATTTTTCTATATCACTAACTCTTCACCTTAATTCTTCTTTTCTTCTTATTCCAATATGACCTATAAACTTCTCCTTCTCATTAGTTTACTACCATTATCTTCACATATGATTACTTCTTCTTTTGTTTCGACTTCAATATGAACTCCAAAATTCTTAACTTCCAAAATCGCTATCTCCTCACTTGATTTGCCTTCATCTTACTCTTCTATCTCCTATCCTTCTTCTGTGCCTTGCATCTTACTTGACATACCTTCTTACATTTGTTGCTTCCTTCTCAATTGTTGGCTCATCCTTTTCTTGTTATAGGTCTAGCTAGATTGATGGCTTCACATGTAGAGCTTGATTATTTAATTAATCTCATCAAGCAGGCCTTGTAAATTGTTTTCCTCTCTATCCTAACTGATGTATTTGTTTTCCCCCTCCTACATATTATAATTAGTTATTATCAAACCTCAACCAATCCCCATATTAGAACCATCAATGTTGTTCATAATCCTCTAGATAGCAACCTCCTTAATGTGTCACAACTTACTACATTTAAAACAAAATTTTAGAAGCCTCTCATATTAACTGAAGAACCATTGAGGTTCTTTGTCTGAAAAGAGCCGAAGCATAACTTTTGATCATAGAGATTTTGTGATGTTTAATAGAGCTCATATTCATAACTGATTCCCGCTGACTATTCCATTCTAATCAATATCCACATTAAGAAAAGAGCCAAGTCCTTCCACAATTTATTTGCCAAACATTTTCATCACTGCATCAATGACCAAATCCTAAACTCAATCTAGAAAGATGAGTGGGTGAATGCGACTTTAGATGGCCAAGATTTTTCATCGTAGTCATTGATTACGAATAGGCTTTCATGAAAATCCATGGTCAACCCCATATCACCTAATGATTATCTCATTTACTTTCTTGAACATTAGCATGTTCTCACCTACCTTCTTGAGTTCAACGCTCCTAATCAACCTCTATATTTTTTCTCTTGTTTTGCTCGTAGCCATATGATTGTATAATCTTGTTGTGATCAGACTACTAACGTCTCTATTTATCTTCCTCTCTTGACCCTTTTTCCTTCTTTATACTAGTTCTGATGGGATTGCTTTCTTTTCGCATGATATACTATTCTTCCACCATCTAAGCAAATCTTGTTTTATTTTCCAATCAAATCCTATCCTAATGGCTCACCATAGAACTTTCAGGAAAGACAAGATCAAATTCCTAAAGTTTTGCAATACAATCTTCTTCAATCTTCCTTTCTTTAAAAGAATATTATCAATGCTTACACATTTTCTTATTATTAAGAGATCAAAAAGTTCAGAAGATCATCCTATTACCTTTTAAAAGCCAAAAATTTTCATCCTTCATCTTCTTTATTGTTTGATGAAATGAAATAAAACCTAAACAATAAGGAAGATGAAGGATGAAAGTTTTTGGGCTTCTATTGTAAGGGCTATTTTGGCTATTGGCATAAACTAATCCATTGGTTGGAGAAAACCATAATGAGTTATAACATATTCCTACTATTCAGCAGTCCTAACAAAACTACATACCAATTGGAAATGCTTTAGAGATCGATTCTAACTGTTCACATCTTATTTAACAATAGAATAACTTAAGTAAAACAACTAGAATATGTAGTTACCAATTCTGACTATTCTCATCTCATTTAACAACCAACATATGTGTCTCCTACGTAGAAGAAATATTTATCCTCTTTCTTTCTCTCTACCATGCTCATCCTCGAACTTCTCTCTCTTAGACTTTTCTTATTTCTCTCTCTCCGTAGAATCGATTTGGCCTGCCAATTTTCTCTCTTGTTGTTGCTCCCACCATGGTTTCCACCGGTATCAATAGAGTTCCTTCTTCCTCTTTTATCAGTAGATTTATTGTAGGTATACTCATTTATTTTGATTTGATGTATATTATTTGATGAATCATTTGTTGAATGACTTTATTTCATGCTTATGCCATGTTTGAATTATTTATATGTGTATTGTTTCATGTATGTCACTTTTGATCTTCTCATTGATGTAATTATTTTTCCATTTTATTAAATTTTTTTATTTGCATATGCTTTTTTTATTTCATAGCTTTGTTTGATTAGATTTCATGATGAATATGTCCACCTGAATGCTTTTGCTAATTTCTGTCTATGCTTATATTCTTCATGTTGCCTTAGATCGATTATTGTTTATATATTATAATACTTTTAAGTTAAGCATAAAAAAGCTAATTTTCTTCTAAATAATATATCTAATACCATATATCCTTTGATTGTCCGTAATGGTTGCGAATGGAGTACATATGATATCTTACATGATTCTCCTTTTCTAGTTATATAATTAGTTAAAAAATAAAGCAAAATTTATCTAACATCATTATCCTAATCTCTTATATAAAAAATTAATATATTAAATTATAAAGTCTATTATTTGTGATTGCATTAATAAGTATTGATTTAATATTTTGTCATACTCAATTTCTTATGATTGTATTAATATCATAGGTCATCATGGATGTTTATTATTTGTCATATAGAAGTTGGATTTATAGGCTCACAACGAAGCTGCTATGATAAGGATGTGAAAAGTATTTTACTACCGTCATTTGTGGTATGTATGTATAAGATTTCTAATAACGCTATTGATGACTTGTTAGAAGTATTTAAGGGCATGACCTCGTAAGGTTATATGGTTATTGAATGTTGATATGATGCTAAGAAGTTGCTAACGGATTTTGGTTTGGACTACATCTATTTTAAATAGATGCATGTCGTAATGATTGTGTCTTATAGAGAGGTAAACATGAGCATGCAGATAGATGCTCTAACCCAACAATCAGTATATGATGTGGAAGGAGAATGTGCCTTTCAAGATAGTCTCATAGTTTCTACTAGTATGAAGACCTAAGAGGTTGTTAGATCAAGCATGATGACGGAATTCATAAGTTGGTATGTTACAATATTAAGAGATGCTTTCGATAAGCTGAGTTATCCTAAAGATTCTAAAGCATAGAAACACTTTGATGAGGTACATCTATTGTTTGCATCAGAGCGCTAAAATGTGCGACTTGGCCTTGCAAGTGATGGGTTTAGTCTATTCAAAATTTCACCTCAAAGTAGTTAGAGTTGTTGGTCAGTCGTACTAGTGTCATATAATTTACTTACTTATATGGCTATAAAATAATTATTTATCATAATACCCTTACTTATGGATGAGTCAAAGTCACCGGTGCATAATATTGATCCATATCTCTAACCATTAACAGATGAATTAAAAGTATTGTTTTATGATAGAGTTTTGACATATGATTAAAATAAACAAGAAATGTTTTCAATATGTATAGTTGTGATGTAGACAATTAATAACTTTCCTGCTTGTAGCATGTTGCCAGGATGAAAGACTATGGGTTATACAACTTTATGAATATTGATTACATTTATTTTCTATGTGCCAATATATATATATGAGACATTATCATTTTCTACTTATGGCACATACTTAGTAAAACAATACGTTATCATTTAATAAGAAATAATACGAAGAGGCTCCAATTCCATTTAAATGATGAAGATATTTTATGACAATGAAAGGTCATGAAAACATTGTATTTGAGAAAGCATCCCATACAAAAGATAGATAGTATCATCCTTGTTGGGTAAAAGAAAAAGAATACTCTTTTTTAGCTTCTCTATAAGAAGACGGTATTGGTTTGCCATAATCTTTATAATATAAATTCATGAATGAACATAGAGGAATTAGAGTTAATGAGTGCATTACATGCAAATGTCACTAATATTCAAACTGATATAGTGATCTTACAATATGCTTCTTACCACTTGAAAAAAGATGAAAAGATAGATTTCTTAGTATTTTGCTGTACAATGGATAACTCAATGGGTTTTCATCAAATATATCTAAAAACATATGAGTATGTGAGTATAAGATTATTGGGTTGAAAGGTAATGATTATCATATTTTGATACAATATCTCATTCCAATAGCTATACATAAGAACACACTAAAATAAGAGACAATTGTCATAAATGAGTTGTATATGTTTTTTTGTGAATTGAGATCAAGGACAATTGATATTCAAAGGATAAATGCATTAGAAGATACTATTCCTAAATCTTTGCATAATTGAAGATGATATTTCCTCAGATTTTTTTTATATCATGATACACTTAGCCTTCTATTTACCAAGAGTGGTATGACTTGTTGGGCTAATACATTATCGATGGGTGTCTCCTATAAAGAAGTTCTTATTTACATTAAAGAACTATGTTTATAATAACAGTCACATCAAAAGATCTATTTCTAAAAGGTATGTTATAAAAGAGATGACATATTTTTATACACCATATTTGAATGATTAAATTGTGACAAAAGTGAATAAGCCACTGAGATTTGAAAAAAACCCAATTGATAAAGCATTGGTTGGCATATTAAGTGTTGATGAAATAAAGACATCATGTAGATTCATCCTTTTTATGACAAATTTATATTATAAGTGCACTAAAATGAGATTTTTAAACAATACTTTCCTATCAATATGTTCATTGATTAATTTCTATTTATAGGATCTATAATACAATCTTGTAGAGTCAATATCCTAATGACACTACAAATATACTTCAACAAAAAGTTACACCAAGGTTTGTTAATTGGTTAGAGGATTATGTAAATATATTTTGTATCTTTCTATGATTTGGTAATTTATTTAAATATAATTTGTAATCATCACTTATATATGTATATATTGTATGCAATTGTATGTACCAATGATGTTCGTGAGGATATTTATTTGGTATGGGACCTTCAAATTTTTGGCATTCTCAAGGTATTCATGCAATTGCCTAGAAAAACTATATATTTATATATAATCTAACATTGTGCAATTTATTATCACTATAGGTCAAATTTGATTTTGTAGAATACACAAAAAGACTTGAAGTTTTAAGTGACATGGTTAAAAAGTTTGTAAAAAGTATTTACAAAAAAGCATACAAGATTTTTGAAATGGTATAAATTCAAATATTAGAAGCCATACATCACATCTTCATGTTAAATTCAAATATTAGAAGCCATACATCACATCTTCATGTTGTCCTCCAAAATATTAGAAGCCAAACATCACATCATCATACAAGATTTACATGCTAGATAAAACATGTTTATTAATGCTTTAAAATAAGTATATATGTGTTGGCTTGTAAAATCATCTTTAAAATGCTTTGATGACTATATGGGTGCAGGCATGAGTGTATTTGTGTGTGAGTAAACCACTTAATGGGTATAGATCTATCTTTTACAACAATATGGGACATTGATAGATTATAGATGAACACATATATTAGTGTTAGCTCGTTGGTTGTCATTGTAGGTGAGTGAAATATTACCGGTATGAATTTACTTTTTATAACAGTGTATGATATTAGTGAATTGTAGATAGACGTATTAGATAATATTAACTCATATATGTGTTGAGTTGTGTTGGCTACTTCATTGGTTGGGATGAAAGTGAAACTAGTCAACGAGAGTATATAGTTTATGTATAATAGAATGGATTTAATACTTGATTTGAATGTGTGATTTTGATATGGATATGTTATTTTGACATAATTGGATATATGTGAGTGTTATGTTGATCTTGTGAGATGACAAAGTGGATGTCATTGTGGATATGGGATGTGATTTTGGAGTTATTGTTGTGATTATATGATTGAATGCATGACTCTATTAGTAGGCTATCCAGATACTTTTGCCCCACGAACCTGAGGGGTTGGACTTGGTGGGCCCTTGTGAGACACAAGGATCATGTGCCCGACATGTTGAGGGTGTCGTCGGAGGTCAAATTTTATTTTAAATATTTTCAAGGTATAGCCAACAAAGACATTGAGCACATGGGACGTTAAAGTAGTATCCTGTCTTCCACTGTTAGATGGTAGTTGTTGATAGGCTCCGTGTAGTTTTGAATTTCTTTCTGTTGTATCATTGACTTATTGAATTTTAAACTATATATAAATAAATATACTTTTGACGTGTCTTTGATTTTATGCTTCATGCCACCTTTGGATTTGTTAACGGTTCACGGTATCAACCACGTGGCATGCATGAACCCTACGTCATGTTGGTTGACACTTGTGGGACGTTACAGTAAGATTCCCTAATGCATGTTGGATTGAATCTGGCAACCTTCTTTAGAAGCATTTTGACATGGATTGTGCTTAAATTTGGTGATGAACTTCCTGATGATGCATGAGAGTTCAAATTCAAAATCTACTTAGCTAATAAAATACTCCTCGTTTGTTCTCATCATTGGAGGGCAAGATCCAATGGCCGACCTACTCATGGGCGAGGTGAGGCCTCACATGAAACCTGACTAAATCCAGAAAAATCTGTGCAACTGATCTGAGTTTTTGAAAAAATTACATGGGCAGCTTCATCTGAAATTTATCCAACTAAATCTCGCGTACCCCAAAAAATTTTCAATGTCCACCACAGCTATGATCAGATTAGAAACTGAATTTCTTCTTACTAGTTGAATTAAAGAATTACGTGTTATATTCTTTTCTTCTTAAAGAAAGCAGATGACTGCATATTTCCTACATAATTTGTACCAAAACCAAATTGATAATAACAGAAATCAAAGATTGGTTGTATGGGAGATAATATCAGAGGGGGGGAGAAATGTGTCAACTGAGAGCCCTGCAACATTGAAGACAACATCTTCCATCCTCCATCTCTCCTCCAACTTTATCCTGCTATGATGCTTCATGGAAACGCCGCCGAACCTGAAGAGTGTAGCAACAGACCGGTCGGAGTGCGCAACAAGGACGCCGTCCACATCGATGTAGTCCTCGAGCCTAGTGGCGATCATGCTCTCCCAGTAGACTGTATCGGCTAACGTGGTTTCACATTCTACTCGTGTAAGATGAGAGTCTTCCAGGTAAACCAAGAGACCACTCTTCTGTCTGAAGTACCCATACAGAACATGCCTGATCACCTCAGCGGATCCGTCGCTCCGCTCAGCTAACAGCGCTCTGTCGGCTGATACTTTGAGCACAAAGCAGTCATCCCCTGAAATGTTCTTCTCCCCTAGGCACTATGCATTTGCGAACATGGTTGCCGTGCTTATGGGATGAAGACCCTGCATTTCACGCAGCTGGCTCATTTCTTTCGTTGGATAGCATAGTTAGAAGCTATATACCGGGCACGTCATAGTGGCACGAGGGGCTTAGGTCAATTTTGTGCAATTTTCTTACACGAACTAACTTTAATGGGATTTGACATGATGCAATGTTGAAGTGTCCTGGTGACATAGGCTAGAAGGCTCGAATCCTAAGGAGGACTTGAGAATTTTTTTTTTTTCCAGTAATCTCCAAACAAACCATTTTGAAACATAAGCATGAAAGTATATAATCTTATAATCTTGGTCAACCATAGGGTTTCTCTCTATATATATTATGTTCGAATGGACTTGATGAGGGACCTCTTGGCAATGGGGGTGAGAAGTGAGAACCTACTGTATAAAATCAGACACGAACAAAAGCTCATGTCCAGGTCCAGCCAAAGTGGCGCGAAAAAAATTGGGTTGTATTGAGTTACAGTTGTTTGTGACAAGAATTCAAAATAGTACTGCAGGAACATGCCATGCAATATCCGTGTGGACACAACAGAAAAATGCTACACAAGCATGACCCCAAACTAGGTAGTCATGTCTGATGGTGACATGAAATAATTGAATTCGGTTTAGAATTGACCTGTCTTTGACACATTGACCAAATAACACAACACGAACATGATTTTGTTGCCAAATGGAATCAGCTAGACTGAGACTAACCTGAACGATTCGGCGTAGCGGCGAGGAGGGCCCTTGGCTGCGTTGGTTCCTAACCATGGTGTTGCGCCACACCATCGTACCGTCGCTGCCTGCGGCAATTTTTCTTCCACCCAAAACCAACTCCACCGACCACTTGTCCGGGCTCATCTGCCATAGCACGAAGCACCCAGTTTCGACAGCAGCACTACTGCTTCTGTTAGTTTTTCCGGCAGCCACCGGCGATCCGCACACAGTCATTTCCACCATGCCAAGTGCATACATGCTGTTACAGCAATTGCGCTGAAGCTTAGCACACCCACTAGCAGCTACGTACTGATGCACAATATAGTGAGCAGAGGACGTCGCCTGTATGCAGGTTAAAACAAATTAAGTTGAGATAGGCAACAAGAGAGGCACATTCCTAATCTGGCAAGAAAACACGAGGCAGATGCCCGTAATTGCACTATCAGCCCTTGTTGGAAGACAAAGGCGTTGGGACTGAGTTACTTCAGTTAAATCGTTTCCGCCCCATCCTTGAACTTTAAACAGAGAAACTAAATTCAAAGTGTGTAGGGGTTTCCGTTTTGATGCCTATTTTGATGTCCGTATAGTCTTCAACTTATTTGGAGAGGGACATCATGAGCACATAAAAATGAAAATGAAAAGGTGCAGCTTCTGCATGTATGAAGAAAAAACTGGTGTCTAAGAAAGAACATGTGAAGGAAAAGGAGATGCCCGTTATGCTTTGCAAAAAAGCAGTACTCAACATAATCTCAAAATCACTACACTGCCTTGTCTTCTGAATAAAGGTCCTCCCAACAGGCAATATCTTTCTCTCGGTGTGTGTGACTGCAGCGCGTCAAATTCATAAATGCATCCGCACAAAGTGCATGCCTGTTTTCATGCCCATTTTTGTACTCCGACTATCTTTCCTTTTCAAAAGAGTAGGGTGGCGAGTGAAAGTCGGTGCCGATTTTGCCGCCCATTTGGTAGTCAGAGATTTTTTTTCCTGAATCTTTCACAGCTTAAGGCCCTCCCTGCCCCTCCTCATGAGCAGTGGGAGAACCTTAGGAACCTGACTCTGTCACCAACGCTCAGAAGGTTTTTGTTTCACGAATCAAACACACCTAAAAGTCCATATAGTGCCTTCCTTCTCTATATGAAAGGCAGGGTTGGGCAGATACCTTTCTTTTAAATTCACAAGCAGCAGTTAGTAGAAAGTGAGGCTCCTAATTGCATAAAAATGTCAGACTTACAAATGGAGTGCCCTTGAGGGAAATATGAGGTAGCGGCTCGTTCACCACCGCAAGAGGAGCCAGAGGACAGCCGACGACACTGAGAAGTAGCTTCGAATCCGCCCTGACGCCACCGCGGCCAGGTCGGTGAAGGGAGGTAGTTGGTGAACCCTTCTCCATCCGGGTTCGAACCCATTCTCGAATGATGCCCCAGGGTCTCTCTTTCGTTCCCTTCTCCCCATGAACCTCTGTTTCAGGTCCTTCCATTAAGGGTGATAACACTTCCCCATGAGCGTGCTGGTATCTCCTCCTGCATCTTTGACCCATCACAGATCTTGATCCAAATTCTCTTCTGATGAGTTTTACACACACAGGGAGAGAGAGAGAGATCAAACAGATGCGGACGGAGAGCTTTCCGTTTAAAAAGAGAGAGCTCCTATTTCGGCATGACACACTGAATGACACAATATGGGAATGCCTGCGGGAGAACAAGTTGAATGAGCTCAAGAGGCCCTTCTGACGAACGTGTCACCTGGGACAAACCCGAATTCTTGTTTGTGTTCAACTAGATTCTTAATTAGGCGTGTTTATACGTACTAAAGCCAAACACTAGAAAGCATAACAAGCTACCTCATGTTCATCTCATTTACACCACGAAACGATCATGAATGAGTGCACAGCGAGCTGAACTGAGCCAGACAACGGTAGCTCGGTTAGTTCACCAACCTAAGATATATAATAATTTTTTTGTAACGTATCACACTAATTGACACGACACGAAGGCAACTTCAAGGTGACCCGTTGAATCCAAGAATTTGGCTCATATTTAGAAGACCACAAACAAAGCAAAAGAAACCCCAAGATGCAGGCAGATCACTGGAAATGGCGGAGATCTCCTGCGGCCAAGAGAATAAAGCGTTTTTCTTTGGGGTGCCATCATTGAAGCGTTGCTTGATTGGGTGGTGAGATCGCAATCCTTTCTTCTTTTTTGTCTTTCGAACTCCGATCATGTGCACGGCTTGGCATAGAACAAATGTATCTCCCTAGTCCAGATCCCAAGGAAAAAGAAGAAATTAAGTACGACGCAACTAGGTTTGGTGAACCAGCTGCAGCTAGTTTCAATTTTAAATGTTTTTTTATATTGCCTTATTTTGGAATTTTAATTTAAAATATTACAAGATTACAAGAAACATATTTTGTTGTCTAGCGTATTCCTTCTGGAACTTAGGCCCATTTGATTACAGAGAAGACTTTTTGTTAATTTAATTTAATTCTTAATTAGCTGCTCTTTTGAACAATGGGATTGTTCGAAATAATTTAAATTTTTACGAGATAATTTTGCCAGCCTTGTTTCTTGGCTTTCTAAAACTTCTGTCACGATTCTGTAAGGCTTTACCAGAAGGAAGCAGGGATACGTTTTGTTGCTAGTGCCAGCACACCCTTGCCTGCGGTTGATCGGTCTATTTGTACGGTTAAACTTGCTTGGCTTATACACCACATGGTTGATTCGTACCCATCGGCTTCAAGCAGCATGGTGGTTCATCCACATCAAGGAATATATATATATATATATATATATATATATATATATATATAGAGAGAGAGAGAGAGAGAGAGAGAGAGAGAGAGAGAGAGAGATGGTCATTGAAAGCAAGTTGAATGAAAGATTGCTACAATAAATGGGCCATTTCCCAATCGACTGTCACTCCAGTGTATAGAACGTGCAAATCTCCCGTGAACTTCTTGCTTTTCATGAAAATATCGTTCTTTAAATGACAAAAATAAGTCATTTAAATTATAGAAAGAGTAAAATTTCTTAGAAAGGAGACCGTCTCAAACACATGTAAATTCTACAAAGATAGCTTCTTTCATCTCGATTAAAATTGCTCTGTTTGCAGCTGCACAAGGTGGCTCTAAGTGTTAGCCTAGAAAGGTACTCAACCTTGAATTCATAGTTTAGACAGAATATGCTTTGACCTGTTTGGTGAGGCATCATGAGTTCGAGGCGTAATATGATAAGAATTCTCCAATACAAGAAACCCTTCACCAAAATTCCAATGTCAACAAGAGTTACATATATTTACAACTTCGATGTTTATATATATTATCAAATTATAAACTAAAAACTTTTACATTAATTGCAAACTAGAAAGTTCTTTCTTAGTTTATAACCAAATCTCACTGTATCTCATATCTAATCTCCTCACTAAGTCGTCAACCTAGGAAAGCCCCAACGAGAATCTCTACCTGTGCTCTGATGTGTAGTAAATGTTAATAAAAGTGAGATGAGCACTCCAACACCTGCTCATAAGGTGGACCATACTTTCCCTTAATACCATCCTTACAAAATTCAATGGATATTGCATACCATTTATTAATATTCCCAAACACAAACTATTTAAATTGCCATAATCACAAGCATAATTGAACACAAATATAATTTAAGTTTTGATATTAAGGCTCATCCAAATGGCCAAGGGTACAATAGTCGCCAGGCCGTCCTCAGTACCAATGGCTGCTGATGTTTGCCACAATCAACCATTGACTTTCACAGAAACACTATATGATCGCTCCAGTCAAAATGCTTGAGGAGTCGAGCAATACATGGAAAAGGGGAGTGTCTTCACAAAATTAAATTTTAGCTCTCTTTCTTATTCATATTATACAAACGCATAATCCACTTTTTGTATCAACACAAAATGCACAATTATCTTTAGAGCAATAATCATCACCAAATATTGACGTCTTTCAAAATAATACTCATGCACAAGTACACCACACATGACTCTTGGCAACCATGCATACATATATTTCAAAGTAGTTAAAAATATAATCGACTTTTTCCATAAAAAAACCAGTTAAAACTACCCTTAGTGATACCATAAAGAAGGGGAAAATCAAACTACTTGATGAAACGATACCCAACTCCATCTCCAAAGCCAATATCAAGGTAGAGTATATCCATCCATCTTATTTCATAAGTATAAATTTGATATTACATACAACTTACTCAATAACGAGACCGGTAGTTCAAAAATAACATCCAAATCAAGCATTGAACGATCCTGAAATGACCCTTAAAGATCATCAAGAATAGGTTTAAAGATCATCAAGAATAGGTTTAGGAAACAACTTTTTTGATAAGATGAGAAACTGGTCATTCTCGGCAGTTTCACCTACGAAAACGACTAGAATGGTCATCTAGCTGTTTGTTGTCGAGGCTCTTACGGAACAAATCCGTAACAACCGGACTGTTATAGATTTGTTTTGTAAGAGCCAAATAAGGGTTCGAAATCGAAAAGCCCAACCTTGATATTCGGGAGGTGGAGCAAGGCGTTGCTCTATAAATGTAGAGCATCGTGCTGAAACTCGATGCCTCAGTGAAAGAAAACATAGAGGAAAAGAAAACCTCCCTGAAAACAAAATCGGTTGTGAGAAACCAGTAAAACACTCATACACACTTTCTTTTCTTACTTGGGGAATATCCGCTACGAGCTAAAGGAATATGCCAAAGGATCACCAATAGAAGGTCGGGTTGCTATTGTTCTTTAATGCAGAAGGCTCGGTGATCGTCGTCTTCAACATTGGCATAAGAGTCAAGTTCTAAAAAAAAAGAGGTACCAATCAGTTTTTTTTTGTTTTTTAAAAAAAAATGAAGGGGAAGATAGAAGGGAAGGACACTCCCTACCATGAAAAGAAAAGTGGTCACAGGTGAGGATCCTGAGCCCAAAGGCTAGAATCAACGAGAAGGCTGAGGCGGAAGGTTGGCCAGGTTTTGCCGAAGGCCAGAAGAAAAGAAGAAAAGAAGAGGGAGGCCAACAACCAGTGGACATCGGCCAAAAATAGTAGTTAGAGGGAGCAAATCCAGTGGCCAGCCATTGGCCGAAGGCATAAGGACAAAGCCAAGGCCAACGACCAGTGGCCGTCGATAGAACGTAGAGAACAGAGGAAGGAAGTGACCTCCATCTCTCTCTCATTGCTCTCTCTCTCTTTCCTTTTATACCTCCTGAAAAATGTCAAGCAATTTGAGAAAACCATGACAAAAAACAGGTTGTTTTTTGAAAATGTCTTCGATTTTGAAAACCTGTCGTGGTTTCCAGAAAACTACCTCGGGATATGGACTAAAAAGTATGTCCTGCCCTTGACGGTTTTGAAAATTATGAATTACCACAGGGTAAAATTATCAAAATATCTAGATATTTTGGAGTAAAAGTCAATTTTACCCTCAGATGGGTGAAAGGTCGATTTTGTCCTTTGGTTGTTTATAAAAATTATAAAATACCTGGAGGTTATATTACTTTCCTACCCTTATTTGATAAAAGGTTCACAATTCTACCAGTGTTAAAAGACAAGGCTACTCCTATTTTTTAAAAATTTATGAATTCGAGTTGAAGGGCAAAATTACATGTTTACCCTCAATCAATCATGAATTTTACAGAAAAACAAGATACCAAGTTTATTGTTCTGCCCCTAGTCCTTTTTGAAAAATTATAAAACTAGATAGACAGATAAAATTACTAGTTTACACATATAGTTTGGTGAAATTATCGGTGGTAGGAATTTTTGAGAAAAACTCGGTTTGATTATATAAATAACATAATCAAGTTATGAAAAACTCAATAACGGTACTTAAAATATGTAGGAAACTAGTTTTAAGTACCATAAACAATATAATCAAGTTTGCCCATATAGTTTGGTGAAATTATCGGTGGTAAGAATCCCGTTGGCATTTACACTAGAAAATGTAGAGTATGTATTAAGGAAAACTATGCGTCCTCCACCTCCTGACTCCATAGAACAAAAAAAAAATGTATAAAACATTTTTAAAAGATAATATGATAGCAACAACTATAATGTTAACATACATGAAAGATGATCTTATTAGGGTCTTTAAAGAATATGAGACCGTAAAGAGTTATTTGATTCAATAACAACCAACTACAATACTATAACTAAATTACATATTCAACTATTGCCACAAAAGTACAACTACAAGTTGAAAGAAAGAGGCAATATAGTAGAACATGTGAACCATATGTTGGTAATGTCAAAAGATTTAGCTATAGCCAAACCAATTATCTAGAACCAATACAAATATCCATAATACTGAATAGTCTTTTCCTATCATGGAACATGGTCGCTATTGCCCTTAGACTAGGGCTTGAAACAAGCCTTTCAGAATTACTCATTAAACTAGCAATTGAACAAGAACACATAAATAAAAATAAAAAGGAAAAATTGCTAGTAATTCAACACTTAACCACTTCTCACGTTAAGTGTTTCAATTGTAGACAAATGGGATACTAAAATGGGGATTGTTATAAAAAGAAAAATGGTAGAAACAACCAACAGTGCAGACAATCGGAGAAGCAAGATATAATCTACGTGATATCAAAATGCTTCTACATGGACCGCTCGGTAATTGATTAGTGGATTGATTTTAGAGCGATAAGACATATCTTGAAAAGCAAGGAAAGGACAATGGATCAAAAGGAATATAAACTAGGAGAACATAAGGTATATATGAGAAATAATATCTTTTTTTATGTTTTTTGGATAAGATGCTTTAAAATCTATTATAAGGCGTACCGATGGTTTTGACTGATGTATTGATTATGCCATCTATAAGGCACAATATGGTTTCGGTCTCTGCCTTGATTAAGAAGGGCTTTGAAGTCAAGTTAATTCTTCACAAAGTGACAATGGGGAATCATATGAGAGTATTTTTCTCTAGTGAATTTGATGTAAAACATGGATTGTTCAATTGAACATTAATGAAAATGAAAGTTCTTTTGCTTATATTGATTGTGCCTTTAATGTTGATGTGAATGTGTGGTATAAACGCTTAGGGCATATAAGTATGAAAAAACTAAGTAAGTTATCCAACTATGACTTATTGTCAGGATTTTAAGAAAACAATTTTAATAAGTGTGAAACATATATACAAGGAAAAATGACAAGAAAATCATTTTCCAAAGAAGCAACAAGAGAAACAACTCTATTGAAAATCATTCATACTGATTTATGTGGACCTTTTAAAGTAAGATCACATCGAGAAAAGATTTATTTTATAACCTTTATCGATGATTACTCAATATATACATATATATATATATATATATCTTTTAGCACATAAATCTGAGACACTTGAAACATTCAAAGAATATAAGCAAGAAGTTGAGAACTAACTAGGGTATACAATAAAAGTCTTGAGATTATACAGAGGTGGTGAATACATCTCTGTAGAATTTTTAGAATTTTGAAAATACTTAGGTATTGCTAGACAAATATAATGTTTCGGACACCTCAACAAAATGGTGTAGCTGTGTATATAACAAGATCTTATTAAACATGAAAAAGTCAATGTTAATAGATGCCTCTCTACCAAAAATATTTTAGGGAGAAACAATAAGTACAACTATATATATAGTTAAGGGTACTAGGTAAAACTATATTCTCTATACCATATGAAATGTGGTTTGAAAGAAAACTCAACCTAAGTCATCTCAGGAGGTGGAGATTTATCACTCATATGAAAATCCTTGATCAGTGTAGAAATAATCTAGAGAATAGGTAATTGAGATATATATTTATCGGATATCCTAAAGGTTTTAAATGATATCAATTTTATCATAAGGATCATGTACTGATAGAGAGCAAAGATGTTAAATTCTTAGAAGATACTAAGAATCGTATCCTTAAAAATGATGATGAATATATTGACGATCTAATAGATCTAGATCCATCATCATTTGAACCTATAAATGATTTTCGTGAACAAACCGAAACTTTAAGTGAACATAAAAGACCTAAAGTCACACTATCCTACTTAAGGGATTATTACACTTACTATGTAGAAGAAGTGTGTATCTCAGTAGATATAGATGAGCTAACTGATAACTTGATATATCGTTAAGCTATTTACTCATTAAAGTCACCAGACTAAGAAAAAGCCATGTATGAGAAAATTGAATCTATTGAGAAAAATTAAGTTTGAAAATTTGTTGATTTACCAAAAGGAAGAAAAGCCATAGGATGCAAATGACTCTGAAAAAGAAGTATAAAGTCGATGGAACAATCGACAAGTTTAAGGCGAGGCTGGTTGCAAATGAATTCTCACAAAAGGAGGGGATATATTATGTAGAGAATATTCTCCTATTGCGAAATTTGCATCCATAAGGATAATTCTTGCAATCTCAACATACTATGATATGAATTTACATTAGTTAGATGTAAAAACTACTTTTCTATATAAAGATTTAGATGAAATCATATATATGTAACAACTAGACGAACATATTGTTAAAGGCCAAGAAGACAAAGTATATAGGCTAAAAAAATTCCTCTATGACCTTAAACAATCACCTCATCAATAGTATTTGACTTTTCAAAATGTCATACTAGAACCTGGATTTGTGGCTAATGCACTTGATCACTGCATATATGTTTAGAATAATGGGAGCCACTTTGTGATCTTATCATTATACATAGATGACATATTGTTTACTCGAAACGATAATAAAATGATTGTCAAAACCAAGTCATGGTTAAACTCAAGATTGGAAATGAAGGATATGGAAAAACATCCTATATCCTGAGTATAAAAATTTCTCGAGACAGAGAATCTAAACTCTTATGCCTTAGTTAGGAAAGATATAGTGATTGCATCATCAAGAAGTTTAAAATGGGTGAATGCAAGCTTTCAATAATATACATTATAAAAGGGTCAAACTAAGTAAGGTTGATTGTCCTGGTGAAGGAAACGATAAGCCTAATGTTTCTTATGCATAAGTTGTGGGTAACTTGCTATATGATATGTTGTGTACAAAACTAGATATCAACTTCGTTGTTGGTCTCATAAGTAGATATCAAAGTAATCATGGTTGACAACACTGAATAGCCTTGAAAAGTATCTTAAGATATCTTAAAGGAGTTAAAGACTTAAAATTATATTTTCAAGCAAATGAACTAAAAGTAGTATGATACTCATATGCTGACTATGCTGGGTGCAAAGATGACAACAAATCAACCTCAGAACAAATATTTTTATTTGGAGGAGAAGTTGTTTTTTGGGCATGTAAAAAACAGGATTGTATAGCATTGCATACACTGGAAGCTGAGTATATAGTTTGTTGTATGGCTACAACAAGTACCGTTTGGATAAGCCGCTTCATAAAGATTTAAAGCTGGACATAGCCGACAAACCAATTATCATTTATTGTGATAATAATACAGCAATTACTCTGATCAAGATTAGAGGTGACAACTCTAAAAGGAAGCATATAATAGTGAAATACCACTATGTTGATGATATAGTTATGAGAAAGGAAATATCCATCTCATACTTACCAACTGAAGATATGTTAGTAGACCCCTTAACTAAAGGCATAATAATGGATCTTTCTCAAAACATGCTACAAACATAGGTTTGAGATATGTTTGATTATTATGTAGGTAAGAAACCACACAACGTGTACTGATTATAACTGCAATCATAAAATGACATGACTT
The DNA here is from genome assembly GCA_036023115.1 of Brasenia schreberi. Classification (NCBI taxonomy): domain Eukaryota; kingdom Viridiplantae; phylum Streptophyta; class Magnoliopsida; order Nymphaeales; family Cabombaceae; genus Brasenia; species Brasenia schreberi. The sequence goes on from JAYKKT010000079.1 coordinate 5,206,834, forward strand.
GGGAAACCCCACAAAAGTAGGAGAAAAACCAATATACCAAATTACTTTGTTCGAATGGCCAAGTGGGAGATGTTAAGTCGAAAAACTCACAATTCTCGATAGTTTCACTCACAAAAACAACTAGATTGACTATCTAGCCATTTCTCGTAGAGGTCTATTACAAAACAAATCTATAACATTCAGACTGTTACAAATTTATTCTGTAACATCCAGATAGGGGCTCAAAACTGAAAAGTCCAACCTCGATATTCAAGAGGTGGAACCAGGCGTTGCTCTATAAATATAGGACACCACGGTGAAACTCGATGCCTAAGTGGAAGAAAACAAAAGAGGAAAAGAAAACCTCCATGAAAACAAAAATGGCTGTGGGAAACCGGAAAAACACTCATACATACACTTTCTGTTCTTACCTGGGGAATATCCGCTGCGAGCTAAAGGAAGACACGAAAGAATCACCCCAAAAGTCTCGGTGATCGTCGTCTTCAGCATTTACTAGGTCCAAATTCACGATGAGGATCCCACGATCCAACACAGGTTTAACATACAACATTGACATAATTTTACACTACTAAGTGACGATCCATCACCAAGAAACTTGGGTACAACATTCTTTATTAGATATGTATCCTAGATCTGAGCCCAGATCGGAAACTCTTCAGACCCGACCCACCCCACTATGGCCGAAGGAATATGGGTGAACTGATGTCCCTTGGACTTGGTCAAGGCCAAGAGTCCAACCATATCATGCGATATACATCTCTTCGTCTTTTGAGAGAGCTATCATTTGATGCAGCAATGGGCAGTCGACATCTCGGTGGTCGAAAAATTCGTCTAGAAAAGAAGAAAGAGGGTGAAACTCAACCCTAACCATTTTTTTGTTGATTCTGGCTTAGTCGACCACAACAAAGGTCGAACCTGGTACCAAAGAGGTCCAAGAAATAAGAAAAACTAGGGTTTACCTTTTTGTTGTTGTTAATTTCGAAGCCGTTGGCTGCCATTCGCAACTGCTCTCAACTCCCTCGGATTCTAGGGTTCATGATGAGCAAAAACCTTCTTGCTTCGTCCACATATGTGCATGGTGGAGTCTTCAATTGAAAAGGAGATTCCTGGATTATTTCTTGATCCAAACACTGATATGTTTGTATGTTTTTTCTACATTTGGGTTTGCAATGGGTTCCCCAAACCTAGGTATAATAGATTAATAGTGTGGTCTAAATTCTTAGGATCAACAAATAATAGCACTATCAAAACTGTTTAATTTTGGAACAAAGAACATTAGCATTCAAACAATTATTTTTGTGTTTTCAACACGCCTGTACACACACGCATGTGTAGGTATGCGTGTATGTATGCATATATGCCGATAAGGGAAGAACATAAATGAACACTACTTTCAAAGATGACCATTATTGTTTTTACACTTTGTTATAATGAAATCTGATAATATAACAACCATTTTTGTTTTGATCACTATTGTGGTCATAACACTTTCACCACTTCGGTTTAGTTCAAAGGGCATCTCAGTAAAATGTGAGCATTTAGGAAGAGATGATTGATGCGTCGTGAGAATAGATAAGACAAAATATCAAATATACACCAATTGTGAGGTTTATTTGGGGAGGCAGCATGTGCGAAGGAAGCTTCATTACTCTTCCAAGGAAAACGGTAAAGACACGAAAGAAAAGGTATTGGAAATGTAAAGTGCAATACAGTAAAACTGCAAGAATCCAAGTTGTAGGAAAGTAGGAGAAATTAAAAAACTAAAATGTAAATTGTAAGAAAAATAAAGAAGATAGGAAAATGACGACATAAAAGTAAAAGAAATTGTAAAAGAATCTGGTATGATTGATTGATGTTCCTTATCATATCAACTTAGCCTCCCTTTATAGAGAAAGGAAGGTACCAGAGAGAGAGAGAAAGAGGGGTGTCGGTGAAATCTCCAACCATCGCCTCCCATTACACTAAGGCTATCTTTAGATTGTAAGCATCTCAAATCTTTTTCATTTTGAAACTTATTAGAATAAAAAAATTCAAGAAAACTAATTTTGAAAGAGTTAAAAAGAATTTCACAGAATGATTTCTAGGAAAAGATTTTAGGAATTGAAATAGATTTTAAAAAGATGACTTTATAAGAATTTGAACTTTAGAAAAGATTTTTCTACAGTCACAAACTCTGAAAGAGATTTAATTTAAATAGGCTTTGAGGAAAATAATGAATTCAAAGTGGTTTTCTGAAAAGGTCATCACATGCAAGTACTGAATATGCTAAAAAGTGAAGTAAGGGAGGCAAATTTTAAAGCAATTCCACGGAGGATTGGATTAGCAACCATGAATAAGATGCATGACAATTTAGAGAAGATCACAATTGGCTAGGGTTTGTTAATTTCAAAATTTGAAATAATTGCCAAAATAGTTTTCTTATTAGAAATAGAACCCTTAAGGAGTGGGATCAGCGATAAGTTGCTTGAGTTGAGCCTCCAATTCCTAGGAAGAGATCTTAGGATAGGGGTTGTGGTCTTAGTAGGAGCAAGATAGGCTAGATTTGTGAGAGTTCTTGTACACTAAGTCATTGAGTTTCATGCAAGTGTTGGATTATTATCCTAGTTTCCAACATAAAGATGACTTATCTAACTTAAATTTTAAAATTATCAAGATAACATTTTTGTTTCTCGAGAAACTCTCCCATTTTTCAATGAACTCTTTTAATTATCAAGGAACTCTTTCTATTATCGAGAAACTTCTTACACACTATATCATATTTATGGAATATATATTATAAAAGGTATTCCTATCTAAGGTTTCAACACACTAACACAATAACTCTTCAAGTCCTTATCATATAAGAATCTCCCTTCATATGAGTATAAGTGATTGTTATGGAATTGAAAAGAAAAGGTACCTTCTGCATCAAGAATCAACAACATGGCGTATCAAGGTATCCCTTGTTATTAAAGCAGGCTCTTTTCATTGATTTTAATTAATTTTCTCATGAGTTTTTCAATGAGATTTCTCATTGTTAAGGTCAATTTGTTTACATATGAGATAATTCTTTTATCATGATTTTAAACAAAATGATGAAAAATCACTAAAAAATAGAGAATTTCTAAATTTCATAAAGTTTTACATTAAAATAAACCATATTGTTGTTTTAATTCAATCCTTAATATTATGCTTCAATGTTAATTTGATTTTCTAAAGAATATTTTAAGGTAATTAAGGTTGTTCTTTTAGTAATATTATTATTTTATCCATGTGTTTTTTTGACATTTTTGCGTAACGGATAAAATATTATGCAAAACTATATTTAAGGACAAATTGGGCATACATGTAGTAGTGCAATAGTTTTGTTTTTCATGTTATAATAAACATGTATTGTTGATTTTTACATGTTATAGCATGATATGCTTTCAATGTTTTATACATTTTGTCCAATTTGATACTAGATTATGGAATATAGTGTAATGAACCTTTAATTTGAATGATTTGGTTTTCTCAAAAATATAATGCGAAGTAAGAAGAATTAATTATTTAATTATATAAAGTCTAGATCAAATATTTTTGGAATTTGAAATTTAGTGGAATGATGTTTTCAATTGGAGATTAGCATTTATCTAGATTATCATGCTTATATCTAAATGGGTGAAATATTTTTTATGTGTATACATATTATGTGATATTTTAGTATCTAACGATATTATGTGACATGGACATGCATGCAAATAGAACTAAGTTCATGTTTTCTCTTTAACACCAATGTAGATTTATAATGATGCTGTTGTTAAAGTTTAGACATGTATATTTTCTATTGTTATATGTTCATATATGGTCTTTTAGGTGATCATTTTTTGTAGCTTTTGAAAAAAAATTGATTTAGGTACCTTTGCTAAATGGTACAAACTTCTTTGAGTGAAAGAAAGTTGTGATGTTTCAATTGTGTTTGATGGACTTAGGTCTTTGCTTTCTAGTGGATCCTCCTAGAACACCTAATGATGAAAGCAGTGTGGATGCAAAGGTTGAGTATGCTAAATGAGAAAGATCTAATAGACTATCTCTTTTGTATATGCGATAACACGTGCCTAGAGACAATAGGAGTCTTGTAACATCGAGGCGACTATTTATATGGATATGATTGAAAATAATTTGTTGAATCTATTAAAGCTAAAGCATGTGCTTTGATTCAAAAATTCACTTATATGCGGTACTCAAGAAAAATAAATATAAGAGAATATATCATGTCTATGCATTGTAGGAAAATTAAACGATCTCAGTATCATAATTTTAGATACTTCCCTGATCCATTTCATTACAAATATTCAGGGTGTCGTGAGCACGCATAATGAAAATGAGGAATCTGTTGTAAACTTACTGGTCAACAAAGTGAAATTTGAATCATTTCTTGGCATTTCTATACACCGATTCTCTTCTATGAGAATATGGTCCTTTCAAAATATTACAACACACATAAGGATAAATGGTGTCAATGAACGACCATGTGTGTTCAGAAGGAGGAGAGATTAGGCATGAGACACCTAAAAGTGCTCACGCATGGTGACTGTGATAAAGGGAAATGGGAGAAGAGGTAATAGTGTTCTGGAATCCCGCAGGAAACTCTCGACGGAATGGAAGAAGGGTATTTTCTACGTAAAAAGGCTACGAACCACATGAAGAGATTGTCCTAAATACTGAGAAATGTCTCGAAAAGAAGAGGTAATTTTTGCTGTAACTTGTTTTGAATCAAATTTCATTGAAGTTCCTAAAGCAATACTTGGTTAGATTTAATTTGGGATCTCTTACAACTCACATTACTAACAATGTGCGAGTGGCTTTCTAAACTCCTGGCTAAAACCTTGGGAATGAACAAAGCGCATATATATACTAAAAATCGGATGAGTTCCACATGTAATAGAGTCAAGTGGAGGACTTATGTAAGCACTTGCTTTGAATTGGATTTTGTTTGCTCTTGGAAAACACTTTTTTTATGTCTAGCTCATTTTTCTAGAAACTTAGTTTCTGTTTTCTGGGAACTTACTTGACTGTTATCAGTTTTAATGCCCCATTGATATTGCTTGCTTTTGAACTATTGCATGATAATAAAGCTGTTGGTTTTGGAATTTTTGGTTGAAATTTTTATTTAAGTTTGAATTAGATCCTGTTTTTGAAACAAGTCTCATAATGCCTTAGACACTACCAATGTTGAGTGCTAAGTATAAGTATTGTAATGAGGATTCCTCTATGCTTTGGCATAAGAGGTTGGGCACATTTCTCTTGAAAGACTTAAGAGATTAGTAAAGGAAGGAATTTTTAAGAATCTTAACTTTCTCGATTTTAGTAATTTTGCAATGCATAAAGGGAAGCAAACCCAACAAGACCACTAAAAGGTGCCAAAAGAAGTGAGTGACTTTTGATTGAAATTATTCAGTACGATATGTCCGTGGGTCCGTTTCCACGCCTCCTTGTTTAAATGGTCTCAGAGATATTTTATCTCTTTCATTGATGATCTATTCAAGATTAATATATCTTTATCTTCCGTTTGAAAATCAAGCACTTGGAAAATCAAAAGCATGTTATTCAAAGCTTCATGTATAGAAACAAAAGGATAAGAAAAATAAAAATGCATGTAATATCGTATGATAGGTGGGGGAATATTATGGAAGAGACGATGAGAAGGGATAAATAACCTGGTCCATTTTGCTAAGTTCTCATAGAAGAGGGTATTGTTGCCTTGATATACTTATGACCGGTACACCACAACAAAAGTAAGAATACTTGGGAAGAAGGAACACGCACACTCCTCATGGACATGGTTAGAAGCATGATTAGCGAGCTCAGCTGGTATTACCTATGTCCTTATGGAGTGTGAAGCCTTAAGAAAACCGCTCGTATACGTAGCGGTAATTGGGGGCTGTGGTGTCATCTAAGGTCAGTTTCCAGCAACACCTTTTTGAAAATTTTGGAAAATGGATGGAAACCTAGTTTAATTATGTGGTATATCTACAAGAGTCGAAAATGACTACATTTTCACAAGCCATGAGTAGAGAAGACTCTAAATGTGGTATGATGCCATGAAAGATGAAATGGAGTCTATGGCTAAAAATCAAGTTTGGGATCTAGTAGAATTACCAAAAGAGTTTCTTCTCGTTGGTTGTAAATGGGTTTTTAAAACCAAAAGAGATTCAACTCGTAAATGTCGAAAGATATAAAGCAAGACTTGTAGCAAGGGCTTTACTCAAAAAGAAGGTATTGATTATCATGAAACCTTCTCTCCAGTTTCTAAGAAGGATTCATTTAGAATAATCATGGCCTTAGTAGCTCATTTTGATCTAGAGTTACATCAAATGGATGTGAAAAAGTTTCATAATGTCATTTCCAAATATGGATTTGAGGAAAATGTGGTAGACCAATGCATATACCTCAAGGTCGTGGGAGTAAATTTATCTTTTAGTCCTATATGTAGATGACATTTTACTTGCAGTAATGATTTAGGTCTCTTGCATGATACAAAACTTTTCCTATCACAAAACTTTGATATGAAGGATATGGGTGAAGCCTCCTATGTCATTGGTATAGAGATTCAGAAGTGACCCATAACTATACCTTGGTAGATATCAAAGTGATCCATAACTTTCTCATTGGTAAGCTGCAAAGAAGGTCTTGAGATATCAATATGGAACTAAAGATCTCATGCTCATATATAAACTTTCAAATAAACTAGAGATTGTGGGATTCTCTAATTCAAACTTTGTTGGGTTTATTGATACTAGGAAATCTACTTCTGGGCTTATTTTCTTGCTTGCTAAGAGTGCTCTCTTATGGTCTAGTACTAAATAGAAGACAATTATTGTATTCACTATGGAAGCTAAATATATAGATTGCTACATGGCATCTTCATATACTACTCTCAAATATGCAACTTTATTACATATTTGAGATTCATGAGCTCTATATAAAAACCAATAAAAATTATTCTGATAATAAAGATGCAGTCAAATTCTCTAACAATAAGAGCTCTAGTGCTTGCAAACACGTGGAGGTCAAGTTCTTAATTGTGAAATTAAGAGTTAGAGATCATTTGGTGTCTATCAAACATATTGAAACTGATTCCTTGCTTGTTGATCCTCTTACTAAAGCATTGTTGCTAGGTTTTAATAATGGGTATGTGCTTAAGACTTTAGCAAGCTTTTTTGAGGTTTTGCTTTAACGATTTATACATTGATTTACTATTTGATATCACCCTTCTATTAATGATCTCTATTATGTAGTTTATTTTATAAACTATTTATCATTGGATAAATTCAAAACTTTATTATTTTGATCTTGGATATCTTGGTACATGGAAGGGGCATACAATATAAATGTTTATATTACTGCTATGACTAGTATTCATGAGAGTGGTTATTTTCAAAATAAGGTTAGTGAGTTTGATTGATAATTGTATAGTTGTCACTCCATATAAAGCATTTCTAGCATAAGATAATGGGTATTAATAATGGGTATGTGCTTAAGACGATTTTAGCAAGCTTTTTTTGAGGTTTTGCTTTAACGATTTAGACATTGATTTACTATTTGATATCACCCTTCTATTAATGATCTCTATTATGTAGTTTATTTTATAAACTATTTATCATTGGATAAATTCAAAACTTTATTATTTTGATCTTGGATATCTTGGTACATGGAAGGGGCATACAATATAAATGTTTATATTACTGCTATGACTAGTATTCATGAGAGTGGTTATTTTCAAAATAAGGTTAGTGAGTTTGATTGATAATTGTATAGTTGTCACTCCATATAAAGCATTTCTAGCATAAGATAATGGGTATTAATAATGGGTATGTGCTTAAGACGGTTTTAGCAAGCTTTTTTTGAGGTTTTGCTTTAACGATTTAGACATTGATTTACTATTTGATATCACCCTTCTATTAATGATCTCTATTATGTAGTTTATTTTATAAACTATTTATCATTGGATAAATTCAAAACTTTATTATTTTGATCTTGGATATCTTGGTACATGGAAGGGGCATACAATATAAATGTTTATATTACTGCTATGACTAGTATTCATGAGAGTGGTTATTTTCAAAATAAGGTTAGTGAGTTTGATTGATAATTGTATAGTTGTCACTCCATATAAAGCATTTCTAGCATAAGATAATGGGTATTAATAATGGGTATGTGCTTAAGACGGTTTTAGCAAGCTTTTTTTGAGGTTTTGCTTTAACGATTTAGACATTGATTTACTATTTGATATCACCCTTCTATTAATGATCTCTATTATGTAGTTTATTTTATAAACTATTTATCATTGGATAAATTCAAAACTTTATTATTTTGATCTTGGATATCTTGGTACATGGAAGGGGCATACAATATAAATGTTTATATTACTGCTATGACTAGTATTCATGAGAGTGGTTATTTTCAAAATAAGGTTAGTGAGTTTGATTGATAAATGTATAGTTGTCACTCCATATAAAGCATTTCTAGCATAAGATAATGGGTATTAATAATGGGTATGTGCTTAAGACGGTTTTAGCAAGCTTTTTTTGAGGTTTTGCTTTAACGATTTAGACATTGATTTACTATTTGATATCACCCTTCTATTAATGATCTCTATTATGTAGTTTATTTTATAAACTATTTATCATTGGATAAATTCAAAACTTTATTATTTTGATCTTGGATATCTTGGTACATGGAAGGGGCATACAATATAAATGTTTATATTACTGCTATGACTAGTATTCATGAGAGTGGTTATTTTCAAAATAAGGTTAGTGAGTTTGATTGACAATTGGATAATTATCACTCCATATAAAGCTTTTCTAGCATAAGATAAGTCAAATAAGTAAAGTGGGAGATTGTTAGATAAATATCTTAATTTTCAAATATAAAAAGAATACCATACCACATTTATAGAATGTGTAGTATAAAAGGATGTCCTTGCCTAAGATTTCAAGACACAATCACATAACTCTTCAAGTTCTCATCATACGAGAAACTCCCTTCATAGAAGCAAAAATGATTGCTATGGTAATTGAAAAGAAAAGTCACACTTCTACATCAAGGATCAACAATATGGCGTATCAAGGTATCCCATACAGTGCACCACAAAGATCATAGCCTCGTTGGTTGAATTCTCCAAAATAAAGTCAACTAGTATCCGATCTATATAAATTTGGGTTAGTTCATGGTTGATCATGCTTGTCCATGACTGATCTTGCCTGGCTAGGGCAGATTGCATTTGTCAAAGGTTGATCCATACATTGCAATGGATGATATGCGCATATTCATAGGCCAATTCTGTTGTTTATCAAGAATTAGGCTGATTTGTAGCCCGTCAACTGTTGATCATCTGATTTTATATCATATATGTGTATGATTGCTTGATTTCTACTAGATTGGTGGCTGATCACTTGATCTTTGCTTAAATCTTTGACCAATCAAAGCTCTCTTTGTTTAATTGAGCTAAGTTCATGATCGTAGTAGATCCACCAATTTTAATGAAAAAGTCCAATCACCTTACTAGTTGTGTCAACAGACTCTGAACTATCCAACTCTTTCTCTACATTTTCGGATCATTAACTTAAATTGTGATGGTTTTAAGCCGTGATCTTGCTATCGTTTCTGTGGCGATTTATTTGTTAGACGTAATCTCTATAAGTCATTCAGTTTGACGGATCTTGATGTTTTTGAGAAACTCAACCAGATTTTGCTTCTCTGATGGAACTATCTTTTGTTTAGCTATTGTGAAGGAAGCTCGAGATAATCTTGTTGTTTCGTAAGAAAATTCTGTGCACATGAATAGTTTGAAAACCTACTAGATTTTTGACCATGTGATCTTACTTGATTGATAGGCCCATGGTAGAATTGGCATAATTTTTTCATGGAATAGCCGATCTTCTACAGTTTTGTTGGATCAACGATTGTCTCAACTAGCTTGTGTTTGAGAAAATTTCACCTGGGACTCACCATGTGATCAACTAAAATGCTCCTATTAGGACAATCACCAATTTGGTTTAATTGAATAGCTCTTAGTGAGAAGGTAGAACCTTATACGGATTCTGTTTAGTCAGTGTCGTTCTTGCATAAACTTAAGGTGAAGTGATTTTGATGAAATACCAGTTAGTTTCACCATTTCATCAAAGTTCTTTTGATAAATCAAGAATGCCTTCTGTAAAATCTCATGCCCACAAGTTGGGTCGGATGATGTACAAATTTTAATCCGGGGTTTATTGGGATTTCTGTGTTGTATCTTGCATAATATGTTTTCCGCCGATTGTTTTGATTGATGGTAGATTTGTGTTCACTGAACTTGTTAAGTGTCATTGATGTATTGAACCAATGAAATAATCATAATAGCATTGGTTTAGTCTAAGGAAATTAACGAATTTGGTCTTGTCTATAGGTACAATTAGATTTCTGTCGACAGTCGCGCCTCTGTCCATATGCATTAAAAGTTGTTTGAAGGAATTTTGACGTTGTTGTCTATGTGTAGCTTTGGTTTATTTTCCACTATGATTATCTTAGTTTCGGGCATGAGAAACGCATACAAGCTCTTCAAATCACATTTCATGAAAGATCTTATGTTCACGAGTGTTTGTTGTGGTAATTTACCATGTCTTGCACAACCATTTTGAATCCTCTTATAAAACTTGTCTTGTTTACCTCATGTTCATTTTTCTATCATTCTTCATTAGTTAATACAAACATGCAACTTCGAGGCTACGTGATTTCCACCAACAGTTGATCACATGCGAGCATAAAAACCATGTCTTTGTCCTCAATATAAGTATGTCCTCTGCACATTGAATTCCTGTCAATCTTCAAAATAGCCAGAATTTGACCAGATTTGTCCTTGTAATATCTGCTGTGAACTTTACATTTTCAGCATGATTTTAGTATTTTGCGTCTCCGAGAACCGATTAGAAATGAGGGTGTGAAATGATTTTCTCAAACGAACATCTTGTTTTTAGTTTGTTTGTATCCCTTTGCTTAGATTCTCAAGAATCGTAGTTCTTGTCTCATTTGAAAGTAAACGTGGGTGGGCTGTTCAAATCATTTTTAAACATGATTTTTGAATATCTGTTGGTTGATTCAAAATTAAATTTTAAAGTTTGAGCGGTCTTTGTTTTCATGTGTATAAACTTTGCCTTAGACTACTGTAAACAAAATTTTTTGGTCTTGTGTGGACTTAAAACTTTGCTTACGAAAATATGCTCGAGTATGCTAGTAAGTTTACCCAAACTTGCAAAGAGATTTATCTGACTATTCGGTGATTTGTGGGAAAGTAGTTCTTGTCGACATAGGCCTTCTTGAACCGATGCCCAAGTGTTTGCCTAGATGCTTAGGAGGAATGATTTTGGAATTCAGAGTTTTCCAACAAAATTTTTAATTCAAAATGACCTTTTCTAACATGACATTGATTTCAATTGGTCTAACCGGGTTTAGTTCTGTGAAAACAGAATTAATTCTGTTTTACACCATGAAAGTTTGTATTTTCTAAAGGCTCTTATTAAGGTCGAACAACCCTAAAAGTTTTACTTGAGTGAGCACTAGGTGTGATGTTTTATTAAGAATTTTTATTCATATTTTTCGATCCTTGGATGATCAAATAAAAATATGAGGCTTTCTGATGACACAATTCTTCAAGGATTTGGGTACCTACTAACCGAGTTATATAGGTTTTACTGATCAGGTGTCGCAGGATTTTTGTCACAGAACAGTTCATTTTCAAGTTGAGTATGATCTTTGATGATTTTTTTATAAACCTTTTACACGTCCAAAATTTCTAAAAATTTTACTATATTGGTATGTGTTACTTACGACAAAATTTAGAAAAATTTCACTTGGAAATGGTGGCTGAAAAATTCAGAGATCTGTGTAGTATGCTAAAATCTATAGAAATTTTCTTATAAAAATAATGATGAATTTCATTAGAATCTTAATGATTTAGTGATTACTCAAACAATTTTGTTGAGGACTTATGTTTGTTTTGGGAGTAATTCATCTATAAATAGATCACTAGGGCATCTCTCTCTAAGAGGATTGCTCACTTGAGAAATATATGCGATCATAGCCCAATACCCTTACATAACATAAACTTATGGGTAATTAATCCAACGTAAGAGTGATTACATATTCGTGTCATTGAATATAATCGTGGTTACTATGTCCCTCTTATGGCTTCTTGAGTTGAGTTAGAGGCAATTAGTTTACCGAAAAAAGGGAAGAGGAGATGATATAATATATAAACATAGAAAAGATATAAGGTATATTGTATATTAGGTAGAAGAAACAAAATCTTGAAACAGTGAAATTTCGTAAATATAACCTCAAAGGCAAAATGGTCATTTTTTGATTTTGTAAAAGTTCGAAATAAATTTTTGGTAGGGCTTGAAGTACTCTTTTTCAAAATTTTTTGGGTATTTACAAATTCCCCTTTGTTATTAACCAAATTTATTTGGTTCATTGCAAAGAATAACACTGCTAAAAATTTTGTTTCAAGGTTTCATTTAAAAATATAAACTTTCACTTTTCTTAATAGGGAGACTCATTTCTTAAACTTGGGCTATCCTAATTCTAGTGGGAGAGGACTTCTAGCCAAAGGAAAGTCAATGTGGATGACAATCGACCAATACAGGGACTGTATATGAACAAGGCCATTATGGATGAACATGAGCATGAAGTATGTGAGATGTAATGAATGAATCAAGTGTATTGGAGACCTCTACGAAATATTTTGTGAGCTTGGTGAGATCCCATGAAGGCTGAATGCCCTAAATGGGATTGTCTTCAAGCTCATTTCCTCGATGCCTTGGTCTTGTAAAAATGTTTTTGAAGGGTAATCTTCCTTAGTTTTCATCTAGCAAGACTTTCATTTCCTATATTTCCCATAACCTCGATCTTAATTCTCTATTACTCTTGTAGAGGTTTTTATTACTAAAAAAGCTTAACAACATTTTAAAACTGCATTATTTACATTGCAAAACCTAATCCTCAAACAAAATGAGATTTAAATTGGCAGATGCTATTCTTACTTTACGACTAATGATAGACTTTCTCTTTTTGGGATAAACTAAAAGGGGTACTGGGAGAATCCCCATAGTCCCTTCTAAAGTGTCTCATGGTATAAATAAAAGGTAATTTTGAGGAAAGCCTCTTTACTCTTTGATTCTTTTGTTTTCTTTTTCTTTCTTTTATAGGAAGACCTCTATATTGGAGGTTGATTTTTTTTTACTTTCAAGGTATTAGGCCTTTGTCTGTTTCTTTAGAGAGAATGAGATAGGGGAACAACTTATCCCTCTAGATACTTGATCTAATCAAGTGCCCCTATTTTCATAATAACATCTACTATTTGAAAATATTTTATTGGTTTGAACCATGCCCTATCTTGTAAAATAAGGACTTTTGAAATGTTATTTAATGATTTTGAAAACACTCTACTTTTTCACAAAGTACTAATTCCTAGCTAGGAGATATATTCAACTTGGTCCCCTCTTCAAGAAACTAAATACGGTTTTTTAAATCATTTCAAAAGAATTGGTGATAAACTCTAAAAATGATATCTTTTTAGTATTGGACGTTTATAGGGTCTACCAAATTTCTTTCCTCAATATGAATTAGCTAATATGCATTGTTGATGGTTGCCCCATATGACATAGGGACCTTCTTAATTGGACTGCCATTTTGCGAGAGGATGTGGGCCTCTTTGGTGTATGGTTTTTAAAAGTGGCAATATTTCATGTGTTTCTTGTAATGTCGGGCTATCATTTTCTCATCAAGCAAGTCGAGCTTAACTACTGTAGCTTGTTGTAGAGTCTCTACGGGTAAATCAAGTGCAATGGATGTATGAAATGAATGCTACTTGGTGTGAATCAAAAGTACGACATTTGTGCCATAGACCAATTCCTAAGGTGTGACATTTGTTGGAGTGCGAACGAAAGTCTTATAAGCCCATAGTGCCTTTAACTTCTCATGCCATGTACTACCTTTTTTTTAATATTTTCTCAATGATGCTTATGAGGGTCTTGTTTGTGGCTTCGGCTTGGTTGTTGCCTGTAAGGTAGTATGGTAACAAGAAGTGTTGTGTGACACCATAAGTCTTACACAACCTTTTCATTTTCTCATTTTTTAACAAAGTATAGTAATCTGACACTAGGTCTCTTGGAATTCCGAATATAGCCAAGATATTTCTCTTAATGAATGCCACTACATATTGTCTTTGGACATTTGCTAAGGATACAAGTTCAACCTATTTAGAAAAATATTCGGTAGCTCCTAGGATGAACCTGTGTCCATTGGATTCTATCGAGGAGATTGACCCTATGATGTCAAATACCCACATGGTGAATGGTCATGGACTAGTAATATGATATAATGAAGATGATGAAATGTGAATGACATGCCCATGCACTTGACACTTGATGACATTTCTTGACATGATCATAACAATTATGCTTGAGAGTAGACCAAAAATAACCTCCCTAAGTATTTTTATAGTCATCATACTTGAATTAACATGGCCTCCACATTCTCCATCGTAGAACTCATGCATAATAGTTTTAGCCTCATTGTGGTCGACGCATCTCAACAAGATACCCGAAAACTCTTTTTATATAGAACCCTACCCAAAACGATATATTGTGTTGAATTTTTTTTAATAGAAGCTTTGTCTTTGAAAGAGGCAAACTAAAAAATCCCCATTTTCTAAAAAGTTTTTAATATCTTAAAATGAAGGATTTTCTTCTTTATTTTGGCCATTTTGGTAAATATCAAAATCTTAAGTCGATGGAACGAGCAGAAGCAAAATTTCATTAGATCAAGCATTGAGAGTAGGGTCAATCCTTAGGAAGGATCCCAAAGAAGAGATAATCTGCCATAGTGTTGTCCTCTCTACCAATGTCTATGAGTTTATAAAATTTGAATGAGTTGACCAACTTAGTGGCCAACTCATAGTATGAAATCAATCTTTCATATTTGACTTGCTAAATTTTTGAAACCTAGTTTATAGCAAGCATGGAGTCTTCAAGGATTTCAATACATGATGCCCCTAGTTTTTGTAAAATTTTTAGGCCTTGTATGAGTGTCTCATCGCCACATTATTCAAACAAGGAAACTCTAAGTGAAATGACATTGAGATTTCTTCATTTTTAGGGGACATGATGATGATGTCGACTCCTGCTCCTTGCCTATTTCTTGCCCCATCAAAATATATTTTCCATACTTGATTCTCATTGTAACAATTAGATACCACATGATAGTTCTAACTAGTTGTTAGTATACCCTCATTGGGTATTTCATCAAGTATGGGATATGCATCTTCAAGGGATAGGTGGGCCATATGGTCGGCCAGGGTTTGGCCTTTAATGGAAGTTTGATGATAAAACTTTAAGTTATATTTAATGAAAAGAAGTTGTTATTTGCCTAGCCTACCATTAGGATAGATTTTTCGAAAAGATGTTTATGGGGTCAAGTTTAGACACTATCCAAATCTCATGGTTCAAGAAATAATGTCTAAACTTTTGACATGCCCATACCATGGCTAAGCATGTCTTCTCCATGGCTTGATAATTCCTTTCATACCCCAAGAGAGTTTTTGAAATATAGTAAATGATATACTCCTTAAGACTATCATCTTCATATTGTATTAGTAAAGCCCATAATTCATTTTCATGAATGGAGAGATATAAAAGCAAAGGTTTTGGAGGTTTCAAAATTGAAGGATTTATCAAATAGGTCTTCAATCTTTCAAAAACTTCTTAACACTCGAAATCCCAAAGTAATTTGATACATTTTCTCAAAAGTTTATTGAAGGGTTCATATTTTGTTGCTAAATTACAGATGAAGCATCTAATGACTTGGAGACAACCTTAGAAGCTCCGAATTTGAGTTAGGTTGTATGGTGGAGGCATGTCTATGATGGCTTGATACTTAAAGGGGTCAACCTCTATGCTCCTTTGGCTAACCATAGACCTTAAAAGTTTTCCTAATTCAACTCCAAACACACACTTTTGAGGGTTTAGTTTCACCTTGTAAAGCCTAAATCTATTTTTTTTCAAAGATTCTATATAAGTGCAACAGGTTTTTAATTTCACCAAAAGGTCATCTACATATAGTTCCAAAAGTTTATAACTTTGGTCATGAAAAATGCTCATCATGACACTTTGGTAAGTAACACCGGCATTTTTCAAACCAAAAGGTATGATGGTGTAGTAGTATGTACTCCAAGGTGTGGTAAAAGTAGTTTTGGGTTGATCTTTTGAAAATAACTTGATTTAATTATAACCCGAATAGCCATCCATAAAAGAGAATATTTCATGATTAGTTATGCTATCAATGATCAAATCAATATTAAGTATGAGAAAATTATCTTTTGGAGTGACTTTATTCAAATTTCTCAAATCAATGCAAATCCTAATTTTTTTCATTTCATTTTCGAACAATGAATATGTTTGAAAACCAATTAGAATAAGAAATGGGTTTTATAAAATCAACCTTGAAATGATCCTCTAGACCCTCTTTAACTTGGAGGTGGATACTAGGATGGATTTTTCTAAGTTTTTGCTTTATGGGCTTGACACTAGACTTTAAAGGTAAACAATATTCTACCACTCTAGGGTTTAGTCCAAGTATATCATCATAGGTCCATGCAAACACATTGATGTATGATTTAAGAAACTCTATGAAGGATTCTCTTTCAGGTTTGTACAAGTTTCTATTTTGACACACTTGGGGTTAGACTCGGTTTCATGGTTGTCTTCCAAAAAGTTTCCTCCACGAAACTTGAAGGTTTTTTCAAGTCAAGAATTTTATAGAATTTAGGAACCTCGGTAGTTTGATCACCCTCCTCGATGAGGGGATCTTACAACTTGCTCGGTTCTCACTTAAAATGATTTGACTTTTAGGAAAGAATCTTTTGAAATAGAAAAATCTTCATGAGACATGATTTTGGATTGAGTATGTACAAAGGTTTTGGCAAAATCATATTTTGAGATGATATATGATTTTGAAAAATTGGTTTTTGGTTTTTAAAATTTTTATCATTTTCTTTGGTTTTCTAAATTTTTTGGTATTTTCAAGACAAACCTTTGAAGAAAAAATATAAAATACTTTCTTTTTAGGGTTTTTGAATTATGTATTATTTGCACTTTTTCTTGGATTTTCTATTATTTTTTATTTTTAAACATTTTTCAAATGTTCTTGGTTTTTCCAAATATATATAGTTTTGGATTTTTGGTAGAGAAAGGGATGTCTTCCATCAAACCTAGAAAGAAAATAGCATGAGTTAGGCTCCAAAGAGGAGATCTAAATCATAGGTTTTGGTTTTAGTAGACCCTAGGTCACTCCTAACCCAAATGGTTTTAGGTGGGGGTTCACGAGGTTTTGTTGGGTCAAAGCCTAATCCAGGTCGACTCTGGTTTGAGGATGAGATAAGAGGTTTCAACTACCATTGACCCTCACTTCCCAGACCTTGGTAAAGTGTATAGCCCAAATTTAAGATTATATTCCAAGGTTTTTAATGTTTGGAAAACTTGGGATCGAGAAAATGATTTTAAAACATGCTATCGTCTATGGAATGGGATGTGCTATATACCTTAAGTCTTTAGGAGTATTCTAGGATATAGATGTTGTAGGTGGGGAGCGATCCACTAGGAATTGACCCATGATGGTTTTTTTTTTTTCAAAAATTTGGTCTTAACATGGCTCACTCGTGATGCATGGGGTGTTTTCAACTCCTTTAAGGTTTGAGTTGCCCTCTCCTTATACAACTATGACCTTATCTTCCTAAGGCATTTTGACAGATAGATTTTGAGGGAGTGTATCCAAGGCCTTCTTAACAACAACTTGTTGAATTTTGGGGGAGTGAAACAACCCTACATGTTGAATTGGGTCGATTTTTATGGAAGTTTAATTGATCCGAGGGAATGAAAGGAATTGTCGTCATACCCCATGATGACGATTGTACGTAGTTTGAGCTTGTCTAATGAAACTCCAACTTAAAGGGCTATATGTAAAGGGAGGATGTTTAGGCCCCTTCTTCCATCGACTAAGCACTTCCTAAGAAAATGGTGATTCAAAACCACCTCTATGTGCAAGGCATGATTGTGGGTTGCTATTGGCCTACTCAACTCGTCTTCAGAAAAGATGATTGGAGTTCGAGTGAGAATGTGTGAGACCAAGAAAGACATGGACTCAAAAGTTATGGATGTGCTAACCTTGATTTTCTCTAGAATTTCCTTAAATACATGTCTATGTTTAGCCGAGATTTTGATAAACTCTAAAATAGACATGTTGATTGGAAGCCTTGCTAAATACTGTTCTAGATCGTATTATGGTAACACAATGTCTTTACCCTTGTTCATGCCATAGGATCAACGAGGAATGATGCACGCTTTTTAGGGGCCAGGTAAAACGACCACCTCCTTGCTTTATTTGTTCCCTAAGTGGGGGGGTTGGTAGATCATTTTAGGCCTAGTAACCTCCTCAATATTTTCTCTATGGCTTGGTCTTACTTGTGTTCTATGTTAGTGCAACGATTTTGACATACTATGAATAACTATAAAGGATCTAGCTGGGGGCAAGACACTAAGAGCTTCCCAAATTATTACTTGTTTAGCTTTTTTCAATATTATGGGAGAACCATGTAGTGTGTGATAAGTAGAGTGAACCATATGCAACGCATGATCACAATGAGCATAGAACACTACCGCTTTATGAGCGTTCTTAGGGAGAGATGTACTTCTTTTGATCTTTCATTCATGTTTGCATGTTTTGGAAAAGGCTCCTTGAAAATTGTTTAGGAAGGCTTCAGCTCCTCGGAGATGTTGTTTGCCTTGATCAATCAAGTCTTCTATTGTGTTTTTCAAAGAGAAGCAATTATTCATATCATAGCCCTTTAGCTTATGATACTTGCAAAATTCGTTGAGAAAAACATCCCTTAGGAACTGCCCCTTCAGAAATCGACGATAAGCTTATCAATCCTTGTGATAAAAGAATATCTAGTACCTCCATTAGTGGTTGTCGTACATGTGTGTAATCTCTTTTTATTTTTTATATATTTTTATACTTTTGGGATGGATGGTTTGGACTTGGGCAAAGAAGGTTTAGTGGGATTATATAAGGAAGATTCGACTCTTAACACTTGCTATTTTCTGAGATTTCACCCCTCCATCTGGGTAGACAACCTATAAACCACTAGCTTTGGCCTTGAAGAGAAACCTTTACCTTTCAAAAAGTCATCATACACTCTTTTTTTAGGTTTGTTTCAAAAACGATGACTTTTTGATAGGTTTTAAAAATTTTCAAAATCAATATTACTGTACAACCCTTGGATATGGGCTCCTTAACTTGCTAAGTAAAGATCTCCATCTCACAATGAAGGCATGGGCATCTTTATTATGTGCTTGCTTAGCATCTCTCAAAAAGTTGAGAGTCGAGGTAATCTCTACATTGTGTGAGAATTTTTGTATGAAGTAATTGACAAGCTCTTCAAAGGTAGTAAATTGGATCAAATCAAATGAGGTCATCCACTTAGACGCATTCCCCTTGAGGGAGTGTGAGAACCATTAGACCCACTTTGACGAGTCCTTTTTCTTATAGGCCTTTTTGGAAAAGAATTACAAATGAGATCTAGGATCTCCATTACCGTCATATAAATGAAAGCATGGCATTTCGTCCTCACTATCAATTTGATGATCAGATAGTAAGAAATCTGATAATGAGTAGATCTTCTTTTCCTTTGATTGGCCTTTTAGTAGTTGTAAGACTCTCCTATCTTTCATGATGAATGACTTGATGTTTGACTCTTCTTCCACAAATTTGAAAGTCGGTTTGGTTTTTTAGACATGATTTGTCCTCTTATCGGCTTGGGGTTATTTTCCATGAGAAGAACATGATTCGACCGCGTCGGTCTCTTGGCTTAGGGCAATGATCTCTCTTTCAATTCTCAGTTCTCTTTTTGAAAAAGTGATTCTATCTTATTGGGTTTGATATAGTGATTTATCTTTTAGTTGTTTTTGAAAACTGGCTTGTAGAGCTTAATGAGCACTTACTTGACACATACCCAACTAAACCTTCTGAACTCGACATGGTGTATGCTTGGAAATTTTAGACCTATAGCCAAGTTTTGAAAAAAGTTTAGAACCAGGGTTTAAGATCGACTTGTTTGGGAAGAAAGCAACCAGATCAAAATGACTCCTCTAAGAGCAAAGTCCCATCGAGCATGCCAATTTATTTTATAGACAAAATTTTTCGGTCTTGTGTGGACTTAAAACTTTGCTTGCAAAACCATGTGAGAGCTTGCCAATAAATTTATCCAAACTTGCAAAGAGATTTATCTAACTATTCAACAATTTATGGTAAAATAGGTTCTTGTTGATGCATGCCTCCATGAACTGACGTTCAAGGGTTAGCCTAGATGCTTAGGAAAAGTTATTTTGTAATCCAAAGTTTTTCAAAAACGGTTTCAATTCGAAATAGCTTTTCCTAAAATAATGTTAATTTCACTTGGCCTAACTGAGTTCAATTCTGTAAAAATATAATTGGTTATGTTTTACACCATGAAGGTTTGTATTTTCTAGAGGCTCTTATAGGGGTCCAACAATCCCAAAAATTTTACCTGAGTGAGCACTAGGTGTGAGATTTTATAGAGATTTTTTATTTATATTTTTGGGTCCTTGAATAATCAAATAAAAATCTAAGGCTTTTGGATGACACCATTTGATATAGGATCTTCTTTGGTTAGGGGTATTTTAGACTTTTCACTTGACGCTTTTGCGTGATCTTGGGTGATCGCTGAACTTGAGTCTTCTGAGTTTTTGAAGTCCTTTCTTAGCTTCTTTCCTTCACGATTTTGGCCTAAATGTTCTACTTTTGTCTTTTTAATTCAAATATGCTTATAAGAATAAAACAATCAGTTTACAAAAGTTTTGGAGGTAAAACTTATTTTGATTTCAAATGCTTCCTTTTGACCTTTGCAACCTATTCGTTGAAGAAAACATGACCTTTACAACCCCTCCTTTGAAGAAAACATGCTTGAAATAATGAAATTTCGCAAATACAAACCTGAGAGCAAAATGGTCATTTTTAGATTTTATAAAAGTTCAAAAATTTTTTGGTGGAGCATGAAGTACTCTAAAATTTTTAGATTTTATAAAAGTTCAAAAAGTTCAAGGGCATCATATCCTTAAAAATATATCCTCTCTCGAGTTGGATTGTGATCTCTCTTTAGACTGTATTATATTGGAGCACTGGTGATTAATTGGTGCCACGCATGCCCCTATGGTTTGCTCACTCTGCTTATCATTCACCAATATGTGACCGTGAAAGATAAACTTGGAAGTATATTTTACAAACACACATAGTGTTTTCTTTTCTTTTTTTTCTCTATTAGGAATTTTTATTTGAGAAAAATTGCATGGTTTTCTTTCCGTACTTTACCTAGAGCTCCAATTAAACAATTTAAAAACTAAATAATTGATCATTGAAGGTGCACTTTTGAAAAGTATAATCTGTAAACCATTTGTCTCTTTGTATCTCCTTTCATTGTATGTTACTATGGGAGAGCAAAAAGGACAAGGTCATGTGTCATGAAGACTAAGGTAATACGTATGATACTATCATAGAACAATTCATTTTTTGAAATAATGTGCATTTTTGAAATGCGTGCATTAATTTTTCTTGCTACAGATCTGTGTGATCCGTGATTTTACTTAATTGTGTTGATTAATGGTAAATTTATCTTCTCTTTGAAGCAAATTATATATAACATAGAAAAAGTTACATATATACATATACTTTTACGAACGAATTCTATTCAAAATTCGTAGAAATATTGGTGTAATGCTAGGAAGGTCTTAAAATACCAAAAAGAGCATTTCCTATGTTTTTGACATTCTTTGTCAACTGTTCAAAGCCTTGAAAAGAGGAATACATTTTCCTTTCTATAATTCATCTATCATAGTTTCAATTTCTTTTTGTACATTATGTACTTTGTCTAGTTTGGTGCTACATTGTTACCTATTCAAGAAGACCTCTAATTCAAGCACATCACCAATGTAACCTAGTTAAGTGTGAATGATTGCAATTATGGGGTTCTCCATGCTACATAAGTGATATTTAGCTCTCTCTCATAGGTTTATAATATAATTTAAGGTAAACGTCACAAACAGGTTTTTGAGTTTTCAATTTCATCCCTACAGTTTGAAAACTGTTGTGATCTATCATGTGGTTTTCAACCTTTATCAATTTGGTCCAAGTGGCTAACTCTATTATCCTTAATTTGTGTGGTACATCACCCATCACTACATACCACATTAACTTATATTAGCTGAGTAAAATATCAAGTTATCTTTCATATTAGCATCACCTACCATGTCATCTATCACACGAGCATCACATGCCACATCACCTTATGCTTATTTATTATATGTGTTTTGTCATGTCTTGATGATGTGTAATAACAAAATACGTGGCATGTCTTTCAGTCTTGTGCTACACTAGTGGTTTGGTGTGAGAGAGGTTCTTGTTGGGTCAAAAATCGATTTTAGGTTTTGTTGTCATAAATAGATTGGGTTCAAGTTAGGTCCTAAAGCAAATTATGGATTGGAAACAAAATTGAACACAAAACGTGTTTGAGCAATTTCAAGTGACAGTTTAGATCTAGGACAACATATTTAGTTCTAGGATATGTTTTTGGGTTGTTTCAAGGTCATTTATGGTCCGATTGGGATCTGGCTTGTTGCATTAGATTTAATTGAATAAATTTTGATATTATTATTATTTAGAATTATTTATAGATTAAAATTGAAAGATTTGGTGATGATAAAAGTGACTCAACAGATTGGAAATTGGATCTTGGTGCTCCTTCAAGTATGGGGTTATGCATTTTTTAATAGAACTTATTAGAAGTGAATTTCTTTTTGTTGTGGATGGATATAAATGTGCATGATTGTTAACTATTTTATTGATGCCTCTTGAATAGTATTTGAAGTTATGAGATATTTGATATGCTTGTCGATAGTGAGAGTGATTTATTATGCATGTGCTTGAAATAAAATTGTGTTTGAATACTATGGATATGAATTTGGATATATGGATCCGCATATGAACTTGTGGATATAAAAGATGGAACTGATTTTGAAATATAATGATGCATTGTATCTATGAACCATTCTTGTGTGGAGTCTCTAGAGACTTATAGATCTCTAAAGCATTTCAGCTTGGGGCGAATGTTAGGTGTACTCCTAACCACTCTGTCGTAGGAGTTAGCGTGGTTTGATCATTGTCGATAGGATAGATGAAGGTCACGTGAGAGAGGGCCAGATGATCTTGGTGGCCTTGGAACAAACACAGTATAGTCTATAAAATATCAAAACTGATGATGTGGATGTCATATGTGTGAAAGGGTTGGCTTAAATTGAAATGCAAATATTGAATGTTCTAAAATATTTGTCAGACATGCATGCTTTTAGTATAACTTCAATTATGGGATATATAACTTTCTTACAAAGTTATGGATCAAAGCTCACCTTATTATTTTATAGTTTATATTGAAGCTAGTATTTCCAAGGCATATGGTATTGAATAGTTGCTTATTGGAGTTCATGAGTTGATATAATATGGATGGATCGAA
The DNA here is from genome assembly GCA_036023115.1 of Brasenia schreberi. NCBI lineage: Eukaryota > Viridiplantae > Streptophyta > Magnoliopsida > Nymphaeales > Cabombaceae > Brasenia > Brasenia schreberi. The sequence continues at coordinate 5,230,472 of JAYKKT010000079.1, forward strand.
GTTAACCTTTTAGACTTAGTTTTTCGTATTTGTTCTTTTGATGATTATATTAGTGGGCCCTGTACTGGAGCATTTCGTTTAGAATTTTGCAAAAGTTTAGAGTTCGATATTTTATTTAAGTTGATTGGCTATGCTTGGCTGTGATTATCGTTGATGCGCATACCATGCGAGGAGCTTTCACGTGACATCCACTCAAGTTAGGTCTTGGTCGCGACTCGTTTGGGTGTGATATTAAAAATTGGGGTTCTTAAGGGCAGATATCATCCTTTCCCTTAAGCACTCACCCACTTTTTGAGTTTGATTTCTTCAGTATGCCACCTCTAAAATACTCAATCAACACAATGTTGGAGTTCATCATGCTCCTTAGGACTCGTGTGATATTTAGCCTTGTTAGAAAGACTTGCTCAAGAATTAAGTCAAAATTAAGTCAATACAATGTTATACGTCTCGAAAGCATAAAGATTAGGTGAAATTTTCTTCTGGTACAATTTCTTCATAGGCCTTAATGAAGGGCTTCACCAACTCAAGAATCTCATTTTGTTTTTTAATATAATCTACCAAGACGAAGGCATATACTCAATCTAACATCATCTAAAGCCTTCTTTACCTTAACTTAGAAAGAAAGACATTTCTTTCATAAACTTCTTCTTCTCAAGGCGCTAGAATGATTTAAACACCATCTTTAATGAATCAATATGTAATTTTGAATCCATTATGTGTAACAAGTCGGTCATCTTGCCTTGGTCTGCCAAGCAAGATGTGACAAATATCAATCACACGGTATGACACTGTACTTCATATTTGTAATAGGGAAAAAAACAAGACACCTCTTGAATTTGCACACTGTCCCCCTTAGCCAAGAAAGCTTTTATGGGTGTAAATGAGAATGGATGCCAAGTTCAAATTCTCCATCAATAGAAGTTGCCACAACATTTTTGCAATGTACTCCATTAATGATCACTAACTTTCACACCATATGTCAGGTCCACTTGGTGTAGTAGTCGTTATGCTCCAACAATCATCTTCTTTGACTAAAGAAGCATATAGGAGCTATATAAATGACAAATGATTCACTGTTCTCTCTATAGTTGACTTACTCTTTGATTTATTCTGAAAGGATACACACACACACACATATATATACAGAGTAGCAGATCTACATTGAGGCGGCCTCCCCACCTGAAATTTGAAAACCAAATCGAAAATTTACATGGCACAATTGAATTCCTGGCTACTATAATACTTCGCCCCACCTTAAATGGTTGAATAGGCTGTTTACTTTATCATGAAAAAAATGCTAGATCCGCCACTGTACACACACACACACACACATATATATATGACATTTTACTTTACTCGCTTATTAGAAATGGCAGGATATGATTCATATATCCTAAATTATAGATCATTTTCCATTTTAACTAGTTTCCATACCTCACTTTGTTGTAGGTTTTGGCAATTTATGCCCGTTCAGGGAAAAAAAGTTTGGCGATTTATTCAACGACCCATAATAGGCCATTGCAGTGAACTAATTATTTGATATATGAAGAAAGAAAAGTTTTGACGTTTAGATACCAATCAAGCAAGGATTTCGATAATTGCTGTTTATTTCGATGTGGATTGAGCGAGCTACTGCATCTCCATATTTTTGCTTCCTGAGTGCTGAGGCCCAAGCTAGCACTGAACTCGAGTACTATAGGGCTTTTAATGTGGGCCAAGGATCACAAGGCAAACCTATCATATGGTGTCACAATTCTAGTGCATATAAAATTGACTCCTACATTTACTCACTAAGCAAGAACCTTGAAGTAGATGTGCACTTTGTCCAAGATTGCGTATCAAACACTCAGTTTCAACTCTGCTGCAGACCAAAAGGTCCTAAATATATTCACAATAAGCCATTGTCATTAGGATATATTGGAATTATCAGTTAGACTCAAACAAAGAATACTAGGTCAGCTGACTAGGGGTTCAATTCACAAGTCAAAGGTCATGAGTTCGACACCTGGGGCATGCATCTGGTTTCGGCCTCCCCATTCACTAGGAGACATGGCTATATTCAAACAAAATATAATGGTATATTCAAATATTGACTACTCTCAGAATCTTACAGATTAACACTATCATGATCTTTTCTGGAAAATAAATGAGAAATTTTCATTGTTTTCCATATTATAATCAAGAACTTCATTCATGTTTATGACTTTACATTTACAAATCTATTTTATAACCATCTTGGGGATAATCATGGGCTATACAATCGCCCTAGTCTAGATCCGTGTTTTTGAATTTCACAATTGCATGGGATGGTGAAGGAACCTAACTGCTCCTACATTTATAAATGTTAGCAGTAATGTACGAAAATCTAGTTAATCATGTTTGGGTTGCATACTTCTATTGAGTTGGATTGTCTCTTATCTAATAATACTAACCCTAAAAGATCAGATAAAATCACCGAGTAAAAGGAGAATGATACCTTGTATTATTATTGTACTTTATCAACACTATTGAATGTATTCTTCGACATTTACAATTCTTTCCCTTCCATGATAGTGAAAGATTTGTTCACTATCTTTGATAAAAATACAATATTGATGACCTTAGATTTGAAAAGTATTTTGTGGTCAAGTTTTTTAAGTATCAAATAGTAGAAGAGAAATATGTGACAAAATAGGCAAATGAATTTTAGTTTTTGTGCTATGGTCTGAAGAAAGATGAGAACGAGCTTTCTAAGAAGTTTGTTGTTATGTTTAGTATTCATAAATTTCTTAAGTCTTAAGAGAGTTTCAACCTAGATCTCAAACACAAGAAGGATAAGATAACTCTTGATGATCTTATAGTAGACACAGTAATAAAGAAAGGGCATAAAATCAAAAAATCTATTATGCCTATTATTACACCCCAAAGGTTAACTTGACAATCAGAAAGAAACATCCTACTGATTCTAAGGAGAAACAGGTAAAGTATAAACCCAAAGCCAAGATCTAAAAAAATTCCCAAAACAAACTATGATAGCTTTGTGGTTAGGTTGGATATTAGACTAGGGATTATTCCTCAAAGAAAGTGAAGAAACCTATGGCCGTTGAAGGAGCTATGGTCAACATGGTGACTATTATACCTACATCTAGTGATGGGTATATATCTCATAAACCTCATCTTCTTTCTGTTTATGAATTACAGTGCTTGATTATAGACACTAGGGCTAATGTGCATATTTATGTTGATCAGTCTTTGCTTGTATCTTAGCTGGTTGTCTATAGTATAACTGTAACCTCAAGGGATAATTTGATTACTGAAGTTAAGAGAGAAGGATGTATGGATTTGAAGTTTCTCTTGAGAAAGGTTTTGACTCTTTAGTGAGTCAAGCTTATTCCATCAATTCATGAGAGTATCCTCAGTGGTCTTGTGTTAGTTAGAGAGGATTTAAGGTTAGATTGTAAATGGAATAAAGTTGTAATTATATGATATAGTATAGGGTGTTTCTTTGAAAAGGGTTATTTGTGTGATGTAGAAGATCTCTATTAAAATTCATATACAACTAATTGTTAATTCTTGGATGACTTCTAATATTAATAAAATATCCACATCTTCTTCTTCTTTTGTTTATAATATTGAATCCTTTGATGTATGACATGCTAGGTTGGGTCATATTAATTTTGATTCTAAAAAAAAAATGATGAATTTAATCTTATCCCTAAAATTATCATAAATAAAAAATACAAATGTAGTATTTGTGTGCAAATGAAACAACAAAGGAAACATTTTCATTTTGTTGATAGAAAATCTAAAATTTTGGATTTAGTGGATATTGATATTTATAAATAAAATAAAATAACAACTAGGGATAATAAAAGATATTTCATTATGTTTATTAGTATTTACTTAAAAGTAAAGATGAAGCTTTAGAAAAAATTCAAATCTTTAGAAATGAGCCACAAACTCAAACTGGCAAGGTGCTTAAATGATTAATGTGTGATAGTCGATGAGAGTATACTTCAAATATTTTTTTAAGAAGACTGTCAAAATAATGTTATTGCTCCCTATTCTTCCTTGTCTAATGGGATAGTTGAATGGAAGAATAAAATCCTCTATGATATGGTAAATATTTTACTTCAAACTTTTGGGTTACCTACATATATATATAAGAAGAAGCTTTGAATATGGTCTGTCATATTCTGAATAAAGTTTTCTATAAGCATAATAAAAGTAGCATCTTTTAGTTTTAGAAGAGTCGAATGACTAGTTTTAAATATCTCAAAGTACAGGAGTATTTTTAAAAAATACTTATCCCTAAATACAAGAGAAAGAAATTGTGACATAAAATATAAATGTCATATTTTTAGGTTACGTGGTGATAAACTATTACAAGTTATTGGTCCTTAGATCTGATGTATCTATTGTAGATGTCAACATGATTATTGAGTTTCATTATACTATATTCTTTATGAATTTGTTTTCCATGAAGACTAGAGTTCTTCAAAGTATATCTTCTACAAATCTTAACCCTACTACTAGTTCCATTCCCGATCATGTGAAAATGATGATAAATATAGGGGGCAGTTGCTTCCTGAAACTATTATTTTTAGATGAGGACTGAGAAAATAATTGAACCAAAAAGAAGTAAACAACCTAGGATATCAAAGGACTTTGGAAATGACTTTATTACTTTCAATGTCGATGATGGTCATATTACCTTCTAACAGGATATGACCTCACTTGAGGTTAAGTATTGAAGGAAGTTGTTAATGATGAATTCTAATTAATTCTTTGCAATAGATCTTGAGAATTGATAGATTTACCTCCTAGTTGTTGTATTGTAAGTTGCAAATTGATTTTTAAGAAGAAACTAAGTACAGATAGAATAATCAACAAGTTTAAGGCCAGATTAGTTGCCAATAAATAGATTCTTTCGATACCTACTCTCTTATTTCTCGGATGATTACTATCTAAGTACTTATAGTACTGACTTCTATGTATGATCTCAAAATCTAATATATGGATGTGAAGAATACATTATCGCATAATGACCTTCATGAGAAAATTTATATAGATCAACTAGAGGGATTTGTGAATCATGAGAATGAGTTTAAGATATGAAAGCTTGTTAAATCATTATATATTTTGAAACAAGCCCCTAAACAATGACATGAAAAGTTTGATCATGTTATATCATTTTTTGGCTTCATTTCTAATAATTTTGATAAGTGTATCTACTACAAATCGGTTAATAATGAGTTCATCATTTTGTATGTAGATGATATTTTATTGTTTGGTTCTAGTATGCGAATAGTAAATAAGACTAAGTCATTCTTGTGTAGTAAGTTTGAGATTAAAGATATAGGTGTGATGATATGATTTTAGGATTAAAATTATAAGATCTACCGATGGTATAGTAATACTTTGGTCTCACTATCTTGAAAAAGTTTTAGAGAGATTTGAATATACAAATTGTAAACCTGCTAAGACTTCATATGATTTATCTAAAGCTTTATAAAAAAATAAGAATGGTATTATTGTGTTTCAATTATGATATTTTTAAATTATCGGTAGTATAATATATCTAATAAATTTTGTTTTTTTTTTGTTTGTAAGTTTAATAGATGCACTAGTTATCTAAATAGAACCCATTGTGAAGTTTTATTTTGCTATGTAAAAAGAACTATTTTCCGTGGATTGCATTATGGTAAACATCTTCTTTTCTTGAAAGATTTAGTGATGCTAGCCAAATTACAAAGAACTCTAGAGTAAGGGGGTAATTAGATATGTGTTTTTTGTGGGCAATTGCATTGTTATTTGGAAATCTAAGAAACAAATTATTTTAGCTCGTTCTACCTTTGAGGTAAAACTCTATACTTTGAATGTGATAAGATTGAAAGCAAAATGGCTTAAGGGACTTATGTCTAGTTTACCTATGGTAAAAAAACCGGTTTTTGTAACTTTAGTACATTATGATAGCATGATCACGATTGTTAATATCAGTAGTTCTAAGTACAACTAAAAGCAAAGAATACATATTCAAGTCAGACTTAAGTTTGTAAGGACTCATGTGTTTGATGGGATCATGACTATTGATTTTGTTGGATCTAAAAAAGGGTCTACCAATAGCCTGATTAAAGAAATCTAAGTTGAGAATGGGACTAGGACCAAGGATTTATTCACAAGTAGTGGCAACCCAACCTAATTAAGTAGAGATCCTATGAAGTAAGTTCAATATAATAATAAAAGGTTATCGGGTGAATAGTATGACACTTTACATTATGTGATACTTTTAATATTTGTGTCTGTCTCCTATAAACCTAAAGTGTTATGACTACAAGTTTAGTAAGAGATTGTTCTCTAAATAGAATTGAGTCATAAGATAAGATGCTACAAGTATATCTTTAGATATGCCCAACTAAGTGATTGACATTGTGTGTCTGCAATAGGAGAATCGGGTTGCTCCTTGAAGTCAATCATGATACAAAATATGAGTGCATGATTATTAATGCATTGAACCTAAAGATAACGCCATAACCTTTATTATTAATTTGTTATCAATAGACACTTTTGCGCTGAAGGTTTCGGTTTAAAATATATGTTCACCTATTTTCTCTAAGGATAATATTGAATAACTCACGTAAGGGTTCAAACTAGAAGGTACCATTACTGAAAGTAATAGGTGGCTGATTTCGAAGGGCACTTTATACTTGACTTTGTGGGGATTGTTAGAATCAATTCTAATTAAGTAGTGAGTTAACTAAACCCATGTATATTAATTGCATTAAGTTCTTGTTAAGTATTCTTATATATTCATTTGATGCATCTTTGATATATATGCAAAAGTCCTAAAGTATACAAGTCACATGTGAGGGACTTCTACATTGAAGACTAAGATACAAAGTTTAGTCCCATATTGAAAGATGAAACAAACTTACATGTTCTTTTATATAGTTGGTAGCTCATTAACCTTAGTTCAAAGAGTTTGAAGAGGACATACTACACCATACACATGCGCGCATGTGTGTTCAACTAAGTTGGGCAGAGAATTGTTTTCAGTTTTCAATTCTATAAAATGAGATTAGTGCTTGTCTAATCTACACTTGTGATTTACATTCACTGTTGGTAACTTCTTGTCGTGTGTGTGTTTTTATCTTGAGAGGAAGTACGAGGTACTCATGTGTGTGTGTTTTTATCTTGAGAGGAAGTACGAGGTACTCATATGTATCGAGTAACAAGATACGGATTTCTTTAAGGCAAGTCTGCAAGAGCAACTTGCACATATAAGTTTTCTTTTCCTATTTTTCGTACGGTTTGTTCATGTCATTCTTTCGAGTCGTGACTATTATTGATTTGGATATGTTTATAATTGTTGGATATATATATATATATATATATATATATATATATATATATATATATATATATATATATATATATATATATATATATATATATATATATATATATATATATATATATGCGTGTGTGTAATCTCACGATTTTGTTCCACGTATTCAAAATTATTTCCAACAGGATTTTCTCAACAAGTGTAGCATTGGTTTCCTCATATCCGAGACAATTTTGTGATCACGAAATCTTGAGTTTTCTGTAGCATGGTAACAAATGTCGAACTCTGCTAGAAACCTCCACGATAAAGTGTGTTGCTGATAGCCATCCATTGATGAATCACCACCTTGAAAATCATGCAAAGAAGAAATCCCATTTTCAGCTGGCGTTCATACATGCGATTATCGTGGACTTGACTTCTAGCAATCTTCCTCACTTCTCATTCTCTTTATAAGTTCTCACGATCCATTCCAGATTCTTCACTTTTCCTTCTTGAAAAAAGCTTCTACTATGCCAAGTACTCATCATGTTACTCCTCAAAACAATTCACAAACTTCATTCTGAACGCTAATTTGCTGCCTCTTCTGGGATTTTCTACTCTTGTTGACACAGACATACTTGATAATTGCACCGCAGCTCGATTCAGACTACAAGAAAAATTGGAATTTGTGGATGAAACCGGCGACAACTTTGCTCGCTATATACCCACATTTCAGTAGCACTGGTGGAATTAGGAAACCTCCGGCAAAACGGTAAGAGAATCGGTGTGCTGATTCTTTGAGGGTATTTTGCTTGGTATGGAGATGAAAATTTATAGTGTAATTAGCGCTTATGCGGTTAGCTAAGTAGGCAGAGGTAAATATTTTCTCATTAGCCGCTAAACAAGCACGTAATTCTTGTTTGCACTCAAATGCTGTAGAGCCCTCGACCCACAAGATCATGGTAGTGGATTCGATACCAGTCATGTGCATAGTGGTCTTCAGCCTCCCCATTGTAACCAAAAGAAGGAAAAACGTAAATTTACTCAAAATGAAAATTGAAATCAATAGCTCATGCTGACTGACTGCCATCAGCTTTCTCTCTTAGTGCACCAATGGTCTTCTTTAGCTCTCTTTTCAAGGGTCTCACGACATTTTGACAAGAAGGCGAACATTTCTGATGGAAAACTGGGAAGGAAGAACCAGAAAAAGAAAAAACAAGGCTTGTAAAGGTATTCAGTATTTTTTTTTAATAGGCAGGCATTTAATACTTTCGGAATGTCTATTTTGGAAGTGGGTCATTATGAGTAAGGCGGCTGAAGGAGGTGAGCTGCTTGTTGTCTATTCATGATTATCTTGGGTCGTCTCAGATAACCTAGTTAACGAGACGAGCTCAGATTGGCCTTGTGAAAGGCTCATACACGTTAGTGAGATGAGCTGGGAACTCATCTAAGCTCGCTAATTTACGTTTTCACATGCATTTATGTCAGAAAAACATGCTCATCCGAGTAGAGGTACACGCCTGGAATGAACCGATTTTGTTGAAAAGACAACGATCGACTTACATGAGCAAGAATCTTTTTAGTGAAGATCACGTAAAAAAGTGGACTTAGTTTGATGTTTAACGAGCAAGATTATATGTTTAGGTTATCTACCTAGCCCAAACCTGAGCCTGGTTCAGCTTGTATGTGGCTCATTCGTGTTCCATTTACTAATTAATGAGATGAACATGAACGTAGTATATAGTTGGATCAGCTCGTGCAAGCTTGTTATCGTACTAGGTTCGGTCGCATATAAGGATGGTGAGCCATTTATTGCAGGGTATTAAAGGAAAACGATGACCCCCTCATCTTGGTTCATTTATTCACATGAAAATGTTTGAGGTTGTTCGGCTAGTAATCGGTTCGTAAGCAAAACTACAGCCAAGCTATGGCAAACCACAAAGAGGAGAATCTCAGGCTCGCCTTAAAGTCCCGATTGTGGACCTGGCAATAAGAAAAACAAAAGATCATGCCAATGACTGTATAAGGACGTTAGATAAACAGGTTGAAGCATGCAACAGAAACAACGTCTATGCTGCAGCACAAGATGTGAACAAGAGTTGTGTACATGGACATCGTGATCATTCGACTTCAAACAAGAAACAGTGAGGAATAAATTGTGCTATAACACAAGTTCTTTTCCGAACCATGAACCAAAACTAGACCCATTTGTATACACGCAAAGGAGAAGACAAACCAGAATCATGAGTGCCAAGCCTGCTGGTGACCACTGTTGATCAGATTGCTTGTTTCACCGCAATATATCCCGCTTTGTAACATGGTGGCGCCCATGAAATCAGCATCATAATGTGAGGCAATACTATAAGGATTATTCTGGTGATCAATGAAATCCATCCCATAGAGTTTAGGCACGGGTTGGGACGAAATGGGTTCCATAATCTGTTGCTGTTGTTGCTGCTGCTGCAGCCTTTCTCCTACCTCAGTTTTTTGCAATCCACCAGCCATCCACAGGCAACCATTTTCATTCCATTCTTGACTGCCCTCCTGAGTGAAAAGATCTGAATAGCCGTTTGACGAGGAAGACACTCCAAAGCAGGAAGGGTTTGCCGATGAAGAACAAGAAGAACGCAAAGTTATCTTCTCAATTAGAGATGGGCCTTGTTGTTGCTTCGTAACTTCCCACACCAGCCCCTGGTTTTGGTTGTTCCCCATGTCAGATTGATCATGAACTGCACCAATCTGAGGGTCTGCAAATGAGCTGGCAACGTTTGAACTGGGCTGATGCCCTGGGAAGTTCATGATGATGGTGTTATTTGCTTGTGGCATCTTTGATGTGGACGGAAGGTGATGGTGGATATTCGTATTCGCGCCGGATTTGTGTGAAGGGAAGAGCTTGTGAGTTCTTGGGTCTAACCCTTGTGCTATTAGTTTCTTTTTGATACATGAATTCCAGAAGTTCTTTACCTCGTTATCTGTTCTCCCAGGTAAATGTTTTGCAATCTGAGCCCATCTGCATCACCCAAATCAATAGTAAATCATAAAATTTATATGTTAAAAAAACGTCGAATGAGGGAAACAAAAACTTAAGTTGGTTTTCTTTCTTATTTGACAGATAAATAGGTAATATCAGTCCAGACCTTAGAGATTATGGTGTAGAATGAAAAAACTTCATTCACATAATGGCCAGCAACGTTCTAATTAGATGACAGATGAATACGCACATGTGTTTTGGTTTTGGATCTTATCATTTAATGTGTTTTGGTGTAGATCAGTAACAGATACCTGTTCCCCAGAATTCTATGCACGTCAATGATGGTCCTTTCTTCCTGAGCTGAAAATGAACCCCTCTTCAGGTCAGGCCTAAGATAATTAATCCATCTCAGCCGACAACTCTTTCCGCATCTTTGGAGTCCTGAGATCCACCACAAGTTTGTTCAATTTGAATCCTTTACCCTTAAACAAGTCTTCTCTAACCCTAAGTGGGGTGATTAGAAGGTGCAACAGAAAGGACTTTAAAGGTCAGTTCACTCATCTCAACTTTAATCACAGCCAAGCATGCTAACCGTGCAAACTTTGTTAGATCCAATTCGTTTATATTGTATCTAATCTAACACATAAGACAACATTAACCCCACTCCGTCCCTTAGCGGGGCCTGGGAGTTGCTGCATAAAGGAAACCCCTTTCCATAGGTGGAGTGAGATCCATGTAGGTGGAGTAATTACGATCACTAAATTAGGAAAAGAGAGATAGAACGAAGAAACACTGAGTCTCTCTACTGCTGAGGAAGACAACAAGAGAGAGAGAGAGAGAGAGAAAGAGATGAAAATCAAAGGAGTTGCTACTGTGAGACCTGCTAGTTTAGGAACTGAGCTCCAGCAGCCATGGCCGTGAGTGGTTACATATTTGATGAGCCTTTCGTCCTCTTCGGGAGACCACAACCCTCTCTTCACTTTCTGCTTGCTGCAACAGTGATGGCCCATCCCGAAAACATCACCACTCCAACCTCTTAACAGCAGTAGATATGGACATATATTTAATTATGTGACCAGCGCCCCAACAGGTATCTCCTAGCTTTTCTAAACTTGCACCCAACCACAATATATATGATACATATAATTAGATCATTTTGCATGTAGCTCAATCTTTTGGGCAACCTGCCCAAGAACCTTCATCTTCAAGATGGTAATTTAGTAAAGTGCAAGATACTCATCCGTCCCATTAAAATGAATTTGAAATACATGCTGACACTCTTGATCTTTTTTTAATTACACATTTTGACTTTCATGCCCTGACGTCGTTGCCATTGTTGAGCAGCCTCTCTCTCTCTCACACACATACATGCGTATGTATGTGCATGAAAACTATCACGTTATATATATTAAAGTGTACTGCATTCGAGCTTTATGGGTTCACTTAGAGAATTTATAAATGCTTACAAACATACTACATAATATATACTCTCACACACTGTTTTGTCTGTATGTTGGTAAAATTTTATCCATATGGATGTATTCTATGTATTTTACATGCGGGGGTATAAGTCTTGTTTCGGCAGATTCAGATCAGGTTTTGTGAGATTTTAAAAGATATCTTCAAAATCAAAGATAACATTTAAAATCGTGGCCCATAGTTAATAGTTTCAAGACAAACGGAGTTCTTCAATGTAAAAGCGCAGCCCAAGTATTTGCTATTAGGATTTTGACTGAATACAACCGCTTGAAGGCATTCAGCCGTCGGAAAAATGTATTGTTCAATTTCTTGTGATAAAAGTGCACGCATTGCGTGCTTAAAGAACGAGTTCTCATTTATACAAGATTACAACAACAACTAAACAATAACTAAGTCTTTTTCCATACATACGGGGTCGGCTACATGGATTCTTTGTTTTCACATATCCCTATCTTGTGCCATGTTGGCAGTTAACTCCCAATAAGCTAGATCATTCTTTATTGTTTCTTTCCAATACTTTTGTGGTCGTCCTCTACCTCTTTTAATACTTTCCAAATTTAGTTTTTCTAACATTCTTATAGGTTCTTCTTTGGATCTTCTTCCTATATGTCCAAACCATCTTAAACGATGTTCTCTCATTTTATCCTCTATTGGTGTCACTCCTACTTTGTTTCTAATAACCTCATTATGTATACGGTCTTTTCTTGTATGACCACTCATCCATCTCAACATCTTCATTTCTGTTACAGACATCTTTTGTACATGTTGATGATTAACTGCTCAACACTCAGAACCATAAAACATGGCAGGCCTAATTGCTGCTCTATAATATTTACCTTTTAATTTTAATGGTATTTTGTTATCACAAAGAATACCTGATGGTCCTCTCCATTTTAAACAATCAGGATTAATTTTATGCGTAACATCTCCATCAATTCTTCCATCACTCTGAAAAATTGACCCTAGGTATTTAAAACTTTCTTTCTGAGGAATGCAATATGTGTCTATTTTAATTTCTATGTCCTCTAAAGTAACCAAATGATCAAATTTACATTCCATATATTCTATCTTTTTTCTACTAAGTCGGAGGCCTTTGCTTTCTAATGTTTCTCTCCATAGTTCCAATTTTCTATTAACTTTTTCCTTAGACTCCTCCACTAATACAATGTCATCTGCAAATAACATACACCAAGGCACTTCATCTTGAATATGTTTTGTTAACTCATCCATCACCATTATAAATAAGTATGGGCTTAAAGTTGATCCTTGATGTAACCTAATATTAACTTCAAAGAAGTCTGTCGTTCCTTCATGAGTCCTCACACATATTTTTGCAACATCATACATGTCTCTTATAAGGTTAATATATGTCAATGGGATACCTCTTTTTTCCAAAGTTCTTCAAAGAACCTCCCTCGGTACCCTATCATAAGCTTTTTCTAGATCAATAAATATCATGCAAAGGTCTTTCTTTTTTGCTCCAAAATGTTCCATAAGATATCTCAAAAGGTGAATCGCTTCAATAGTAGATCTGCCTGACATAAACCCAAATTGGTTCTCTGTTGTACTTGATACTTGTCTTAACCTACGTTCGATAATTCTTTCTCATAATTTCATAGTATGACTCATTAACTTGTTACCTCGATAATTCACATAATTTTGAATGTCTCCTTTGTTCTTATATATGGATATAATTGTACTTGCTCTTCATTCCTCGGGCATCTTTTGGTTTTTCCATATTTCATTAAATAGTCTTGTGAGCCAAGTGATTCCTATTTCTCCTAGTATTTTCCAAACTTCTATAGGAATATTATCTGGTCCTATCGATTTACCACCCTTCATATGTTTAAGAGCCTCTTTAACTTCATTCTTTTGAATACGTCGGTAGAAATTGTGGTTTATATACTTTTCTGAGTTGGCTAAATCTCCTAAACTAATACTAACATCTTTATTTTCATTAAAAAGATTATAAAAATAATTTTTCCATCTATTTCTTATATCATCATTTGCCACTAGAATTTTTTCATCCTCGTCTTTTATGCATCTAACATAATTAAGATCTTTAGTTTTCTTATCTCTAGCCCTAGCTATCCTAAAAATATCTCTTTCACCCTCTTTTGAGTTGAGTTTTTTATATAAGTCCTCCCAAATCTTAGCTTTTGCTTCACTAACGGCCTTTTTTGCTTTCCTTTTTGCTTTCTTATAAGCTTCTAAAGTTTCACTAGTTTTCTTAGCATAATGTAATTTGTAAAATGCCCTCTTTGCCTTGATTTTATTTTGTACTACTTCACTCCACCACCAAGCTTCTTTTTGTGCCGGTACACCTCCCTTAGATACCCCTAACACATCTTTCGTAACTTTCCTAATATGTATAGCCATATTGTTCTACATATCACAGGGTGTGCCAACATAATTCCAAACATCTCCTTGCAGGACTTTCTGTTTAAATATATCTTCTTTCTCGCTTTTGAGGTTCCACCACTTAGTCTGAATAACTCGATGCACTCTTTTCTTCTTTGTCCACTTTTTTATTTGTAAATCCATAACTAAAAGTCGATGTTGGGTGGTTAAGCTTTCTCCTAGAATTACCTTACAATCTTTATAATACGCTCTATCTTTTTTTCTACAAATAAAGTAATCAATTTGTGTTTGTGATAAGCCACTCTTATAAGTAATTAAATGTTCATCTCGTTTTTTGAAGATTGTATTTACTATAAAGAGATCAAATGCCATAGCAAAATTTAAAATCTCCCTACCTTCCTCATTTATATCCCCAAAACCAAAGTTTCTATGAATCCCTTGTTATCCTAATGCCTCTTTACCGACATATCCATTTAAATCTCCTCCTAAACAAATCATCTCTCTTTGTAGAATCTTTTGAAACATCTTATCTAACTCTTCTCAAAAAACTATCTTTATACTATCTTCTAGTCCTACTTCGGGTGCGTAAGCACAAACTATATTCAAAACCTCTGCTCCTAACACTAATTTCAACGTCATGATTCGGTCACCATATCATTGTATGTCTACTACACTCTCCTTTAAATCTTTATTTATGATAATACCAACTCCGTTTCGAGCCTTTTCTTTACCTGAGTACCATAATTTAAAAGCAACGGCCTCACACGAAAAAAAAAAAAGAGTATGAAAAATTACGTAAACCGACTCATCTAAATTAATACTAAAACTTTATCGGCACTCTTCAACATTTTTATCTTCTAGCATTATCTTATCATAGCTGCTAAAAGGATACCCCTAATTACTAACACACCTCATTTTCTGATTTATCCTTTTCACACACGAAACCCTCTCTCCTTTCATCTCTTGTCTCCCAATACTCTCCTCTCTTGTCTCTTCTCACCCTCTCGACTCTCTTTCACCGGACTTTTTCTCCTCTTTGTCGTACTACTTAAAATCCAAGGAAGTTGCCCTACTTTCTCTTGTGATGCAGGTTTTGTACATATTTGTAAATGAAAGATATATCTCATAAGAGAGATGAGATGCACCTCGTATGCATCTCTCCTACCAGAGAGATACATATCGTGGCACCTGTTTCATGCATCTCTTCCGTCAGAAGATGTACATTACATGCATATCTTTCGTGTAAGTATCTTTTTTAAGGGAACCATGTATCTCTCTCATTTTCTTTGAAGAGAGTTTTTTTTTTTTTGCAAGAAAGACGTGTTTTGAGTGTGTCTATTTTTTATTGAGAAAAGAGAGAAGAGAACAAGAGGACATAGAGTCCAGGAGCTGGCCTCTCCTGCTATAACGATTGTGAGTGAGATGGGAGATGGTTTTTGTAAATGGTAAGTTTGAGTTGAATGACAGAGCGTACGTGGATTTCGATGACAAAAGAGAGTGCATAGTTGATAATTGAGAGCGGGAGAGACTGAAGAAGTCGAGATTCGGAGTTAGAGATCCCAAATGCCCAATATAGAAATAGTAGTCGATTAAGCGTACGCATTCCGTGAAATAGCAGAACGGTGCTATCGGACGACGAAAAGAAGTTAGTGCCTACAAGTACAAGTAACACGATGACCGAAAATAATAATAATATTGACGATTTCAGGCAAAAGAAGAAAACCCGATATAAACACGACCTGAAAGTAAGTCTCCATACTGTTTGAGAGTGACATGAGGAAAGGGATAGTTGTGTGTGAGCTAACAAGCTTTTGACACACACGAAATCAGACTGCATGAATTACCATAAGCATAAATATAAAGCTTTCACCCTCGCAATACAATACAGTTGAATGCCACTGGAAGTGTGTCAAGGAGACACAAAGACTTGTGAGGCCTTGATGTTTTCATAAATTTTCAAAAATAAATGACAACCAAAATCAAACCTCATCCCACTGTAAGAGGCATTTTCCAAATTATAAACTCAAAATAAACATGTCGAATGAACCCTCTTGTATTGCGCTCCCTTCGAATTTGGTCTAGCTAGCTAGCTAGCTTGTATGCACATATTTGCAAACAATTTACATCTGAATGTGATCACAAGTTGTGTCATAGGGAGTGAAGTTCGAACTTGTGTCCATGTTCGTTGTAGTTCATGTTGAAAGTGAAATTGTGGTATTGTCTGAAGGAATCCGTGTATTTTAATTACCTGCAAATGATCCAGAGTACAGAAAGAAAATGAAATAACTGCAATAGATCACCAGGCTGGGGGGTCGACTCACAAAGTGAAGGTTGTGAATTGGGGCGTTAATCTGGGTTCCCCCTCTTCATCGTAGCCAAAAAGATAAACAACTAAAACTGCAAATTAGGGTAACTTGTATTGTATGATGGGGGACGAAGAATTGAAACCTAACAGCTTTGTTTTTGGGCAATCTTCATGTGACGAGCTGAGCCGAAGATTCATTTTAAGTTGGACTGAAAATGACGAGCCAGGAATGAGCCGAACCAAGCCAACTCACGAGCAGCTCAGTTCATTTACAAGCGATAGGTCCTGAATAGTGTTGTGCAAGCAAATTTATAAAACTAATTTCGGCTGGAGATGTCCTTCACGCATTAGTTTGACAGTGAAAATAATTAAAAGAACAAAGAGAATCGGTCTGCTTCGCCATCCCCAATTGACCCCCGCGTCTTCTGTCGTCTAATTAACTTTTCTCTTATTTGAATTTGATTGGTGGTTTGGCTTTCCATGGTCAATCTTTTTGGCTTGGACAGTCAAAGTGGAAAGTACATATGCCTACGTTCTTCTGCCACAAGAGTCATTTGACCCGTAAAATAGCCCTGGCAGCTTAACCATACACATCATTACTCTCTCTGTATAATATATATATATATATATATATATATGTGTGTGTGTGTGTGTGTGAGAGAGAGAGAGAGAGAGAACTTTCTGCTTTTCATGAGTGTCTCTCTGTATAATATATATGTGTGAGAGCGAGAGCTTTCTGCTTTTCATGAGTAGTTGTATGTAAATAACATCAAATCGATTGGGTTCAATATCAAATGAGTGCATATATAGTATGAAACGAGTAGTTTAAAGTACACAATACCACATCGTGATAAAAGAAAAAAAAACTGTTATTTTGGCTGGAAAGAAAAAGTTATTTTTAAAAGTGCCTTTGCAAAATAACTTTGACATTCGATTTGAAAAGATGAAGAGAATTGTTTTCCTAAAAAGAGAAGAAACTATGACATTATTTTTCTAGGTACTTATGATAATTTGATGAGTTTAACTAGTGCGGACTTAAACTTAATGCCTATATGTTAGATAGCTCCAATATATTTATATAGCACAATTAAATTGTATGAACTCTAAGCACGCTTTCTAGTGAAAACTATACGTTACATTGGTATTTTGGAAAGAAGGGCAATATATATGTTTTCTTCTTTTATAAAAATTGCCATGCTACGCAGACGCTCCAAACGCATATCTTGGTATCGAACTCTTGACAGGTGATTAAAAAGCCAATCCTGTACTGCACTATGCTCCTTTGGGGCAGTATGTATGTGATTCATGCTGGCCCAAAATATTTAATCGTCTCCCTTTGGGGGTAATAAACTTGCGACCTTCAAGTCGAAGGGTGTTTCCAGTAACAATTCTCTCTCTCTCTCTCTCTCTGCTAGGAAGGTTTTGGTAATTCTGCAATCAAGCAGACATGGTTTGCATAGTTGACTAGTGAAAGAAGAACTATCCTGAGCTTCAGCAAGCATTTGATGGGTGAAACTTCTAAGATAAAAACAACTGTCAACTTACACTTTGATGGCAAATTTTATGACATTCTCATAACAATTGTTTTATTAGAGACATCAAATTTACTGACATTCTGGACAAAGTTTTCCAATTAGGGACGGAGACTTGCCTTGCTAATCCGTCACTATTACCTAAGGTAATGGAGATTCTAAAGTCCTTCGAAATTCACCAATATATATATATATATATATATATATATATATATATTAGCCTGATGGATGTAAACAGCTGTACGGCAAGAGCTGAGAGCAACTCATCTATCGTTGTCGCAGGAGCTTAGGGCAACTCATCTATAGTTGCCGCAGGAGCTTAGAGCTTAAGCTTATCCTGTTCGTTTTCACACCAAAGTGTCCAACTTAAAAAGCTTGCAGCGCCACATGAAATAGACAAAAAAAAAACTAGATATCTGTGTTGGTCGCGAAGGGGATGAGGAGAGAGAGAGAGAGAGAGGTATATAACATACAAACATACATTTGAACATTCATACATGCAGCAATTCAAGAGAATTTTGTAAATCAGTGTTTTTCGGGGAACTCATCGTTCTCCACTTGTCCCAGACCTGTTTTTTACATCCGCCATTCTGGGCTGGCATTTAAAAACAAGCCGAATTAATGGATGTGAGTTTATTTGTGGTTTATCGATCGTCAGTGTTAATTACTTGCACACAGCAGACCTGGTCGCAGCTCATCTCACTAGTCCGTAGTAGGCACGTGTAGCTTGTCTCATTAAGTTACTGAACAAGAGCTCAACATGAACCAAGTAACGATGAGTAACTTGTCTCGTTTGGGCGCCCTAATTGTGGATCCTGGTTTAACACTGTTCTGTTCCCTCAATCAATCAATTTATTTCGCCTCAGGTTTGGTTATTCTGTTCATCATGATTTGATTTCATTAATTGTAGGGCCATCTGTCATCGACAACATGAGGTGCTAACTCAATCTCCCCAAGACTCATTAATGAGAGGTGCAAACATTATTTGAACATTGAAGAGAAAGTTTGACGATGGCAATGGTTTTCCTCTTGCCCTAGCTAGAAGAAATATCTAACTAATGAGCGAGCTGCCCTTTCTTTTTCTCAAAGAGTGAGGATGAAGACTCCGCTACAGTTCAAAACGGTGCTATGCGTCCCCGTACACCCTTTTCGCAACTATTAGAACTATCATATCGTTCTCCAGTGATAGTAGGTTTCCTTTTTTGTTCACATGGTCTTCGTGAATGACTAATTTTAGTGTGATCTTAGTCATGTTGAGATTAGAGTTGAGCCTAACTGCTATAGTGACCGTGTTCAAGGAGGATGGTAAATTGTTTAGAATGGTCGAGCTATCTTGGCAACAACTAAGTCTCTAGTCATGACTAACATTTTGTTGACATATTCAACAATATTATCTCCTTCCTTTATTCTATAGAAATTGTATTTTCGAAGTTAAAGTTAATAAGATAACTTAATTATTGTATCATACTTAGCTGACACAGTCTTGAACAACTCTTTAGTTATTTGACATTCCTCAAAGACCCTAATAGAGTCATCTTTCATATATTCTAACATAAGTGTTTTGGCTAGAATATCATTTTTTCTAAAGGTTTTATAATTGGCTTTTTTCATTAGTTGCATCGGGTAAATATTTCATTTTTATTTAGTTCAATCCATAGTCTACACCCTGGCCAAAGCTAACAAGATTGTCCTCTTCCAAGTTTAGAACAAGTAGAGGTATGACAATTTAAATAAAGAAACAAGAAACGAACAACCAATTTTATAATCAACCAGTAAGCAAGAATAAAACAGCTAGTCTAAGAACAAATTAACTCTAATATGAGCATTGAACTGCAATTGCAGATAAATCAAGTTTGCTAATTGCAAATAGTTTCAACCAACTAGCTATAAATCTCAAATGTTTCAGGTAACAGACTGAAATAACACAGACTTTCAAAAAAATGTGAATTTAAATATATAGTTCCGGAATTTTGGATAAAGGAGAAGGGAAAGACTAATTTCTCAACTTAAAATTATTGTAATTTTCAATAAAGTATCCAATTGAATAGTAATTTTATTTCTTAAATGGTTTTGTAATTTCCATTAAAGAATCAAGAAGATTTGTAGTTTCGCCCTCTTTTTAAATTTAAAAAAATAATGGTCATTATCTTGTTGCTCATAGTTTTAAAAAGTGGTGTAATTTTTAGTTTTCGAAGACTGGGTCTGCTCCTGGTCTTCCTCTTAAACAACTCTTATTTGCGAGAAAACGAGAGAGAGAGAGAGAGAGAGAGACTCAAAGAAATGTACATGAGGGGAGAAACACCACAAATAAGGTAGACACTAGTAGCAAATGATCCAAAGATGACCGATCCAGTTTTGCTTATCTCACAACATCCCTCATGGTGATTTAATTAGTCAAATGAGGGGCAACAATCACTTGCGATAAAGAAAAGTGTTGAACCCTAGGTGATGCCCATTGAACCCAAATTATCTATTTCACAAATCTCTATCTATACTCTATAGTAATACCTTATTAGTTTATTTACTGGATAAGGTCTTAGTTTTTGACAATGAACAAAGAAAATCCAAGTTTTCTCCTTTTTATTTTTTGTATTAAAATAACAAAAATTAACTAATAATCATTAGTCAAAAAAGGGTCATATCTTTTGTATTATACCACAATAGTTTCTCAATAATAAGGGATTAGCCTCGACTTTTGGAATATTTTTTAGTTTGTTGTATTTCCTTTTTTCTCTCTCTTTACATGAGTACTATTTTGTTTTGTAAATAGAAATGCCTACCTAGTGAACTCTCCATTAATCTTGCATAGCACTGTGAAGCGGTTGTAGATAGTTTGCTTTGATAGTAATATTAGAACTTGCAACAATCTAGAAGCAAAAACATGAAGGTAGAGAAATCAAGGAGAGCATCATGAGACTATAAATCTCCAAACATGGTTTGCTTCTAGGATAATTTACACAATCAAATAAGTTTTTGTGTAAGTTAAGATACTGAAGATTTCACTTAATCTTTGTATCTTTCTATATATATATATGTGTGTGTGTGTGTGTGTGTGTGTGTGATGTAGCTTGAACTCATTTTAACAACAAAGTGTTCAACTTAAAAAACTTGCAGCGGGACAAAATAAACTAGGGGTGTTACTATATATACATGCATTTTTACTAAATATATATCCCATTTGGTTTTTCCAAAAATACCCCTTTTAGTGACTCTCTTCTCCACTACGATTTCTCTAGAGTTTCACTTCTTACACTATGACTCTCTCTCACGTACATCATTCTTGTTCTCCATTGTGATTTCATTGTACTTCAAAATTTACATCCTATTTCTTCTTCACTATGCTTTTATTCTTTCTTCAAGGATCATGTTCGGATCAATATTGAAGGATTATTCTCACATCCATTATTCATTATCTTTGATTCTTCATATGGAAATCGATAATCGTGTAGGTTATTTTCCCTCCCTCCATAGGTAACTATGAGGACTCATTGGTAGAGAAAGAGACACAGCTTGGGCACAACGTTATGTTGTAAGTGTTGTGCCTGGCATTTCTCATTGACGTCTTTGCACCATGTTCCCTTTATTCTAGCCTTGTGGCCTAGTCAAGACCCTTTGCTCTGCATGTCATGTCCAAGACACATCATTCTTACTTGCTAGACATGCTCAAGTCACATCACCTACTATGTTATGTATCTTATACATGTAATACTTAGTTGCTTATATTGTATACTTTCTTACATATTCAATGAGAACACTTGTTTTGGATTTTATAATGGGAATGATTCAAAGAGGTGATCGTGTATCCTATGAAAGCGAACAAGTAGAAGGCCATATTATTAAGTATCACCGAAAAGATAAAATGCCTTCATGTTAACATATAGTAGATGATCACGATGACAACATGTACAGGGACATGTAGAGTTATAACACACCGATCATCCTATGATGTACCCACACTTGTGGTTTTACTCTATCTTTTTTCTCATATCACTTGGCAACCTTATTACTAGAATAGATAGATGATGACATCTATCACTTATCCATGTTTTATGGATGCATTCAATGTTTGGATATCATAGAGACATATATACTAAATTGAGTTGCTTGTCAATGTAGTCATCATGAAAAGATTTAGGCTGAACCAATAAGGGCTATTGTTACACATAAGTGAACAAAGTCACATGCCTACAAGGTAGAGTACCATTCACAAGATGCACATTGACATTCACATGACCGACATCACCCTTCACCCCAACACCTTGGTGTCCAGGCATCATACTTGCATCAATACGATGGTTCATATATGAGTTGATATGTTGCATAAACACATTCATTTTTATTGAGAGAATTTGTGCATTGATATGGACACCTTCCTATATTGGGTAGTCACCTTTTAATATCATGGATCATAGATCAATATAGTATTCTTCTATTTGCCCTTCATTTTATACTTTATTCTATGAACACATCCACTCATCTATCACTATTGTTGTTATTGTGTGTTACTAATATCCTATGGATGATGAGACCTGTAATTCAAACAATTTGACAATACTTATGTTTGGTGTTATAACATCACTATTTGATGGATCTTTATGGCGATTGTTGTGAGGGAGTATACAAATTGATAATTGACTACATGTTCGACCAAGATGAAGAGAAGATTTGTCTATTTAATGTTCTTCCTATTATATATAGTTGCCTCTACACCCGTGTAACTAAGTGAATGCATGTGTATTGTATGTGAGTAATTGCATTTTCTTTTTCTCTCTCTATATACCAGATGATTTAAGCAAATAAATAGAATCATTGTACAACTATGCAAATAGGTATAATGACGTTATAATTAAAATATAGAAAAACTTACAACTTGATACACAAGTTGCTAATCATCACCTGATCCTGTTAGTTTAAGATAATATGCAATACACTAATGAAATAATAAATCCCAATTAGCAACACTGTCATGTTTATAATGTTGCCAAGATTGAAATATAGGTGGCATTAGAGATCTATTCATCATATGTATTGTAGAAAAAGCAATACAAGATAAGTAATCAAACTCAATACAATAAGTTGATAAACATATTCTTATCGCAAGAAAATTTCATGTTGATTTATCATAACACATGTATCACATGTGATTGGCTATCATCTCCTAATAATAGAAGGAATATTGTCTACCCAATCTTGGAGGGTTATACTAAAGCATAGTTTCAATGACCCGACCCATCTCAAGCATCGATATCCAATGCGCAGAAAGATATTACCTATCCTCCCAATATGCAATGTGATGCTATGAAGAATAACGCCAACACCTCTTTCTTTATAGAAATTAGAAAATATATATGTTGATGACATGCAACCTTCCAGAAGAATAATCTACGAGCTTCAGGCCACCATGTCTCACCCTCTCCTAAAAGTTTTTTAATGATGCGGTAGCTTCAATTACATCTCAAAAAATATTCACCCATTTATCAATATATAAGACAATAAACCATGCTATATGTGTCTTAGTGGACTATCCAAAATTTAATCTTCTAATAGTCTTTCTACTATAAAAAGTACCAATACATAGATCAGTCTTGGGCAATATTAGATATAGGGTCAAAACTACCTTAAGAAGAAAGACCATGTCCAAGAGACACTTCATGTCCTTGGCTATACCCACGTCTTCAGCCATATTGGCCTTTCTTGAGTAGCACTTCTCTTAATAGATATGTTATAAGGCCTACCTTTAGAATGGTGAAATGGTGACTCATCTAATATAGTATGATGATGATTCAGATGCTCATCTAATAAGTCAACCAACTTGCTCAATTTTTCTACACCAAGATGAGTCTAGAGTTGTTTACAATGTCAAGCATTTTATATATCTTTCTTTGATCCTCATCTTCACACTCAAAAGTTAAAGGTCTTTATACCTCAATGTGAAGTTTCTTTTAAAATGTATCAATTAAAAAAAGTTAGAGGGCCTCACCATCCTTGAAAACACTATTAATCTCATGATCACACAACAACCCATGCGACCACTACAGTGTACTAATATGAACTTAGATCAATACCTATTGTTTCCACACGGCTCATCTATTTCATAATTAGATCAAGTGCATAACATAAGACTTTTCTCTCTCGATTTCTTGTCATATCTTTTGTACACTTTGCATAGTGAATGTAAACAGTTCGTGATTTCTCAAATAACTTTTTTTAGTTTTGTAATTTGTAACTCTATTAAGGATTGAAGTTGGATATATATCGTATCGAACTGCCTAGTGGAGCTGCCAAGGAATACTTTCAACCTTGCATGTCCACCCTCAACCTAGTTGACCAATACACTAGAAACATTATATGATTCAAAATAAAATAATAATATAAATATACACAAACAAGTATACTCACATACCAGATAGTTATATGACTATCATAATGCACTACCTTTTTCGTCCATGGTAAGGCTATCCTCTCTTTATATGAGCCCAATCACTATTCCTTAACATAAGAAAGCATGATATGTAAATTTTTCTATTTTGCCTCTATTATACCCAATACCTTTGTATATATGCGCTCACCTACTAAGTCAACAACCTTCCTTCAGCTGTCACCAAATGTGGTAGCTATTTTTTATTTCTTATCAACTGAACAATATATCTCAATGTACAAGAAATGTGTTGCCTATGAGAATATGATATCAATTGTATTAATAAGTGAAAGATCGTGATCACTATAAATTATATATAGGAATTTGCTTGTCATATACAATTCCTTAGTGCACCTCAACGCCTACACATAATTACCCTCTTACTCTACACCTATAAAGGCAAATACCATAGACAAATTGTTATTAGCTAGCATAAATCCTACAACTAAAGGAAAGGTATCTTGTACTTGCGAATGATACAAAAAAAATCTTATTAGTTAAAATAAATATCAACAAATATAATAAAAAGTAGTCATACCTATTGTGTTATATATGTAATCAAATTTCAACATCTTCGAGAATGTATGTAACAACTTAACTAGTCAAATATGTGTGAATACAACAATGCTAACAATATTTATATATGGTATCCTTCTATGCTGAGTGTAGTGCTAGTAAATATCTAATAAGTGTAATAGCAATTGTAGAATAATTTGTCTACCTATATCCTCTTTCATAATCTTTATCATCGCAATATAAACATATCTTATTTTATTAACATTCATATTATCAAGATGCTTCAATTATGACAAAATATGCTTCAACTTATAATGACTTTTGCTCATATCTTTTGTGATACTATACTCAACATCATTCAATCTACTTGCAAATGCATGCCCTTCCAAATAAAAGGCTAGATAGTTATGCATGCTATTAACTACATTCAACCTCCATAAACCATTGGTTTCACTCTACCTTGTGAGTAAAAAGGGATATTTCACTTTATTCGTACTAATTCAATGATGACTTTCAAAATCAAGTTTTTTGTTGTTTTAGTATTTGTTGTTTCTTTCACACCCAAGCCATACTTTGCTTCTCACACCTTTACGTTTTGACCGAAATATGATGATAATAATGATGTGATTCCTCTCATCATCTCTTACCAATGAAAACATGTCATGTCGATTTTAAAATATTACATCTATGGTAAATAAAAATGCATAATCAAGTCCATCACTCTCTCTATTAAGAAATAGCAACATCACTTGTAGCATCACCTAATCAATCAACAAATTGGTCATTTGGTCTACTTTCGTCAATCTCAGTATCGATATCCAAAGTCTACTATATGACAACAAACACTTTCACTTGATTTCTTTCACATCCTATAAATTAAAAAATAACAATATCAATATAACAAAAATATAGAATAATGTGTCTTCTTGCATCTAAAACACTAGCAATGACATGCTTAGGTCATGTTTCTCTTAGAAAAGAATCACATATAGAGTGTGTATAACTTAACCAAGTATCACACCTTGGCCAAACCCTTCACTAATATCCGAATGCATCTGACATGCATCAACTTATAAGGGTTGATGTGTGCCTCTCTTTCTCCATCACTAATACTCATCTCATCTTAACCATCCATAGAAGATGTATCTGAAACTTCAATTTTTGATATGCTTTTTATGAAGTTCCTTGCTAGATTGATAGAAGATTTTGAACGTGAGGATTGAATACAGTGAAAATAGAAAAATCATTGGAACAAGGATAGAAGGCTAGAGACAAGAACACACTCACGAAGTTACAACCGGTGGTGTACATGGAGGAGATGTGGGAGGAGAGTAGGGGGTGTGGGAAGAGAGAGAGAAAATATCAGGGACAATTTCAGGATTTAAAAAAATGAGTGCATGCAATTAGGAGAACTAGTGTTGGATGAGGATATATATAAAGAGAGATGTACATATAATATACAAACATACATTCCTACATAGAGCAATTCAAGAGAAATCAGTGTCTTTCGGATAACTCATCGTTCTCCACTTGTCCCTGCCTTCATGAAGACTTAACCCTCTTTTCTACATCCGCAATTATGGGCTGGACCGTAAAAGCAAGCCAAATTAATGGATCTGAGTTTATTTCTGGTATATCGATCATTAGTGTTTATTAATTGCTCATAGTTTCTCTTATTTGCTTATTTTGGTTAAGTGAGTCTAACATGAGCTTCCTCCTTAAGTTTGAACAACTCAATATTTCAGAAGAAGTCTTAATTGAAAACAAGATATTTCGTTCTCATCATTTAGATTAGAAAGGTTAGCTGTTCAATACAATCTTAAAAGGCACTTTTTTTGTTGATTGCAAGGTCAACGTCTTTTGCAACAAAGATGTAAGTCATCTAATTAATTGCCCGCCCTAATTGTGGATCCTGGTTTAACATTGTTCCCTCAACCAATCATTTTTCTTTTTATTACAAAAGGAGGCTGAAGCCTAACACACACATGCACCCTTTAGGAGTCAAACTCTTCAGCACCAGCAATGGTAGTAGAGCGCCCTGCAATTGAGCTAACGCTCTGGGTGCAATAATCAATCAATTTCGCCACAGGTTTGATTACTCCATTCATTAAGATTTCATTAATTGTGGGGTCATTAGTTGTCACGGATAACATGAGGTGCTAACTCAATCTGCCCAACACTCATTAATGAGAGGTGCGAAATTATTTGAACATTGAAGAAAAAGTTTGACGACAGCAAGGGTTTTCCTCTTGCCCTTGCTAGAAGAAATATCCAACTTAGGGGCAAGCCTATTCTTTTATCTCATAGGGTGAGGGTTAAGACTCTGCTACGGTGCTATGCGTCCCGGTACACCCTTTTCTTAACTATTAGAACTAGGAGTGTCGTGCTCCATTGATATATTGTAGCTGATGTAGACATATGGTTTCAGTTAGTCCAAAACTTGGAACCATAACCAAACTGACTTGAATTGGTTATAGTTATGGTTTCAAAACCAGTCTGAAACTGTTCGAAACTGATAATTTTAAAAGTGATTAAAATTTATAAACAAATTTAAAAGTCCGGAACCATGTAAAAAGTGAAACTGGAACGAAACCACTCTCCAATTGCAGGCCCTGTCCCGGTTCTGGGATGCGGAACCGTTGAGCCAGTTTGGAACCGGCCATGTCCAAGATGATGTAGGGTGACGGTGAGGAATTAGGGACACACTAGCGTCCAGGTCTAGGGTGTTCAGGTCCAGGATGTGGTCCAGTCCCGAACTCATCAAGGAAGTGCATGGCCTTCGCATCATTCACGTCTATATATCAGGAAAAGAAAAGAAGCAGCGGGCGCCAGATTTAGTACATTCAAGAGTTAGTGATCCCAAGAATTCGACGTAAAAGAAAGCAAAGATAACTTACTGGGGAACAAAATAGAATTTCTGGACTCCTAATTTTCACAATTAAAAACTAGAACTACTGCAGCCATGCTCTATACATTTGGCCGAGGGCCCTATATAATAAGTTAGCGGGACTATACGAAGATGGCCGGAGAACAGCATGCATTCGCCCACATACACACTATAACAAAACAGAGATTTCATTGACGTTCATCACCGGTGAGCTGGGTAGATCGGAATTCTGTTGCTGAACGTGCGGTGTTCAATCTCAGCTCATAATACAACAACATGAGGAAACGGGCTCCTGTGGCTGTTGATAAAAAGCTTTAACTGTCTATACAATCAATGATGCCTCGATTAACCTCACCATCCCTTTTGAAGCTTGCGAGTACTTGAATGATATGTTTAGATAATATGCTGCTGCATGAATAGGCTGATGCAATTGTTTATTCCATCTATTATCAATAATTTTCTACACGGGCACATAATCTCTCTTTTTTTCATTAAAATTATTTCTAATTGCTTTTTTTGTCCTATCCATGGCTTCATGAAGGTAGCCCAGAGATGGTTTCTCCTCACTATCAGCCAATCTCAAAACCTTTACTAATGGATATGTAATCCTCAACAATCTTACACATGCATTCCAAAATGTACTCCTGAAGATTGTCTCGGAAATCTCATTCAACTTTCTGTTTCTTCTATTCTGAGGCAACTCTGCAAATTGTTGCCACTCATCTGAGGAGAACATTCTTTTCAATGCTTGCTTCTGTCTTATAATACTCTGTACAAATAAGAAGTTAGTTGCAAACCGAGTTGTAGCTGTACGAAGAAGCTCTCCACCTTTTGTATATCTTCTCATCATACATAATACAAATGCATGGTTATAGACTAATTTGGTGATATCTTGGTAACACTTAGTTGCTGCCTTTATCTCATCCATGTCACCAATATCCTCAAGGACGAGCTCTAAATAATGGGTTGCACATGGTGTCCAATAGAAAGTCCTATAAGTATCAACTAACTCATTCCCAGCTGCTTTGTAGTTAGTTGCATTATCTGTAATCAATCGGACTACATTCTCTAGCCCAACCTCGCATATCACCTTATCAAATTCTTGTCGTAGGATCTTTGCAGTGTGCCTTTCTTCTGACATGTCTAGAGATCTTAAAAACATAAGTCCTTTAGGACAATAGATAAGAAAGTTTAGCAAGGTCCTTTCTCGCCTATCTGTCCATCCATCTGTCATGATGCACTATCATGTCTCCTTTCATAACTCTCTTAAAGTCGAACAATATTCTTGCACTTCAATGACGGTCTTATCTAATATCTTTCCTCTCAACTTTTGATAAGAGGTCATCTTGTATCATATACTAATGTTAGCAATTGCATCTGCCATTGCTTGAAAATGAAAACTATTTGTTGGATTAAATGGAATGCATGCACGATAAAACCATCTCCCCACTGCAAGGTCTGCCTGATCATGCAGTTGTTCTGAAGCCATAGCAACACGAATTCTAGGTTGAACACCTAAGTGTAGTAGCAGGAGGAAAAAATGAATGTATGGTAGAAGCATATCTTCATCTACTCCTTCCTCAACTTTCTCTTCTACCACTTCCAAAGTCTTAAGCAACCTTCTTTCCCTTGTTTGGTGGTCGTGAACTGCTACTACCAATCTTTGTTCTGGCATCTGAAGGAATACTATTAGTGAAACCAATATCATCATCATCTTCCTCAAACTGTCTTAAATCATCCTTTGTGTTGTTTTCTCTCTCTCAATCATCTGAAGACATTGTCATTTAATGTCTTCTGGCAAACTTCTAACTCTGCCCGTGCAAGGAGCAACTTATTTCCTAGTCCCTTCTAGGTGGTGTTTCAACCGTGAAAGTCCACCACTAACCATCCTCTCACAAAATAAACATCTTATCTTAAATCTCAGACCGAGAATGGGAGTCTCTAACACCCCTTTCTGCCATCTCAATTGAGCACTTTAATTCAATCAAAAACATGAAAATAAAAGCACTTCGTAAATCCCCAATCTTCAAATAAAACTCAAATAAAGTGTCTCCCATTTCATGAATGCAATAAAAATCATATCCACACACTTAATAACTTCATATTTTGTCATTCAAAAAAAGAAAAATACAAATAGCACAAAAAAATAACAAATACAAAGGAAAAAATTAAGAAAAACACTAAAAATATATCAAAATCCGAGTTAGGAGGCTTGTATGGACACCGTGGAGCACGCTTTTGGAGCCTTGAATACCAAGGAGGGGAAGAACCACGCTAGAGAAGCTTGGGAAGCTCTGAAAAAACCAAGGAAACCCGCAAAAATGTGGGTTTTCGTTCGGCTAGAGACCCTTTATCGCCCGTATCATGCGATACGGTACGATAAGTTTGAAATTACGATACTTACACCTATATTGTATCGTGGCCCACGATACAATACGTATACGGATAACAGTGGTTCTACTCATTATGTAATTTATTAATGCTTATGGTTTACCAACGCATGTGTTTGCTGATGATGCTAGTTTTGTTATAATCACATTCTTCTTTCTTCAATGTTGGCATTCTTATGCACTGCCTTATGCTTAGCCTACTGCCTTGTTTGTCTTGATTTCCTTGGAAGTGGTACTTGAACGAGTCTATAATTATCAAAGCCTTATCGTGGACCTTTAATTACCACTTAGTGCACAAGCTGCTTTATTTGATGAGGAAATAAGGTATTTATCGAGTTTGATTCTTCAGAAGTGCATATCTGCATAATGGCAACACGCACATGAAAAAGACTGTCAGCTCGTACTTATAACAAACCAAGTTACGTTCAACATGATTAGGAGAAAATTAAGCCAAGCATGACTAGCTTGTCTGGTAAAATTCCTCATTCTTCGACAGCTTTATTTAAAGTCCCTACTGAATGAGTTGATAACGTTAATACGGCTTTAAATAGAACGAGTATTTTTTTAATATTAAACTATATCATTAATATTTGAAACTTATTGTGAGCTCACGTCTATTTAATGAGTTGTTAACATTAATACGGCTTTAAATAGAAAGAGTTTTTGAATATTAAACTATATCATTAATATTTGAAACTTATTGTGAGCTCACGTCTATTTAATGAGTCGATAACATTAATACGGCTTTAAATAGAAAGAGTTTTTGAATATTAAACTATATCATTAATATTTGAAACTTATTGTGAGCTCATCTATAGTCGGTATCGCACATACATATACATATATATTGAGAGACATACTAACAAACAAGGGGGGAGTGTGGCATGCATGTGCCCAATACATACATGTCGCAAATGAACGCCACACCACAATTATTGTAGTGGGGCCAGCCCTTTTGTGCTTGTTCGAATCATTGCTCATTGTGGACACGTAACTGCTAGTATATATATATATATATATATATATATATATATATATATATATATATATATATATATATATATATATATAATATTATACTTACATGTCGTTGAAGATTTAAACCATTTATGTGAAAACATGGATAACTGAGTTTAAAATAAAAATTTAAAAGTGCATACCTTCTTTATAGGTGTATTTAATTCTTATATATACCTTTTGCTTTTGAACTCAATGATTTGTTTCAAAGATGAGTAAACATTTATCTCAAAACATGGATGCCTGAGTTTAAAATAAAAAAGTAAAAAGCACGTACATATTTTGTATAAGTGTATTTGGTTCTCATATGTTACCTATTACTTTTGAACTCATTGATTTGTTTTAAGAATGAGCAAACATATAAAGTGGCAAGTGTATTTGATTAACCTTATATCTCTCTATATCTATATATTTAGAGAGAGAGAAAGAGAGAGGAGTGGGGACTACAGAACAACTCAAATAAGGACTTGTTCACGAGCCCAAGAATGAGCGGCTTTTTCATCTTCTTTTTGGTTGGCAAGGTGGGGTTAGGCAGAAGAATCAAGATAAGTCTTTAAACAAAATCATATCTTCTTGGTTGTTGGACAAGAGATCGCTCTTCTCTGAATACGAAAAGCGATATGTATCTCTGTGTTCAGACCCACCAGAATCAAACTAGCTTTGCACGTCCTTGGTGTTTGAATTGTGCTTCCTCAAATGTGGGACCAACACCTATGGCGTCACTGAGACTTGCCGTTCTTTCTACGATTAAGAAAAAAAAATGTTGCCACCATTTCCCACAGAAGAAATGTGATCTACATTAGAAGAACGGTTGATTATTTCACAAGATTCCCACTAAATTTCTTTCAATATTTCCCCCTTTCAAAGATTCACAGCATCATCCTTCGTTTTGTATAGAATACAAACAAGCACATACATGCAATTTTTATCTTTTCTTACGGGACGGTAAGAAATTTGTGCAAACCTTGTCAATCCGGTTACTTAATTGCTTTTGTGTTTAATTTGATTATTGGAAACTTGCCAGAGGAGCGTTACGTGTTGCACTGTTTTCTTGTTAAGATCATCATCATTATGACACCTCTAGTTCGGTGGTGGTGGTGATACGTAGTAGCAGTAATACGCTAGATGGTGATACTGGTCTCAGTCATGACTACCAAATGAGCTCAGCCATGTTGTTCGGACTCGTCCCTGCCCATGGGAAGCCCACCATGAATCACCTGGTGATGTGAAGAGGCTCATTAGACGAGCTGCAAACGGATCTGGCTCGCCTCAGCTGCAAACAAATCTTAATTCTTTCTCACATGGGATGGAGTCAGTCAGAGGGTGCAATCAGCAGGAGACCTTAAAGGATGTAGGTGGAGCTAGTGACCTCCAATCGTCATGGTCATTGTTCATCATAGGCATTGCTAGTAAATTGCTGGTAGGCTTCAAGGGGGGGTACAACGATCCTCTAATTTCATGGCTGCTGTTGCCAACCCTTGTGATGATGGGTGGCCTTGAACCTCACGGCTTGCTCCACCTTTGATGACTTACATTTAAAACTTCCTTTTCAAATCACACATTATGATATAGCCTAAAGACACAATTGCTTCTGTTAATATATTAACTCAACTTGCTCATGTTATTCATATTCTTTATTGCAAATACTACTGTTCTAACGGGAATAGACGGCACGCTATCGGACGTAGATGCAGTAGCAGAGTTAGTTTTGTTTTTGATGAGGTGATTATGCCCATGGTTTTGCAGACAAAGTCGTGGCTAACACTAGACAGTCGATTAAGAACTGGCGGTTTCAATTGAAACAGAACTAACACGAAGAACCAGCTGAAACCGAAACCGGTGAAACGAGACCTTGAACTAAGGACCACATTGATCTAATTCCACCTCTTATGTAATTGGAACCAGCTCAGAACCGAAACCTTAAGTTCCAAACACGGATTTCATATTTTTTGAAATATTGTTTCTTTAAAATTTAAATTTTTTAATGTTCTTTTCTGGTTCCAAACAATTTAAGAGTCAAATCGGAACTGGCAGTTCCAAACCCGAACCTGAACCGGCCCAGTCGTGTCTCGTCAAAACCATGGGGTATAGTTGGCTTAGTGAAACTTTTAAAGCGGAAAAGTTGCAGTTAGCTCAAAAGTAGACTGCGGACCGTGGAATATGAGTATAGCCTACCGTTGCCTTGTAGCTTTCGTGAACCTACACTTCCAAAACATCGATAAAGTTATGCTTAAAAAAGCAATTAAGATTTAGTTTTAAAGTAAAGTTCTTTGATTTGCTGACATAGTTAAATGCATAATCATCTATAAAAGAATTTTAAAAAAGCTAAACAAGACAGCAAAATCAAGGAAAAAAAAGTGTCTGTAAAGGTTCAAAGTCCGGGCTAAGTTCAACTTGTAACGACCAGACTAATACCACACCTCTTGAAGATGTAACAGGTGCTGGCCGCGCCGTCGTAACATAACTTGCAGCCACTGAGAGCTTGAGAATTCCTTTTTATCTCTCAGCTAACTACTTCCATGCAAAAGTAAGCTTGCTGAATTGTTGCAAGTTTCAGAATGCAACATGCCTCAAAACTTTCAGGCTGATATGGCTAAGGCTTCACTGGATTTCTTTGCCATAAGGATCCACTTGACTTTGATTCTCCGATGACCATGACACCCAGAAGCAGCGTCGGTGCCCTTCATTCACGAGTTAGGCCAAAGCCAAGGTATAGGCCCAAGAACACGAAGCACCATCTTTCTTTTACCAGATCGTTCTAGGCAAAAGACACCTATGCTATGCTTTCTTGGAAAAGTAACTCAAATATAATTGAGAAAACAAAATTTAGTGCTGCCCTCTTTATTTCACAAAATATATAGTTGTTTTTATCGAATATGATGGTACGATTATTTATTATATAGCAACAAAGAGAAAACAGATTTAGTGCTACCCTCTTTCTTTCACCAGATACATAAATCTTCTGATCGAATATGATGATACGGCTATCTATTATATAAGAACAAACTTCTCTTTCTGCGTTTTGAGAAAAAAACATGAATTCAAGTGCACCATGCTTGCCTTGCATGGTCAGTCCCAAGCCTCAATAAACAATGAGGATTGACACATGTTGAGAAGGCCACCTTGCAAAAAATCTGCACCGAGAAATTCAAAAGGATCAATACAAGCAGTTCAATTTTTCTAAAAATTTGTCGATCGTGAAATGCCGATTTTGCAAAGTACCTTGTTTACAGCTTCTCAATGGGTTCTATTTAGATAACTAGTGTATATACTCAACTTGCACACAACAAAAGCAATATTCAGTCATACACAATTGGTTAAATATATCAAAACTACTGATAATTTGAGAATATCGTAACTAAAACATAGGTATACTACTCATTCTCACACAAAGCTTTTGATAAACCATATAGCATGTTAACAAGTATATAGTTTATATATCCAAATCTCTCCAAGACTTCTTAACATAGTGAGACTAAGAAATTATTATATCATAAGTAGACCTTGTGATTTTAAATCCTAAAATCACGTCAATAAAACCTATATCTTACATCTCAAATTTGCTATACAAGAATGATTTAGTTTCATTTACTATTCTCATATCGGTACCAAATAATACAATATCATCAACATATAGGCACAAAATGATGAATACATTATTGACAAACCTGTAGTAGACATATTTATCAAAATCATTAGAAACAAAACTAAAAAATGATATGACACAATCAACTTTTTATGCCACTATTTAAGAACTTGTTTCAAACTATATAATAATTTAACAAGTTTACACACCTTAGACTCATTCCCATAAGCCAAAAAACCTTCTACTTGATCGATATAAATTTCCTCATAAAGGTCGTCATGAAGGAAGGCAATTTCCATATCTATATGATGGATTGTGAGGTCAAATATGAAAGTCAATTGGATTGTGATTATCCAAAAAATGGGAGAATAAGTATTAAAATAATTTATTCCTTTCTTTTGTATGTACTCCTTAGCAATTAAATTGGCCTTGTACTTATTAATTATTTCATCTTCATTCAATTTCTTCTTGATAATCTATTTGCAGCCCATAGTAGAACAATCGAGAGGCAAATCCGCCAATTCTTAAGTACCATTTGGAAAGAAGTGACTAGATTTCATCACTAACGATTTTCTTCTAATACTTAAGATCGAGTGAGATCATAGCTTACTAGAAGATGATAAAACCATCCTCGATATTGAAAGTCACTTCCAAAGTCCTTTGATATCCTAAGTCCTTTACTTCTTCTTAGTTTAGTTATTTTCTCAGAATCACTTGATTTGAAAATAACAGTTTTAAGGTCACCCCCACATTTATCATCCTTTCCACATGATCAAGAATGGGACCAACAATAGGGTCAGGATCTTTAGAAAACACACTTTCAGGCACTCCAGTTTTCTTAAGAAACATGTTCTCAAAAATTGTAGCTTCACAAAGCTTTAACAATTGTGTTGATATATGTGCCAGATACATTAGATCTAATGACTAAGAATTTCAATGCATATCTTGTCTTCACATAACTCAAAAATATGTTACTATAGTTTTAGGTTTCAATTTTTTTCTCTTGTATCAAAGGATAAGAACTTTTATAAGACACCCCACACTTTAAGATATTTGAGGCTGGTCTTTCGATCACTCCAAAGTTCAAAGATTCTACTTTTCGTATGCTTATGGAGATCTCTATTCTAAATATAGCAAGTCATATTCAAACTTTATTAATATAAAATTCATTTAAGAATCCATGATTGGTTTTACATGAATCTTAAAAGATCCTCTATATCACATAAATAACCATTCTCAAAGAAATGCCCAGTATTAACTCGTGTAATTACAACTTATTACATTTACAATATAACATTAATCCCTCCCTAACTAAAATTGGATTGTTAAGGATATTATGATGAATCGTTGGAATTCGCCTAACTCCTTGAAGAGTTAGGACCTTTGTCAAAGAAAACTTAAGATCTACATGTTCTTAGCCGTAAACTTTAACAATTAAATGATCTCTAAGATTAGTGTTCTACCACAAATGGTATGGTAAGACACAAATAGAGACCAACCATCATAGACGTGCACATTAGCGCTATTGTGACTCATAAATAAAGAAGATATGAGGTTTAAGAGAAAGATACTTGTCAATGGAAATAGGTGCAATGGTTTCTATGTTGACCATAGCTCCTTGAGCAACCATAGGTTTCTTGGTTTTCTTCGAGGGACAATCCCTAACCCAATGTTCAACCTGACTACAAAGCCAACACGATTTGTTTTAGGGTTTATTTTAAATCTTGGTCTTTAGTTTGTATTTTTACTATTTTTTTAGAATCACTAGGTTGCTTTCTTTCGATTGTTAGGTTGACCCTAGGGGTGATATTAGCACGTATAACATGTTTTTGGCTTTTATACTGTTCTTTTATTATTATGTATTTCATGAGATCATCAAAAGTCATTTTGCCCTTTTATGCTTGAGATCAAGGCCAAAACTCTTTCAAGACTTAGGAAATTTGTTAATGATAGAAATAAAATAAACTTGTGAGGAAGCTCTATCTCGGCTTTGGCTTCCATGACACTATGGCATAAAAATGAAAAATCATGTACCAGTTCGGTCACAAATTTTCTCTCTACCATTTGATATTTGAGAAACTTGGTCATGAAATATTTTTCAAGATTAAGGTCGAGCATTTTATTTCCGATCTAAAGCAGTTCATAAATCTTTCATTGATGTGGAAGAAAAAGAACTATAAACTTCAAAAAAGTGCATCTGATAGTGCCGATAAGATATAACAGCGTCACAAGGTGTCATTTTCCTTTAACTCGATGATTTTATCCGAGCTTATGGGATCAGTATCATCAAGTAGAAAACAATCCAACTCGATAAAAGTATGCAACCCTAAGATGGTCAAACAAATTTTCATACACAGCTGCCAACATTTAAAGTAGGCGTTAACAAACTTCTTATAATTTCTCCACATTCTCTAAAAGTTCTCAACACACGACCACCACACTCTCTAAAAAGTAAGCACTATATGTAACTCCATCCCACTACTGTAATCACTCTTAAAGCTAAGCATTAGACCTAAAAAGTAAAAACTAACAACAACCCAAAGCATCATCCAATACTGGGGACACACCTTGGGTGCCAATAGTAATACCTAAGAAGTCCCAGTGTTCCATCACTCTCTAGTAGACTCCACCTAGAGTAGGACAAAGCTTGGCTAAGGATTGAAATTTTGGTATTGTGGAGGGAATCATGAAACAAATTGGAACATGAAAAGTTAGACTTGTTCATTTGTGTACGCTGAACCCATCCACAGTAGCAGATTCAAGGAAACAACATTCAAGATGGCGAAATGAAAAAAGAACACTTTGACAGAGTTATGTGCGAACATATCAAAATCGAAACAGCATAAGGGTGATTGCTGGATGTTCATTTGTTGTTTGAGGAACAAATCAAGGTATGCAAATCAGTCTCGAAAAAGTCGGATTGAATGAAGAACAAGTACTTACCAGGAGGATAACTGGCTACGGGTCCCAAAGAACATTACTTGCCCTTGTGTGCCGTCCCCACTATCACGTTTTGTGCCGCCTCTACTTATTACACTATTTAGTTGGGAGTATCCAAGTTCCTTTTACTCTTCCAACTCAGCCGGGAGTATCCAGAATCCTTTTACTCCCTGCATCTTCAGATCCAATATAGCTGCCTACTTCTTTACTGCCGTACCTCCACTTGAGCACACAAATCCATAATAACGTTAAATATTAGACAACCCCAACACTTGCTCGATAGTTTGACCCTTACTCGTCGGAGTTAAAAAGACTTGAATATACACCTCGACCCATCCCACACTCCTCATAAATTTCATGGATTATATTTCATTGGATTAGATATATCACACACAAATTTTAGTTCGTTCTAGTGTCTCTTGGATCTATCTAGATTTAGATTCAACCCGTTTTTCTTATTTAACACATTTGTAAGGGAAGCCGATTAAGTAAATCAGGGTTTCCCGTTGTCATCGAGATGGGGGTTTTCTTTTAAAGGTGCCGCTGATTAGCATCGAGAGAAAGAGGGCTTAATGCCTATCCCCTATGAGAGCATCCCTTTTCTAGGTTGGGTGCTTTGGCTAGGCTGTGTGAGAGATATCGTGATTTTTTTCTGCAATTCAGCCTTTGTTGTTGCTGTTACTCTTTTGAAATTAGAACAACTCACCTATGAACATGGACACAGGTGTGACTCCGTTCGTGTCTGAACCATGTAAAATCAGGTGCTATTATTTCTTTTCCTTCATATTGATTGCAGCAACTGTAGTGCAGATCTCCATATTTCATAATCCGTGTTATACTATTCTTTCACTTTGTTTTATTAAGAATACGTACCAAAGACAGGTTTAGGGAAACATTAACAACAGGGTGTTTTTTGTGGGAGATATTTTGGCCGTTTGCCAGATTTTATGTTAGTTCATACCAGATGAATTTATATACACGGGGTTTAACGATGACGACCACAACAAAGTTTAATATTGATAAGTTTGATGGAGAAACAAATCTCATTTTTTGGCAAGTAAGAAGAAAAGCTATTTTGATTCAGAATTGTTGGAAGGTCGTATTGGATAATAAGCCCAAGGGTGTGGTAGATTTAGATTAGGACGACAAAGATGAGAATACCCGCGTTTCAGTTGTGCCTCGCAAAACAATGTCCTTTCGGAGTTCTTGTGAAGCCCTTTATATGACAGTCTTTGGCAAATCAACTAGTGACAAAGCAACGCCTGTATACAGTTTGCATGGCTGAAGGAACATTGATAGTATCTTGTTAGTGAATTTGTGACTTTGTTCAATGATTTCTAAATGTATATGAGAAGATTAAGGATGAGGATCAAGCCCTGTTATTGCTATGTTCTTTCCTTTCTTTATATCAAACTTTTAACGAAACCTTGATTTATTTAAAAAGAACTAGCAGATTGGTGGATCATAACGCTGATTATAATGTCATAATAATCGGTTCCTCTATCTCGCAAAATAGAAGGAAAGACATAAAGGCAGGCTATCTTTTGAGGATGTTAAGTTGCTTATTGAGTACGGATAAGCTAGATAATGAATTGAGGTCAAGTAG
The DNA here is from genome assembly GCA_036023115.1 of Brasenia schreberi. NCBI lineage: Eukaryota > Viridiplantae > Streptophyta > Magnoliopsida > Nymphaeales > Cabombaceae > Brasenia > Brasenia schreberi. The sequence continues at coordinate 5,269,786 of JAYKKT010000079.1, forward strand.
AAAATCAGATGAGCACGCCTTAGGACTGATTGCTAGTGGCAAAAAATAATCTAATGATTCCAATCAAGATTGTTCAAGGACTAAGGCAGAGGCATCAAAACAAAGTCCACAATTATTGCAAGAGGGAGGGTCACTGCAGGGCGAATTGCTACGAGCTGCAGAATAAGGAAAAGAATACTGTTAAGAAAGATAAGAAGCGAAAGCAAAACGGGAGAGAGATATAGCCAATGCTAGTAAGACCAAGGGAGATGATGTGTTGCTTGTGACAGCAACGGAGAGCCCCAAGTTCCCGATTGGGTGGATTCTTGACTTAGGGTGCTGCTCATACCACATGCGTTTTAGCATAGATTTGTTTTCCACATATAGGTCAGTTGAAGGCGGAGTAGTTCTTATTGTAACAATGACTCCTGTAAGATTGTGGGTATTAAGACTGTTCAAATTAAGATGTATGATAGGGTGGTTTGGACTCTTACTGGGGTGAGACATCTCAGAGTTGAGGAAGAATCTCATTTCCCTGGGTGTGCTCGACTTGTGATTGGTTGCAGAATTGATGTTGAGCCCAACGGCATTCAGATTTCTCGTGGAGCGTGTGTTGATGAAGGGTCAAAAGAGATGCAAGCTTTATGTTCTTTGGAGCATGACAGTGTTAGGAGCAGCGACAGTTTCCTAGTCCATGTTATAGTCACATTTAGCTCGATTGCGGCAGATGCATCTTGGCCACACGAGTGAGTGGCATGACGGTTTTGAGCAGCAGTCTACCTTCCAATTTCTAAGTTTGATAAACTTGAGTTCTATGACCAATGTATTTTTAGGAAGCAAAACAGTGATAGCTTCAAGTCGACAGTGCATAAGACGAAGGTATACTTAACCACATCCATTCAACTTTATGTTGCCCGTCTCATGTTCCTTCTAAGGGAGGGCATTGATATCTTCTCACCATTACTGGTGATTACTCTAGAAATGTTTGGGTCTATTTTGTAAAGAAAAATAATGAGGTTTTTAAGACCTTTAAGCAGTGAAAACTTTATTAGAGAAGCAAATAGTGAAGGTACTGAGGAGGCTAAAACATTTAATGAGTTTCGAGTTTTGTGGGAGTAACTTTATGAGGAGTATTGTGAGTAAGAAACCATTGCTATGCATCGCACAGATGTGCACATGCCATTAGGGGTGAGCATAATTCAGTTTTAACTTAAAAACTGAACTGAACCACAATTTCTAGTTTGGTTTCAGTTTCATGGGATGCATCACACAGATGTGCACACACCATTAGGGCCCCGCTCTCTCTTTGTGTGTATAATTGAGGGATTCAATTCACTTTGTCGGTCATTTTCTAACATTGGTTGATTGAAGGCTATGTTATTAATAGCGCGCTATAGCGGCCGCTATAGCGCGCTATATCGGATTAGTGGAACAAAAACCGCTATAACGGGTCGCCCTTAATGGGCGACCCGCCAAATCGAACTTAGCGCCGCTTACAGCGCTATAGCGGACCGCTATAGCGGTCCGCTATAATACTGTAAGCGGACAACCCATTCGGATCCAATTGGGTCGAGTCAATCCAGATCGACCCGACCCAAATTATATATAAAGGGTTATCAGCGTCTGCCCTAATCAGAAGCTGTAATCCCTGTGAGCGCTCGCCTCTCTCTCTCTCTCCTTCGAAAGAGATACTGCGGGAGTTGTGGGTGGCGGTGGGTCAGATACATGGATGTAGAACATCTTGCCAAGCTCCCGGGATTTCTTGATGTTGCCGTCAGTATGTTATTGGTTTACGACATGGAGACATCACCGGCTGCCTCATATGTGCAAAGGATCCTCTCTCTCTAAACTCGTGCTCTCTTCCTCTTTGTGTGGGTTTGCAGCCGTGTGTCCTCCTTGACTGTTTCTCTCTTCTCTCTAGACTAAGGCGTTCCTCCTATCGTCTGGTTGCTCACAAGTCACGTCGATTTCCGGTAGGCCAACAACAGCCATCACGTTTGAGGTACTCTCTCTCTGGGTTGGGTCAGCTTGGGTAGATCAAATATCTGTCATCAGTTTTGATTTCTATTTTGATGCATCTGATTGTCATGCCCAATTTTTTGCTTTTTGATGTGATGACTATGAGATGCAATGAAATAAATAGATAAAAGGACTCCCTTGCTTGGTCAATTTTCATGTTTGTTTGTATTGTTCGCCCGACTTGTGGCGTGAGTATATCAATGATTTCTTTCCCTGGCTGTCATGTTTTCTATATTGGAGCGACTGAGCAAAAGAATCACTTTGCTTTCATTTTCACAAAGCATAGTGTCGTTTCCAGATATATAAGATATTAGCTTATTTTCAGATGTGTATCACACCTTCTACATGTACGACTAGTAGTAAGTTTGCATTTGGGACACCTGAAAGAGGTCCACTTTATATATATACATACACACACACATATATATATATATCTTTGTTGGAAGACAAGAGGTGGGGACATAAGTTGGCATTTGTAACCATAAAACAGTCAATAATAAAAAGTTTTGTATGCTGATTTCATGAAAGCTTTTGCGTAAGAAGGCACAGGAACTGCTTCATTTGAGTGTTAGACATCTGATACCTTGCCCAAGATTCTTGATTATTCTGGGTTCGTAGGTCTACAATTTTGCCGTCAGCATATAAGAATCCCATATACATGCAACTGCTACGTGTTTTAAAGTGTTTTCAATTGTGCTTATTGCTGCTGGTGCTCAAGGGAGTATGCAGGTCCTATTAGGGACTTCTTGAATTGAATGGCATATTGATGCATTTTACATTTTCTGACTGACTGTGAACCTTGGTATATTTGTTGTTATATGTGAACTCTATCTTGATATTTTGAAGACAACTCATCTTATTATCTTGATTAAAGACATTGGTGAACCTTGGTATATTATGTAAGCAAACATGCATCCTATCTGTTGCTGTTTCCTTGAAGCTTAAGGGTATATGTTCACTATTTCCAATTTTTTTATCGTTTCTTCCACTTTATATGCATATCTCCACACAACTGTTGCATTAAAGTATCCTATGCTTGAGTTAGCGTGTCAACTTAACATCACATACCAATGAATGTTAATTATTTAATGTTCTATTTCTTGTATAAGGTTGGAAAACTGAAGCTGAGTCGTTATTCTTATTTTTTGTAGTGAGTATGGAATCATCTAGTGCAGCCACTTGTTCTCAAAGTGATAGTGGCAGTGGTAGTTGTGGCACAGGCACTAGTAAAACAACTGGTATTAGGTTTTCAAATCTAGCATACAACTATAGACCCCCAGGTTCGAAGGATCTAGGATGGAATTGGGGTTTGACAAAATGTAAGAAGGATAATATGTCATTATTTTGTACATTATGTGGTCATATTTCTACCAGTGGAATAACAAGGTACAAGAACCATTTAATGGGAAGAAGCGGAAATGTGGCAGCTTGCAAGAATGCAACTGAAGAAATAAAGAAAACAATTTATGATTACGTGCACAATACATCTAAGAAGAAGGCCGAAAAGATTTCATTTCCATATCAAGGAGAACTTTCTAGTATGGAAGGTAACATAGTGACAAGAACCCAATGTTCACCATCTTCATCGTTATTTGGCTCACGACCACCGCTTTCGAAAGGACCCATGGATTCATTAGTGCGTTCATTGCCAGACTCACTACGACAAGCTACATTGAAAAATCGATATAAGAAAGAAGAAAGAGAACGAGTATGCATATCCATTAGCAGGTGGATGTATCAAAATGGAATCCCTTTTAATGTTGTGAGATCCCCCAGCTTTCAAGTGATGGTAAATGATATAGGGCAGTTTGGACCTGGAATGAAGGCTCCATCATATCATGAAGTAAGGGAAACATTCTTAGAGAAGGAAGTGAGAAGAGTAAGAGAGATTACAAATGGATTTAGAAAGCATTGGGCTACTTATGTATATTCTATTATGTCAGATGGATGGACAGATAGAAAACAGAGAACACTAATAAATGTTTTAGTGCATTGTCCTCAAGGTACAGTTTTTCTTAAGTCGATTGATGCATCCCATGAAGTAAAGGATGCAAATAAATTGTATACATTGTTAAAAGAAGTAATCTTAGAGGTTGGAGAGAAGAATGTTGTGCAGGTGGTTACAAATAATGCAACAAATTATGTTGCAGCTGGTAGAATGTTGATGGCTGAATTTAATCATTTGTTTTGGACACAATGTGCTGCATACTGCATAGATTTGATGCTTGAAGATATTGGAGAGACAAAAAGACTAAAAGGCATCTTCATCAGGGCAAAGAAGCTAGTGACATTTATGTATGCTCATGGTCAGATATTGCATATGATGAGACATTTTACAAGAGGAAAAGACATACATAGACCGGCTATGACCCGTTTTGCTACTAGATTCTTAACTCTGGACAACTTGTGGCAGTCAAAAGAAGCTCTAAGATCGATGGTTATTTCTGAACAATGGGAGAAATGCCCTTTATCATATAGTATTGAAGGAAAGCAATCTAAGGCAATAATTTTACAACTTAGATTTTGGAAGGGCATTAGTTTTTCACTTAGAGTAATGTGTCCTTTGGTAGATGTTTTACGTATGGTCGACAGTGATGAGAAACCAGCCATGGGCTACATCTATAAGAAGATGGATCGTTTAAAGGAACAAATAAAGGTGCGTAAATATTTCAATTTTATGTGTTATTTGTTAATCTTTACTTATTAATCTTATAAATTAATAACATTTAACTTCTTGTTTTATAGGTTAATATGAAAAACAAAGAAGAGCAGTATGCTTTTATTTGGGAGATCATAAAGAAAAGATGGGACAAACAAATGCATAAGCCATTACATGCTGCTGCATTGTATTTGAATCCAGGGTTGTATTATGATTATGATGAGATAGAATCTAATGTTGAGATTAAAGGTGGTTTGTTGCAAGTTATAGCTATACTTGTACGAAGTAAGGAAGAACAACAACAAGTGACTCATCAGCTTATAAGTTATCGAAGTGCAATAAGTTATTTTGGACTAGAATTAGCTATAAGTTAGAGGAAAACATATGCACGAGGTAATTAATTCAAGCAACTTTGCTTTCTTAATTATTTCATTATTAAGATATGATTTAAGGATTTTGAATATGATTAACTTATTGTTTACACATGATTTTTAACTTTTTGTAATAGCTGAATGGTGGATGACCTTTGGTTATGGATGTCGTGAATTGCAAAGTTTTACTATACGGGTTTTGAGCCTTACTTGTAGTGCTATCCCATGTGAGCGCAATTGGAGTACCTTTGAAATGGTAAGAAATTAAGAATTATGCTTTTTATTTACACTATAAATAAATGAAAGTTTTTTTATTGAGATAACAACTTACCTAAATTCTTTCTCTTATCTTAGATTCATACGAAGAAAAGGAATAGATTATTGCATCAATTTTGACTCCATCACGTTGGCATCGGTTGAAGATCACGGTGAATATCGTACTGATGATGAGTTCGTTGGTGATGATGATTCCCTTACTTGGCGAAATATCGATATGGCATCTGAAGCATCAAGAGCGAGTGTTGCTGCTGTTTATACAAGGTCGAGAACACGAAAGCGACAAAGAAGGCAAAGCAAAGGGAAGGATAAGATGCTTATGGAAGATGAAGAAGAATTTAATTTTGAAGAAACAGATGAAGAGGAAGAGGAAATAGAAGAATACGGATTTTTTTCTGAAAATGAGTGAACATGACCTAAACAATTAAGTGTGATACTGATTGTAAATTTGTAATTGAATTTTGATGGATGTTATGTACTTTTTGAATTAGCTTATTGGCATTTATGTACTTTTGATGGATGCATAAGCATAACATTATATACAATCTTTAAAGATGCTTTCTAAGGCTACTTTCAATGTTTTATTGAAAATTATTGTTCAATGAAAATGTCATTGTCTTTGATTAGTGAGTAAGTATGATCAAAATAATGTAATATGTTATCAGTAGTTGCAACTTGCAAGTGATCGTGTTCTTTATAGTTTGTTATTCGACTTGTATTAAGCATTGAAAGTGATGACACTTATCATTGTTTTTTTGCTTTAATGTCCGAACTTTCATGTACTTTGGCCGGAGATGAGGCATACTACAAATAATATGGGCTAAAAGGTATGTGGCATTCCTCCTTTACTACCTTTTCCTGTTCATTAGTGACTGTTTTGCTCATTCATTTGGCCGGAGGTGAGGCATACTACAAATAATATGGGCTAAAAGGTATGTGGCATTCCTCCTTTACTACTTTTTCCTGTTCATTAGTGGCTGTTTTGCTCATTCATTTATTAAAGAACTAGTTATGTTTCTTGATATTTCTTAGAAGTTAGAAAACCTATTATATATATAATTTTTTAATCATAAATAAAAGTGTACCGCTAAATCCGCTATATCCCTGCTACCGCTATATCAGGGTCAACTGCTAACAACCCGCTAACCGTTATTGACAACATAGATTGAAGGAAAGAAGAACCGGCTTCTTTTGCATCCTTCCAAACACAAACACATATATGTGTATGTGTGTCTACATCCATCCCATTTCTCTTGCTCTCTCTCTAATTGAGACTCGATTTGCTTTGTAGATGTTTGTCATTTTTTTATATTGGTTGATCTAAGCATAGAGAAGGGAGGAGGAACCAGCTTCCTTTTCGGTAGTCAATTTATTTATTCTTTTCCTTCAAATAATTTGTTCTATTAACCATTAAAGGAGAAAGGATTTGATTGCTTGGTTAATTAAAAAAAAAAGTGATTGTGAATCGGTATAATAAAGATTTGGTGTTTTAATTTGGTACTTATTTTTTTGTTCCAATAAGAACATGTTATTTTGTCATGCTTTGCAGTTGTATATTTTCTTGTTATTGGAGATCATTGTTTTGTTGTCTTCATTACTGTGATCGTTTTGCTAAATTGGAGTGGTGCATCAACTTGTGGATAAGATATCTATGATTAGTGCATTCTTCCCTAGGTTGCTAACTTTAGTGAGAATTTCTATAACTTAATTATGGGTGTTCACTTCTTGAGTCTGTTTTGTATCTATGTTATTGTCTCTCATTTCATCAATTTAGCTTCTTTGTTGTTTTGATTCTAAGGTTTCCAAATCTTTAGGCTATATCGAAGTGTTATTGTTGATATACATTCTTACCGTTATCTATTTGATTTCTATTTTAGCTTTATCTATTTTAGATATATCATGAAACTTAGCATCCTATGTTTTTTTGTGTATATATATGTATATTTTTCTACTTTTGTAAAGCTTAGTAAATGTTGGATTAGATTCATGCACATCTACATTCCTTTATGTATATAATATATGTATGTATGTATATGTATATATGGGTGAAGTTTAGTACTTGTTATATTAGTGTATATTTTATGCAATATTTATTTATTTTTATTTTTGTTATTTGAGATGTCTCAAATATAAGGTCTACCTCAAAAGCCAGGAAAAGTAACCCAAGACAAAGTAAACTCAAATACTTTATGATCAAATAATGATGCAACTTCTTTAAAGACATTAGAAAAAGCCCATGAAGTCAAGATCTAAAGTATGGGAGCAGTTCACCAAATTTAGAAATGATTTAGGTGACATCAAAGTAAAATACAATGATTATAGTAGAGATTTTGTTGTGATCTAATGAAAAATGTCATTGATACACTAAAAAATCAGATTGATGCTTTTAAGAAACTTACATAAAATGTAGATGCTAAACAATAATAATTGTCTTTCCACTATAAGAGTGAAAACTTAGAAAATTTATCTATTTAGAAATTTGATTAATATAGAAATGGTCATTATTGATGAATTATCATTTAAGATCATCAAAGATAAAGGGTTTAGGAAGATGCTCATTACTGCATGCCCTAGGTTTAAAATATCATCTAGGTGGACCATATCATGCAACTACTATGAATTTTATATAGATGAAAAAGTGAAATTGAAGATTTTTTTATAAAAGAATACTCAAAGCATATGTATAGCCATAGATATATGGACATCTTTTCTATGATTGAACTACACGTGTATCATGGCATATTTTTTTATGATGTGTGGAAGTTGCACAAAAAAATATTGAATTTTTGTCCAATATCTAGCCATAAGAGCAACTCTATTAGTAGGTTATTTATTGACTGCTTAATTGAGTGAGATATTAAAAAAGGTATTTACAGTTACAATTGACAATCCTCGTTCAAATGATGTTGTTTCATATTTTAAAAAGAAATTTATGTTGGGGAGCTGGTATTACAAATTACAATTTTTTACATATGGGATGTATTTCACATATAACAAACTTGGTTGTACAAGACCTATAAAAAAGGTGAATAGCTCTATTAGTTGGTTAATCATAAATATGAAATATAAGGCAATCTCTATTCAATATATAAAAGTTCAAAGAATGTGTTGAAGAATGTAATATACTATGTAAGAGTTAATTATGCTCAGATGTTGTGACTAGGTAGATTGGAAAGGAGTGCATTGAGTAGAAACACAGATTCATTAAGTAATTATATTATATTATATCAATTATTTATTTCATTAACCTTTTGATGATTATATCATTTATATTTTCATTTAAGTCAAATCGAGTTGTATGAAAAATGAAGATGATAGCTAAACAAGTTATATCACTTACCTTCTCTTATTTAACCATTATCTCCTTTTCCTTTATTGTTTATCTCCTTTTCCTTCATTGTTTTTATGCTCTAATTTAGAGTTATGTTCAAATGTACCGTACTTTCTTGTATTTCCTACAAGATAAAATGATTAATGGCAGCAACATGATTATTTTCTCACTATTAATTCTTGGTTTTATTTTGGCCTTTTGAGCTATTGCTTGAGGCTTTAAATGAAGAACAGTTTGATTCAAGTTGGATATCTTATTTATCTACCATTGTCTATTTCTTTTGTTAGACATATTTATTTTTTGGACTTTTCATCCAATACTTATAAATTCAATATGATCTTGCTTGTTAGATGCATATATTTTGGTGTTTTTGATTTCTTTTATAGCTTATGGTGAGTCGATTCTTTTCATATTATTATTAATATGTGGAACTTCTTCTTACCTTGTTTGTTTCAATATTTCAAGACTCTCTTGAGTATAAGAATGGAAATGAATAGGCAAGCTTGGGAAAGAATGACAACCCAAAAAAAAGAATCAAAGGGCTCCAATACAAATATTTATAGTCATTTGACATATACCCAAGTTACCATGTACCCATTATTTGTAGCTCTCTCAACAGGAAAAGTTGTTCAAAAGATATTGTCATTAAGGTGGCCAGTTGCTACTCTAGCAACCATGAGTTGTTGATGGTATTGAGTCTTCAAATGCTTGCTTGTCGACTGTCATTTGTCCATCTATAATTTGCATGCTTTTATTTGATACTTGTAGTAGTGATCTGGTACCCATCTATTGGGCTTGTTTTGCAGTAGCAGATTTATATGTTTGCAATGACATAACAGTAGTCATTAATGTGTGGAACTTCTTCTAATCCTATTTTAACTAGTTTTTTTATATTTTAGGACTCTCTTGAGTACAAGAATGGAACAGTTGATGTTTTATTTTGTATGCTCTTTTAGTTTTCATTATTCGCATATCCTTGTTATGAAACATGAGATGTAGGTTTACTTTCATAGTGTTCCAGAGTTGCTTGTCTTTTGCCACTTTTAATTATTTTCCTTCTTCAGCATCACATGCCTAAACTATATCATACATTTGGTGCATTTAAAATATGTTTTATCCATTTCCTTGCTATAAGTATTACATTGATACATTTGGTGCATTTGAAATGTGTTTTATCCATTTCCTTCCTATAAGTATTGCATTTATCGTGTCAATGTTGTCAATATGTTTCCAAATTATAGAATAAGCATGTTTTGATGATGTTAAAGAAATAGGGATTTTATATTATTGGCTACAACTATTTACAGATCGTACAAGAAGGCTTTCTCAATGTTTTTGGTTAAGTCACCCAATGCCCAATGTGGGGATGGACTTATAATTCTAATTAACTTTTTAATATAGTGGTATTGCAATTTGTGATAGCCTACAAAATAGCCTTTGGCAATCATTTTTACATTATAATAAAGTTTAATTGCTGAGAGACTTGTTTTAGAAGGATTCAAGAGAGCCATGAAGAGATTTCAACTTTGGTCATGAGGAGATTTCATGTACGATTAAAGTTTATATGCCTTTCATATTGTATTTTGTTTACGACTAAGTTTATGTGATGTGGTAATGGTCATGAAGAGATTTCAAATATGTAAAAGAGGCCGATGCTACTGGTCCTACTAGGTCAAGTACAGTTGAGTTGTGATAGAAAGAGAGACAAATTCAAGAGACAAAGATCCATCCAGTTAAGTTTAGTCATATCATAAACTCATGTATATAACAAGTTTAGTAAAGAGATCTTCAGATATAACTTTAGTCAAAGGGTCTTCTATTATATCTTTAGAAGGCAAATAAGATAATGATATTTCATTCTTTGAAAACATACCATTTATATAATGATATTTTACCGTTATATGTTTGCTCTTGAAATTGTTAGTGCCACTTGTTATCAAACTTATAGTTGTATTTTTAAATATCATAAATAACAATTGGCTCATCGGTTATGTCAATCTTCAAATCTCGTATAAAGTGGTTTATCCAAATGACATTAGTTGCAATTACATTATAAGCAATACATTCAGCTTCTTGTGTATGCAAAGCTATACAATCTTGTTTCTTACATAACCAAGAAACAACAATACCTCTAAAAAGGAAAACATAGCCAAAAGTTGTTTCGTTGTCATCTTTGGTCCTAGCAAAGTCAGCATTTGAGTACTGCACTTTCAGTTCATCTACTTGATAGCATAATTTTATGTCCTTTGTTTCATTTAAATATCTCAAAATCTTATTCTTGGCAACTCATTGTTTCCAACCAAGATTACTTTGATATTTACTCACAAGACCAATAGAAAAATTGATATCAAGTCTTGTACACAACATATCATACATAAAGTTGCCAATAACTTGAGCATAAGAGACATTTGTTTTTTCTTGTCCATCACTAGGACAATCAACTTTATATAGTTTGACTCCTTTTATAATGGGTGTTCTTGCAGGTTTACAACCATCCATTCTAAACTTTTTCAGGATATAATTAATATCTCTCTCTTAACTTAGACATAGTAGTCTAGATAATCTATCACGAATAATCTTTATGCATAGGATATAGGATGCCTCTCCCATATCCTTCATTTGAACTTGAAATGCAACCATGACTTAGTTTTGACAATCATATTCTTGTTATTTCCCGTCAACAAAATAGCATCAACCTAAAAAGATAGAATGATAAAGTGGCTCTCACTATTACATACATAAACACAATGATCAAGTTGATTGGCTACAAATTGAAATTCTATAATAGCATTTTGAAAGGTCAAATATCACTAGCAAGATGATTGTTTAAGTTAGTATAGGGATTTTTTCCAACATATCAACTTTATCTTCTTGACCTTTAACAACATAGCCATCTCGTTGTTTCATATAAATGTTTTCATTAAGTTTACCATTTGGAAATGCAGTCTTCACATCTAACTAATGTAAATCTAAATTAAAAAATACAACAATAGTCATAATTATTCTTACGAGGGCAAATTTGGCAACAAAATAGTATATATCCATATAATCTACGTTATATTTCTTTTTAATTACTCATTTGCAGTCAATTGCTTTCATTTCATTTCTTTAGGCAAATTTGCTTTCATAGACTTGGTTTTTCTCAACAAATTCAATATCTTCATCCATTTCGTTTTTCCAATATGTTGAATCATATGACCTAATAGCTTTCTGATAGGTCAAATTATATGTTAGCTTATTTAGGTCTAATGGACAATACATTTCCTCAGATAAGTAAGTGTGATAATCCTTCACGTAAGATGGAGTAACTTGTGGCCTCCTATACCCACTTAATATATAAGTTTGTAGGGGAAGGTCATTTGAATCAGTATCCATGGTTCAAATAATGATTCATCCAAATCTATAATATCATTAGCATTCTCACTATCATTTTTAAAGATATTATTCTTAGAATCTTCTAAAAACTCAACATCCCCACTTTCTATTAAACCGAAGTTTTTATTATAAAATTGATATCCTTTGAAACCTTTTGGGTACCTAATGAAGGTACACCTCAACGATCTACTATCTAACTTATCTCTAGATTGGTGTAAGAACTTTATATCTGCAATCAATTCTCACCTTTCTAGGTGAGCAAGGTATGGTTTTCTATAAAACCATAACTCATATGGTATAGAGGATATAACTTTACATGGAACTCTATTTAGTATGTATATTATTGTAAACATTGCTTCAACCTAAAAGACTCTAGGTAGAAAAATAGAGATATAAAAATGAGTCATTCCCCAAAAAAGTGCAGGGCCAAGCTAGAGTCAAAGCTTGGCTAAAGTGCACAAATTGCCTAGCCCTAGGAACTAACGAGGGCCATAGGTTATTAGGTCAGGTTTATTCTTATCCAAATTTCAAAGTATATAAGTTTGAGTTTCTCTCTATTAGGGCGACTATAGTCCATTGCAAGCCAACAACTCCTCATCATCATTGCTTGAATCTCTACCATTCATAGTTTTGCCAATGAGCATCAACCCCTTCCCCCTCCAAGGATCACCATCAGGATTCCTCTCAACTCAATCAAGATTAGGACAACCGCTCAATCGTCCAAAATCTTATGGTGGGTGCCCCTCAATCCCTTTCCTTATTTGCTAATGAATATTATGGTTAAGCGATGATGCTTATTTCTATGGAAAAGATAGCAAAAAAATTTGTTGTTGATTTATTTGGTGTGTATTTCAATCAACACTTGTTTTCTTATCCTTTTTTAGTAAGTTTTCTCCATTTCTTGGAACTTGTTGTTGATAAGTTGAATTGTGTGTATGTTCTTTAACAATACATTGTAGTATCTTTTAATTTTGAGGTTTTGAAGTGTTTTAGTCAATGCTTTCTAAATGACTAATGGTTGTACTCCATTCAGCAATTTTATATGCACGAGTAAATGTCATTGTTGAGACTAATACTATTATCATTGATTGTTTCAAATATATCCTATTCATTATGGAAATGAATTGTGGCATAAGGAAAGCATCGATTTGATATGTTCATGTTATCTCACGTGGGGTGATTCTTTTGAAGTTGCATTCTTGATATGTGAATATCTAGTTGTGGCCCTTGTATTTGCAAGATGACTGATTCCTCGAAGGAACAACAGTGGACTCTAGATTTTTTTATGATTGGCACTAAATATTTTTCTCATTCATCATTTTGTTTTGTGTTTGATATTTTTTCTCATCATGTTTGTATAAACACACATATTTGCTTCTCCACAAGATATCTTTGTGATTGGATGATGTAATTGAAGTGACACTGCTTTAGAGTATTTTAGGACACTATCACATTCCACAGGCTGCCCGATCAATACTTTTCCATCATGTTTGTGGTTTATATTGTGATTTGTTCTGATATTTGATTATTGTTGTTGTTTTTTTTTTTGTTCTTATAATTTATGTTTGTAATTATGGTCCCCTTTTAGCTTCTAAATGTTGGTGTATGATTCTTTTATTATTTTATATGTAATTTTAATATAGATTGTGGAGATGAATCCAAATGATGTTGATAACCTTCATGTGATAGCTGAAGAAACCTTGTTTTAGCTAGTGGTGCCTCTACTAGTGTTAAATCTAAACTCTGTCCAAAGAAGATGTTAAAGGAATTGACATTAGACGTTTGGAGATTTGTTTATAAAATTTGGAAAGGATAATGAGGGTATACAAAGAGCAACTTGTAATGCTTGTGACATCTTATATAAAGTTAGTGTCAAGCTAACTTATGGGACATTACATTTAAAACGTAATGTTCCAATTTGTAGAAAAATCTCTTTTCGTCTTGTGGATCAAATGATCGTGGATCAATATGTCAAACTAATATGTAAAAGGATAGATCAAACAATTCACCGTGAGATGTTAGTAGGAGTTATTAAGCATGATGAAATTGTGATGCAATCATGCCTTCAAGTTATACTCTATTCTCTGACATTAATAAGGTTCATGTCAAAGAAAAGGAAAAGATAGAAAAATCTTTGGTTAATATTTCTAGCAGATTGTGTATTACTTTTAGTTGTTGGATAACATGTAATCAAGAAGGTTATGTGTATGTAACTGCTCTTTATGTGAATGATGATTAGAAGTTAAGTGGTAAAATACTTTCATGTCCATTGTGCCATTTTAAATCTCATTATTTAAGATGGCTTGAAAGTGGCTATGCCTACATTGCATAATATTAAAGTATCAAATATGTAAAATATGTAAGGACCAAAAAATTTAAAGACTATGTAGAATAAGCATGTATTGATTTGGGAATTGGGCACGTTTAGATGTAACAGCTAGATGAAACTCGACATATATAATGTTTAATAGTGCACCGCTATATAAAAAGACTTTTCATAATCTCTCATTGGTGGATATGAATTTTCAACATCTGATGATTGGTAGAGAGCTGAGAAAATTTGTGATTTTCTAAAACCATTTTATGAAACTACTAATTTGATGTTTGGTTCTTCTTACCCAACTTCTAAACTATATTTTTTTTGTAAGTATTGGAAAACTAAATGTATGTTAAATAATTATTTCAATTGTGAAGATGATATTGTTAGAGAGATGCTTGTTGACATGAAAGAGAGGTTCAATAAATATTCGAGTGAGTATAGTATGATACTTGTATTTGGAGTTGTTCTTGACCTGTGTATGAAGCTTCAGTTTTTGAACTTTTGTTACACAAAGCTTGATCCTAGTTGCACACAATATAAGATTGATTGTGTGATGAGTAATATGTACTAACTTTTTGGGCATTATAGAAGTACTTCGAGAGCGATGAGTTTTCAATCTCAATGAACTTTGACAAAGGCGATTGGAAGAAGCAAATCCAAAGGATCAAAACCTTTTAATGTACGTTAGAAATATTTACTTTCTTAAAATATTAACTTCTGTGATTTTATTATTTATTGTTGTGTTACAAATTAAATAATATTATATGTTTTGTAGAAATTTAAAATGTATAAATGTGAAAGTAGTAGAAATGAAGGCAAATAAAAATTAGATTTGTAATTAGGAGAGTCAAAGCTTGAGTGTGATTACTATTTTGATTTAGATATTCTCAATCATTGGAAGGATCATCCATAGTGATTTCTAGATCTTCTTTGATAGCGTACGATGTATTAAGTATTCCAATTTCTACACGTATTTCAGAATCATCATTTAGTATTGGTAGTTATGTTCTCAATAAGTGCAGAAGTCATATCTTTTCTAAGCATGTTCAAGCTTTAATCTATATTAAGAAATTTCTTGCATGACTTTGATCGAGTTCACACAGATATTATGTCATAATTTAGTTGATTTTTATTATCATTTTCTTTCATTTTTATAAGTATATTATTGCTTATTCAATTACTAATTAGCTTATCTAACTTTTGATATGAAGACAAAACGATATAGTTACTGTTACAGTCAATGGCTTTGAAGAGTTTCTATATAAGATTGAAATGCAATTGAAGTGCAAATCCTTGTGAACATCTTTTATATTGACTAAGCTTATAGTTTTTGTTCCATTTTGTTGTATGCTTTGATGTTATTTTAAACTATTATTGCAG
Organism: Brasenia schreberi; assembly: GCA_036023115.1. Taxonomy (NCBI): domain Eukaryota; kingdom Viridiplantae; phylum Streptophyta; class Magnoliopsida; order Nymphaeales; family Cabombaceae; genus Brasenia; species Brasenia schreberi. The sequence continues at coordinate 5,285,496 of JAYKKT010000079.1, forward strand.
AAACTTTAGAATTGAATTTGTTTATGTAATACAAAGATGCTTTATGAACGTCTTTCGTATTTAGTGTGGTTGTTACTAATATGTACAGTGACATCTTCATGTATCTTTTGAGTGTATTGGATTATAATAGGTTGGATTTGGAGATCCCCATTAGCATCTACAAGTTGTGACTCACTATGACTTTGTAGTTCTATAATTTATAATGTTGGATGTGCATATTGAGCACTATATTATCATTGAGAAAAAGAGATGGAAAATTTGTCTTGGAATAGGTTAGTTAGAGCTCCTTTTGTAAGAGAGATGCCTCTATGCATGATAACGGGGTTGCTAGTGTTCTTTTTGTGATTGTCAATTTATTAGTATAAATGATGCTTGTTGATCTTGTGTGAATGCATTCATGGATCTCTATACGAATCATCATCAACCTCCTCAAGACTTGCTCTTTAGTCTCATATAATATGAGTGAGTCATACTTATGTAATCTTTCATTTCTTGCTCCTAACACTTTATGATTTATTTTTTTCTTGGTTATTTGTTAGACTCTATCTTCACCATCCACAATGCTAGCAAATTAATCTTCATCTACGATTAAAGATACTCTACAAGTCTATAATTATATTGCTCTTCTTACGTGTCATGGTCATAGCAATTTACCTTTACTCTTTTTCAGGTCTCTCGTCCTTTACAACATGCATCTTCGGCATTTGCTCTAAAGGTTAGAATTTAGTGGCATTACTATGCACTCCATTTTTTTCTTTTAGAAAATATGAAAGGGCATGCAGAACTTACATCTGCTTGGTTTTGACAATTAAAGCATAGGGTTGTTAGGCTAGTTTTAGGAATTTTATCTAACATACTATAATCTTGTGTTAGGATCTCAACATGAATCCTCAGCAAACTCGACACTCAATTCAATAGTATTATGAAACATGAAGCCCATGATCTTGCAAATACAGTTGTGCCAATGATGCTCTTTAACAAAATGTTGGATGTTGTAAAGTCCCCAAGTTCGATGCGAAACAGAAGGGGAAATCCACAAAGGATATGAGCTCTAACAAAATGTTATAATGCTAGGCTCTCAACATTGATGAGTTTTTCATATTACAGTCAAGAGAATCAGCAACTTCCAGTTTTTGGAGTTGTGCTATTATTGGTGGGGCATTTTTTCTTTAGTTGAAAAGAGATGAGAAACGGAAAGGGAAACCACAAAGGATATTGTCAGCTTGCTTTTGTTGCAACTCTTTGAATTCATGATTTATTATTTTTGTTTGAGAATTCATTGTTGAATCTTGTGAGTGACCTGCTATAATTCTCATAAGTGGGAGGTAGATGGGGAGTAAATTGTCTTGGAATAGATTAGCTAAAATTCCTTTTGTAAGAGGTGCTTATGTGCATGATAATTGGGTAACTAGTGATCCTTTTGTGATTGTCAATTTGTTGGTATAAATGATCATGTCAAGCTCCTTAAGTGCTCTTCAGTCTCATATAATGTATTCTAATTTGATATATAGTATCCTACTATATTCTTCAATTATACCAATTTGTTGAGGTATTCTGTGTATTTTATTCTAATTTGATACAACAACCACAACAACTAAGCCTTTTCCCATACTAGATGGGGTGGGCTACATGGATTCTTTGTTTCCACATAGCTCTATCATGTGCCATGTTAGCAGGTAACTCACAATAAGCTAGATCATTCTTTATTGTTTCTTTCCAACACTTTTGTGGTTGTCCTCTACCTCTTTTAATACTTTCCAAATTTAGTTTCTCATACCTTCTTACAGGTTCTTCTTCTGATCTTTCTATATGTCCAAACCATCTTAAACGATATTCTCTTATTTTTTCCTCTATTGGTGCCACTCCTAATTTGTTTCTAATAACCTCATTATGTATACGGTCTTTTCTTGTATGACCACTCATCCATCTCAACATCTTTATTTTTGTCAGACATCTTTTGTACATGTTGATGGTTAACTGCCCAACACTCATAACCATAAAACATGGCAGGTATAACTGTTGCTCTATAATATTTACCTTTTAACTTTAATGGTATCTTCTTATCACAAAGAATACTTGATGCTTCTCTCCATTTTAACCAACCAACATTAATTCTATGCGTAACATCTCCATCACTCTGAAAAATTGACCCTAGGTATTTAAAACTTTCCTTTTGGGGGATGCAATGTGTGTCAATTTTAATTTCTATATCCTCTTAAGTAACCAAATGATCAAACTTACATTCTATATATTCTGTCTTTGTTCTACTAAGTCAAAGGCCTTTGCTTTCTAATGCTTCTCTCCATAGTTCCAATTTTCTATTAACTTTTTCCTTAGACTCTTCTACTAACACAATGTCAACTACAAATAACATACACCAAGGCACTTCATCTTGAATATGTTTTGTTAACTCATCAATCACCATTATAAATAAGTATGAACTTAAAGTTGATCCTTGATGTAACCCAATATTGACTTCAAAGGAGTCTGTCATTCCTTCATGAGTCCTCACACGTGTTTTTGCACCATCGTACATGTCTCTTATAAGGTTAATGTATGTCAATGGGATACCTCTTTTTTTCCAAGGTTTTTCAAAGGACCTCCCTCGGTATCCTATCATAAGCTTTTCTACATTAATAAATATCATGTGAAGGTCTTTCTTTTTTGCTCTAAAATATTCTATAAGACATCTCAAAAGGTGAATCGCTTAACAGTAGATCTGCCTGGCATGAATCCAAATTGGTTCTCTATTGTACTTGATACTTGTCTTAACCTACGTTCGATAATTCTTTCTCACAATTTCATAGTATGGCTGATTAACTTGATACCTTGATAATTCGCACAATTCTGAATGTCTCCCTTGTTCTTATATATGGGTATAAGTGTACTCGCTCTCTACTCCTCGGGCATCTTTTGGTTTCTCCATATTTCATTAAATAGTCTTGTGAGCCAAGTGATTCCTATTTCTCGTAGGATTTTCCAAACTTTTATAAGAATATTGTTTGTTCCTACCGATTTACCACCCTTCATATGTTTAAGAGTTAAGAGCCTCTTTGACTTCATTCTTTTGAATATGTCAGTAGAAATTGTGGTTTATATACTTTTCTGATTTGGCTAACTCTCTTAAGTTAATACTAACATCTTTATTTTTATTAAAAAACTTATAAAAATGGTTTTTCCATCTATTTCTAATATCATCATTTGCTACTAGAATTTTGTCATCCTCGTCTTTGATGCATCTCACATAATTAAGATCTTTAGTTTTCTTATCTCTAGCCCTAGCTATCCTAAAAATATCTCTTTCACCCTCTTTTGAGTTGAGTTTTTTTATATACATCCTTCCAAATTTTAGCTTTTGCTTCACAGCCTTCACAGACAACCTTTTTCGCTTTCTTCTTTGCTTTCTTATAAGCTTCTAAAGCTTCACTAGTTTTCTTAGCATAATGTAATTTGTAACATGCCCTCTTTGCCTTGATTTTATTTTGCACTACTTCACTCCACCACTAAGCTTCTTTTTGTGCTCGTACACCTCCCTTAGATTCACCTAACACATCTTTCGTCAGTTTCCTAATATGTAGTCATATTGTTCCACATATCACAAGGTATACCAACATAATTCCAAGCATCTCCTTGAAGGACCTTTTGTTTAAATATATCTTCTTTCTTGCTTTTGAGGTTCTACCATTTAGTTCAAATAGCTCGATGCACTCTTTTCTTCTTTGTCCATCTTTTTATTTATAAATCTATAACTAAAAGTTAATGTTAGGTGGTTAAACTTTCTCCTGGAATTACTTTGCAATCTTTACAACACGCTCTATCTTTTTTTCTACAAATAAAGTAATCAATTTGTGTTTGTAATAAGCCACTCTTATAAGTAATTAAATGTTCATCTCGTTTTCTAAAGATTGTATTGACTATAAAGAGATCAAATGCCATAGCAAAATTTAAAATCTCCCTACCTTCCTCATTTATATCCCTAAAACCAATGTTTTCATGAATACCTTAATATCCTAATGTCTCTTTACCGACATGCCCATTTAAGTCTCCTCCTAAACAAATCATCTCCCTTTCTGGAATCCTTTGAATCACCTTATCTAACTCTTCCCAAAAAGTTGTCTTTATACTATCTTTTAGGTCTACTTGGGGTGCATAAGCGCAAACTATATTCAAAACCTCTGCTCCTAACACTAATTTCAACGTCATGATTCTGTCACCATATCGTTGTATGTATACTACACTATCTTTTAAATCTTTATTTATGATAATACCAACTCCGTTTCAAGCCTTTTCCTTACCTCCTAAGTATCATAATTTAAAACCTGTATCATCTATCTCCTTGGCTTTTTCTCCAACCCACATTGTCTTTTGTAAACATAGAATATGAATCTTTCTCTGAATCATAGTATCTACCACTCCATTAGCTTATCGGATAATGTTCCGATATTCCAAGAACCAATATGAATCTTATTATCTAGGACTAGCTTCCTTACCCCCCTGTATCCGTCCATATTGAAAATGCGGAGACCCTCTCTATAAATTATTCACTACATTCGAGCGGCAATGTAGTGGGACTAACTTCTTTACCCACATCCGTCTACATTGAAAATGCGAAGACCCTCTCTGCAATTGATTCACTACATTCAGACGAATCTTACAACCTAATTAATTCTCGACTTCTTATTTGTATTCTTTAAGTACGTCTAATATCTCAAACTTATGCAATAGGAGGTATATATTTATACCTCGAATAATCATCAATAAAGATTATAAAACATTCTCCTCATGAGACCTTATTCTAAAAGGTTTACAAGTATTTGTGTGAATGATTTCTCACAAACTTGTGACTCTACCAACATCTTTTGGAAAAGGCTTTCCTGTATACAGGCTCCATACTTGTTGAATGAGGTTTTATCAAAAATAGGTAATAACATGAAGTTATCCAATTTCTTCAACTTATTCAAACTTACATGTCTTCTATTCCCCACATTCACATCAACAATAAAAACACAATCATAATAAGCAGAATAACTTACTTAATTATCTAAAATGTTAAGTCTAAGCAAACCATGCTTAATTTAAAGGAGTATTATCCTTTTATTTAGCCTCTTGTTCAATAGCTAATTTCAGTAATAAGGCTAAGGATAGAATTAAGTCTAAGTGTTGTAGTGACCATGTTCTAGGAAGTTGATAAACTTTTTAAGATGATAGATATTTGTAGTTGGTGAGGCATAACCATGTTAGGAACAACAAAGTCTATCTATAACTAATCTTCAACAATATTATCTCCTTTTATCCTATCAGAGTTATATTTTTAAGGGAGAAGATGAACACATAACTCAATTGTTGTATCACACTTAGCTGACACAGTCTCATCCATTCCTCAAAGACCATAAAGGTCATCCTATATATATGTTAACATAATGGTTATGGCTAGAATATCATCTTTTGAAAATGTTTATAATTAGCTTTTTCTTCATTTGGTTGGTTTTTGTTTCCTTCAATACATAGTCTACACCTTCTAAGGTCAAAGCTAATTAGATTTTCCTCTTCCAAGTTTGAACTTATAGCCCTTTAACTTTTTGATTTTTTTCAGCTCAAAAACACACACTCTGGTGGTGATTTTTAGGTCTAGAAAATTCAACAAGTAGAGGGTCTTACAATTTAAAAACAAACAAACTAGTATTATAGGTAATAGGCAACGAGGATTAAAATTGCTAGTCTATGCAAGAACTATACTAGAGCATTGAACTACAATTTCAAAAAGGACAGATAGTAGTTAGTAAATAATGTGGAGCATCTATTTGTATATATTGGATATTTCAAGGACTAAACAAAAAATCATGTTTAAAATTGTTCTATAATTTTCAATAAAGAATCAGGCATAACAATAATTTCACTCTTTTAATTGTTTTGTAATTCTCAATAAAGAGTCATGCAAAATAGTAGTTTCACCCTTGAATTGTTCTATAATTTTTAATAAAGTATCGACCAAAACCATAATTTCATCCTTTTAATTTTGGAAAAGATGGAAACCATAACCTAGAAGTTGAGATGTTTTTTGCAAAACTGTGGTGCCCGTTGTTTTGTTGTGTGCAATTTTACAAAACTAGGTCTGTTTCCGGTTTCCCAAAATTGGGTGCGCCCCTGATTTGTCCCACAAACCAAAGTGGTTTGCAAGAGAACGAGAGACATGGAGGGAGAGAGACATAGAGAGAATGAAAAGGAAGAGACCAAGCAAAAACAAAGAGGGAGAGAGTCTATAGGACTCTATCTATTGATGAGAGGAAGGTCTTCGTTTATTAGTTGCCTGCTATTTTGAGTAGCTTTGCAGGAAGATCACAGATGAGGTAGACTCAAGTAACAGATAACCTAATGATGATTGATCGAGCTTTGCTTATCTTGCCACGCCCCCATGCTGACTTAATCAGTCAAATGAGGAGCAAGAATCACTTCCTATGATGAGAAATGGTGCTAAACCCAAAGGCGATGGCAGTCAGATCCAAACTATGGCCAATGGAGAGAAATAAGCCTCTATTGTGTTCTCCTTTTCTTTTCTTTATGAATATGATTATCTGTTTCGCAAATCACTATCTATTGTCTATAGTAATACCTTATTGTCTTCTTTTCCATATAAGGCCTCATATTTTGGTAGTGGAAAAAGAAAATATGAGTTTCTCCCTTCTGTTTTTTTGTATTAAAGTGACCAAAAACAACTAATAACCATGAATCAGAAAGGGAATAGCAGAAATAGAACAATTAAAACAAATTGGTTCATTTATGCTTCTTTTCTTTTGATCAAGATAGAGAACCATAAAAGGACTCTTTCATATTATACCGTGATGTTTGATTAGTGACAAGAGATTAGCCTTGACTTTCAGAGTATTTTCTGAGTTCATTGTAATTTCTTTCTATTTTCTCTCTCTAAAAGAGTATTATTCTATTTTTGGACTAAAAATGCATACTTAGAGAATGCTCCCTAACTTGGACAACACTGTAAGCTTCTATTGGTTGAGTTCACACTAATATCAATGAAGAGAACCGAATACCAAAAGTGAAAAAAGGAAAAATTAGGAGTTTCTCGTGAGACTATGAATCTCCAAGCAAGATTTGCTTCTAGAAGGATTTACACGATCAGGTGTCTTTTTTGTATAAGTCAAGATACCAAAGATTTTATTAATAATGTATCTTTCTCTTTTTCCCCTTTTATGTTTTCCATCCTGGGTTTTCCTCTTTCAGCTGAGGAGAAACGGCTCCATGATTTTTGCATATTATTAAGGAGGGTTGGTTGAAGTTAGCATATAAACAACTTGACACGGATACTAATCTATTTCATACTATATTTGCAACCACTATAGAGGGTAGTTTTGCGTTTCTTGTCTGTGCAATTTCAGCTGGCAGGAATAGGTTGATTGAGAAAAAAATCCCCATCAAGGTGCTCATGAACTAAGAGTGGATTTAGTTGTGCAAAACTAGAGCCTTCCTAGTCCAACTAATGAGTTAGAACATGACTATTCACAGTGATGGAAGCACAACCAGGTTGGATGAGATTGTAAACAAAAGTTTTCAGTATGGTATGGACTTAAAACTTTGCTTACAAAAATTATGCGTGAGCGTAACAAGTTTACTCAAACTTGCAAAGAGATTTATCTGACTATTCGGCAATTGTTGAAAAATAGATTCTTATCATCATAGGCCTTCTTGAATCGGCGCTCATGGGTCAGTCTAGACGCTTAGAAAGAGAGATTTTAGAATCAAGGATTTTCTCAAAACAATTTCCACTCGAAATGGCTATTTCAAATAGGTATTCACTTGGCTAAACCGATTAAGGCTCCGTGAAACATAATTGGTTATGTTTTCCAACAATGGAGTTTGTATTTTTTTGGTTGATTTTTGAGAATCCAAAAATCTCAAATTTTTTAACTAAGTGAGAATTAGTTATTGAAGATTTTTATTTATATTTTTGGATCTTTGAATGATCATAATTAAATTGGAGAAAAATTTTAACATAATGCAATTATGAAATTCGAAACAATATTTGTGATTGAGATAAAGAGTCTCAGTAAAATACTCATATCTTTGTACGTAGGATTTTCATTCTATCAAAATGGTTAATCTAGAAAGATATAGATGTCAAATTTCTAGCAAAATAATTTTTCAAGTAATTTGGATCCCTACGGATCGAGTTATGACAGTTTTATTAAAGGTGTATCGCATGAATTTTGGCACAGACATGTTCTGTTTCAGATTGAGTTTGATTTTTAATATTTTTTTTACTTAATATCACCCATGTCCAAAATTTTTGAGAATTTTACTGTGTATTGGTTGGTGACAAAATTTTAGAATATTTCACTAAGAGACGGTAGCTATAAACTTCGAGGATCAAACAAGATTCATGCAGGATGCTGAAATCTGCATAACTTTCTTTGTAGAAACTAATGATGCATCAGATTAGATCCTTAATGATTATCCTTAATGATTTAATGATCATTCAAAAAAAATTATTAGAGACTTGTGCTCATTTGGGGAGGTGCTCATCTACATATAAATTCTTGGGGCATCTCTCGCGAGGAAGATTGCTATCTTGGAAAATATATGCAATCATAGCCTAATGCCACCCATAACACAAACTTATGAGTGTTTAATTCATCATAAGAGTGATTATATAATCATATCATTATATGTAAACGTGACAGTTATGTCTCTCTTATAGCTTTTTGAATTGATTTAGAGGTAAGCAAGATAACAAAGAAAGAAAAGAATGGATGATATTAGATATAAGCATAGAACAGATGATGATGTATAAGATAAAGCATATATTGAGGTAGGAGAAATGAAATATCAGATTTCACGTGATCTCTTTTGCCTTTGGCTTTGCATGAATTTTGCAGCAATTCTTCAACTTAGAAGAGGTTGGAGATGAAGTCTCCAAGCTTACAATGCATGAATCAAAAGGATAAGAGAGGAGGAATGGGGTTGCATACCTTCTTCCTTCTTGGTTGATTCTCCCTTCTTCCTTGGTTGAACTTGGGTTGGCTTCTCTTCGTGGCCTCTCTTTCTCTCTCTTTCACTCGTGATTCCCCTCTTGATCTTGTTGATTTCCCTCTCTCAATTGCCTCTCCTTTTTCCCCCCTACTTCTTGGTTGGCTCAAGAAGTCTCTAGATTAGGGAATATCCTTGGCATCTTCTCCTTTTAGTTTGTACCATTGATTGGTTGGTTCCATAGCTTGTCCAACCCGCCCCAATTCATTTGGTTTGCTGGTCACATGGCTGATCCAACCTGCCTTGTCTTGGTCTTGTTTGGTAGTCACATGATTGATCCACTTTGGCTTGATCACATGCCTTGGTTCATCTTGGTTCAGTCAATAGGGCACATGCACCCCGTCCCACCTTGACTTGGTTTGGTTGGTCACATGAATTTTGTCACACCTTGACTTGGTTAAATTAGTCACATGACTTGGTTCCATATTGGTCTAACCTTGGTTCAGTCAATTTCACCTTGGTCAATTGGTTGCACCTTGGTCAATTGGCTTACATCATGGTCGAGCCAATTGGTTGAACCATACACCAACTTAATTCATTTGAATTGGGTAGACCTAGTCCCCTCTAGTGTTAATGTACAACTGAGTCTAATCCCCACGTAACAATGTTGTTTGCATGATCGAGTGACCTCCCTGCTGCTTTCATTCTGTGAGTTAATCCTCTACCTTTCGGACCGCTTTAACCTTTTGATAGGTGTAGGGTATCAGATCGTTTTAACCTTCTGATGGGTATAGGTTTTCGGGCCATTTTAACCCTTTGATGAGTGTAGGGTTGCTTGGTGTAGGACTATCTTCGATCAAGCGAGTCTTCTGAGGTTTGTCATGTTTTGGATTTGTTTGTTTATTTTATCTTTTTGAATTCAAATATTCTGTAGGTTTGTAAAATAGTCACTTTACAAACATTTGTAGGTTTGGTTCTCAATGTCTTATCTTAGCTTTTTCAATCATTTCTTTAAAAAAAATAGCAAAATTTCGCTAATTTAGCCTTAAGGATAGAGTGGTCGTTTTTTTGGTTTTTTTGTCAAATTTGATTTTTTTCGATTGGGTTTAAAGTACCTTTATTTTGAGGTTCCTACAGAATTTTGGTGTAGAAATGGGTTCGGTCAAGGTGTCTTTAAAAAAAAAATTTACAAGACTTACAATTACAATTTTTCTTGAAAAGATAGAAATTCTTAAAAAATCTTTTGATAAATTTTTGGGTGTTCACATAGATAGAGCTGCTCACTCATAACTGAGCCTGAGAATTGTTTGAGGGAAAATTTGGGTCTGACTTCCAATGTTGAACTGACACACTTGATAGTTGATATGACTACTGATCTTGAAGGATGTTTTATTTTCTCTTAGAAGATGCCGATGAATGTATTGAAGTGTGTATCGATTATTGGAGGAAAGGGTCACAAAAAGTTGATTCGGGAGTTACTGAGGAGGCCACTAACTAGCAAGACTCGGTGGTTTTCGAACTAGAGATCCAAGCCCATGTCAATTAGGGTATCCATGGTTCAACTAATGAAGGTTGAAAGCAAACTATAGCCTCAAGTCCTTCAATCCACTAACTAGGGAGGATCTAAGTGCTAAGAAGAACCTCAAGCCCCTTCAAATGCAAAGTCAATGACACCCTCGGAGTCCTAAGATCCAGTAGTAGATTCTGATCTAATTGGATCCAAACTGATGGAGTCCAAAACTTATCATTCATATGAGGAAAATGGGGTTTGTGGTCAAACCTAATAAGGCATTTATTTGCACCCGAATTGTAGCATAACAATAGTCATCAAGAGTCTCTTTAGAGAGCAGCTATATCAGATGACAGTTACATATCAGACAAAGATTTTATGCCGAAATGTTTTGCTTCCAAAAAAGTCTAGTCACCATCTTTGCCACTAAGCTTCGCTCCAAGCGAGCATGCACATATCAAGATGGATGACGACTTCTTAGTAGTTGATCTAGATTGCCTGCACCCATGAGTGAGATCGATTCATGGAGGATGCTTTATTCATTAGATGAGGCTACTATGTGCCATTGGTGACCACTATATATTGGAGTGATAGTAAATGGCCATGCTATGACAAGAACGTTTATTGATGGAGGCATGATATGAATGTGATGAACCATCCATCACGTTGGCCGTTTATGTTAAGTTGATGGGTAGCTCGAGCACCTCTAGTACTCTATTTTTTGTGGTAGACACGAGGTAGATTATTTTTTACTTCTGGTAGAGATTGGATCCACACGAATTACTGTGTCCCCTCGATGCTTCACTAAAAGCTCAATTTCTTGACAAAAGATGCAGTCGAAATGGTGGATACGAACAAAGACCCCTTTATAGTCGATGTCCACACTGTGAAGGCATTGTTTTATTCACCGTTGGTGAGTGCAATCATTATACGTGAGGACTTAGATGATGTGAGATCATATCAATTGACTCCCTGAGGATTCATATTTGATCAGGCCAAACTACAACTCGTGCTAAAGGTTACCTATATATGAATACCTTCTAGTGATCAACAATTATCTCAAACAACTAGAGGTTTTTTTGTACCGAGGAAAGGGTCAAAAGGATAATTCAATTTTGCTGGAGTAACAAAGGAGAACGAGTCCCTACTGGGCCAACATTACCTCAAGAGCCAGGAAGAGCTGAATTCAATTTCCCAAACCAAAGAGAGGGTTTGGATTTCATCCATGTTGACCCCCAAGTAGAGGTTGATTTGAAACTAATGAAGTTTGGAGGATGATAAACGTAACCTCTATCTTGCTTGAAGAAAAACAACTTCATTGACTTAGGTTGTTGCAATGATATAAAGATTATTTCACCTGAGAATATCATGAAATGCTGAACTTACCACGAGATTTTGAAACCCCACAGGCAACTGGCAAAGGAGGTTTAAACTAAAAGTATTGCCGACTATCAAACAAGAGATTCAACATCTTCTTGATATGAAGTTTGTCTGAACTACTCGATATGTTTAGTGGTTGTCCAATATTATTCTAGTTATTAAAATGAAGGGAAATATTAAAGCCTTCATAGATTATAGGGATCTCAATTAGTCCACCCTAAAGGATCAACATGTGATGCCTATGACCAATATGTTGATTGATGTAGTCGTTGCTCACAAGATCTTAACTTTCATGGACGGTGCCTCAAGATATAACCATATTAAAGTTAACTCTAAAGATTTATAGAAAACAACCTTCCAATGTCCAAGGGAAGATGATGTGAGAGAGATGTTGATGATCTCGATTATGTCCATGTTATGACAACCGAGTTTACACAGGGACCTCCATACACCTACAATGCTTTACGGTCTCCCAAAGGCAAATAGAAAGAATATGATGTTAAGGACACCTTCCTTTTTGACATCATTAAGTCTGGTATGATCTTTAATAGTTAGAACAAGAGTAGCTATGAGGGAAGTGGAACCAAAAATTAAGCCCATTCTCTTTTTCCATTGACCTGCTACTTGGTAGATCAACAATGGCTGGAAGACCCTGTCGGAACTCCAACGGTCAAGCCAAACAATGAGGATAAAAAGGTTCATCCATAATTAGATTGAACCTCGAGGAATGTGATGCATCACAAAGTAATGGCCTAGGAAAGAAGATCTTCGACTGCCCTAGATGATAGAGATCATCGATGAAATCAACAATAGAAGGAGAACATAGTTGACCAAAATACAAGGAAAGAAGATCACTGTCATACTTATTGTAGATGGATAGAAGTCGAGTAATGATTTCCTTGGAAAAAATAGTCATAAGCAAAGCCCAACAGAATGTGGTCCGCAACGAGTCAAGTACAAGTAATTGGAAATGCATATGGAGAAATCCGAACTCTTGTAAATACAGATGTATCTAGAATAATAGGCCTATGAGTAAGTGAGATGGGCCAACACCCCAGAGTGTTTCAAGAGTGGAGCTCGCCAAATGATATACTATGTTGAAAAAGCAGGAAGCGAGTGATAATCGTGTGCCAGACAATGTCAGAGATGTACCATGAAAATTTGCAATTCACCTTAGTGACACAGAAACAAACTACAAATCAGTAGAACCACAATAACATAAAATCAAAGTGTTCCTCATCCGAGACAATGCTAGTACCCAAATATTTATGAATAAAATCATCCTAAGAAAGTTGGAATTGAAGCCAAGGAACAATGAACTCCTAATCTGCTAATGAGGTGGGATCAATGCCATCAACTAGTGAGCCAATGATCGCCCAAATAACCAAGACCATTGAGACATCATTCTGAATAATAACTTGAACCAATTGTAGTGAGAAACCCAAAAAACAAGAAAAGAGTAAAAGAGTTGTCCATCGAAGTGAATTACTAGGCAAGATGATATGATGAGGTTGTATATACCCCATTCCTCCCACAAATACACTTAATGTGATCAATCCAATCAACATAATGTTGATTGCCAGGCAACCATAAACAAATGAAGTTTGGGCATAGAGATATTACAGACCTATTATGGGATAGAAGCAAAAGGGCAATATGAAACTTTGAGAGTCCTTCAGCTGAAGCAGCCTTCGGGGGAAGGACAACATTGGTATCAGTGTTGGAAGCCATGGAAGTTGATAGTGATGGAGGAAAATCAATAAGAGAACCAAGTAGATAGACGAAATGAAGAAACCTCACTTTTATATGCTGCCAAATGATATGGTAAAAAGTAGAGAATCTCGAAACCCATGTGAAATGACATGTTAGAAGATTTTGAACATAGATAATTAATGAAATATGACTTGCCTAATCGATAAGCCTTGGACACAAGTCATAGGGGGCCAATATGTTGACTCAATAAATAGAGGCAACATGGGTAGCATCTAAGGTACCCAACATTGGGGTCAACCTAGCTTGTTATGAAAATGGGCATCAAGGTGTTCTGCGACAACTAATGATAGTTGGCAACAAAAAAGATTGAGCCTATCTTCACAACACTAGAACAACAAAAATGAGGTAATGTGAAGCTTAAGCTAAGTAACATGCTGCCAAAAACCAAGGAGGAGCGTACTTGTTGCCACCACAAAAACTGTACAAACAAAAATGGTAGAGACCAGTTGGGGATCAATCACCACAATCAATATACTTTCATTTATTTCCTTCCTAATTCCTTCCCTAGCAGTAGTGCGATGTAGCATTACCTATATGTACCAAGACTTCTTCTCTCGATAACATGTGGTTTATCTTTCTAGGTCATGCCTTTTAAGGATTGGGAGTGAAAATTCTTTTGAGTGGTTGTCCAAATACACATATGCTGCCTTGTAAACTCCAACTTCACGGTTAACACATTCTTTTCCTCGAAATTCATTCTCTTCCTTTCACATCAATTGATAAACTTGTTCAACTCTACATACTCCTTTTATTAAGAGAAAAGTTAGTTTGATATATCACCCTAGAGTTCAACTACATAATCTACAGTTATGTAGAAGTTCATTAGCTAACGTATCATTTATGTTATAAAATTAACATAAATTACAAGAATTTATATGTGTACACTCTAGATGTGGAAATTTTACTTCGAAGTCTATGTAAAAACTTGAAATAAGCTTTCACACACTATGTCGTGCGCGAGCGTGTCAGTTAGTTTTACTTAAACTAGCAAAGTTGTATTTTCTGACTTTAATGACGATTGTGGGGAAGTGAGATCTTTTCGACTTAAGCCTTCTTGAACCGGTGCTCAAGGATCAGCCTAGATGCTTTGAGGATTGATCTTGATCAGATATGTTTAGAAACTATTTTTTATTCTGATTTTTGTGTTCTGAAGTCTACAATTAAATCAGGGAATGACTCTTGCTCAGACGTCTGAAACAGTTCTATGACAAAAATAAAAAAGTTTAAAGAAATATCTGTATCTCGGTGCACAGAGCTCCGATCTTTATGAATTTAGTCTTGTTAGAAAGCTATGGATGTCATCTTAACAATGAGAGCAGTTTCAATGAAATTAGTTTACTATAAACGAAGTTATAAAATGATAACCCAAGATCTATTAAAATAAACACAGGTTTTAGAGACTGAACTATGGATTTATTTGATTTTCCTCAATTTTAATTATGTAGCTATACGACACTAAAATTCTTGAAAATTTTATATAGTGTGGGATGATATGTGGGGATTCGATGTTTAAAATTTTAGATCATTCGGAGCATGGGATAGGAAATTAAAAATAAATCATCAGACGGATGCAGGATGTTAAAAACATATTTTTATGTTTAGAAAATACGTGAATACATCACATCCGAGATTTAAAGACAAATCACAACCATTTGAATATAAATGACCAAAGGAAATGAATTGAAATATATCTATAGCTTAAGCATAGAGGGGATTAGGAGATATCAGGGAGTATAAATGACTGAAGTAAACAGCATAAATGTAACGAAATGAAATGGGCAGTATATCTATTCTATTACATCATGGGGGGAGACAATTGGTCCATTAATACAACTCCTTTAAATGAATGAAAGCAAGAAAGAAGAAATTAAAGAAGGGAGGAGAGTGTTGACCTTATAATATGAGCCTCCTTGGCATCGATCATGGAAGAAATGGAGAGGATCGGCCACTCTTTCTTCCTCTCTTCTCTCTCTTTTCCTCTCTCTCTCTCTCTTTCTCTCCCTCTCTTTCTTTCCCTCTTGCTGCAACTTTCCCTCTCTCTCTTAGGTTCTTTTCTCTCCTTCCTTCAATTTTGGAAATCATCCTCTAAGGTGCCTTTTTATAGGCTTTTGGTGGATCTCGAATTGGGTCTTTGATTGAGTCTTTTGAAGCCCAAGTCTTGATCCAATCTCTTGGCTGGCTACATAGTTTCATGTGGGCCTCTTGGTGGTTCCTCTTGGTCAAAGTAAACCCAGCTCCATGTGGCTAGGTCGGCCAAGTGGTTCGGTCTAGCATGATATGGTCAAGTGCCTTTAAATATGGTCCGGCTAGGCTTGATTTGGTGCAGTCGGCTGCTTTCAATTTGGGGTAGCTTTTGGTGCCATATTTGATTGAGTCGTAGCTTAGCATGATCTATGTCTTTTGTCCTCATTTGATGGATGAGCTCAGTCCTTGCATTTTTACTTTTGCTTTAAGATCGGATTGGGATGCTTCACTCGATCCTGCTTTAATTTAATTCGTAGCTTTGTCCTTGAATTGGACTTGAATCCTGCATTTGATTTCAAATTCATGGTTTCAAATATTTCTTTTGATTATTTAAAACTATTTCATTTGAGATATATTTGAAAACATTGAGTTTTATCGAAACCTTCAAATATTCTTTTTGAAAACTACAGTTTAATTCCTAGTATTTGTTTGCTTGGATAACCTACTTTCGCTCCGTGAGTTAGTCTTTACCGTTTTAACCACTTTAACCTTTTGTTGGGTGTCGGGTGTCAGACCACTTTAACCCTTTCGATGGGTGTAGAGTCTCGAACCTCTTTAACTCTGGTGTAGGGTTTCGAACCGTTTTAACTCTTTGATGGTTGTAGAGTCCCGGATTAGAACTATCCTCAATCGGGCGAGTTTTTTAGGCTTGATTTGATTTGAATATCAAAGGTTTTTTATAAATTTAACATTTTACAAACATTTTTGGTTTTGGTTCCCAATGTCTCATTTTCATTTGTTTCTTTTAAAACTTGTTTGAAACCATTCTTTCTTTTAAGGCAATTATTTAAAAATACAGAATCTTGCCAATTTGGACTTAAGGGAAAAGCATTCATTTTTTGGCTCTTTGTCAAAATTGGATTTTTTTTAGAGGGGTGTCATTTATCCTTATTGTGAGGCTGCTACAAAATTTTGGTGCAAAAATGACTTCGTTTAAGGTGTCTTTATTCGAAAACCCTTAAAAGATCCAAAACTATAATTTTTTTTTTAAAAGGCAAAATTTCTAAAAGATCAAATGTTTTGAGAAATTTTTTGGATGTTTATGGATACCCCTCTTTGGAATTAATTCAAATTTATTTGGTTAATGATAAAGAATAATACCAATAAAAATTTTATTTTTTTGAATGCTTAATTTGAGTTGAATCAAGATTTCATGAACTTTCCTATTTTTGTTAAGGGATTCATTTCTCGGACTTGGGCTATCCTAATTCCGATGGAAGAGGATTTCTAGAAAGGGTGACTCAACATGAATGGTAGTTAACAATACAATGATCATATGTGCATAAGACCATCTATGAATGCGCACAAGCATGAGATGTATGCAATAGATGAATCATGTATGTTGGATGATCATGATTTATTTAGGAGAGATCTCATGAAAGTTGGGTGCTCTAAGTGGGATATCCTCCATGTTCATTTCGTTGATGCCTTGGATTTTGTAAAAATCATTTTGAAATGAATACTTTCTTTTTGTTTCTATCAAAAGCGACTTTCATTTCCTCTATTTTTCTTAACTTTGGTTTTAATTCAAAATTACTTGGTAGAGGTTTTATAGTTGGAAAAACTCAACAACATTTCAAAACTCCTTTTTTCATACTATAAGATCTAATCCTCAAACAAAATGAGATCAAAATTGGTAGGTTCTATTTTTACTTTAGGATCATAATGACAAGACTTTTTTTCTTTTGGGATAAGTTGTAGGGGTATGGGAGAGAGTTCCCACAATCCCTTCTAAAGCGTCTCGTGGTATAAGAAAAAAATATTTTTGATAGAAAACTGTTCTTTTGAGCTTTGGCTTTTCTTTTTCTTTTCTTTCAAAAGGAACCTTTATATTAAACGTTTTTTGTTTTTTCTTTTTTCTTTTTAGGAAGATCTTTATATTGGAGGTTTATTTTCTTCCTTTTTTTTCTTCTATTTTGACTTTTTGCCAATTTTTCTTTTTGAAGAGAATGATGTGGATGTAAACACCCCAAAATCTCATGACTTTCTAAAAACATACCTAGTTTACAAAAAGCAGCCCCAAAGGGTCATTTTGAGTTTGGAAACCCAGGAGCCTTCCAAAAGCCCTGTACATATTCAAAAACATGCATATACTGTTTTAAACTCTGTACATATTGCTTTTAATCTTATAAATAGTGTTTTGAAGCCCTTTATCAAATAGGAGTTTTTAAAACCCGGGCTAAGACCCATTTTCCCAAAAGCCAAAGGCAAACAGGTGGACATGTGAAGATGACACCTGATCCAGAAACAGCCCAGCAAGCCGGTCACGAAGGCCAATACCATAAGCAGCTTCAGAAGTCTGTTCTGAAGCCCAGAAGAGCAACCTGGCCTGATAAAAGCCAGGTTCGAAAGGCGAAAGGAAGGCCCAAGCACGAAGCAGATGGCAAGCCCGGAGCACCAGAAAGGCAGATCAACCATTCTCACTCAAGCATCCTGAATCTGAATTGGGAAGACCAGAAATGAGCAAAAATAAAGTCCAAAAGGCAGAAGGGAGTCCGGACGACACAGATTAGGGAAACCCAACACTAGACGGGTCATTGATGAAACTAGGGCTTGCATAGATCGTTCGCCTCGAGAAGCCAAGAAGGACTATCTAGAGAAATTTTGATTTGGATCTCAACCATAAATATTCACATCCAAATCCATATAGTGAATAGTGTTTGGATTTGGGCCAATCCAAATAGTGTTTGGGTCGATCCAAATAGTGTTTGGATTTGGATTGGATCCAAATAGTGTTTGGATTGGATCGGATTTGGACCAAAATATCCAAATCCATATCCATAAAATATGTATGATTTGGATCGGATACGGATCTCAAAATATCCGAGATCCAAGATCTAGATCTAAATAGTATTTGGATTTGGGTCTGGATCCAGATCTCAAATCCAAGACTCACCTCAAATGCCTATAAATAGAGGTGAGGGGGTCCCAAACAAGGGGTTCACGTGAATTTGAAGGGAGGAGAGAGAAGGTCTAAGGTGAGTGCTTAAGGCTTTCATTTGTTTTAGGGTTTATTAATTGTAGTTTAGTGTGGGATTAGTCAAGGGCTGCCCCACCCTAATTGAAGGGCTGAAGTTGCTTGGACAAAGAGGCTTAAGGTGGCTGATTGGAGCCTAAGCACACCCTAAACCGCCGTTACAAGGTAAGCCTAAGCACACCCTAAACCACTCTTCCTAATCCCTCTAAACCACCCTAAACCGACCTTAATTAGCACACCCTAATCCACTACCCTTAAACCTTACCAGCCACCCTAAACCTACTTAGGCTAACCCAACACAACCGACCTTGCTTAGAACCCTCAGCTGCCTCACACTCACCGACCTAAAGCACCTGGGTCCCCCCCCCTATGCACTATCCGTGCGCTGCGCACCGCACGCCCGCCAAACGCTGACGCCAACGCCCTGCGCTTAGGCGTCGCCCTATCGCTCAGGCACCGACTTGCTGCCCGACTGCCCTACTGCTTGGCCGACCTTCCTTAGCCGACTTCCACCGCCTCAACCGACCTAACCACCACTGTTCTAGCCTAGTTGGCTATCCCCAGCACTACCTTACATCATCTCACACTTCACACCCCACCGCCATTAGCCTTAACACCCATATCATCCCATACCCAACTGAACCCAACCTCAGCCGTGACCTATCTCATATCCCATCTCCTATCCCCTACCCTAACTTACACCCTTCCATCACTCCACTCAAGTCCCAACATCCGTAGCCACCTTACCCATCCCTTACCCAACCAAACCCGCCACCCTTTAATGTTGTGAACCTCATCCCTCAAGCCTAACCTCATGCTTAAGGGCTACGTTCAACCACCTTTTGCTTCAAGCTTCAAGAAAGACTCATCCGTGGGTGTGAAGCCAAGCAAACTCGTGAAGATTGGAGTGGACAAACATCTGAATCATGTAAGTGTTTTAATTCGGTATTTCATATCTCCTTTCTACGCTTTGATTCAATTTGGATACGGGGTTGTATTAACGGAGCCTTGTCTTCCCCCGATTGTAATAACTTGGTTTGCTACACGAAGCACACACGAGCACTTGAGCTTTAACTCTTACTCGTACACAAGCACCCATGTGCACCATTGAGCCTTCGCTCTTACTCCTAAGACTCTAGTAAGAGCTGCGTGAGTTTGTCTTTAATTTTATACACTCACACACGCGTGCATTGAGCCTTCACTCTTATTCTATATATGTATTTCAATTCAGTTGGGTTGTTACATTAACTCGTGTGAGTTTGTCTTTCATTTACACACTCGCACACAAAGAACACCCGAGCGCTTGCTCATGCACCTCACGCACCATTTTAGCCTTGACAGCCGCTAAGATATAGTCATATTTCTATACTTTTCGCTACGTTTTCCCGGTTCAGCTGTGTGTGTTTGTCTTTCCATTTACACACCAACACAACACTCACACGTTGGCGACCTTCAGGCCCATATATATATAGTTGTATTTCCCTTTCGCTATGTCTTTTAAATTTTGGGTTTTAAGGTTCAGCTGTGTGAGTTGCATTTCCATTTATACACGGCATACACTTACACAATTGAGCCTTTCCGCTCTTAAGATATAGCTATATTTCCCTTTTGCAATTTTCCTTTTGCAATTTCCCTTCGGTTATGTCTTTCAATTTCGGGTTTTCCCATTCAGTTGTGTGAGTTTGCATTGCATATTCGTCATACCACGAGCTAGGGCGCATACTTGCATCAAAGCAAACCCCATACACCTGTGCAAAAATCGCCCATACTTAGGCACTTGATGCACACATCTCACGCCTAAATTGGCTAAAACCCAAGACATAGGAAACGTGCAAATCCCACGTTGATAAAATCTGTAACAAGACAAGTAAAACCGATCAAACACTTTGCATACTTTTCAAAAGGGTTATGTTTGCTCAAAATCGACTTTTTTTATGCGTACAAACTGACCCTTGCGCATTGGTAAAGAAGGTCTACGATGAAAAGAACTCACTTATTCACAATCGCCCCAAACAAGTCAGATATTGTGAAAACTTACTTTGCTAGTTTGAGTAAGCTAGCTGGCACGCCCTTTTCATAAAAATGAACGTAGATGCAGAAAGGTTCGCTCTAGGCCCTAAGAAGCCCGGGGTCGAAAATTTCCGTGTGTCTACAGGATTTGGCACACCCGGTGGGACCTGAGTCTTATAAAAAATCAATCCATACAAACAAACCTCATGAAAAATTTTCAAGGAAAAGTGTTCTAACTCTTTGTTTGTTGCATTTCATACTTAAGATTTTGAAAGCATTGAAGCATGTCGAGTCCAGGCTCCCAAGAAGTGTCTAGCCGTGGCTCATGCGCATCAAGTTCTCACTCTAGGAGGTTTTCGAAAAATCGAAACAAAATAGAGGAAATCGAGGATTTGAGAAGGGACTTCGAGGCCAAAATTGCTGTTCTTAGCCAAGAGGCTGAAGCAACTAACTCTTGTTCGTCAAATGGCGAACCAAAGGCCAAAAAGAGATTTGAAAAAACTCGCAAAAACAAGGAGACTTCTCCAATGGAAGGCAACCAATACCATTACTCCTTCACTCACAAGGATCGTAAGGCCCTACAACAGCTGCTGAAAGGGCAAAACAAAGAGAAAAGGAACTACACCCTGTGTGACTTTTTGCCTTTAGATTATGAAACATATAGTGATGATGAAATACCGAATTTCCATCGGTATGATGGCACGGGAGACCCTAGGTCCCACTTGTAACTTTTCTCTCGTCGAGCCTATAAGAAAAAGGACTCGATGAAATGGGTGTATTGGTTCCCTTTATCCCTCAAAAGCACAGCTGCCAAATGGCTGGCTTCCTACGACCTTAGCCAGTTCGCTACTTTTGAAGATTTAGCGAACTGCTTTATGTAGAGATTCTCACATAACGTAGAAGTCACGCCCACTTTAAACACATTGAGGGATGCGAAGCAAGACATGAACGAAGATGTGCATACATTTATCGTTCGATGGAGGTCTTTCCTTGGATAAGTGCGAGAACCTATATACGAAGGATGCGCAGTCATGCTCATCCTAGATAACTTTCGAAATGAATTAAAAACCCTTCTTTCCCTACACGAAATTTCAACTTTCCACAAGTTGATAAAAAAAACATTTCTTTTCGAAATAAATTTGAAGAAATGGATTTATGATCATTTGTGGAAAGGAAGCGTGGTTTCAAAAACTCGCTTGGAGAAGCCCAACACTTATGGGCTACCCACCATGGATAAAGGGGCAAAGCCCCACAAAATCGCCAATATCCGGGTGGATCCAAGCGCGGCAACCACTTCAAAGAATTTTGATGGTTTTGAAAATCGAAAAGACAAAAAAATCCAAAAAACATTTGAAAAATAGGAGTACACTCCGCTAGGGCAACCTGTGTCGGAGGTCCTAAACCTCCTACTCGCCTAAGGCATGATTGAACTCCCTGAAATTCCGGAGGGAATCACTTCCAAAGAAAGGTTTCTAAACCGATTCTGCAAGTATCATCGGCTCAAAGGCCATGATACGAAGCATTGTTTTTTCCTCCTTAACAAAATAGAGAACTTGATAGTAGAAGGCCGGCTCCAGGTCACTGAGAAACCAGAGCCTGCCCAAGCTATCTTTAAAGAACCCTTCCCCAGGCACGCAAGTACCAGTGGAAAGGGCAAAGAGGTATGTGCTCTTACGATTTCAAAGAGTCTAGCGCATGCATATAAGTTTGGTTTTTCTACTTGTGCATCACTCTCATACTTCATAAGAAATCCGCCCAAGTAGTCATTTGGGGACCACCAAGAGTTTCATCCCTGGTTAAACCAGTTTTGAAAATTCAAGGTACTCCAAAACACTCAATTAGAGCCATGATAGGTGCGAACCCTAGGTTGATCATGGGGGAGGTGACCAGGTCCGGAAGGATCTATCAAACCCCACATCTGCAAAATGCTAAAAAAGTGATCAGTGTACCTGGCCCTTTAAAAGCATGTATTCCTAGAGTTTCACCGAAAGCAGACACAGGAAAAGTCGTTTTAACCTTGTATGATTTCGAAAACCATCTTTCAAAGATTCCCATTAACATGTCCATCCTAGAGCTGATACAAACTTCGCCTAGGCATAGACTCGTGTTAGAGAAAATTCTAAAAAGAGCTAAGGTTAGCTCGAACATAACCCCAGAATCCTTGTCCAACCAAGTGGCGTCCATAGGAGCGAAAATGCCTATCATGTTCTTGGAAGAGGATCTAGAAAAACCCTACGAGTCCCACAACCAGGTCCTACATATCGAGGTGGTTTTGAATCACCACTCTCTGGATAGGTGTCTAGTCGATGGGGGAGAGTTTTCAGGTCCACGAGGCCAATATGGGGCAGACCTTGGTCGAGCCACCAAAGCTCACACTTAAAATCCCTAGGAAGGTCGTGTATGTCAAAGGGTCGCCCAAGGCTGGCCCCCTCAAAACCCTGACCATCCCAGGAAAGGCCAAGAGTTGCCAATTTCTAAAACCCCTGGATAAAAAGCCTTATGTGCATAACATAGACGACAACAAGTTCCAGAAACACGACTTGTATGAAAATTTTTCTAAAAAAAAAAAGTCATGGAACATGTTGTTGAATATGGGGTATGTACCATACAAGAGTCTAGGGGCACAAAATCAGGGTCTCGTAGAGCCCATATTGCCCAAGGCCAACCCAAGCCGATATGGGATCGACTATACTCCCAGAATACTACTAGAGCTACCTCTTGTGACCACCTGGGTCAAGGTTGCCCTCGAACCTATCTTAGAAGAAACCTACGATTTAGACTTCCTATTTAGAGTCTAACTTGTGGCGTTTTCCTTTGTAGGTATGATGGAAGATCCCTTTCAAATAAAAAAAAACAAAAAAATTAGAAAAACTCAAAATCCAAAAACATTTCAAAAAATTGCAAAATCCAAAAATACTTGAAAATGAAAAACTCGAAAAAAGAGTGGTTTTGGAAAAACCACATTTTGGCAAACTCTTTTGAAAACCAAGTGTGGAAGATGCACTTCGATGGGGCACAAAACCAACGAGGGGCTGGCGCAGGGGTCATCCTCGTATCCCCTGAAAAGGGCGAAATACCCATAGCAATTCGCCTAGATTTCGAGTGTTCCAACAACATAGCTGAGTATGAAGCACTCATACAAGGCTTAAAAGTTTCAAAAACTCTAGGGGCAGCATGCATTGAGGTCTTTGGAGATTCATTACTCGTTATAAACCAAGTTTTAAAAATTTGGCAAGTTAGAAACGAAAAGCTTCTTCCATATCACGAGTTGGCCACTCGATTGGTCGAATCCTTCCAATCGTGCAAACTCACACAGGTAGGAAGAGAGGATAATGGCATTATCGATGCCCTCTCATCCTTGGGTTCAGCCCTATGGGTCGATCCCGCTTTGGGAACCCGATCCTTAGAAATATGACATGCACCCACTCCATCCACACACGATTTGGAAATTTGCCAAAACAACCCAGATTCTGATGAAAAACCTTGGTTTTATGACATAAAAGGCTTTCTAGAAAATGGGGGATTTGCTGAAAATGCCACATCCAAGGATAAGGCATTCATCCGAAAAATTTCTATCCGATATGCGATTTTGAGTGGGGTTTTGTACAAAAAGAGTTTTACCGGCATCTTACTAAGGTGTGTCGACCTAGAGGAGGCTAGGATTATAATGCATGAATTCCACGATTGAGAATGTGGAGGTCATGTTAATGCCAATATGATGGCAATGAAAATACTTAGAGCGGGTTATTTTTGGTCCACTATGAAAAAGGATTGCCACGATCATGTTAGGAAGTGTCATCCATGTCAAGTGCATGGGCACGCCATTCATATCCCCTCATCTTCATTTCATTCCGTAGTCAGCCCCTGGCCATTCACCATGTGGGTGTTTGATATTATAGGACCAATATTTTCAAACGCGTCGAATGGGTATAGGTTCATTTTAGCAGCCACTAAGTACTTTTCCAAGTGGGTCGAAACCACCTCCTTGACCAATGTCCAGGGGCAACATGTGATGGCTTTCATTAGGAAAAATATCTTGGCTCGATTTGGAGTTCCAAGAGATATTGTGTTTGATAATGGCACCCCATTCAAAAACGAGTGGATGGTCAAGTTCTGTAACACCTATGGCATAACTCACCACTTCTCATCGCCCTACTACCCTCAAGGCAACGGCCAAGCCGAAGCCACGAATAAGACTCTCATTAGTATTATTGAGAAAACTTTAGAGAAGGGTAGGATGTGGCATGAGAAGCTGGATAAAGCCTTATGGGCTTATAGGACTTCCATCCGAACCCCCACCAATGCCATGCCATTTGAGTTGGTCTATGGCACAAATGCCATTCTCCCCATTCATACAAGGTTGCATTCATTCCATACATCCATTGCACTCGACCTCCCCCTAGAGACGCTTCAGCATGCTAGGATGGCCGAACTAGATTTGTTAGATGAGAGGCGACTCCTTGCTATGGATCATGCTCATGCATTCCGGCAAAGGATAGCCCGACACTATGAGAAACATATGAAACCTCGTCACTTTGAAGTGGGAGATCTCGTTTTGAAAATCATCCACTATCGTGACCCACATCTACTGGAAAAGTGGCGGCCCAAGTGGGATTACCCTTATATGGTGCGTGGAACCACC
This sequence comes from Brasenia schreberi, assembly GCA_036023115.1. Taxonomy (NCBI): domain Eukaryota; kingdom Viridiplantae; phylum Streptophyta; class Magnoliopsida; order Nymphaeales; family Cabombaceae; genus Brasenia; species Brasenia schreberi. The sequence continues at coordinate 5,311,011 of JAYKKT010000079.1, forward strand.
ACAAACAACTCTTATTGGTTGATCGATGTAGAAGGTAGGAATTTAGCAGATCCTATAAATATCCAATACTTAAAGAAATATCATGTGTAGGATCTAAGTTAAATTCCCGTTTTCGAAAATGTCTTAGGGAGATTTACTTTGAAACTTCGAAAGAAAGGATCAAAGGTGATTTGTGTGACCCTGAATGAGAGAATCAACACTTGCGAAAAAGTGGAGATTTCCAAAATACGTGGTTACATTTCAAAATTCTTCTTCTTACAAAGAAAGGCCTAGTTCAATATAGCAAGATACTTGCAAGCAGTGCGTGCTATTTCTAAATAGGCTGATCTGGAATGGATCGAGTATGACCTTGGGATAAGTCTTCCCCTCTTCTCTTCTCCTTTCAAAAGGAAAATATGGCCAAAAACAAAGGAAAATCCCCACCAAAATCTCTTTCCCAAAGAAAGAAACCTGAGTCAAAAGTAAAAAAATCGATTCTTCTATGGAAAAGAGGGATTAAAGAAAAAATACTCCCAAAGGAAGACCCTCTATGAAAAAAAAGAAAAAGAAAGAAAAGGCCAAAAAGCTCAAGAAGAGCAGTTTTCCTCCTTCTATGCCTAAAACCACGGGACGCTTCATAGGGACCGTGGTATCTCTTTCCCATCCCTATGACTTATCCTAAGTAAAACATGGTTCATTTCGAGGAATCCTAAAGTAAAAATAGGATTTACTTACTTGAATTTCATTTTGTTTGAGAATTCGACGTTTTAAGTAAGGTGTACGAATTTTGAAATTTAGCTTGTTTTCTTATAAAACCTTCACTAGATTAGCGGGTGTCAAGACTCAAGTAAAGGCAAACACAAGGAGCCAAAGGTCCTTAGGATCGAGGCTAAAAGCAGTTTCCCTCTTATAAATAGATTTTAAAAACTCGAACATCTAGCAACATAAGGCTCGCTCACTTGAAGCAGCAGGTCTCCATAAGTCTCAAAAGTTCAACTATACCATCTGGTCTCTAGGAGGTCGCCCTTCTTGGCGTCTCATCCATATCATGCACTTGCATATTCACGCATGAACACTTCATAACATGATCCACATTTAGGACCAAGAACCTATAGAAAGGTTCTCCTTTGGCGTGATATCTCCTCCTACCAGGTTTTAAAGAAAGGTTTTTTTTTCAAAAATTGGGACGATCCCATATTTTCGAAAATAGATCCAGGGAGACATTGAACAGGGGTGTTGTCGTCTTTGCCATTATCCAAATCAATTTGGATAATGCCAAAGAGGGGCATCTGTAAACACTTGAAAATCCCACGACTTTTTAAAAATATATATGGTTTACAAAAGAAGCCCCAAAGGGCCATTTTGAGTTTGGAAACCCAGGAGCCTTCCAGAAGCCCTGTACATATTAAAAAAAAAACCCTGTACATATCTTTAAAGCCTAGTATATATTCAAAACATGTATATACTGTTTTAAACTATGTACATATTGCTTTTAATCTTGTAAATAGTGTTTTGAAGCCCTTTATCAAATAGGAGTTTTTGAAACCCAGGCTTTTTAAAAACACCCCACCGCCATTAGCCTTAGCACCGCCATTAGCCTGGTTCACACCCCACCGCCATTAGCCTTAGCACCCATATCATCCCATACCCAACTGAACCCAACCTTAGCCGTGACCTATCTCATATCCCATCTCCTATCCCCTACCCTAACTTACACCCTTCCATCACTCCACTCAAGTCCCAACATCCGCAGCCACCTTACCCATCCCTTACCCAACCAAACCCGCCACCCTTTAGTGTTGTGAACCTCATCCTTCAAGCCTAACCTCACGCTTAAGGGCTACGTTCAGCCACCTTTTGCTTCAAGCTTCAAAGAAGAATCATCCGTGGGTGTGAAGCCAAGCAAACTCGTGAAGATTAGAGTGGACAAACATCCGAATCACATAAGTATTTTAATTCTGTATTTCATATCTCCTTTCTACACTTTGATTCAATTTGGATACGAGGTTGTATTAACGGAGCCTTGTCTTCTCCCGATTGTAATAACTTGGTTTGCTACACGAGTACTTGAGCCTTAACTCTTACTCGTACACAAGCACCCACGTGCACCATTGAGCCTTCGCTCTTACTCCTAAGACTCTAGTAAGAGCTGCGTGAGTTTATCTTTAATTTTATACACTCCCACACGTGTGCATTGAGCCTTCGCTCTTATTCTATATATGTATTTCAATTCAGCTAGGTTGTTACATTAACTCGTGTGAGTTTGTCTTTCATTTACACACTCGCACACAAAGAACACCCGAGCGCTTGCTCATGCACCTCACGCACCATTTTGGCCTTGGCAGCCGCTAAGATATAGTCATATTTTTATACTTTCTACTGCGTGTGTTTGTCTTTCCATTTACACACCAACACAACACGCGCATGTTGGCGACCTTCGGGCCCATATATATATAGTTGTATTTCCCTTTCCCTATGTCTTTAAATTTTGGGTTTTAAGGTTCAGTTGTGTGAGTTGCATTTCCATTTATACACGGCATACACTTACACAATTGAGCCTTTCTGCTCTTAAGATATAGCTATATTTCCCTTTTGCAATTTTCCTTCGGCTATGTCTTTCAATTTCGGGTTTTCCCGTTCAGTTGTGTGAGTTTGCATTGCATATTCGCCATACCACGAGCTAGGGCGCATACTTGCATCAAAGCAAACCCCATACACCCGTGCAAAAATTGCCCATACTTAGGCACTTGATGCACACATCTCACGCCTAAATTGGTTAAAACCCAAGACATAGGAAACGTGCAAATCCCACGTTGATAAAATCTGTAACAAGACAAGTAAAACCGATCAAACACTTTGCATACTTTTCGAAAGGGTTATGTTTGCTCAAAATCGACTTTTTTTTTAAGCATACAGATTGACCCTTACGCATCGGTGCAAGAAGGTATGCGACGAAAAGAACCCACTTGTCCACAATCGCCTCAATCAAGTCAGATATTGCAAAAACTTACTTTGCTAGTTTGAGTAAGCTAGCTGGCACGCCCTTTTTCATAAAAACGAACGTAAATGCAGAAAGGTTTGCTCTAGGCCCTAAGAAGCCCGAGGTCAGAAATTTCCATGTGTCTAGAGTGGGGAAACAACTTATCCCTTTAGATATTCGATCTAATCAAGTATGACCTATTTCATAATAGCATATATAACTTGAAAATATTTTGCTATTTTGAACTAGGCCTTATCTTCTAAAAGAAGGATTTTTGAAATGTCATTTCATGATTTTGAAAACACTCCACTTTTCATAAAGCATCAATCCTTAGCTAAGAGGCCTATATTTGACTTGGTCCCTTCTTTAAAAAACTAAAGAAGATTCATTTTACAAAAATCATTTCAAAAGAATTTATGGTAGACACTAATCATCATATCTTTTTGATATTGGCATTTATAGGGTCTACAAGTTTCTTCCCTAGGCATCAATAAGCCAATATGTATGATCGATTTTTGTTTTGTTTTGCTCCCTTTTATGACATAGAGACATTCTCACTTGGGCCACCACTTTTCGGGCCTCTTTGGGTGAATGATGTAAATGGGATGCATGACATGTAAAATATATTCCCCTACGAGATGATGGAGATACATGAAATGATGTATGTTTTTAGGGAATGTATTCTACTTGTCCCTAGTTTAGTGGAGATGACATGAGCATTCATACTATGGCCAACCCTATCATGTGATGAATGATATTTAGTGTGATGAATGAATGGTTCATACATGCACGATCTTGGTTTTTGGCATGGCTTAGGAATATGCATGATATAATCCTAGCCTTAATGCGGGATTTGTTTGATTCATATGCTGGTCACCGTCTAAGGAACTTGAATGTTTGCCCAAGTCCATGATTTTCTTGATTTTGAGGAAGTTCATGCCAATTGACATCACTTAAATCATCTCTAAGGGAATTGATAATTTTTTTTTGAAAAATGGTTTTAATTTTTCTTTTTTTCCTTTTGAAAATTTTTGTACTTTTGGTTTTTTCTTTTTTAGATTTTTTTGGATTTTGGGAATAACCTATACAATATATACAAAATCTCAAAGTTAGCTCTATATCCAAGAAGGATCCGGGGGTTCGGGTGCATCAAGGATGCGAACCTGGGGTGTGTTTTGGAGGATGTTCTTGGGATGAATCCTAGATACAACTCTATATGCCCTTAGAGGTGGATGATGTACATGGGTTTTGTCAAAACTGATTTTGGAATTTATACACGGTTTTGAAAACCAAAATTTTGAAATTTTTAACTTTATCAATTTTTTTGGATTTTTTCACACAAATGCTAGAAGGGTTTACATAAAAGACTTTTTTTTTAGAATTTTTAGATTTTTTCAATGTTTTTGGGTTTTGGAAATTTTCTAGATTTTTTTATTTTTCCGAATATACTTTTTTTGGATTTTTTTTTTCTGAAAAGGGGTCTTCCGTCAAACCTACAAAGAAAACACCATAAATTAGACTCCAAACAAGAGGTCTAAGCCATAGGTTTCGGTTCTAGTTGGCTCTAGAGTACCCTTGACCCAATCGGTCTTAGGTGGTGGCTCAGGGAGTATAGATGGAGTGTATCTTAATCCATGTCGACCTAAGTTAGGTAGAGGCATGATGGATTCTACCCTACCTTGGTTCTTGGATCCTAGACCTTGATACAGTTTTCTTTGGTGTGTCTAGGAGGTATATGGCTTGAGAGGTGGAAGAGTTTGACTCGGGTGCCTCTAGGATACATGCGACCCTAGATGGTTTGGGATTGATCATAGGTGCAACCCAATGTACCCCTAGGGGTGGATGGTTTGAGTCTGTATGGATGCTAAGGGAGAGCATGTTTGATCTCTTGTGAAGTGAAAATGTATGGATTCCAAGGGAAATCGTGGTCGGTCTCTTGGTTGGTTTAGGGATATTCGGAGAAGTCATGGCCATAGGCTTGAGTTTATGAGATAAACCTAAGCTCAAAGAGATTTTTTTATACATAGTAGGGTTAGGCATACCTAGGATGTCGATGCATGCAAAGCATCAAGTAAAAAGTCTAAAATACTCCTAACTAAGAACAATCTTAGACCAAGTGATCATACATCATTAGAAGGTTAAAAGGGTTCAGAAAAAGCTAAAGAGATCGACCCACGGAGTAAGAAAGGACAAAATCGACAATACAAAACAAAGAAGTAAAAAAGTCTAAAATACTCCTGATTAAGGAAGATCTTATAATAAGCGACCTTACACCCATCAAAAGGCTAAAGCGGTCTTAAAAGGTTAAAAAGATCAACCCACAAAGTAAACAAGGGTAAAAATACCATCGTCTCCTATCATGTGTGTGACTACTAGCCTCTCGTGCTACCGTAAGCCACCACAGACCACCCACAAGCTACCATGTGTCACCAAGCAACAAGTGCGATGCCCACCACATGCCTGGTAGGATCCCTTGGCACTTGGGGGGACCCCCTGGCACCTAGCGTGATCCCCTGGCACGTGGGAACCGCCCTCACACGTGCTCCTTCTGTGCCTTTCGTGCGAAACTTCTCCCACATATTCGAACATGCCTAAACTATGCACATTTGTCCCCAACACATGATACATGAGTCCAACTGTCCTTCCTACGTGAGAGCACCTCTAGATGGATTGTATTTGGGTTCGAATCAGGTATAATAATTTAGAAGGATCCGATTCAAGAAAATGTCTATAAAAGGAGGATGTGGGTGATCAAGAAGGAGGATTCCAACCGAAGAGTACTAAGCCCCACCGAGGAGGGAGGATGTGAGGGAGTTCACTCCCACCCCAAGGAGTTCATCTAAGGAAGAGACCTAGAGAGAAAGCCTCAAATCATCCTCTTTATCTCTTTTTTCTTATTGTAAGTTTGGAGTTATTGTCTCTAATGCTTTGTAGGATTAAGAATAACTGTCATTTTGTAAAGTATCATTGTAAAAAGGGTCATCCCAATCTAAAAGCACAAAAGAGAATGCTATAGGTAAGAGGAATATGTATCTTTTATAAGATTTTATTTCTTCTATCCTAATATATGTTATATCTTATACATTCTCGGCTATTTTATGCTTACGTATTATATCATCTATTTTCTTCTTTTTTTGGTGTATTGATTACTTTCAATTCAATTGAAGAAGGCATAAGAGAGACATAGTTATCACATGTACATATGATAACATGAGTATGTAATCACTCTTATGATAGATTAATCACCCATAAGTTTGTATTAAAGGAGGGCATAGGGTTATGATGACATGTATTTTCCAAGAGAGCAATCCTCCTTGAGAGAGATTCCCTAAGAATCTATATGTAGATGAGTTTCTCCTCGAACGAGCAAAAGTTTTCAACAAAATTCTTTAATTGATCACTAAATTATTAATATTCTACCCGGATACATCATTATTTTTTATAAAAATATTTCTAGAGGTTTCATCATAAATTTAGAGACCTTGTATAATCTTCAAATTTTCTAGTCATCATCTCTAAGTGAAATATTCCCAAATTTTATTTGTGAGTGGTAAACATACCAATCAATATCTGGTAAAATTCTCGCAAATATAGGACATGAGTGAGTTTGATAAAAAAAAATAGTAAGGATCAGACCCAATCCAAAATTGAACCTTTTTATGACAAAAATCCTGCAATAGATATTTAGTAAAACCATATCACTCATCCCGTAGTTATCCAAATACCTGAAAAATTGTTTTATTGGATAGTTAACATCTATAGCTTTCTAACTTAAATTTTCATAGAAATTGGAAGGCTATAAATACCCTAAATCAATTTTTCCAAACACCCCAAATTTCGAAAGCCCAAATGATTTAAAACCTTTTGCTTTAAAATGAAGATTTTAAAATCTTTTAAAAGGTTTCAAATTAAAGGTTTTAAATTAAAGCTAAAGGTATAAGGCCCGAAGGATATGAACGAATCAGGCGATCAGGTGGGGCCCACTTCAAGTCAGCATGGATCTCACGAGGAAAAAGCTGAGAAACACAGAAGTAGACCATGTCTAAGGCACATATTCATCAAAAGTTTAAATCAAATGGGCCAGCATCATCACAAGAAAGCTCGAGTTGCCCACCATGAGTCAACAACTCGTGTTAACCAAGGGCGGCATGTTAACAAAGGTTGGTCGAATCTACCAAGCGAAGAAGACTACATCTTGGGCCAATTTCAAGGTCTTACCAAACCGTGACCAGTTTATGAAATGAATCAAATATTATCAAATGAAGTAAGGAGCTAGAAGACGAGCCACAAAGGAAGTTGGTCAAGGCCTAGAACCAAGTCTATCCAAGTTCATTCAAGTCTAAACGGCTAGGACAAAGGCAAATGAATGGAACCAAGACCCAACCCATATGGTTGGTCCACCTTTGATCATGAGGTTAGACCAAATCACGTGAAGGATGGAGCCCTTGGGGTTGGGTTAAATCATTGATCACCCGTCCCAAGGAAAGGCCTAGAAGACCCACCCTTGGCCTATAAATAGAGGCCAAGGGTGGGACGTGAATCCCATCTTGGGAATGCTTAAGGGGAGGCCATCAAGGGTGCTGCACTTTGAGAATTTGAGAGCTGCTAGAGAAGAGCATTAGAGAGGGAAGGGATTGTAGGATCTAGGTCAAAGGCTTAGATAGAGTTTGAGTGATGAAGCAAAGGGGGAAAAGGATCAAGTGAGGGTCAACCACTACTTTAGAACTGATTTGAATACTCTTATCTCCCTCCATGAAATCTCAATATTTCAAAAACTTATAAAAAAGGTTTCACTCTTCGAAGCCAATTTGAAAAAGAGAGTTTACGATGACTTATGGAAGGGGAGAACTTTTCAAAAGAATCGATTTGAAAAGCAAGGGGCATATGGGCCACCCATGGCGGACAATAGGGCAAAACCCCAAAAGATTGCAAATGTTCGCATGAAACCAAGCTCGATCGGCCCTTCCAAGAATTCTGAACGAAAACATGCCAAAAAACCTCAAAGGAATTTCGAACGAAGAGAGTTCACTCAATTGGGACAACCTATCACAGAAGTCCTAGATCTCCTTCTAGCCCAAGGAATGGTCACTCTCCCTAGTCTTCCCGAGGAACATCCCCTAAAGAGAAATTTTTGAACGAGTTTTGAAAGTATAATAGGCTCAAAGGCCATGATACAAATAAATATTTCGTCCTTTTGAACACAATCGATGACTTGATTGAGCAAGGAAGGCTCCACGTTACGGAAGAACCGGAGCCCTCCCAAGCGGTTCTAAAGGAACCCTTCCTGAATCATGCAAGCACCAATGGGAAGGAAAAAGAGGTATGCCTTCTCCCACTCATGGCTCATAGAATGGAGCATGCATTGTATATGATACACACTACTTGCCACACACCACCTGCTCTCGTAATAAAAAAAGCCAAGTAAGTAGTGATCCGAGGAGCGCTTAGAGTCCCGCCCTCGGTTAGACTCTTATTAAAAATTCGTGGTGCTCCGAAGCATAAAAATAGAGTCAAGATAAGAATGAGCCTTAGAGAAGGTGTGGGTGAGGTGACTAGGTCCAGGAGGATCTATCAACCCCCACAATTAGCCAAGAATCCTAGCAAGGAAGTGGTCGTTTTACCCGGCCCTTCAAAAGCATACATTCCTAATATATCGCATGGCATGAACAAGGGTAAAAACGTGGTGTTAACCCCTTATGATTTTGAACTTCACCTTTCAAAAATTCCTATAAACATGTCTATCCTAGAGTTGATCCAAACTTCACCTAGACATAAATGAGTCTTAGAAAGGATTTTTAAAAGGGCCAAGGTTAACCCATCCATCACTCCCGAGTCCTTATCTTTCTTGGTCTCTCCGATATGTGCTAAGGCCCCCATCATGTTTACGGAAGATTAATTGGAAAGACCATATATGGCTCATAATCAAGCCTTGCATATAGAGGTGGTTTTGAATCACCACACTCTAGACAAGTGCTTGGTCGACGGGAGAGGAGGTCTAAACATCCTTCTGTTGCACGTGGCCTTTCAAGTAGGAGTCACCATGTCTTACTTAGAGCTTAGTTCTATCGTTATCACGGGATACGATGGTAATGCATCATATCCTTTAGGAGCCATAGAAGTCGGGAATATTCGACACACGAGATTGTTTCATGTCTTAGACATAAGCCTCCATTAAACCCTCTTGTTAGGAAGGCCATGGATCCATAGCCTCCGAACCTTTCCTTCCACATTTCACAAGTGTGTGAAAATCCCATATGAAAACCAAGTAGCGGTGATTCTTGGAAAAGACCACCCTCAACTCAAGGGAATCCGAAATTTCCCTTGTATATCAAATCATCCATTCTGTGAAGAAGCTTCTTCCACCCTTAGTCAAGTCTCCCTTAGTCGACCACCACTTAGGAGTCATTCACCTTATAGGAAAGCCCAAGCCGTCCCCAAGTGTTCAAACACTAGGGTCGTGTGCATCCAAGGGCAGCCCAAGTCATCTCCAACCTATGTCTCCAAGACCCTAGCCAAGCCTAACCGTGTGTATATCCATGACATGGACGACACCATTTTCCAAGGTTATCCACAAGGTTTAAGTGGTTTCCGAGCACCACACAACTCCAATGACCTAACAAACCCTCAGCAAAACCCTAACCCCTGTGGTATTCGTTTCATATCTCTTCTTCCGTAGCACAGGCAAGTGATAAGTGCCAAAGGAGGTTTCTCCAATATCACGGTAGGTTTTGATAACGGTGTCACGAAGTCCGTTTAGGGTTTCCGGCACTATGAACCTATCAGCCGATGCCCTCTATGACGAATACAAACCTCTAGTTTTCTTGTCCAATTCGTACTGTGTTACTTCGAGCTTATTCTAACCCAGATATGCAAGTATCATATGTTTCCATTACCTTACTACAAATAATATAAAGAAATAAACATGACAGACTAGCAAAGTGGAGTTCAGATTTGGTGTTGCCAATATATGACGACACCGAGACTCAGCATAAACTCTCAAGTCCATTTTCTTGTCTACCCAAGATAACACTTGAAAGATTAGGTTGACCAGCTCTCTTTTACACGAACATGAAATGACACGATGTGTACGTGATCAAAACTATGAACACAAACCAAAAAGTCTATCAACAATCTTAGTAACAGGAAAACATCGGGTCATGAATTGGTTTTCAAAACCCGAAACAGGAGACTTTCCCCTCTGCCTAGATTTTGCCTTCCCTGTGCATCAGTCTGAATCAAGTTTGAAAACATTATAGTAAAGCAATTATAGTAATTTTGACCGGAGAGCAGGTGGTAACTCTATTGCATGGACAATACATAAGACAACCTGACCTGCTGTCTATTGAGCCTTCCTACTTTCATTTTAACCAACCAGGACTTTTTATCTGATGGACCATGAAATATTGCTCTCTCAATAAAATATTTAAGTAATAGACGTGTAATAGCCAATATAGCTTATTTTTAAAGAAGAATCCCTTGGTTAATTGGTTGGTCTTTCAAAGGAAGGCTCTTCCCAAATATTCATTTTCCCACACACTGTGCAGTAACAGGTAACAATTACTCCGAGCATACGTCTGAACTGTTCACTAACAACTTCAAGATAAAGAAAAGCTGCACGCGTAGTTAAGTGCGTCGTAAGTATATTGTTGCCCATAAAATAATGTCCTTAGTTAGGTGACATTCGGATCCTCTGCTGTTCTCTTTTCGTCTCTCACACTTTTAAGCGAAACTCCAAAGAAGATATTACACTCTTTAAGTGCTTATTGCTTTCAAAAAATAATAAAAGATAGAAGCACGGTTGTTGGCCACTATCTTATTCATGGCAGGAAAAGCCGATATATATTGCTAAAGCTATGTCATACAACTCATAAGAAAGAAAAGAAATGAAAGTAAAAGATTGGTATTGATTAGGTGATTCATGGCAGGAAAAGTCGATATATATTGCTGAAGATAGAAGCACGGTTGTTGACCACTTCTCATTGCCTCGTTTCCGCTGCTCCAGTGACGTAAAGATAGGCATTATCTTCTTTTGTTGTCAGTTGTCATTAAACATCACTGAGTACCTCAAATGCTATCATGCTGTCACGATTTTTAACATCAACACTACCTTATTGGTGGCCTAGCTAAATTAATGTAACTTTTTCTTCATTTTTTATATTGGATAGATTTTTACCTAACCCATGCTTACCTATCAAAAGAAAACGAGACCAATCGAGAGAGTGAGAGAGACATGACGTTGAATGTAATAACTGCCAGAGGTTGATGAGGCTGGCCACCTCTTCATCACAAGAATTATTTCAAATTAATTTTAAGGATTTATTATAATCAACATAATTGTTGTTAAAAGAATCTAAAAAAGCGGCATGACCGCGTCGTTTCTATCTTAGTGAAAACATAAAGGGGCAGAAAGCTCTAGGAATATATAAGAGTAGAGAAGGTAAATGTTATTCTTTCGCAATACTTTACAAAATGTTCTCCATATAATTAACATAATTTAATTGTTGTTAAAAGAATCTAAAAAAGCAACCAGACCGAGTCATTTCGATCTTAGTAAAAACATAAAGGAAAGGAAAGCGCTAGAAATATATAAGAGTAGAGAAGGTAAATGTTGTTCTTTTGCAATGTTTTACAAAGTGTTCTCTGGTTACTTCTTCGTTGAAACCCTCTTCCAAAAGTCTGTATCAGGAAGATTCAATGCCAACATCGATACTCAATCCAAGTGCCTCGGGTTTCTCCAATCGTGCTGCCAAAATCTAACATTGGCATCAAAGCATAGGCTTTCCTGTTATGCATATTTTATGTATTTTTTGTTTATCATGGAATCCACCACCATCTTGAACTGGGGATGGTTAGCAATGGGCCTCTCCCTCCCCCCTCTTTTTTCATCATGCTGCACCGGTTGATGGAGAACCTCTTTTATATAAAGGGCAAGCAAGAGAAAACAAATTAAAGTGAAGGGTGAAGATGGAATATGAAAATGATTTTAAAAATAAAATATGTAATTCCTAGGATACGTGATGGCTTGCTCATGGATTCTAAAATTTACATTTTATCCTTCGTCTTTAAAGAAATTTACAAAATATTTGATCACAACCTTCTTTCTGAAGGGAAGGATAAGTGGTGTATTAGTATTTAAAGAAAGGACAGACATTTTAAAGCAAACGCCATTTTAAAGTAAATGTTGTCGACGTATGAGAGGGTTGTGACGATATCTATTGCAAATAATTTCACAGAAGTCCACTTACTTTTGCTGAACTAGAAAAGGGTAGGCGTATACTTTTTAAATCCGATAAATGTAGGAGCTGGATGATATTTCTACAAATTTAAAACAGGTAGACGTATGAGAGGGTTGTGACTAAGAACTTGTTTGTTGTTTTAGTCTTCATATGTTTCATGACACTCTATATCTAATACTCTCTAAGCTATTGAGCATATGAATAGTGGGAGCCATGACATTTGAAATTATAATGATATATTATATGATTGATAGCCAAATATTATCATATATTGTAATGTGCAAGAGAAGGATTATATTCTCATTGTTGTAAAATTATATTCTAGTAAACCTAAGTTATGATATTTAGATACACTAGTGTGTAATGGGACATGAACATGACCAAAGAATATGTTTAGATCTATTTATGTGTTCTTGGTTAATCAAGTTAAACTTATTTGAATATGGATCTAATGGATCTTACTAGACTTAATTAATAATCCAACTTCATGCTTCATGTATGTTACGATATATGTATGTTGAAACATATATGTGTAGCTCTCACATGAGTTTGCATTAGCATCAAAAACCAAATGTTTGCAGGTTTTAATAGAGTCCTAGATGCGTGTGCATGGATACGGACTCTATTATCCTTTAAGCCATGAAATCATTTTGTGCAATGGCTTATGATATCTGATATAGCATAACTTTTAAGCTTAGGAAAAGTAGTGAATTAATGCATGAGTTATTGGTGTTAACATATAATTTTCATTTGATGAAATACAATGTGAAAATATGTTTGGTTGATTAGAGGCTATCATTGATAAATGACCATCATGACATCCACGGTTTCTTTATGTCAACTCACTATTATCAAGGTAAACATTTGATTGAGTTGCACCTAATAATGTCTATACCAGTTATGTTATATCACATATTTGTGATATGTTTGTATAATTTCATCATCATGATGCAAAATTGTAATAGTATTTATCGCTTGGAAAACCCACTTGAAATGAGAAGCAGGATAGCTAGCGAGTTTATTCAATAAACTGAATATAGTACTTGCATTATGGTTAGGGGAAGATTGTTTAGAAAAACATATTTAAATGTAAAGCTCGATACCCAACAAGATAGTTGAAAAGGTCTTTGTGAAAGTGTAGTCATATTGCATGATTATAGTATAAATTTTTTGTACATGATAATAAGGTTTAAGGTAAAAAAAATTCTATATTAGATAAATTATATTTATCTTTGAAGAGAGCATCATATGCATCATGATGAAAAATGCTACAAAAAGCATCATGAGATCATGAGATTCTTTATATAGATCATCAATTGATGGTATAAAATTCATAATTCTACAACAACAACAACTATGCCTTTTCCCATACTAGACAAGGTCGGCTACATGGATTCTTTCTTTCCACAAAGCCCTATCATGTGTCATGTTAGCAGTTAACTCACAATAAGCTAGATCATTCTTTATTCTTTCTCTCCAACACTTTTGTAGTTGACCTCTACCACTTTTAATACTTTCCAAATTTAGTTTTTCGTACCTTCTTACAAGTTCTTCTTTTGATCTTCTTTCTATATGTCCAAACCATCTTAAACTATATTCTCTCATTTTATCCTCCAGTGGTGTCACTCCTAATTTGTTTCTAATAACCTCATTATGTATACGGTCTTTTCTTCTATGACCACTCATCCATCTCAACATCTTCATTTATGTCATAGACATCTTTTGTATATGTTGATGATTAACTACCCAATACTAAGAACCATAAAACATGGCAGGTCTAATTGTTGCTCTATAATATTTACCTTTTAACTTTAGTGGTATCTTCTTATCACAAAGAACACCTGATGCTCCTCTCCATTTTAACCAACCAGCATTATGAGATCATGAGTTTCTTTATATAGATCATCAATTGATGGTGTAGAATTCATAATTCTACAACAACAACAACAACTAAGCCTTTTCCCATACTAGACAGGGTCAGCTACATGGATTCTTTGTTTCCACAGAGCCCTATCATGTGATATATTAGAAGTTAACTCATAGTAAGCTAGATCATTCTTTATTGTTTCTCTCCAATACTTTTGTAGTCGATTTCTACCTCTTTTAATACTTTCCAAATTTAGTTTTTCATAACTTCTTATAGGTTCTTCTTTTGATCTTCTTTCTATATGTCCAAACCATCTTAAACGATATTCTCTCATTTTATCCTCTATTGGTGTCACTCCTAATTTGTTTCTAATAACCTCATTATTTATATGGTCTTTTCTTATATGACCACTCATCCATCTCAACATCTTCATTTCTGTCATAGACATCTTTTGTACATGATGATTAACTGCCCAATACTCAGAACCATAAAACATGGCAAGTCTAATTGTTGCTCTATAATATTTACCTTTTAACTTGAATGGTATCTTCTTATCACAAAGAATACCAGATGCTCCTCTCCATTTTGACCAATCAGCATTAATTCTATGCATAACATCTCCATCAATTCTTCAATCACTTTGAAAAATTGACCTTACGTATTTAAAACTTTCCTTTTGGGGATACAATGTGTGCCAATTTTAATTTTTACGTCCTCTGAAGTAACCAAATTATCAAACTACATTCCATATATTTTGTCTTTGTTCTACTAAGTTTGAGGCCTTTGCTTTCTAATATTTCTCTCTATAGTTCCAATTTTCTATTAACTTTTTCCTTAGACTCCTTCACTAACACAATCTCATTTACAGGTAACATACATGAAGGTACTTCATCTTGAATATGTTCTGTTAACTCATCAATCACCATTATAAATAAGTATGGACTTAAAGTTGATCCTTTATGTAACCCAATAATAACTTCAAAGAAGTTTGTCATTCAATTGCATCATTGTACATGTCTCTTATAAGGTTAATGTATGTCATTGGGATACTTCTTTTTCCCAAGGTTCTCTAAATAACCTCTCTCGATACCCTATCGTAAGTTTTTTCTAGATCAATAAATATCCAATGAAGGTCTTTCTTTTTTGCTCTAAAATATTCTATAAGACATCTCAAAACGTGAATTTGAACAGTAGATCTGCTTGGCATGAGTCCAAATTACTTCTTTGTTATACTTGATACTTGTCTTAACCTATGTTCGATAATTCTTTCCCACAATTTTATAGTATAGCTCATTAATTTGATACCTCAATAATTAACACAATTCTGAATGTCTCACTTGTTCTTATATATGGGTATAAGTGTACTCACTCTCCATTCCTCGGGCATATTTTGGTTTCTCCATATTTCACTAAATAGTCTTGTGAGTCAAGTGATTCCTATTTCACCTAGTATTTTCCAAACTTGTATAGGAATATTGTTTGGTACTACCAATTTACCACTTTTCATATATTTAAGAGCCTCTTTGACTTCATTCTTTTGAATACGTCGGTTGAAATTGTGATTTATATAATTTTTTGATTTGGCTAAATCTCCTATGCTAATACTAACATCTTTATTTTTATTAAAAAGCTTATAAAAAAATAGTTTTTTCATCTATTTCTTATATCATCATTTGCTACTAGAATTTCTTCATCATCATCTTTGATGCATCTAACATAATTAAGATCTTTAGTTTTCTTATCTCTAGCCCTAGCTATCCTAAAAATATCTCTTTCACCCTCTTTTGAGTTGAGTTTTTTATATAAATCCTCCTGAATTTTGGCTTTTGCTTAACTGACGGCTTTTTCTCTTCCTTCTTTACTTTCTTATAAGCTTCTAAAGTTTCCCTAGTTTTCTTAGCATAATATAATTTGTAACATGTCCACTTTGCCTTGATTTTATTCTTCACTACTTCACTCCACCACCAAGCTTCTTTTTGTACTGGTACACCTCCCTTAGATACACCTAATACATCTTTCGCCACTTTTCTAATATGTATAGCTACATTATTCCAAATATCACAAGGTGTACCAACATAATTCTAAACATCTCCTTGAAGGACTTTCTATTTAAATATATCTTCTTTCTCGCTTTTGAGGTTCCACCATTTAGTCTGAATAGCTCGATACACTCTTTTCTTCTTTGCTCATTTTTTTATTTGTAAATCCGTAACTAAAAGTCGATGTTGGGTGGTTAAGCTTTCTCTTGGAATTACCTTGCAATCTTTACAACACGTTCTATCTTTTCTTCTACAAATAAAGCAATCGATTTGTGTTTGTGATAAGCCACTCTTATAAGTAATTAAATGTTCATCTCATTTTTTGAAGATTGTATTGACTATAAAGAGATCAAATGCCATAGCCAAATTTAAAATCTCCCTACCTTCCTCATTTATATCTCCAAAACTAAATTTTTCATGAATACCTTGATATCCTAATGCCTTTTTACTAACATGTCCATTTAAGTCTCATAAACAAATCATTTCCCTTTGTGGAATCCTTTGAATCACTTTATCTATCTCTTCTCAAAAAGTTATCTTTATACTATCTTCTAGTCCTACTTGGGGTGCGTAAGCACAAACTATATTCAAAACCTCTGCTCCTAACACTAATTTCAACGTCATGATTCGATCAACACATCGTTGTATGTCTACACTATCCTTTAAATCTTTATTTATGATAATATCAATTCCGTTCCAAGCATTTTCCTTACCTGAGTACCATAATTTAAAACACATATCCTGTTGTCTGTTAGGGTACGTAAGCACATACCAACTCATCTTTATTATAGTTTTTACAAAACTCAATTCCGACTTCGGAATCAACAGGAAATCAACTTTCAATCAGACTGTCTGTCCAGAATTTTCTACCTGGTCGTGATTTCTTTTGTTCCAATCTGCACGATTTTTGACATGATCCTGCTACTTAGGTTCACTATTGTAGACACAGAAAATTCTCACTTCTGGTTCTTAGGCCCGAAGTGAACCTTTTCGTATGTCTAAGTCGTTTTTATAAAAAGAGGGCGTGACAGGTAGCTTACTCAAGCTAGCAAAGTAAGTTTTAAAAATCTGACTCGTTTGGGGCGACTGTGAGCAAGTGAGCTCTTTTCGTCGCAAACCTTCTTGCACCGATGCGCAAGGGTCAGTTTGTACACTTGGCAAAGTCATTTTTAAACAAGTAACCTCTTTGAAAATACACAAAGTGTTTGATTTTTGTTTATATGATTGCAAATTTTATTTCACGTGGGATTTGCACGTGCCTATATCTTTTAATTTTATGCTATTTTAGGCCAACTAGGTGTGTGCGCAAGTGACCTAAGTTGGGCGATTTTTGCACGAGAGTATGGGGTTTGCTTTGATGCAATATGCGTCCTAGCTCATGGTATGGCGAATATGCAATGCAAACTCACACAACTCTAAGGGAAAACCCGAAATTGAAAGACAATGCTTAAGAGAAATTACGTAATGTAAATTGCAAAAGGGAAATTGTAAAAGGGAAATATGGCTATATCTTAAGAGCGGAAAGGCTCAATTGTGTAAGTGTGTGTCGTGTATATATGGAAAGACTACTCACACAGCTGAACCTTAAAACCCAAATCTTAAAGACATAGCGGAAGGAAAATACAACTATATATATATGGGCCTGAAGGTTGCCAACATGTGCGTGGGTGTTGTGTATATATGTAAAGATAACTCACATGACTTATAATGTAAAACCCAAATAGAATTGCAATATGGCCCTTATTAGGGTCTTGGGAGTAAGAGCGAAAGCTCAATGTGTGTGAGTGTAGAATTGAAGGACAACACTCACGACTTAAATGAAAACCCACGCAGCTGAACTTATATAAATACAATTATATCTTAGGGGCTGTCAAGGCCCGTGTGTGTGAAAAAGGTGTGCAGCTAAGAGCGGAAAGGCTCAAGTGCATATGGGTGCTTGTGTGTCAAACCACGTTATTACATCTTGAGAGGAGACTACGCTCCATTATTACAACCCCATGTCAAAATATAATTAAATATAAAGCAAGTTCATATAATGGACCGAGTTTAGGTGCTTACATGTAGCTGGTCCATCTTCAACTTGCATGGACTTGGCCTTGTGAGTCGCCTTGGAATGTGAAAGGGGAGGTGGTACTAACCGGGAAGGTGGTGACAGTTGGAGTTGGAGTGTGGTGGAGGAGGAAGGCTGATGGTGGCCGGGAAGGAGCTCCTCGCCGAAGGTGAAAGGAAGGGCAGGTGGTGCTCGGTTGGGAGTGGAAGGGGTGAAGAGTGGTGCTAGTCGGGTCCCAAGGGTGAAGGGGTGTATGAAGAAGAGCCAAAAGAGGGGAACCCGCATGAAGGAGGGGGTTTATATAGGCTAGCTAGGGGTTGGTGGCTGGGAGCTTAGGTCGGTTGATGGGCCAGATATTTGTTTTGGTGGGCTGGAAAATGGTGGGCTAGATCTTTTCATTTAGGTAGGCTGGGACATGGTTTGGGGTAGGTCGGTTAGGTGGGCTAAGACATAGTGGTTAGGGACTTAGTTAGGTTAGTTTAGGCGTAGTTGGTTAGGGTCTAGGTGGTCTAGCTAGGTGAGGTGGGTGCGGTTTTGGGTGAGAAGGGCTAAGTCTAGGTTGGGTTTGGGTTAGGTTTTAGGGGAAATGGCTAGGTGAGGTGAGCTAGCTTAGGGCTAGGTTTAGGAACCATCCCTTGGCGTCGGTCCATTGCCTTAGTTGCAGCCATGTCTAAGTTGGTGCAACCCTAGATCAAGTGTAGATGCATACAAGCTTAAACCCACACTCTTAGTTAAACTCACAAGGCTAACCCACTTTTGACTAAAAGTCAAGCCTGCAAACTTTCTCACTCATACTTTATGGCCCCCTTTCTCACTCTACCCAACCCTTCCAAGGCATTTCACGTGAAACATTGTGGGCCCCTCAGCCCCATTTATGAGGAGGTGAAGTGGGCCATGGATACAGATATTGGATTTGGATCTTGGGATCCAAATCCAAATCCAAATACATGTTGGGTTTGAATTTAGATATATATGGTCCAGATTCAACCCAAATCTGATTTTTTTTATTCCTTCATGGCGTTTCGAGATGGATGGTTTGTGCGGGGCCTGACTTCGTTAGTACTCCGTCTTGCGTTGGGTCTTCGCCAACATTATCGTCTGATATTCTTCTCACCTTCAGGAGTTCATTTTCATCATTTTTCTGATATTTGGGGCTTGGATGTCTCAGAATTTGGGGATGCTTTTGATATGAGAGTTGATATGCCGGGCTTGAAGTATGCTTCAGGTCCGGGCTCTCCTTTGCCTTTTCGGTCCTACTTTTGTCAAGTCAAGAGGCTTTCGGGACTTCAAAACATTTTTTTATAGTCTAAGAGCTATATGTATAAAGTTTTAAAACGTATATATAGGTTTAAAATATGTATAGGGTTGTCTGAAAGGCTTCTGGGTTTCTTGACTCAAAATAGCCCTTTGGGGCTCCTTTTGTAAAACCAAGCATGTTTGAGAAAATCATGGGATTTTGGGGTGTTTACAACTATCATACTTAGCAAACCATTAACCTTCAATTCAACCACAGATTTGCAAAGGAATTGGCTACAAAAATCAGATCTAGCCACCGATTGTGCTTCACAAAATTTCTACAGAATTTTGTTTTGTGTGACCTGAAAACACGACTCAGATCTGGCCATCTCTGACACAGATCTTATCAGATCCGATCAAGGTAAGTCCTCTACACTCAAGGGACACTTGATCAAGACCTAATCCACAGATCAAACCCTTCAATTCGCTACAAAACGGGATCTAAAATGGATCTGCAATAAAAGATCGTCACACTTTAGTGATCTTTTCGATTGTTGTCCTGTTTTCTCATATATGATTTGATCTCTTGCAGATCTACCGAGTTTCGTTAATAGGAACCATAGATCTAACATAGAACACCTTATTCACGTTTAGATCTGGTTAATTAACCAAAAAAAATGCAGATCTGGTCAATTAACCAGAAAAACATGCAGATCTACTCACTTGGAGCGAATCTTATCGGAATTCCACCTCAATTTCACCTGATTTTCTGCAAGTAGTTGCTCTCTGCTCGGAAGTCATTCTTCGGCGTTTCTTCCATCAAATTGATGTCCGATCTGTTCTTTATGAAGCTCTGATACCAAACTGTCACCGCACAAAATTCCATGCCAAGATCGAATGGAAAATATGGTGTTGTGATGGCAGAATGATCCATTGATCATCCTCAACCGAATTGAAGAAGTACTGCGAGCGCGAATAGTAACCTGAGAGCTACTATTTGCAGTAGTCTGCCTTCCACTCACTCTCACTCACTAGATGCAACAAGGTTGTTGACATCTGGATTAGCCTAGCTATGCGGAACATTTAAGAATAGGAAACTAAGGATTTATTATCGGAACATGCACTTACATCTATAATTATCAAGAAAGGAAGAAGATGACTACTTGACTCAACTCCTAAGGCTCACAAGAGCGTCTATAAAAATATTTCTGTAGGCTTGTCTGCAAAAGCGTCAATTTGTAATTAATTTAGGGATCTTTTCAATGGAAAAGAGCCATCACGAATAGGTTGAGGAGGAAGGCACGACCAGTAGGGTTGGTGCTAACTCCATTCTCATTCAGTTGGTGCAGCAAATGTCTAATATTCAAATGTAGAACGAAGCTTTTGCGCAACAGTTGTAGGAAATAAAATCCAGCAAGCATAGATTTGAAGCAATGGAGATGGAACTATGGTGTCTTGGAGAGACCCGTTCTTAGCCAGTTCAGACTTCTCATGATTCAGTCTGGCCACCTACGAGCACGTTCAAGGTAAAATTTCTTGAGCCTAAATAGTTCAAAAGTTGTAGAGACCAGAAAACCGTCGAAAACTTCATGTGGGATTTAGAGTGTTACCTTAAGGCATCCCACATGCCCGAGGAAGAAAAGGTGATAGTGGCCACCTTGTTTCTAGCAAATAACGCGAAATTATGGTGGCACACACAGGTTAAGACGTCACTTGATGGGGGTAAGAGGTTACCTACTACTTGGACAGATTTCAAAATTGAAATTTTTAAATAATTTACACCTACGAACACTTTCCGGCGAACACGAGAGACTTTAAAACAATTGAAGCAAACCAGAAGCCTTCATGAGTATGTGAAGCGGTTCAGCTCACTCTTGCTCGAGATTGAGTATATGATCGAGCAAAACAAACTTTTCCACTTCGAGGACGGTTTACAACCGTTGGCACAAGTGGAGTTGCATCGACGAAATCCGCTAGATGTCATAGATGCCATGGCTATGATTGAGTCCTTCATAGAGTTGAGGATGCCTAAGAATGAGAGGAGTCCTAAGAAGGAACCATCTAAGGAGGGTAATAGTAATAAGAAAGGCGGCAATCACAAAAAGAAAGGGAAGAATAGGGGTTCGGAGAAGCCACACAGCCAACCATCAACCGAGTAGCCCAGCCAACCCGAGGGTAGGAAGGGTCAATCCAGTACGGGAGGTAAGCCAACCGAGCCATGTTTCATTTGTCAAGGGCCTCACCAAATCAGTTCTGCCCTAAGAAGGTGAAGTTAGCAACATTGTTGGTCGAGGAACCGAGTTCCAATATGCTAGAGGATGAGGCTACAACCAATAGTTTCTAGTTATTGAATGCCACTAGAGTGACCAAGGAGCCATGTAAGATGCTCATCTTCATCTTGGAGCATCTAGGCACCAAGGTGGTGCGGGTGCTAGCCGATATGGGTGCTTTATACTCGATTATATCTACTACTACCGCATGGAGTTTGGGATTGAAGTTGACACCTTTTGAGTAGCATCTCAAGACTGTCAACACTTAGGCCAGCATGGTAGCAGGTCTAGTTAAGGATTGCCGACTCCAAGTAGGGTGTTGGACTGGAACATTAACATTTATAGTTAGCACCATCGACGACTTCGGGGTGGTGCTAGGATGTGACTTTTTCCGCACTGTGAACATGATGGTAATACCTCATGTGGGAGGGCTAGTGTGTGTGGATCCGCGACAGCTAGGGTTTGTGGCGTAGTGTGACCCCGACAAGACACCTATTGAGTCGATGTGTGGTGCCTTGTACCTATCAGCCATGCAACTGAAGGATGGTTTATAAAAGGATTGCCCCATGGTGGTGGCAGTTCTTCACGAGGAGAGCCAGCTAGAGGTAGGGGAGCACATACCCACTGAAGTCCAGTGCATGTTAAGCGCGTATGCTGACACCATGCCGACAGAGTTGCCAAAGTAGTTGTCATTGAGGCACTCAACCGATCACACCATAGTGCTAGAACTCGGTGCTAAGGCGTCCAGTCGGGCGGCCTACCGCATGAGTCCACCGAACCTTGAGGAGCTTCGCAAGCAACTAGGGGAGTTGCTTGACGCGGGCATGGTTAAACCTTCGAAGTCTCCATTTGCCTCACCCATTTTGTTCCAAAAGAAGGCTGATGGATCCCTCCGTATGTGTGTAGATTATCGGGCCTTAAACAAAGTCATGATGAAAGACCGTTACCCTATCCCATTAGTGGTGGACCTGTTTGACTGGTTAGGAGGAGCACGATGGTTCTCCAAACTGGACCTTCAATCAGAGTATTGTCAGGTTAGAGTAGCAGCTAGGGATGAGGCCAAGATGGCCATGGTGACATGGTACGGTACGTACGAGTTCTTGGTGATGCCGTTTGGACTAACCAATGCACCAACTACCTTTTGTCATTTGATGAATGAGGTTCTTCACGGGTTTGTCGATGAGTTCATGGTCGACTACCTGGATGACATTGTGTTCTACAGCCACGATCTTGAGGAGCATGTGAGACATCTCTCCTAGGTGTTCCAGAGGTTGAGAGAACACACCTTGTACGTCAAGAGGGAGAAATGTGAGGTCGCCAGAGAGAGTATCACCTTCCTAGGCCACATCATTAGTGGTGGCGAGATTCGTATGGACCCTAGGAAAGTGAGTGTCATTAGAGATTGGGATATACCGAAGACAATGAGTGAGCTATGCAATTTTTTGGGTTTAGCCAACTACTATCAGAAGTTTGTAAAGAACTTCTCGAGGATAGTTACACCACTCATTGAGTTGTTGAAGAAAGGTACTTCGTGGGAGTGGACACCCAGGTGTGGGGAGGCATTGGAGAGCCTCAAGTGAGTGATCATGGAGGCACCAGTTCTACATTTACTAGATTTCTCGAAGTCATTTGTGGTTCACACCGACGCTAGCGAGAGGGTGCTAGGTGGCGTATTGTCTTAGGATGGACACCCGATTGCATTTGAGGGATGTAAGTTGAAGGACGCAGAGTCACGGTACCCTACCTATAAGCATGAGTTGCTAGCAGTCGTGCACTGTTTGCATCTTTGGAGGGTCTATTTATTGGGTTCCCAGTTTACGGTCGTCACTAATAACGTGACGAACACCTTCCTTAAAACCCAAAAGAAGCTCAACCCATATCAGGCCATGTGGCTGGAGTTGCTAGAAGAGTATGACTTTGAGTGGTCGTACAAACCCAGGAGAGAGAATGTTGTGGCAGACGCCTTGAGCCGTAAGCTTTCATATGATATGTTGAGTGCCATGACACGCATCCAGGGCGACTTCATGCAGTGAGTGAAGAGTGTTGGGGTGAGTGATCCATCATATAGGCACTTGAAGGAGCAGGTCTCGCTGGGGTTAGCCGAGAGGTATACATGCCGTGACAGAGTGTTATGGACGAAAGCAAAATAGTTGCTTATACCATATACCGATGGATTGAGATGTGCCCTCTTGTATGAAGTGCACGATGCCATAAATGCTGGACACCCAAGAGTAGAGAGCATCATCGCCTTGTTGGCGCGTGGGTACTACTGGTCCCAGATGGCACGTGATGCTAGTGACTACGTACACGATTGTCTTGTGTGCCAACATGACAAAGTGGAGTGCCAGCAGCCGACGGAGTTGTTGCAGCCGCTCCTGATTCTGGACCGACCTTGGAAAGTCGTGTTCATGGATTTCGTTTTAGGTCTACCTAGAGTGGATGGATTAGAGACTATTTTTGTGGCAGTGGACAGTTTTTCAAAGTACAGAGTATTCATGGCAGCACCACGTGAGTATAGTGCTAAGCACACCGCGCGCCTCTTCATGCGCAATGTTGTGAAACACTTCGGGGTTCTGGAGGAGGTTATTTTTTACCGAGATGCTCGTTTCACGAGTAGATTCTAGAGTGAAGTGTTTAGGATGGTGGGTACATAGTTACTCTTGTCATGAGACTGAGAGAGTGAACTCCTTACTGGAGGAGTATCTCCACCACTACGTGATGGTCAGTCAGAAAAATTGGGTATCTTTATTGGACATAGTGCAATACAACTACAACACACAACATAGCTCGGCCACAGGGATGAGTCTGTTCGAGTTGGTGATAGGTTGGCAACCATTAGGACCATTGGATCTTGTACAGGGGGATGGCACAAGTAGTTGTCCCACCGCTCTTCGAGAGGTTCGAGAGAGACAGGCATTGTATGAGGAGGCCAAGTTGGCCCTTACACGCGCACAAACCCGCATGGTGAAGTATGCGGACTGGCACAGGAGAATAGTGGAATACAAAGTTGAAGATTTTGTTTGGCTTCGGATACAGAAGTATATCCGAAAGCAGGTCTACAGGGTAGCTATATGGGGTTGAAGCCAAAGTATGATGGTCCGTTTAGGGTCATGCAGAGAGTAGAACAGGTGGCCTATAAGCTTGATTTGTCAGACAAGTTGAAGCTGCATCCGACATTCCATGTGTCGTAGTTGAAGCCATACCACGATGATCAAGAGAGGTTGGAGCATCGTCCACTGCCATTGGTGTTAGGACATACCAACAGTGTTGACAGTGCTAGCACACAAGGTTGATGGGGCAAGACCACGACGACGCAGTATTTGGTGCGTTGAACTGAGTGCGGGTCAGACGACGACAGTTGGATTCCTGCAGGGCAATTGTGGCAGTATGAGCACCTCTTGCGCGCGTATCATGAGGCCTTGAGGGCAAGTCCAGGCTTCATGGGGGGAGTTGTCACAGGGCTGATTCTAGCGCCCCGCATGCCTACACACAGATGTCTTGTATGCACACTTCATGTGTTAACCCCTTTCTTGTGTATATGACATGTATAAACCTCACTTGTGTCGTAGTCATAACCTCACTTGAGTATGTAAACCTCTCTTGGATCAGGTAGGTGTAGTAGGGTATCCAATTGGATCTAATCCAATGAGACCGGTCCTAGTAGTGACTATGGATCCATATCTGAATCGTGGTCTATAAATAGAAACACACCTCTTGAGGAGAGAGAAGAGAAAAGACCCAAACTGAACCTAGAGAGGTCCAGCAGACTCTTGTGAGCCTTAGGAGTTGAGTCGTGTAGTCATCTTCTTCCTTCCTTCATAATCATGGATGTAAGTGCATGTTCCTATAATAAATCCTTAGTTTTGTATTCTTAGATGTTCCGCATAACTAGGCTAATCCGGTTGTGAGCAAACTTATTGCATCAAGTGAGTTGAAGACGGACGGCTGCAAATAGTTGCTCTCGGGTTACTGTTCATGCGCGGAGTACTTCTTCAATTCGGCTGAGGATGATCAGTGGACGACAGCACCATATTTTTCGATCTCGGCCTGAAATTCTGTGAGGTGACAGACTCCTCGGTTTGTTATAAAAACGATGTATTAGTGGGAAAGTTGATTGCGACATAAATAAGAGGTAATTACAAATAACTAAAAGAAGTGGCCGTGTGATTCGTAGAAGTGACCATTCCTTGCACCCGTAGATGTATGCGCGGTCCGCCTCTTTACTGTGTGACTTCACCGTCAGTGCTCTCTGAGTACAAACCTCATTTTGTGGTAAGAACCCTCTTCGAGGTAAGCCCAATAATGGCTATGGTGTCATAAGCTTGAGACCGACAATGTGTTTTGATCAACCGAGACATAGACTGTGGCTGACACTGGTGTATCCGACTGGATAACAACAGTATTCTTTGACACATCTCTTAAAGCATGGTATGAAAATGCGCCGAGGGTGTAGAATGTGTATTGTGCATGCCTTATCAGATTTGGGAATAAAAGGACATTGGAGAAATCAACGGTCCATGTGCTAGTTCCGTTCCCATCAACAACCCCTTTAGCAACCGTAGCCCTCAGATTCATGCCTTTGACATTATTCCTGTCTATCACCACTTGTTTAATAGTAGTGAAAGCAGCCTTTGACTGATCCAATTGCATTATGTCTTTTGCTTCTCCGGCGCCGGTAAACATGTTATCAACTACGTTGAGTCCATCTATGATACCATTGACAGACTTCAATAGAACAAAGGCACCGCCGAGAAAGAAAGAGCTTGAGATGTGAAGTTGCACCGGGTCTTCGGCAACGATCCCAGTGTAATCTAGGTAGCAATTCACTATTCGGGTCTGTGTTAGACCCGGAGTACGGAGATAGATTCCTGTTCCACCCCAACCGGTAGCTTTGTTATAGCAATGTACCCCTGTAATGGTGTTCGCTTGGCCGGAGATTAGAATTCCAATCTCAGCGGAGAATATGACAACATCAGTGACAGCATTGTCATTGCTCATGAGATTGATGCCTATGCCGGAAAAATTCTTCTCCCCTGGGTCGCCACCGGCCGTAATATGTTGGCCGATGAAAGAATCATGTATGTAGGTCTCATGGCCACCCTTAACTAGGATACCATCACTCATGAAATGTGAGATATAACAATTGTCAATTGTGGTCCTTAATGAGTCGATGATTGATATGCCACCACCCCTATAATTTGCATCCAACATTAGCTCCTTGAATGTGATATCTTCATATCCCTGAGATGGTAACGATGGTTGTAATTCTATAAGGTACCCATCAGTGGGAAAATCATCTGAAGCTCTTAATGATCCGCCGTGAACCTAAATATTAAAATTAAGAAGAAAAAGTAAACGAATAGTAAAGATTGCCAAATTAAGGATGTAGAAAGATTGATGAAATCAAGCTTTAAAATCAAGCATGAAAGGGCCAAACAGAACAAGAGAACATGTTACAATCATATTCATATATCAAAGGTCCGTTTAATATTTCATTCAATTACCAGAATCCAATGAAATCCAAATTAGAGCTTAAAGATTGTCTTAGATACCAAATCAGGCTAATCGGATTTGACAGTTTATTACCAATATGCACGTAATCAATCCTGGTAATTCTCTCACTTTGAATGGCTGGTATCATGTATACCGAAGATCTGAGTTCGTGTTTATTTTGAGAAAAGCATACATGGGTCCCCTAAAAACTTACACAATACCCTGATCATACTATATATATATATATATATATATATATATATATATATATATATATATATACTAGAAAAGCATACATGGGTCCTACTGCTCTTTGTGGGGGAGATGCACTATTTAAGCAACAAAATGGTTTGTGAAGCTATGATAAGCTGAAATGCAAACAGAAAGATCGAGGCAGAGATAGGGCAGTGCTGGCAATTCCAGACGCAGCAGGTACTCGACTGAAAATGAATGCGTCTGGTCTCTTGGCAAGACCCTATTCTGTGCCATGCCCATGCACGAAGAAACATTAAAAAGGATCGTATTGTGTTCAGGTGAACCCCAACATGACACAAAAATAGCCAGAAAAGACTGAATATTTTTTTTTAATAAAACTAAAAGGTCAAACATATCTAAAGCGAACGCTAGAGCCTCTTGTTAATCAATTTTTTTTTCGTTAAGGAAGACGAAACTTAATTCTAAGCAATGCAAGAAAACTTGTAAAACTATCAAACCGTCGAGAAAGAGTAAAGGAAACCGAAATAATAAACCATATAAAACTTTGGAGACAGCGCTCAGGTGAGGCTGAACAAGGTGATGAACGTAAGGAACCACCCTAAATCCTAGTTATATCACACGAATACTTCAACTTGTCCTCGTGTCGTACGACTCGTGTCCAATTGAAAACTGCACAAGCTTGTGTCAATTTGATCTTGGTCATATAAGCAAAACCCACTTTGACTTTCATGGCAGCCCCCGCAGGGAAATGATTTCTATGAAGAGCCTTGTGAAGAAATAAACCACTCAAAGACACAAAATGCCTCGAGGGATCTGAAAATGGCCTTTACAAACAGTCTGGTTAAGTAGGACGAGCCAATCGGAAGGTCAGGAGTAGAGATGTAGAAAGAGCTTAACAAACCGAGCTGGGTTTGTTAATTACGGCTCGTGAAATGCAGAGTTCGTCTTGTTTGTTCATTTTAAGACAAACTGAACGAGCTGCACGCACAATTCGTCGATTCAAGAGCCTCTATTTCTTAATTTTGGGCGAGAAAAACAGTCTAAACATAATTGCGGTCGCAGTTTTCTAGATCAACGAATTTGTTATGAAAAACATATTAATTTTGGGCGAGAAAAACAGTCTAAACATAATTCCTAATAAAAAACCCATTATTCTCCACAAATTTGTTATGAAAAAAATATAGAATTTTGAACCCATTGTAATATTATATGATCATACGAGAACCGAGCCAAGAATTTTTGGCACAGCTCGTCTGATGAGGCTCAACAACAAAATGAACCGGAAGGCAAGCAGCTCATCTCTCTCTTCACAGGCCCTGTGGGGATAATTGTAGCATACTAGAAGTAGAAACCCAAAATGCATCATGCAGGAGAGGTTACTCACCAGAAGGTTTCCGCCGCCAGAATCCGGAAATCTTAGCGGCCGGCTTATCAGATAAACACCACCATCAAGATGCACTTCCGACCCGCCAAGATTCGCAATCCCAACCGTCAAACTGAGCTCACTCGTCGGCCGAAACGCATCGGAGATCGCCTTCATTAACGCGTCGGTGCTGTCTGTCTTGCCCGTCGGATCTGCACCGTAGCCGGTGACATGATACACCCGCGGAGTTGGAGCAACCTACAATACATTTCTTGATTCGTGAAACAAATGTTACGGAATGATCGAGGTCAGAATTGACATTCGTGTTTCTTCGACTCAAAACTTGAAAAAAGGTTACCCGTCGCCCCGAAATGTCTCAGAATATTACCGGTTGTATGACAGGTGAAGGAGACACTGCCATCAAGCTCCGACGAACATAGCTCGTCTTAAGAAAGTGTGGTGCTTTGAGATGGTGGCCGGAACAGTGGTCCAAATGTGCGTCCACCCTCCAATCCTGACCGGATTCCGGGAGCACAATTGAGGTGACAACCACCAAGACAAGAAGCTCGTATCTGGCGGCCATTTTGATTGAACTAGCTGCAGATCACCTGAGAAAGCAGTGCATGAGTTGGTTCCCACAAGAGTAAATGTGTGTATATATATTTATAGAGAGAGTCGGTCATAATAATATGTTAGAGATATTTATTTTAGCGGGGCCGGTGCGAAGATGGTGTATCGCATAAAGATGGTCACGCCGGAGAAACTTCGGTGGGGGAGAAGGTAGAAAGAGAAGGCAAGTTAAAGTGAGGTACCAGAATCATCCTTGACATTTTCCAATAAAGAAAAGAAAGATCGTTTGGCGTGTAATATATATTATGAAATTTTCATTTTGTTTTCTTTTTCTCCCCTTTTTGAAGGATCTGCTGGCGACCTGATTGTTGGTTTGGTGTTGCGTCACTTTCTCAACGAGTCATGGTTAGTTAGGGATGGTAGGTTTTTTAACTAAAGCTGCTCGGTTTGGTTCTGCTAGTGAGTAACTCGTTTAGCTTCACTTCGTGATTTAAATGAGTTGAATACGAAGTCAGGGGATGAATATTTTGCGTGTTTTGCTTTGGCTTGGCTTATGAGCTTGTTGGTCCTTAGTGTGCACATAGGCTCACAAACCATGTTGACCCAAACTATTTGAACCGCGCAGTGTAATTAAATAAGATCATCAAATCTTTCAATTCTACCAGAAAATTTGAAGGGATGACCATCTTTTGCTTAATTCCTTAATAGGAATTGAAATTTCTAATTAAAATTACACGTTAAAAAATTAAAAGGGATGATTTTAATTTTTTGCTCAAATCTTTAAATAAGCTTCATTTTTTTGTTAAAGTTTCTAATTAAAATTAAAAGGGATGATGATTTTTTTTGCTCGATTTCGGGCGGTTCCAATATGGTTTCAGAACCGTTGGTGCAATTTAATTTTTTTTAAAATAAGGGCAATAATGCGTTCTTTGATAATAGGGAGCACTGTGCCATTGAGCTACTAATATGTTTATGATAAAGATATAATAAAAAATATTTTAAACATAATTGGCATCGATTTGAAACCCAACTGGACTTGCGTATGCTTGGTTTGACTGGAATGAGCCCATGAGACGCGCTATAAAAGGAGGAGAATGAGTGACTTTGTTGAAGCATCTCGATCGTTCGTTTTAAGCCCACACATGCCATTCATCTAATCAATGAACGGCATCAAGACCGCGTAGAGGATTCGGTTCGATATGAACTTCTGGTTGTCGGATGATTTTGATTGCGATGCACAGTTTGGGGTGGCGATTTCAGACGTAGACATTACTACGAGAATTCCGTGTTTCGTGTCCACACATAGTACTAACATAATAAAAGAATCGGGTTCTGTTTGAGTTGACTTGTTTTTCACACGTTAGACAAACCTAAGAGGCTTTGACGAAACACCAAGAAAGATCAGGTTGTGTTCATTTTGGTCGGTGTTCGACACCAATTGAAATACGAGCTTGACCCAAAACGTCAAATTGCCATTCAAATAGACCACACGAAGGCCATGGACTAGATTCGGCCGGTGTGACTTTCCTTTAATGATGTCATTTTTCTCAAGAACAAAACAAGGTCATGCATGGTATTTGAGATTTGTCTAAGGGTGTTTTGGGCGTTCTCGAGAATAGGGGCATCAATTGTTTAAGTTTTTTCTCGAGAAAACAGAAAGAAATAAATGGCATCTTCGTTTCATGGGAACCGAGATGATCGGGTCTTGGGAGAAGGTGTAGAAGAGGGGAGAATTCAACTCACTTTCGGGTTTCGAGTAAAAGCAAAGAATTTATTATTGCTTTGGCGGTTCTCTTTCTTTACCTGCTCCGTTACGAAAAGGAAGGGACCTGCATTTCTTAATTGGCTGTTGGTTCTTTACTTTTCTGCCTCCTCGATCTTTTTGGGGATCCCTTTTCTCTCGGAATAGCATTCCAATGGTCACTGTTTATGTCATACCTGGTCACTGGTCATATTCTCTCTCTTTACATATATATATACATACATATATATTGTTGACATCATTGAGAGTGTTGAAAAAGAAAGAGAGATTGAGAGATTATAAAAGATCGAGATCTTGAAAAAGGAAGACATCGGTGACTTATGAAGAAACACGATTATCAATAAAGACGACAACACATTTTTGGTACGTTCAGTAGGACATACATTCTTTTAGGCTACCCAATTTATGCCGACTTCATCCAGTTGAGTGTACTCGGTGGTATCTTCCAACAGTAGATATAACTACTATTCATCACAATCGCCAAGTCCTAACTCTCGAGAGTCTAGCCCGAATGATCTAGTAGGTCATCCACCTCTTCAACAAAGAGAGAATACGTCAACTACATCTCATGCTTAATTAAATGAAGATATTGTCCTTCAACCATCAATTAATGATTAGTTAGAAAAGCAGTTTGGGGATCTCTAACAGTTCTGTTTACCGATAAACAATGGCAAGTTATCGAAGCAGCTACCCTTTGACTTTGTAGCGAGTGTACATATTCGGCACTTATACAAGAAGATAAAACGTCTCAAGACTATTTGTTGCTCGAGGACCAGATTTGCAATACGAGAGTCAATATCATTTGGCGATCACTCAAGTTTTATGTTCTGGTCTCATTTTTCCAAACAACAGTTACTCCATAGCCTTACGTTAGCTCGACACCGGATAATATGTTAGGGGTGCATGCCAAATGTCGAAGGGCATATATCTAGGATATCATCCTATGTTGCTTCAAGCTTTATGGCTGCCCAAGTGGGTGTGGGTTTTCATGTCAACCATACAAAGAGTAGAATTTGTATCACCAATTCCTCCACAACATTTGGCATATCAACCCGAAGTCTAGTCAGTCATTTCAACCTTACTAGGTTCCACTCCAACCAATACACCATCAATTTGTATTCGGAAATCATTTCAATTGCATTAATTTTTCAATAAAAACAACTGATTTATTGTATGTCTTAGAAGCATAGATTGACTCTAGCTTCTCCCAAAGAGTCCATGCATCCTCCTCATGGGTTGTGTGAGTATAAACATTCTCATCTAGAAAATAATGAATAAAGTAACACACTTGCTCATGCAAAAACTCTCATTCTTTATTTGTTTTACCTCCTCATTTTTCTATTTCAAATATTGGTAAATGCATAGACTTCACAAACAATAAATCTCTTATCTTAAGAACCCAAGAATAATAGTTAGATTCATTCATGATAATCATATGGCTTATATACCCTTCCATCTTAATTCCTAATACAATAAATAAAAACAACCACGACCTGATACCATTGATAGGCCGAACCAAAATTTGAACTTACAAATCCAATAATAAAACAAGTGTCATCCTCCAAATACTTCAATTCAACAATAACAACATTCACTCAATAAAATGCAACCAAATATAGAATAATAATGAAAAAGAATTGAATACCAAATTTAACATGAAAAACCATGAAGTCACAAGGGCCCAAAACTCTACTATATATTAGAGAGAGGATACAAGTAAATGGTCCACAAGAGAGTCTCGATAACAAAGATAACGAAATATCAAGAAGTTGAATATCACCAAAAACTTAAAAAAAGAGTTGAAGAAGATTTCTCTGAATGTGGATTACAAAATCGATGAAAATAGAAAATGTTGAAAAAGAAATAATCCTCGATTGAGGACTACGACCTTTGAAAATGTGATACTCACATGTTTGATCTCTCACAAAGAGCCTGTAATATTAATGTACTCTCTAGAACAACCACACTACCATGTGCAGCCATCACCCACCAAATGAATAATAGGGTTGCACGTTTAGTGTTAAAATTTTAAAGACCCAAATCAGGTCATCTCCTCTCCATGGACCCACACTCATCATTATCGTTAATAGGTGGGTCCCTTTGCTGGACCCAAATGGAGAATAATGCCCATCATGAAGTTCCCTTATCATACCCACTCTAGAGAAGAGAAATTAGATATCATGATTGTTGGGGTTGCTCATTAACAAACGTAATGTTAATTTCCTTTCGTAAATAGAAAAACATATTGTAATTTGATTCTTATGTATTTTTCTTGCCCAATTCTTATTGCAATAAGGGATCCTTCATAATGCATTAGCCTGCTATATGCATGTGGGTGCAAGCATTTTGGAGGGTCTAAGACAAGGAATGGAGGGCATGAGAACAAAAGATGCAAATGTAAGAGCAATTGCACATGTAATCCATGCAATTGCAAATGATACACATCAATAATAGCCTTAAGGAGGAAGCACCAAATGCGTGTGTTATGTGGCTTGTCCATTTCATGAATTGTTCTCTTTTTCTTATTGTCCATCATAGGTGTGAGCTTTTTTTTGGACAGGTAGGTCTGAGTTTACTTTGGCCATAATAACGTAACATTTCGGTATTCTATATATTATATTCTAAGTTTGTTGCTCTAAGATATCTATTTTCACTTCAAGGAGCTAATGGGGTTGATGGTTTGTGAAAAAGAATTGTGATTAATTAGATACATAATCTTTTTCTTTTATTCTACTTAAAAAGGCATATGATGTTGAATTTAGCTTGACAAAAGATATCAAAAAAGTCATTGCAAGTCGAACCTATACTAATATAGATGAAGGTGAGTGGTAACTAAAAATAGTAGATAACAAAATACTTTATCACCATCAGTATTACACATGGAATTAGAGGACGCCAAAGGCAAAATATGTTAGTGATATTGTATTTACAGAATTCAACTTTTACCTAGATTTTTGAAGGTATTGAAAATTGATTTCACTTACAAGATAAATAGGTATAATACTTTAAGGTTGTGAGATTTATGTTTACTTGTGTAAACTTTTTATGTGATACTTGCTTTTATAAGTTTGGAGAAGAAAGAAAATTATGTGACACTTTTGAGGTGTTTGAAATTGTTATTTGCCCCAAATAGCTTTCCTAATGTATGCATATATCATGAGTGTGCATATTGACAAGAATAGAAGAATGTGTCAATGCATTTGTTGTTAGTTAGAAGACAATTGATGAATCTAGAAACAAGGAGATTCATGTCGAGTAGTTTGCCTTGATGCAAGCAAAGTGGAAGTATTTTCCTGCCATTTTATCATATGTTAAGTTATAGTGGTTGGATCTATATAAAGAATAGTGTTAACATAGAATTGGATCATGAACTATGACACTCACACAACTATGTAATGTTTCTTGTAGATGCACACATACACACATATATACATACATACATATAGTGACTAGATCTTGCTCACCCATGCCTCACAATTGTTTTTTGGAGGCATGAGTGTAGTAACATTACCTTTTGTACATTTTAAAAAATACTTAAGAAATTTTAATTACACTTATACCACCAAAAAACAATGGGTTAACATGAGTAGAAACATCGAAGGTGAGTATGATTAGGTTTTCCTATATATATGTGAGTATGTGTGTGTCCTAATGAAATTAATTATTGTGGGGTTTAGGATCAAGAGTGCACAAGGTCTAAAGGATTTATCAATAGCTCGATCATGAGGTCGATACAATATGAACTCAATCATTGATTGAAGTTACAAATTATAAAATTAAAGAACTCATTTGAGCAATCTTGAAGCATCAATAAACATTACCACATTGTCATGCAGATTTCTTTGAGCTGATAATCAAGATACTGGAGAAACAAGTTTTACATTACAAACTTTATGTGTTCATAAAAAAAGCAAATCATTAAAAAATGGTTGGCTATGATCCAATGTCATGTGATGCACATTGCAATATCCACATGAGTTATCATGTGATGATGAGATATCCATTTTATTGAAAGCATACCAATTGATACAATTGTTGTTAGTTGATTCATTATGGAGAAAGCTTGATACAGAGAATGAATGGTTTGATATATTTAATGATAAAGATGATGAATGAAAGAAAAAATAGAGTTTGTGAAAAAAAATCAATAATTAAAGAACAATCTTGTTTGAGATTGATGTAGGCCATTGATTTGAGAAGTTGTAGGAGGATTTGAATCCTCAGTCGACATCCTTGCAAGAGACATTTATTGTCATAAAGGTTGACCATCTAAAAAAACTATAAAAAAAGAGTTGTCTTCATGAGCATGTGGAGAAGAATGCTTCTGGGGTAAGTAAACTTCCATGAGGAGTTTTTTCATATTAGGATGTCATAGTTCTGGATGGCCTAAGGCATGACGTGTCTATAGGGCATGGACCTTCTTCATCGCTAGCTAGTCAAACCATCTACAACGAACATGTTCTCGGTATACAATCACCTTAATACATTTAGACCTTTTTGAAGTAATAATTTTACACCTTTCTAGTTATTCACGACTAACTATAAAAGAACATTAAAATAATAATAAAATTCATTACAAAATACAATCTCAAGGGACTAACCATATTTGGATGATTTTAGTGGTGAGAAAATGTAGGTCATGTAAGATCTTTTACATGTTTCATATCTACCTCGATAAATATATATTTTGGTTAAAGCTAATTGATGAACTCATGCTTTCATATTGATGGGGTTACTCTACATTGAAGACATTGATTTTCATGATCCTTATTTAACGAGGTGTCCATCATCAGTACCTTCCATATCATCTATTCATAGGTTCTTTCTCTTCCCAATGAACCGTATACACATCGTCTTCTCCTTTTTCTCAACAACCTTTTTCAATCTTCCTCTATCCGGCAATTTTACATTAACAGAATCATTAGTCGTGTCCACAAGTTTGACAAACATCCAAACAGTGCCCAAGAGCCAGTTAGGCCTTTCGT
Source organism: Brasenia schreberi (assembly GCA_036023115.1). Taxonomy (NCBI): domain Eukaryota; kingdom Viridiplantae; phylum Streptophyta; class Magnoliopsida; order Nymphaeales; family Cabombaceae; genus Brasenia; species Brasenia schreberi. Next base: position 5,347,057 of record JAYKKT010000079.1, read on the forward strand.
TTCTAGTGTTGACTACGCTCATGACCTAAAGGAAGGCATCCAAAACTTCCAAGGACATTGGTCTTTGGCTAAACCAGCAGTACCCGGAAGGAAGCCCACAAGGACGCCGGGGGCAGGGGCGTAAAGCTCTTCCAACACTGGTTTTCTCTGCAGGACCTTGCTTAATCGAAACAAATGCGGAACCACCCAATGGTTGGTTTTTAAGTAAAGGGGATTTATGCCTTCAAAAGGTTAACTGGTTACATGGGCCACCATCTATAGCTACAACAGGCTCACTCATTTGAAATGTGAACTTTGCTCAGACTTTAGTAGTATTGCTTTTAATATAATCTCGAGAGTCATTCTTTCTATTCTTGAAGATCATTTTTTGGTCAATCTATTAGTGTTACATTTTCAAGATTGACGGCCAGAAAGCAGCACGCGGCCAGCCCCGGACCCACGCAGCTTCTGGTCAGTGATAAATATGTTTAGGGTTCCTAAGAGTACTTCGTTTTTCAGGTAAAAGCGATATTCATTTCGACATAGAGTCCAAGACGTGTACTACTTGTGACCTTACTGTACAAGCATTGCTCGTCTCTGAGTTCTTCTCTGTTGGGTGTTTACCTTGAAGAACCTAAATTCATTTCCTTGTGCCGAATTTTCCAAACTCTCGTTTGAAAACTTATGAACTAGTTGGAATGAATTTCCTTGGGATTGCAAACTTTGTGGAAGACATTGCTTACCAAATAGTCGAACCAACTGCGTAGAAAAGAAACCAAAGTTTCAGCTCGATCTCAATAAACCAGATTTTTCCGATGCTCGACCAGACATTCAATATGGTTAGTAGGGTAGGGTTCAGCATCCAAAACCTTCTTCTCTCACTTGCCAGACACAAATTCAGATTCTGATATCCAAATCTTAATTACTTTTGCTTTTGCTGTATTAGTCATTCTGGTTCCGACTCTGATTCTCAGATTCAGCTGTCATTTTTATATTTGTATTGGAAACCCAACTTAGAATCGTATTACAAAACGTAACTGAGCAGCCACATTTGGTTAAGCCATAGTCGATTTGAATCCTTGAGTTAAGATAAGACTGACATGAGAGATGTGACGACTGGTTCGCGAATGTATTCTACCAGCATAAGGATTCAAGAAAATATAAGCTTTATCTAGAAAACTGAAGGAAATCCTGTACAACAGGAAATGGCTAATAGAAGGGATCCTGCATTAGATAAAAGCCATCTCAAATGATAGACGAGTCTAGGATCCATTCCTTATGGATCCAATAGAAAGATCCATGACCCAATCATGTTTGTTTGACTTGGATATAATTCGACTTGATAATAAAGGACCATCAGCCGGTTTTCTCATACTTAACTCACTAAAATAAAATAAAACTTCATGTTATCTCTATATTTTACAAAAAAAACAAAACAAGTATGACAATCTCCAATTGCTTATAAATCGGCACAAACTAACTACAAGACCTTACTTACTCTTGCATATCCGCTCATCGGTCCCAAAGCTGCCTTATAATTACTTGGGTGAAGCAGGGTCAACACAATCCAGCTCACACCATTTGTGACTATCCAAGCTCAATATGGTAACACTGGAAGTATTGCATACATCAAATAATATGCTATTCAGTAAATCATGATACATGCATAATTGTTATACACAGGAAACATGTACCGCTCTAGAATCAATTAAACGGAACCTTCAACAGGAGGCCAAACCCTAACACCCAAAGACGCACAGAGACATGCATGTACGACCTGGCAATTGAACTCACCGCCTGCCTGCAATGTGGGAGTCAGCGACCCCTGCCAGATGAACTAACACCTCACGTGCAATGAAATGGAACCTTTTGATGATGAACAAACTGATCAAAAGGCAAAACCCACAAGAACCTAAGCTTGCACCGCCAAAACCAATCATTTCCCCACACTAAGTGGGTTAAGCTGTGAAGCTTAGCCTGCATAGATGAAGCATAACAAGCGGCAACTTGGAGCCAACAGACCAAGAGAAAAATATTGTTCACTCAATAATACTGAGAAACTTACAAGTACAACCTTCTTATCGTTGACAACAATATCATCTTACATAGGTTTAACAAGGTACAGAAAGAAATAATTCTTCCATAAGAAAAATCACATCTCACAAACCCGTATATCTTGTTGTACTGCTTTTAACATAGTGACGAGTCTACATGTTAACCAAACCCCTCTTATAACTACTTCCGTGTTATGATCTTACATTAGGCCATGAAACCTGGCACCGGAAAAAAGACCATGGCCAGTGCATGATGCATGTACAATTCAAGGATAGACTCCTAAGTAGTTGACAACATCTGGAATCCACCACATTCCAGATCACATAGTGGGAAGCTTGTCAATGGGTTTAATGGCTGCCACAGAATTATATTCAGAGCTCAAATACTTCTCGTGGCTCACAGTCAGTTCTGCCTCACTTGCAGCTCGTTGGAGCCTTAAGATCATCTCCGCACAAGATCTGGAACGACGCATTAAATGTTACTATGATTGATTGTAAGAAAAAGTAAGCAATAGAACCTCTTAGTACCTTAGATCTGTTTCCTCGTAGCGGGCATGCTTCTGTAGTAGCTTTGTCCAAGCCGGTGATTTCTGCAGTGTGCATCTCGCTAAATAGATTGCAGCAGCAGATAATAATGAAGCTTTGAAATTCAGGGACTCGTATTCAATTTGACATAACTCAACCAGATAGAAGGATAGGTGCTCAAGCTGGTGCAAAATGTTGGCAAACACTAAGTATAAACTCCTCAAAGTGTAGAAATTTAGCAGATCTAAGTTAAAATATTCATATACCTCAGAATCTGCTTGAGCAGCCTTAAGAAACCTTTTCATGAAAACGTATGGAGTAGGAACATTAAGTCTAAACCTCAACTTGTTGAGAATGAACCTCTCCTGGAAAAGAAGCAGGCCATTTGATGAGGAATTATCATTAACAAAGGAAGTTTTCCTCCAAGGCAAACAGAGAAAGGGTGCAAGATTTAGATATTACCATTGAGAGCATTTGCAGCCTCGTACATGAATCTGCTGATATGCCTATTAAGTCACTAACCTGTTTAATATCCAACAAAGGCAGAAGCATAAGAACAAGAAAAAATTTTGCAGTAATTAAAAAATGATGATATGTACAACTAACCTTAGGATGCCAAAAGTCTTCGTATTTAGAAGCTATCAGTAGCATGGTTAGTCCAAGCAACTGCATATCTTTTCTCTTAATCACATTAGCTGACAAAAATCTGTCAAGCAACCCTACCATAAGAAAGAGAGTCTCAGGGATCAACTCAAATTTCATATGAACCTCAATCAACCAATTGACAAGTATTGCACGCATTTTAGGAGTGATTTCTATCTGAATCTTCATGTAGTTCTCAAGGGAGGAAGACTGTGCCTGCAAAATAAACTTCAGTAGTGAGAAACACCAGACAAGTTAAACAACATACTGAAGACAAAGATGAATAGAAAAAGCAATGACATAAGGAGGAAAAAGAGAAAGCTGAGACACAGTATAAGATACTCTAGAAATTAACGTCTTACTGGTTTGCAGCAGAATGGTGCAAATTGTGATCATCTAAGGATAGGTTTCCAAAGATGAACTCATGCAAGTGTATTGCCCATTTGGATTTATGTGTGTGTGAGAGAGAGAGAGAGAGAAAGGGCACGGAACAACAAAAACTAAGCCTTTTCTCATACTAGATGGGGTTGGCTACATGGATTCTTTGTTTTCACAGATCCCTATCATAATTTGTAGAATCCATGATAAATAAGTCCAACAAAGTTTTACATTGCCTATCAAAAGCCTAACGGAACCCCCCTTCTTTATCCAGGCTTGGGACTGGCCATGTGGGTGATCCCTTACACGGGCGGAGTTAGAGAGGGCATGGAACAAGGGCAAAATTAAAATAAGAAAAGTTCAGTCATTTCTTCATATAGATCACTAAGGGGTGGTCTACCTCCATATTCCAGTAGAACCAATAGATGTCATCCACGTATTCAGCAACTTCCAGTTCATTCTTGTTATCATCTATATTTGGAAGGTCAACCTGTTCGAATAGGACATGCATATTAAGAAAACCCAGTAAAATGATGCCTGCAAATTTCCAAGAACATGCACAAATAACCAAGAAAATCTAGTCAAAAACCTCTGATTGAGACATCAGCATAGAAGTGAAAGATCTTCGCTTTTTCACTTTTGGTCGGGTAATAATTGTTGTAATTGCATTCCCTGAGCCAGCACTGCACTCACACTCAGACTTATCCAAACTACTCTTACTGGAAGTAACCAAACCACCCTTTGAAATCAGAGGTCCCAATGTGCCTTTCTTCTCGTTGTTCAATGGCAGCCTTACACCAGCAGATATTGATGGCTTTGTCCTAGTTATTGGGAAAATTGGTTTTCTTGTCACTGAGCACTTCAAGTTGGCTTTTACCACTGTCCGGACTGTCTGCATAAGTTAAGATCTATGATCTTTAACAAAACTCAACAAGAATAAAACCTCATATACTTAGATTAAATGCCCAACAGACATATCTCAATAGTAAATACAGACAAAGTAAAAGTAGTCCCGCATATGATAGCAAGCAAGATGAGTCTTTCGGTTGAAAAGGAGACTCTTATGGATTGACATAAAAGATTGATATTAAGTGGTTTGGCAGCAGTTTCACTGTTTCAGCGTAGAAGTCCTACAATGTTGGCGCTTCACTCATGCTTACAGTGATAACGCATGCACATGAGGAAACTGACCTCATTCATCAAGTAGTCCTGGTGAAAAAACCTAGCATATTAGTTTGCTCATCTTTCATTAAAGTTTACCAGGTACTAATATCATAGCAGTTCAGTTCATATTAACATGCAGCAGGCCAAATGTAGTTTGTCTATGGTGTGCGATAAACAAGATGGGGGCATTCACAAAGTTCTTCGATCACTATTGTCAGTTGACCACACTTTCTCATAGAAAACAAACACATTTCTCCTTCAGCGCTTATTATCCATCTAACAGCGCTCTCTAGAACAGATATTGACTGTACCAGACATTGGTCGACTGTTTAACTGGAGGACAAAATAAAACAATTCACACTAAGATCTATCCAACCAAATTAGGGCATGTTGAACTGGTCAAGGTTGTAATGGACCATCACATAACAGACCTTGTTATTCTAATTAGAATTTCTCATTTGGACTCTCTCAAATAGGTTTAGTAATGATAATTTCTCGTAAAAGTGGACCCTTGAAATCAGAAATCATAAAAGAAAAAATGTATGCCCTTGGTTCCCAAAACTTCAGAAATAGAATATCATTAAATAGAGCAAAACATGTCTGTCATCAAAAGCCAAACATTTGTGCGTCACTAACTCATGCATCACCAAAGAAATACATATGTTAAAAATGGCAAAACAGTCTCTGAAGAATGATTTTAACCAAGGGTAATTAAGGTCTTACTATACCAAATTTGGATATGCTTGTTTGGGCAAAGTGTTGTGACATTCACAATTTGTGATTCCAAATAACAAGTGCTCTTCACTCAATTTTTGGACTTTGAACTTTGCAAAAATGGTGTAGTCACAAAAGGGAAGACCGTATTCATAATATCATAAACAAATTGAGAGTGACATTAATAGATGATAATATAGAGAAAACCATATGACATGGCTTGGACACGTTGAAAGATGATCATAGAAAGCTTTCATAAGAAGGTATGAGAAACTAGATGGCAAAAATGTTAAAAGAGGCAAAGGAAGACCACAAAAATGTTGGAAGCAAATAATAAAGAGTAATCTAGCTTTTGTTGAGTTAACTGTTAGCATGACATAAGATCGAGCTCCATTGAACCAAATAATCCATGTAATTGATCCCATCTAGTATGAGAAACGGCTTAGTTGTTGTTGTTATTGTTGTTGCTTAACTTTTGTAAAATGGGTTGAATAATCACATCTATCTGTGAAAAGGAATAGTTACAATCAGAAAAATCATAAGTTCTTGTGAATATTTAGGAAATTCAATGACACTTAGTATACAAAAGTTTCACATTAGAAAAAGAAATTGTTGAGCATATGACACTATCCTAGCATGAATATTTAAAGTTTGCACTGCACTGACTCTAAGAAAGAAAGCATTAACAATTTATTTGAAACTGTTTTAGAGAAAGTTGGTGAATCATCAGTGACTAGGAGAAAGACAATCATCAACAATAAATAGAATGATACAATAAGTCCGCCTAAATTATTCCTATAAGGCTACCTGAAAATTATGATAATAACTTGTATACAAAATATGGACCAATTAGCACCATAGTTAATTTCCTAATTTACTGCTTATATCAGACTATGGATTGATTAGTGATGATCATAAAGTTTACCACCTAGACAGATGATTCAAATCTAGATCACAAGAGATCACAGGCTGAGTCCAAGATATGCCTATCATGTAAAGGAGTTTAAAAAATGAACCAGTATTGTTTATGTAAATGATAGAATCTGAGAATTGTACATGAAGAACTTCCTAGATGGGCAATGCTACATTGTTATGTTTAAATAAAAAAAGAATAAAAAAAGACCCAGCCCTTTAACAAAGAAGATTAGTGGCACAATGCTAAATAAACCCCTATAAATAATTCTTGCAGGACAGTTTTGACAGCTTGAGAAACCATGACTTCTACTTGTACTTGATTCACCATCTACTGTAAATTAGGTTGATGATGACAGTAGGCTAGCAAATAATTCCATATTTTGGTCATTTTCTTTGCAAACAAATCCAATAAAAATGTGAAATACTCTAATAAAAAGTACTTTAACCGCATGCCGTTATTGCAAATTCAATTGAGCGTGGTGATTTTGAATCCCTCGCTTCATAGACCATATAAGGGTTATTACGGTAATACTCATAACACATCTTCTAAGCCCGCATTAGGCTTACGCATGCTTTTAGGCTATTCAGGTGGGCGACATTTTGTTTGCTGACATGAGGAGATTCCACTAGCGTACTGTCCACCACAAATAGGAAAAGAGTAAGACCAGAAAGTGTGGTGTAATATATCCTTACGTACTGTAATTGATCTTCTTGTTGTTCGGGTCCCAGGTGCATCCTTTATGGATGAACTATTGCAAATAAGAAAACAACATCAGCAGACAACACTAAACAGTTGTGCCATTGTCTTAAAGAAAATCGCCGAACCACATGATGAATTTCAACAAGGCATTACCTCTTTGAGTAATGGGTATTTCCTTTCTCAGCTCTGCACATAAAATGAGGTATTAGTATTAATCAGAAACGTAAGTTAATAGTTTTTGCACAACTGAGCACAGTTTGATATCCTAATTCCTAAATAGTGTTACAATACTGATACCTTCTTGTAGTTAGAGTGCATTCTTTTCCTGCTTGTGTGATCCTAGCAAACATTTCAAACATACTTACAAGTTTAGTTCATGAGAATATCTAAAACAATGCTTAAACAATTTATCACATGAATAAAAAACAATTTGAAGGGCAAAAAGGAAACAAATAACTGGCAACTATACAAATTAGAAGTGCAAGGGAACAATTAATGACAGTTTCTTGAGAGGCTCCTAGATAAAGCTTACTTGGGCACAGAATTGTCAGTCTTTTTGCTCTTACTTTGACAAGCGTTGAGATTGCCCATGTCAACTAATGCTTTTCGTCCAACCCTACCAACTACAAACGCATAACCTTAGGTTTTTGTAATCAAAGCCAAAAAGCAGAATGCAATGAGTAAATCAACTAACTTTTATCAATAGAAACATCAGCTTTCTGTGCGACTCTGCCAGCCCACCTGATTTGCTCCTATTAAGGCCGAAATAAAAAGTAAGCATCTACACAAGATTTTCCAAAGAATATCAGGATAGCAATGAAGCTTCACCTTTGTCATGCTCAATTTAGTAGAATTAAATCCTTTTGGTAGTCTGTTCTCTTGATCACTGAATCAATTAAGCCACAAAGTTAAATGAAACCTACCCCAGAAAATGAAATTAACTAGCGTACGCCTTTTGTTTAAGAGAGAACGTTACCCCAAAGGTAAGACTTTCGGAATAGGGTGAGAAGCAATTGATTTACTAGAAAAACCGAAGACCCAACACGTTAATTCAAAAAAACAACCTCAAAAAAAAAATTTCAAACATGGAGTACTACTAATCGATGATTTATCTTACCGCATCGGTATTGGTGGCTTGTTTGCAGGTTTCCTGAAAACGTTAGTGAAAAAGGAATTTCAGAATCAAGGTAAATAGAAACAGAAATCCAACATCCGAATGGAGAACCATCTACCTCAGAGTTTCAGCCAGCGATCTCCGAAGTGGAACTTTTTTCTGATCATCTTTATCCTCATAGATCTTCAAACCGGCAGCATTTCCCACTATTTCTCCAAAAATCTCATCAAAAATCAGGAACACACAAAAAAATGGAAATTCACAGAAAATAACGGGAAAATGAAGCCCTAAATCGAGAACGGGCAAGAAGCTTACGGCTTCTGGTCGTCATCCTCCTTGCTGCAGGGTCTCCCATTTTGGTTTTAACCTGAGAAGGATTGGGTAAAACAAAAAGGAATAAGAAGAGATTAAATCAAAGAAAAGGAAATTCTCGAGACGGATCTCCCTTACCTTGCCTACGTTCATCTCTCTCTCTCTCTCTCTCTCTCTCTCTCTGCGGAGCAAGCGGGAGAGGCCAGTCAACTATCAGCGTTTGAATTGCTCGTGGATCCATGTGTTTAGTCAATTACTAAAGTACCCCTATCCTTATTTTGTTGTGACAAAGTGGAGCGCTTTGATGTGCTTGTCTGGATCATGAAAAACTGGAACCCCTTCTAATGGGTGGGTCGGGTTGTAAGTGATGATCCGTTCGGAGCCTACATTGATTTATAGCCCTTTGAGACATGCATGATGCTCTCTGATCGCATTCATATGTGACGACACCAACAAAACCAAACCAAGTCATTCCCTCATTAAGTTGGGTCAGCTAGATCACCATTGAGCTCGATCTTCATAGCACACATTGACGTTGTGACTATAATTAGCATGTTGTATGAAATTCATGTGATATTCATAATGCTTTCGTTCGACATACATCATAATTCGACAAACATGAACTGTAAATCATTCACTAATTATGCATTGATGTGTCTCTCCCTTTGTATTTTAGCTCTCTCAGGGCTAGAAGAGGATAGTTTGAGCATGTAACAGGGTTGGTTTAAGTCAGTTTTGACTTTCAATAACAAACGTACATGCTTGAACACAAGCTGTCATGAATCAGTTTTGAGTTTGGGATTCAGGTGTCAGGAAACCAAAATTTATATCCATATGCATGCATGGACTTGGGTTCCATCACGGTCGGGCTTAAATAGGTTGTGTTTGGATGGATCCATACTTTATAATCAGGTCCATTTTTGGACCAAAACCTGTCTTACTACACTTCTCTTTCAGTTCTAGACAGATGTTATTCTAAATTGATTTTAACGGTTTTTGAGATGCAGTTCGTTTTCAATATGAGATTTCCTTTCAACTTTTGGCAACGTTTTGTGCTATGGTTCAGATTCGGCGACCGGATTCATCCCTCTACCCTTTTTGCCTTAAATTTCCATCGAAATAACCATGCGCAAAGCCTACTAGTGTAAGATTTATACCCAACCCCAACCCACCACATGAAAGGGCTCCAGGTTTAGTAGGTTCAATGGGATGGAAACAAATGGATCCAATCTCAACTAAGCCTCCTAAATTTTGTATCCAAATCCTGCCGACGACATACATTTCAGTTCCGATTCACTTGCAGTTATCAATCAAGTTGGGCTTTCAGTTAATTTGCAAGCACTACAAATATCAAAATCAGAAATAAACTACATTTATTGTTAAAAAAAGAGTAAGCAAAATTCCTTGATCGGATCAGTTTGAAATTAATAAGTTATTATTATTGTCAATAATGTCTTACAGTAATTTGTGGAGAAAAAGACCTAGTCCGAGGTTGGGATTAAGAGTTAATAGGTTGTGTCTCCATAGCAGAAGAGCTCAAACCCATATCATGGGTGATAATATCTACAAGTCCTTATACTTCATTTCCAACATACTAGATCACCATGAGAGGTCATAAAAATGTGCAACTCGATCACTTATCAACACCATGCACATTGGCTGCCCAAAACGATCACCCAACCTTTGAAGATGGGTATGAAGCACCAACCAATCTTTTGCTTGTTATCATTCATTCGTTCCTTGTATTTCAATCTTATCATGTGACAAAGCACGACCTGTACTTTCCTCTCTTTTTTTCAGTTACATTGGGAGGCCAAAGCAAACTATGCACACCCATGGTATCGAACTCACAACCTTCAACTCGTGAGTGGAGTCCCCTGTCATGTGAGCTAACACTCTAAGTGTTGCTTGCATCATGCCTGCTCCATGTCCTAAATAATGTTCTTGTCAAGTTTAGGCTCTCCATCATCCAAATTCGTTTGTCACCATGCAAACAAATAAATAAATGGATACAAGGAAAACTTCACATTAGTACCTTGTAGTTTTTTTTTATTGACATTCTAATGTCCTATGATTTGCATCGTTATGTCACTTAGAGGCAACTATATAGTGTGTTTTGATTTATCTAACTTTGCACATTTAGATGGCACTAATATGGTGTCATGCATTGTAACTTCACATGCGTTTTATTGATGACATGCAGTGTAACTTCGTTATGTTATCTAAGGGTTGATGCAATTTTCTCTTCCCCACATTGACATGAAACGCCTATCATTATACAGGCGACCGTAGCGATGGCTGGGGCATGTCAAGAAGGCTAAGTACCTTCTTTGCTTAAAGCATGCAATCAAAGAGTACACCCTTATGAAGGTAAGGATACTTATTCCCATGCTACTGGTCCGTGCATTTCTTCGACAGGCTTGTTACTAAAGGTGCTCCATTGAGGTTTCTATGATTTTCCCTAAAAGCTAAATTTTAGAACTTAATTAGGATTATTTATCTTCCATTCTTAAAGAATAATCAGAAGGGATGAAAATTGACCCAAATTGCCTATGTGTGTTCGGAGTGTAAAGCAAGATATTGGGATAACAACTCTTTCATTTCATGCCGATCAAGTTCATTTGATTTACAATTAAGAGTCTTTGACACCCACTCCATAAACAATATTATAAAGAAAAGTTGGAGCTTTTAATTGGGCACAACCACTTTGTAACGGGCTTAGTAGTTTGAATTACAGCTAAAACAATTCTAAAACCGAAATTTTAGATTTGTAAGATATTGTTAGTTAGATCCCTACCAGTTGCATATCAAAAAGAATGTTTATTTACAGTGAGGGGCACCACTCTGGTGGTATACCCACTAAACCCATTATTGATAAAAAGGCTGGTAATTGGTTCCTATTCCTTGATGACTATTTCAACTTTAGTTCTCTATATCTTTGAAGTCTAATATCGAGGAATCATATAATATCATTAGAATTATGATTAGATGTTCAACAATCTCAACTTTCTTGATAAGAAAACTTAGCAGCTAGTGAATCAAGTTCAATAGGTGTTTTTTATTAGAACCATTCTAGTAATAAGGAGTTTGTCAGGTTAGTTGTATTTTAATATCTTTCATTCAACTTGGTGGAAAATTTAGCCACATTCCTTATCATCAAAATGTCCATGATCTGCTAAGAAAAAAAGAGTAATTAATCAAAATGTCATTAAGTTTTATAGAGAAAGATTAAGAAAAAGAGTCAGTCACATATTTTAGTATATTTTTCTTAAATTTAATATTATGCGTTCATATGTTGAGAGATAACTGGAGAGTGTGTTCATACATCGTTCAGCAAATTTTACTCTCCAGCTTCTTTAGGAAGAGGAACCCTCTCATCCTACGGCAGTCCTTATTGTTTAGCCAATTCTCAATCCATTTTTACTTCCTTGAGTTGGGGTTGGTGGATGTGCACGACCTACTAGTGGAATCCATCTTTCACCCATATTCTTATCTTAATGATTCTCACCAATGTCATCATCTCAAAACTCTTTTATATTATTTTTTAAGGCAATCGGAAACCAATCCCTTTATATTGTGGGAAGTTGACATCACCAACCATAGAACATATTTTTGAGAAGTTCACCTCACCAGTGATAATGCATCAAACACCTTATAGACGTGACAAAGATCTTCCTCCTAAAGGAGTTCATGTATAGGGCACTTTCATTATTGAGATTCAACCCAGTTATTTTTTATCTATATTGTCCTAATTGTTTGGCTTGGCAACTTGGCTTTTGGCAAAGGTTTTGCCTACTGGTATGGATTTATCTTGAGTTGTGGTACTAAGACTATATTCCAACTTTCTTCCAGGTATCTTCAACTTGATAAGATATATGAGTTCGACCATTATTGCATCTTCGATATGCTCCCGCATGTTCCTGAGGTTTACAAGTCTAAACTTGTTGACTACTGGAGGAACGCAACCGCTTTTAATAATCCCCCCTCAAGTGGTGTTGGAAATGGTTTTCCTATCTAAGTTACTCGATCAGGTTATCTCGCTCTACACCATTTTGAGAGTATACTCACGCCCGCTCTTAAAAAAGAGAGAAGGAAGAGACCTCAAATAGTGAAGACTTGAGAGGGAAGACACTAAAAACACCCAAAATTTTGTGAAAAATGAGGAGTACTTCAAGCCCGCCAAAAAAATTTCAAACTTTACAAAATCCAAAAATAATCATTTTGCCCTCAAGGCTATATTGGTAAAATTTCACTGTTTCAGGCGTGTTTTCTTCAATGAAGGAGTTGTAGAAGTTAAAATAAATATTTGGCACAAAAATAAGTTCTATATTTGTAAAATGACCATTTTACTCCTACAAAATAAAATATTTAAAAAGATGAAAATATAGAAACACATAAGTTTAAAACGTGAGAAAGGGGCAGGACCTCAAAAACTTTGAAGACTCAAGTTCTATGATAGTTCAAACTCAAACAAAAAGTGAGTGAAAGTCCAGAATGCTCCTTATAAAAATAAAATATTTAAAAAGGCAAAAAATTGAAACAAATAAGTTTAAAACATAGAGAAGAAAGGAGCAAGACTTCATAAACTCTAAAGACTCAGGTTCGGTGATGACTCAAGCTCAAGCAAAAAGTATCAAGTGAAAGTCCAAAACACTCCTGACCAAGAAAGATTCAAGACCAAGCAAACCTACACCCATCAAGAGGTTAAAGCAATCGAGAAAGGTTAAAGAGATCAACTCATAGAGTGAAACAGGATAAAGTCATCAATTCAGAACAAAAAAAATCCCAAAATACTCTTTACCAAGGAAGATCCTACACTAAGTGACCATATACCCATTAGAAGGTTAAAGTGATTTAAAAAGGTTAAAGAGATCAACCTATGGATCACGAAAGGGTAAAAGCACTACCGTAGGTCACCAAAAGCACTACCACCAGCTACCAAGCACGCCACCACTATCGAACACCACGTGCCACCGCTAACTACCAAGTGTGCCACCTCTAATCGCCACCGCATGCACTGCCATGTGTTGCACACACACCCCCACGTGCAATGTTCATGCTGGCGCATGTGCGACATCCAACTCCCATGCGTCGGCGCATGAGCCAATGGTATTCGCACATCTTCCATCCCATCCAGCCTTCTTCCCATGTGCCACATGCATCCAACTATTTCTCTCACATGTTGATGTCCCTCAGCAACTGTGTAGCAGGGTCGGTTCCTTGATGGATTGAATTTGGATTCGGATTGGACCTAATAACCCAAGAAAGATTTAATTTGGTTTGGTGCTTATAAAAAAAAGGATCTTGGCCAACCAAAAAGGAGGGAAAGAAACCCAAGAGTGAGAGGCCCAACCAAGGAGGATGTGAGGATGCTCATCCCTAGCCCAAGAAGGAGTTCATCTAAGGAAGAGAGAGAAATTGAGAGATCTAGAGAGAAGGCTTCAAGCCACCCCCCTTTACCCCTTTCTTTTTTCCATTTCTTTTGTAAGCTTGGAGTTGTTGCTTCCAACCATTGTATTTTAATAGTACACAACCATTTTTCGTAGAATATCATTGCAATATGGAGGGCTGCCAAAGTTTGAAAATACAAAAGAAAGGGCTATAGGTTAGAGAAATCTACTAACTCTATAAAATTTTGTTTCTTTTACCCTAATATATCATATATATCATTTCTATTCTCCTTTCTTTAGTAGCTTGATTACCTCTAAATTAATTAAAGATGTCATAAGAGGAACATAATAACTATGATTATATTCGATGATATGAGTATGTAATCATTCTTATAGTGATTAATCACTCATAAATTTATGTTTTGGGAGGGCATTGAGCTATGATCGTATATATTTTTCAAAAGAGCAATTCTCTTAGAAAGAGATATCTCGAGGATCTATATGTAGATGAGTTTCTCTCCAAATGAATATAAGTCTTCAACAAAATTCTTTAAGTGATTACTAAACCATTAAGATTCTAATCGAATGCATCATTATTTTTCATAAAAAAATTTCTACACATTTTAGCATACTATATAGACCTTGTTTGATCTCTGAATTTTTCAGTTGCCATTTCTAAGTAAATGTTGCTAAATTTTGTTCGTGAGTGACAACACACAAACCAATATCTATTAAAATTTTCACAAATTTTGGACGTGTATAAGGTTCAAAAAAATCATCAAAGGACAAACTCAATTTGAAATTGAACCTATCTATGACAAAAATCTCGTAGTACTCACTTAGTAAAACCAAATTAACTTGGTTTATAGGTGTACAAATCCCTCAAGAGTGGTTTCATTTGAAAGATAACTTATACATATTTTGAAATTAATAAAGTTCATGAAAATAAGAAATACAAGCATAGAGATACAAGCATTTTACTTAGACCTTGAATTTCGATCACAAGCACTGTCCAGATTTCATAATAGCATTCAGTTAAAAGCTTTTTCAGATTTTTATTTGATCACAAAGGACCCAAAAATATAAATATATTTTTTTAATAAAACCTCATACCTTGTATCCACTCAAGTAAAATTCTTGAGATTTTTGGACCTTGACAAGGGCCTCTAGAAAATATAAACTTTTATATTGTAAAACAGAACCAATTTTGTTTTCACAAAACTGAACCCGATTGGGTCAAGTGAAATCAACATCATTTTAGAAAAGGAGAATCGAAATTATTTTGAGAAAACTCTGGATTCCAAAATTACTCCTCTTGAGCATCCAAGTTAACCCTTGAGTGTTGGTTCAGGAAGGCCTACGTCGACAAGAACTTACTTTTCTATAAATTATTGAATAATTAGATAAATCTCTTTTCAAGTTTGAGTAAACTTGTTGGCACGATCGCACATATTTTTGCAGACAAAGTTTTAAGTCCGCACATGGTGAAAAATTTTGTTTATAGACACAAAAGTTGGAGGTCATTGGGTGCTCCCAAGGAGAAGGAAATTCACCCTTGGAATCATATGCTTCTCCTCATGGTAATAAGATAAGGAAGATATTGCTTAATTTCATTAATTCTTTAATCTTCTTTTCAAATCTCAATCTTGTGCTAATCTTGCAAAGTTCACCTATAGCAATCACTACTATAAAATAGGCTTATTTTGACTATTAACAGAAATAATCCTAGTTATCCCAATAGTTGAAATATAGTATGACATATTTTAGCTATTCAATAGCCAAAATAAACCAACATAATAGGTAGAATTGGTTATTTCTCAATTATGACTATTGTAGACTAATAAACAATTGGAATTTGTTTTGTAGGACAACTAAAATAAGTTTTACCAAGGAATAATTTTTCACTTTCCCTTTCTCTCTCACGTGTGTGTTCGCTCTAGCTTCGGGCCTCTCTTTCTCTTTGGGTCTTTCTCTCTATGGCACTTGGGACCTCTGGCTGACAATCATAGTCTCCTCTTTATCTCTCAGCTACCTCTCTCATTCTCTATCTCTCATCTAAAGAGACCAGAGAAATTTGAAAAATAGGGTTTTCTAGGAGGGTTATAAGGTGATTTATCAAATTCAAATTGTAGTATATCAATGCAAACAATTTCTCTGCATTTCTCTTTAATTCATACAATTGCCCCCTCCTTTTTTTCTATTTTTCCTTTTATGAATTTCTTTTACTTTCTATTTAGATCTCTCCCTCTCAAAATGCATGCACTCTACAAGGTCGTTTGAGATTGAGTGAGTGAGGGTGTGTTTATATTTTTCTTAGAACCATCTATTTTTTGTTAGTTATGCAATGGGTGATGTTACATAGAGAAGAACATCTATGAAACCACTCTTCATTTTATTTGATGATTTTAAACAAGCATAAACTGGCAGGAATTGTTGAGGAGAGCTCCTTATCTGATTGTGAGTAAAAGGGTTTCTTCTTTGAATGATGAGAGGTGTTGGAAGAACTCGTATTATTTATTCTTTTGATAAATAAGGAATGGTACATTAAAAAGAACCAAGAATCCCTAAAAAAGATGTGTATGCCATCAAACAATAAAAGTATTTTGTTTTTCTTTTAATATGCATTTTTCTTCGATTCTTGCAGTTCCTTGGTTTAGTAGAACTATTCTGATTAAGGTATTTTTACTTTTACAAACTTCTCTTTTCTTTCTCAATTTTCATTAGTAAAATTTGAGCATTTTATGTTATTTTTGGATTGTTTGGCCGAATGAATTAGTAAATCATTATTCAATAGTAGATCTTGACATTACATAGAAATCTTTAATCTTCTTGCTGAATAATTGGCTATTTTCTTATAAATAGAAGTCTTTGGAGTTGGTTTCTAATTTTTTTTCGAGTATCGAATCTTTGACATGCATTATCAGATATTAAGATGGATTTAGCATTGGTTGCAAATTGCCATAGTTTTGGGATAGAAAGATTTTGTATCAATGGTTTTTGTCCTACCATAAAGAAGATCATTTATAAGGAAGAGCTAGTGTGTAGAGACTCGAAACCGTTAGCTGCCCTTTATATAGAGACTTGTAATATTATCTAAGGTTTCAACCAACATATCATAAAATATTGTAAGATTTTTGTTTTTTTTGTGTATGTTGTATTATTTCTAAGATGTATTCTTATCATTTGCATAAGAGCCACACACTATTTGTATAAGAACTACATGGGCTAACATGTACCTTATTATTTACATAGGAATCAACAAGTTCTTTTAAGATTTAGTTTTATTGAGTTCATCGTTTAGTTTAAGCAAAAATTGATGTTTGTATTTCATATAATAAGAAATAGTTATCAAGCAAGCTCTCCGCATGCGTGTTGTGGATGGCAAGTTCTTGAATGAATATTCTTTTAATTGTGTAGAGACTTGGTCAACAACTAGTACTAATTTTATATATATATATATATATATATATATATATATATATATATATATATATATAATTGATGGCTATGACTTATGACTATATCAATATCACATGTGAATATAATTGATGTTGATTATTTTTATCTTATAGAAAGTTGGATTTATAGGCCTACAATTGAAGGTCAATACATAATGTGATTGTGGTTATCAAGTGAGAGTAAATGTCTTTGTAATGCTGAAGGTAGAGATGGTGGTAGATCTATTTTTCATATTTGAAATGCCAAAATAGAGGTTTTGAAAGACCATTACGAGTGAACATGGTAGAAGATCCCTTTGCTCCACCTGAAATACATATAGATGCAAAAGTATATTGATAGGAAATCAATTAAGAATGACGACATCTTTGAAAATGCAACCAAGCTCCTATAGTCAGGACATGGAAAGTACTTACTATTACTATTGAATGTTTTAGATTAAATTTATGCATAAGATGCAATTGATGACTTGTTAGAAGTTTTTAAGGGTATTACTCTAGTAGATAATTTAGTTACTAAATGTTGGTATGATGCTAGGAAGTTGGTAAGAGTTTTTTGTTTAGATTATATCAAAATAGGTACATATCATAATGATTATTTCTTTTATAGAGGTGAACATGAGCATGTAGATAGGTATCGTAACCTAGAATGTAATTTGTCAATATGAAAATATGTAAATATGCAAATAGTACAACACAAAATAAGAACATACTTTTCAAGATAGTCTAACACTTTACGCTAGTACAAAGGTTTCAGAAATTGTTTAGATCAAGCAAGACTACATAATTCATGAATTGACATATCATAGCTTAAAGAGTTGCTTTCAACAAGATAAGTTATCTTATAAATTCAAAAGCATGAAGATACTTTGATGAGTTGCATTCATTGTTTGCTTCAAAGCTCATATATGTGCAACTTGGCCTTGTAGGTGATGAGTTTAGTCGATTTAAAAGTAGTTGGAGTTATTGTTTAGTCATGGTAATGCTATATAATTTATCATTTATCATAATATCTTTGCTTATTGATGTGCATGCATAATATTAATGTGTATCTCAAACTGTTAATTGATGTACTAAAAGTAATTTCGAATGATAGAGTTCTAACATATGATTCAAAGAAGTAGGAAATATTTCAAATGCATGCAATAATGATATAGATGACTAATGAGTTTCTTCTTATAGCTTGTTGTTAAGATGATTTTTCCAGTTTGTCATGTGAATATTTCTAGAAAAATAATACCTCATCATTTTATGGGAAGCTAGAATATGAAGAGACTCCAATTTCATTAAGTGGTGAAAATATTTTATGATAGTAAAAAAGTCATTAAAACATTATATTTAGAAAAGCATCACATACAAAAGATAGTATCACCCATATTGGTTCGAAGAAAAAGAGCTTTTTTTAGCTTCCATATTTGAAGACTTTATTGGTGTTTCATAATCTTCATGATATGCATATCAAGAAGAACATATATGACAAGATTTTGTCATTTTTAATCAAGAATAATGATAAAAAAACAACTATATCAAGTCACAAATGGACATGAAAACATTGTGGTTAATGAATGCATTACATGCAAAGGTATGTAATATTCAAACAAATATTATGATCTTATTGTGTGCTTCTTATCAAATGAATAAAGAGGAAAAAGAAAGATTTCTTAGTACTTTATAGTGCATTAAATTATTCGATGGGTTTTCATCAAATATATCTAAAAGTACAAGTATATGAGCATAATATTTTTAGTTCAAAGAACTATGATTTTTATGTTTTGATGCAACACCTCAATTTAGTAGTTAAGAAATAATAATTACAATAAATGAGTTGTACATATTTTTTCGTGAATTATGCTCACAAACAATTGAAATTCAAAAGATAAATACATTAGAAGATATTATTCTTAAAATTTTCTGTAAATTGGAGATGATATTTTCTCCAACCTTTTTTATATTATGATACACTTAGCCATCCACTTATCAAGAGATGTATGACTTGTTGTGCCAATATAATATATTGATAGATATATTATATGGTGAAGCTTTTATTTATATTGAAGAACTATATGCATTATAATAGGCAACCCAAAGGATATATTGTTGAAGGATACATAATGAAAGAAATAACATATTTTTGTACATGGTGTTTGAATAAAGAAATTGAGACAAAAGTGGATAAGCCAGTGAGATTTAAAGAAGGCTCAATTGATAAAGCATCGGTTGGTATACTAAGGGTTGATGAAATAAATAAAGCATGTAGATTCATCTTTTTCAATATGCCAACTACTAGTGATTTTATATTCTAAGTATAGTGGAATAGTATTTTTAACATTACTTTTCCTACTTAAATATATGATTAACCAATTTTCATATATAGGATATATAAGATAATCTCGTCGAGTCAATATTTTAATGATGGTGTAAATATGATTCAACGAAAGCTATATGAAGGGTTCATGAATTGGTTCGAAGATGTAAGTATATTATGTTGTTTTTCATGATTAGTGATGTTCTTTAAGATGTTTATTCATTTGGTATGAGACCTTCAAATTATATTACATGATCGATTATAAATTTGAAGTTTGAGCACTATAAAGAGTTCATCATAAACAAAACAATAGTATTGCAATAATAGGTGGATCAAGAGTCATATATCATTAAGCTTTAGAAGACATTATTGAAGTTTAATATTTCGCTAAACCTTCTATGTTTTTGTTTAAGTATCTTTCCTATGACATGAAAGTCATATGGAAAGCAAAAGAAATGAAGTTTAATGTTAGTATGGACCTCTCAGCAATCGCATTATGATAAGTTTTATATATATATGACAAGCAATTCAAGTATGATATTTAAGAGACTAAAGTAAACAAAAATTAAGATATAGTTTGACATTGAAGGCTAATATATGCATATGAATTATCAACAGAGAATGTATCAAACAAATACAAATCCATGGTCAAGCAACCCATGGAAGCTGTTGATAATACTATCATTTCTTGTGTTTGATTAGATATGCATGATAATATATACATATCAAAGTAAAATCTATTCACATTGAAAGATAGGGCTACAGAAAAGGTTAGTTAATAATTGACTAGTTTAAATGCATATTTTTCTTGAAATTAATGATATTATGCTTTTGCATGCTTATGTTATTCTAGTCAAAATTGCTTATATGTCAACTTGCAAAGTGATGATCCTAACATGTAACATGTTTTTTCTAGATTAATAGTATTATGCTTTTTCATGCTTATGTTATTGTAGTCAAAATTACTTATATATTAATATGCATAATGATGATCCTAACATGTAGCATGCTTTTCTTCACATTAATAATATTATACTTTTTCATGCTTATGCTATTGTGGTCAAAATTACCTATATATCAATTTGCATAATGATAATCCTAACATGTAGCATGTTTTTTTTTTTAATTAATAGTATTATGCTTTTAATACTTGTACTATTGTAGTCAAATTTTCTTATATATCAACTTATGCAATGATGATATTAACACGTAGCATTGTTGTCTTATAGAGAATACATGCTTCCAAAAGCACATCAACATAATAAAGACCTACAATTGATGGATCAAGTAGTGGCATGCATTTAGGTATGTGACATTGTTTATGAAAAATATACTTATTATGATAAAGTTATAATATATTATTATAGTTAAATAACTTAATCTTTTGATTTTCAGATATGCATGCTAGAGAAGTATGCAACAAGAGGAGTATAGACAAGCAAATTAGCATATTGTAAACTCAATCATTGTATTATTTTTATTTTTATTTTCAAGAACATCAAATTCACATATTTTCTTTTGAGGTACAAATAAACATGATCGATCACAAACCAAATGGAGCACTAGTAAGGAGAAAGGTACTATGTTATAAGAGAAAACACTCTAAGATTAGACGGTCAATGTAGAAGAAAATGTTGTAAGAAGAGAAGAGTAGGAGATAATGAAAATACAGATGTTTTGTGGAATAGCTTGCCTCCAGGTAGAGAAAAATATCGAGTATTATTTAGTGGTGATGAGGTTGTGGGCTCTAGTGCCAAGTAGTTGTTGCATGTCCTTGCTTGTTATGCTAAGATGGATCATTTTTTTACTTTATGATGAAAATAATATGTAGAAAGATGGTTGAAGAACATTTTGTTTGAATTTCAAGTAATATAACTTTTAATTATATATTCCTCTTTAATTTATTATATATATGTATGTATGTATGTATGGTCTAAACATTGTGCATGTTGATGTTATTATTGGCCAAATTTAGCTTTATAGATCACAACAAAACTTGAAGTTTCAAGTGGCACCACAAAAAGAACTAAAATGCATTTACAAAATTGCTTCAAAGACTATTTGAATGATATTAAGTATAGATATTAGAGACCAATATCACATCTTTAGAGGCCTCCAAAACGTAGTCTTGTAGAAGGCCTTTCAGATGCTTCGTGGAAAAGCTAAACAATTATAAAAATTTGAGACAAAAGTAAACAATGCTTGAATATGAAAGCAACTTATGTGAAGCAAGATCAAAGGAAACCTAGGAGCTACATCCTTAGCTGTACATTGGTATAATTTGGTAAGGGTATCATATTTATATTTTTTAATAAATTATGTCAATTTTTTATATAAGTTACATATATCTAATTAGTAATGATATTTTTTGTATTATAGGAAGAAACACACTTGGGCATTCATATCAATAAACTTACTTATAAGGACTACTATAAAGATAGAAAAGCTAAAGATTTTTTACTTAGAAATAGACATGAATTTTGTAAGTATTCACTTTAATTTATTCTTTTATATATGTTTGAAATTTTATAGTTTATCATATAACCTGATATTTTTATTGAATAAAAAAGTGTTTGAAGAATATAAAAATATTTATTGTGAATCAAATTCATCACCTGCCACTATCTCTTTTAAGAAAGTGATGAAACATATCCGTAGTAAGTAGAGAGGTTTAGGTATTGTTGCACTCACAAGGACAAGTAGAACTAGTTTCGGGAGTAGTATGAAACATCAATATGTTCCTACTCATAGTCATCTTGAATATATTGAAGATTGGGTGAGTTTTTATATTTATTCACTTTTGCTAGTGATCTTGTTATTAAAGTAATTAACTTTAAACAATGATTGTTTCACATTTTGAGAATAGATAATTGCATTCAGGATTTGATCCAACTTGTAAATAAGATATTTTGTTCGGCATCACAAGTATTGGAAACATGTTTTATTGCTTATGTTATTTGTAACTTAATTATTTAATTGTTCTTTTGACTTTCAATTTTCAAGAACCACAAAATCGCAAGAAGCCTCGAGACCAATCATGTCAAAGATAAGTTGAATTAATAGTGTGTAAGAATAGGTTGATCTATTATGCTTGTTCACAAATTACTAATGGATATAAAGCCACATTGGTAAATATTTAAACAAATTAATGAAGTTTTTGTTCTTTATACATTTTTAATTATCTGATTCATTTTATATTGTTATGTATTCTGCTTGTTTAGGTATTACAAATGATTGTATAATTATATTTGAAATTTTCAATTAAAAGGCAAAATAGTATTCATTTGGGCAGTTATTCAGACCATTTACAATAGTCGTAATACACATAAGAACAATTAGAATAGGATATTTATGATTGTTTAATGGATTGATTTTGTAGATGGGAAAGACTTTTTATCCAATTGTTGGGTGAATAGTTACGTCTAGTGGAGACAACTGAAATAAAACTTATTTTGGCTATTGTGTGGTAGCCATAAAAAAACTCCACCCATGTAAGGGATCACCCTTGCATTGCCAGTCCCAAGCCCGGATAAAAGAGGAGGGTTGTGTTAGGCTTCCGACAGCCAGCGTAAAACTTCGTCGGATTTTTATAACATGGATTACAAAAATTATGAGCATTGCTTTGGGGTATCCCTGCCTAGTGACGTGCTGTAGAGCCCGAATGTAGTAAGAAGTAAGAAAGGGCCACTACATTTTCGCCCGAATGTAGTAAATCAATTGCAGAGAGGGTTCCGACATTATGGACGGGTGTGGGTAAAGAAGTTAGTCCCGCTACATTGCCGCCCGAATGTAGTGAAAATTTTTTAAAGAGAGTCTCCGCATTTTGATTATGGACAGATGCGGAGGGTAAGGAAGCTAGTCCAAGAAAATAAGATTCGTATTGGTTCTTAGAATATCGGAACATTATCGAGTAAGCTAATGGAGGTGGTAGATACTATGATTCGAAGAAAGATTCATATTCTATGTTTACAAGAGACAAAATGGGTTGGAGAAAAAGCAAAGGAGATAGAGGATACAGGTTTTAAATTATGGTACTCAGGTAAAGAAAAGGCTCGAAACGGAGTTGGTATTATCATAAATAAAGATTTAAAGGAGAGTGTAGTAGACATACAACGATATGGTGACTGAATCATGACGTTGAAATTAGTGTTCGGAGCAGAGGTTTTGAATATAGTTTGTGCTTACGCACCCCAAGTAGGACTAGAAGATAGTATAAAGACAGTTTTTTGGAAAGAGTTAGATAAGTTGTTCCAAAAGATTTCACAAAGAGAGATGATTTGTTTAGAAAGAGATTTAAATGGACATGTTGGTAAAAAGGCATTAGGATATCAAGGGATTCATGGAAACTTTGGTTTTGGGGATATAAATGAGGAAGGTAGGGAGATTTTAAATTTTGCTATAGCATTTGATCTCTTTATAGTCAATACAATCTTCAAAAAACGAGATGAACATTTAATTACTTATAAGAGTGGCTTATCACAAACACAAATTGATTATTTTATTTATAGAAAAAAAGATAGAGCGTGTTGTAAAGATTGTAACGTAATTCCAGGAGAAAGCTTAACCACCCAACATCGACTTTTAGTTATGGATTTATAAATAAAAAAATGGACAAAGAAGAAAAGAGTGCATCGAGCTATTCGGACTAAATGGTGGAACCTCAAAAGCGAGAAAGAAGATATATTTAAACAGAAAGTCCTTCAAGGAGATGTTTGGAATTATATTGGCACACCCTGTGATATGTGGAACAATATAGCTATACATATTAGGAAAGTGGCGAAAGATGTGTTAGGGGTATCTAAGGGAGGTGTACCGGCACAAAAAGAAGCTTGGTGGTGGAGTGAAGTAGTGCAAAATAAAATCAAGGCAAAGAGGGCATGCTACAAATTACATTATACCAAGAAAACTAGTGAAACTTTAGAAGCTTATAAGAAAACAAAGAAGGACACGAAAAAGGCCGTTAGTGAAGCAAAAGCTAAGATTTGGGAGGATTTATATAAAAAACTCAACTCAAAAGAGGGTGAAAGAGATATTTTTAGGATAGCTAGGGCTAGAGATAAGAAAACTAAAGATCTTAATTCTGGTAGATGCATAAAAGACGAGGATGAAAAAATTCTAGTGGCAAATGATGATATAAGAAATAGATGGAAAAATTATTTTTATAATCTTTTTAATGAAAATAAAGATGTTAATATTAGTTTAGGAGATTTAGCCAAGTCAGAAAAGTATATAAACCATAATTTCTACCGACGTATTCAAAAGAATGAAGTCAAAGAGGCTCTTAAACATATGAAGGGTGGTAAAACGGTAGAACCTGATAATATTCCTATAGAAGTTTGGAAAATACTAGGAGAAATAGGAATCACTTGGCTCACAAGACTATTTAATGAAATATGGAAAAACCAAAGGATGCCCGAGGAATGGAGAGCAAGTACACTTACACCCATATATAAGAACAAGGGAGACATTCAAAATTGTGTGAATTATCGAGGTATCAAGTTAATGAGTCATACTATGAAATTATGGGAAAGAATTATCGAACGTAGGTTAAGACAAGTATAAGTACAACAGAGAACCAATTTGGATTCATGCCAGACAGATCTACTATTGAAGCGATTCACTTTTTGAGACGTCTTATGGAACATTTTAGAGCAAAAAAGAAAGACCTTCACATGATATTTATTGATCTAGAAAAAGCTTATGATAGGGTACCGATGGAGGTTCTTTGGAGAACTTTGAATAAAAGAGGTATCCCATTGACATGTATTAACCTTATAAGAGACATGTATGATGGTGCAAAAACATGTGTGAGGACTCATGAAGGAACGATAGACTTCTTTGAAGTTAATATTGGGTTACATCAAGGATCAACTTTAAGTCCATACTTATTTATAATGGTGATGGATGAGTTAACAAAACATATTCAAGATGAAGTACCATGGTGTATGTTATTTGCAGATGACATTGTATTAGTGGAGGAGTTTAAGGAAAAAGTTAATAGAAAATTGAAACTATGGAGAGAAACATTAGAAAGCAAAGGCCTCCGACTTAGTAGATCAAAGACAGAATATATGGAATGTAAGTTTGATCATTTGGTTACTTCAGAGGACATGAAAATTAAAATTGGCACACATTGCATTCCCCAAAAGGAAAGTTTTAAATATCTAGGGTCAATTTTTCAGAGTGATGGAAGAATTGATAGAGATGTTACACATAGAATTAATGCTGGTTGGTTAAAATGGAGAGGAGCATAAGGTATTCTTTGTGATAAGAAGATACCATTAAAGTTAAAAGGTAAATATTATAGAGCAGCAATTAGGCCTGCCATGTTTTATGGTTCTGAGTGTTGGGCAGTTAATCATCAACATGTACAAAAGATGTCTGTGACAAAAATGAAGATGTTGAGATGGATGAGTGGTCATACAAAAAAAGACCGTATACATAATGAGGTTATTAGAAACAAATTAGGAGTGACACCAATAGAGGATAAAATGAGAGAACATCGTTTAAGATGGTTTGGACATATAGAAAGAAGATCAAAAGAAGAACCTGTAAGAAGGTTAGAAAAACTAAATTTGGAAAGTATTAAAAGAGGTAGAGGACGACCACAAAAGTGTTGGAAAGAAACAATAAAGAATGATCTAGCTTATTGGGAGTTAACTGCTAACATGGCACATGATAGGGATGTGTGGAAACAAAGAATCCATGTAGCGGACCCCATCTAGTATGGGAAAAGGCTTAGTTGTTGTTGTTGTTGTTGTTTGTGTGGCAGCCATAATAGATTTTATTGTGTCTATGGACAACAACCACAATAAGTAACCAAGAGAGTTAAAATATTCTTATTTTGTTTCAACTTATTATGGTTGTTTCTGGAATTATTGTGACTGCCATGACAATTAGAATAAACTCATTCCTATTGACAACTAGAATAAACTTACTGGGACTTTTTCTATTCCAATAACTTAATTTAGATTATTTTTTGGTTATTCTAGATATTTGGACAGCCTAAATAAGTTATACTGATTGTTTTTTAACAATCATAATTTACTAAAGAATAACCACCAAAACTGGTGGTAATTGTAGAAGTGAATGGTTTAGAACACCAAACTCAATGTTTTTGTCTCTTCTTGTAGGGAACACACTCCTAAAGGGCATCTGTCATTCTCAAGGATTTGCTAAGAAATTTATGGAGGATGTCATTGTGGAAGGCTCTATCTTGACAACCATTACCTAGTACCCGAGATCTACTATGATGCTAGAGTATCCTACTCCCGAAGATGTATGGGTCTTTATTCTGCTGTATAGAGCATTTATAGGTAATAATACTTTAGGTACATGTGACTTATTTGTGGTTTGCTACATATTAGAGAGGAACGTAAGCTTTCAGCCTCATCACAACTCTAAATGGTTCCTTCCAATGAAGTGCAAGTGAATACACTTTCCTTTAGGATCTCTATTGCTTTATATGCTCAAGACAAGAGGCATGTTAGGTGTGTCAAAATGTCTTACAAAGTTTAAGTGTTTGGCGAAACTTATCACACCATTTGCACGGAGACAACCATCCTAGAGAAATGACTAGGGATGCTCTACAATCATCAGTTTAATATTGTTGACAACTTGGCTTGCACCATTAAATAGCAAGGTGTATTGTTGTCACAAACTTGGGCAACCAATGTAGAAGAGGTGACTCTACCCCAAGACCAAGCTTTATCATTTGAATAATTGCAATAGCTTCTTTCTTAGCACCAAAAGCTCAAGGAGGATCCTCATATGGATGTCCTCCATTTTGACAACCTTTAAAATAGTTGAGCTAGATTAAAGAGGGCTTCTTGAGGAGAATCAAATAACTAATTCTCTCATTGTGCTTGATAAGAGATATCTAGAGGCAATTATACAAAATGTTGGTAGAGGATAGCTTGTTGATTTTTTGCAAGCCAAATATACTAGAAAAATTGGTTAGTCATGTCCTATTATATTGGAAGAATTGAAATTGTTTGAGAATTATGGTACGTATCTGCATGCGTAGAGATGGTTACAAAGTAGTGCTCACAAATGTTGTTGAATTAACGGCTATAAGTAGTGGTGCGATAGCCTGAGGCACTGAGGGAACCCCATGTGGCTATTGTGATAGTTGCCCTAACGATATAATTGATGTTTTCAAATGGTTGTCAATTGTTTTTTGCCTCAATTTGTAATATTTATGTGGAAAGGCTTTGATGTCGAGCAAAAGCGGCTATTGCCTCAATTGCTTGTCTCCTGATGGTGGTTGTTGACGTGATTTTATTTCAAATCGTTTGGGATTCGAAATCAAACCCTCGAACTACGTCGGGTTGCGCGAGCGTGCCAGTTAGTTTACCAAAACTAACAAATTATGTTTTTCTGACTTCTTAGAACGATTGTGGACAAGTGAGATCTTTTCGACTTAGGCCTTCTTGAACCGGCGCTCAAGGGTCAGCCTAGACGCTTGAAATTTGTTTGAATCCGTTAATTCGAGAAAGGAAAAAAAACCAGATTTTCCAAAGTTTCAGATTTGTGTTTAAGTTCTTGATTTCTGAAAAATTTCAGATTCTCAGATTTGCAGAACCTGTTCAGTTTCAGAGGCCTGTTCTCTGAATTTTTAAAAATATTTTTGATTCTCCAAAAATTCTAAAACTTTTATAGAATATAGACACGTGTGTGTAGAATCATAATATATTTTTATTTTATAATTTAATTCTTTATTTTCTGAGAATTAAATACAGAATAAGAAACTGTTATAAAATTCAGAACAACCCTGTTTCTGTGGATCAGAAGCTCAGAAAAACAGCAATATCTCAGTTCTCAGTCATCCAATTTCGATAAAATTTGTTGTGTTAGAAAGATACGGATGTTAGGTTTTCAAAGAATCAAATTTAATCCAATTTCATTTAGTGGTTGCAGAGATATGGGTAAAATAACAGAGGTCTGTTACTGAACGTTCTGTTTCTGTAAAACGTAATCTGGATTTTGTATAAACTTCACGGATCTAATTGGCTAGGCAACCATTCATAACAATTCCTCAAAATTTTATCTAAGAACGTCCGATATGTCTATATTATTCATGCAAAATTTCGAAGCAATTGGCTTATCCATTTGTCTATAAAAATTCCGTGATCAGACGCGTATGCACAGACAGTTTCAGAAACCAGTTTTACAGAAAATTTCAGAAGGTTCCTAACGTGATTCTAGAACGAAGTTCAACCTGTATCAGTCCTAATAAATCATGGAAATCATCTAAACATGGATTTTAATTTCGTTTATGAAGGAATCATGCATGTTTGTATCGATATAAATGAAGAACATGGGCTCAAAGCCTTGATTCATGTACAAATTTCCAGAATCTGTGCTTTTTCAGATTCTCATGAATTAAAACCAATTTGTGCAAGAATTCCAACCTGTGTGAGTGAGAGGGGACGTAGGAGCACTTCGTCGGACGATCGTCGGATGTCGGAACCAGGCCGGACTTCCTTCTTATCCTTCTTCTCTTCCTTTCTCTCTCTCTCTCTATTTCTCAGAATTTTCGGACTGAATGTTCCTGTTTTCTTGGTTTTCCCGGATTGATGCTTTGTGGTGACTGGAGGATCCCCTTGCAGCATCCTTGAGGCTCCTTTGATAGGCCAAAGGATGCCTCTTGGGTGAAGAATTGGGCAAGGTAACTTCCTTGCTGAACAAAGTAGCTTTTTGGCAACTTTCTGCTGCAAAAATCGTATTTGGGAAGTGCTGCTGGTTCTGGCAACTGCTTGCTGTAGTTAGTTGCTAAATTCAACCACCAGTATGGAATTGGATGAGGCTTGATGTGGTTCAACATGGTAAGTTAGTGCTGGATTTGTGGAGCTGCTTCACGTTGAATTTGGAATAAGGAGTTGTTCATTGGCAAGGTAAGTATCTGCTGTGTAACGTGGGTTTTGGCAGCAACTGTGGCATGGCGTTCCTGCCAGGATAGGGATGGGAACGTGATTGGCAAGTGTAGCTGCTAGGAGCTGCAATTGGTAAGTTTGCTGTCTTGATGGATCGGCGAAAGTTGCTGAAGAGGGTGTTGCTGCAACTGCTGTTGATATGTATGTTACGTCTTCAGTAGCACAAATCTTTGCTAGTCCAGAATCTGCTATTTTACCCTCCATCTTTTTCATTCAAAAGGATGTTGCCTGGCTTAACATCTCTATGTATGATTGGTGGCCTGCATCCTGAACGCAAATATTCTAACCCGGTTGCGGCATTGAGTGTAATCTGCAACTGTTGTTTCCAATTGACTTCACCTCCTGAGATTAGTTGTTGAAGGTTTCCATTTTGTAGGTATTCATAGATTCGGATCATGTTTTTATCTTCATTACAGAAACCAACAAAGGGAGCTAAATATTTGTGATGCACTTTCATCAACAACTTAATCTCAGCACCAAACTTCTTGGTTTCTTCTGACCTGGTTCCTTTCAATATATTGACTGCAACCTCTTGGCCATCTATAAGTCTGTCGTAATATACAGTGGCAGAACCTCCATTGCCGATGACCTTTTGAAAGTTGTCAGTTGTTCCACTACTTCATCCCAAGAGAAAGAACAAACTTTTTCATATTGTCGTGGAGTTTGTGTAGCGAAATGATGACCTGAATGTTTCAGAATTTTATTTATAGGGATCAGAGATTGCTCTCATAGATCTCTACATAGTTCTTCAAACTTCTCATGGGTAATAGTACTCCTGAAATCACGATCATCATATAGAGATTCCTCTGATATAGGTGCTATCGTATTGGCACTTTAGATTTCTTTGGTGCGCTTAACTTGCTTCTTTAATTTAACCGTTGCCTTAAGAACTCTCTTACATCAACCCTGTTTCCCACTTGGGCATTGAACTCATCGGCAAAATGATCTACCAAGCATGATTCCATGGTTTGATCACCAAGCTTTATAATCCATCTTACACCTTTAACTTGAAATTGGTTGATGGATACTGTCTTTCCACTTTCCATGAAAGCCATCTGGTATAGGTTCTTTGATCCTGATAGTACTCTTTACTTCTTCATCTATTCAGAAACTTGTCCAAAGGATGTCAGCATCTTTGGGTTCATCACTATGCCATCAAAACAGATCCTAGTTCATCCATAACATGCCGTGTTGGAGTTTGGTTGGAATCATCAGTTTCATTCACCGTAATGTCCTGGATCTAATGCCTCCTCTTTCTTTTGCAGGAATACTCAGTATTAAGCAAGCCCATGTTACGTTTTTGAAGACCTACCACCATGCTCGCTAGATTTCCCTCATGAGTGTTAAAATATTAACATTATTCTTAACATAACATAACATTAACAAATGATGATGCAAAACTGATGCATATCAATACTAATTACCTCGACACCCAAACATAACATGGACACGTTACGAAAGGCGTTCGATACCAAACCTTTGTTCTCGGAAGCTATCGTTCTTGCCTCCGTCTTTCCTTTCCTTTGGTGAGACCAACTTTCCCTTCTGAAAGTGATTTCTTTTCAAATATGAGCTTTTCTTTGTGGGAAGCTCACTTTCCCTTTTTGATGCCCACTCTCCTTTTTGGGCACCCACCTGCCTTTACAGGTGTCAAATTGTCTTATAAATGCCTATATCTTTTCAAACGGCAAATTTAAAACAAATTTATCAACAGAAAACTTTTAAAGAAACTAAATCCTGCTTTTTCCATATCGGGGGCAAAATTGTTATTTTCATCCAATCTTGTCAAAATTCGAAATTTTCAGAAAGGAAAGTATTCTTTCATCATTTTAACGCTTCCATAAAATTTTGGTACCGAAACAACTCGTTTAGTGCCTTTTTCCTTCGAAAACCTAAAATTACCAAAAATAGCTACTTTCCCAAAAAGGTAAGAATTTTAAAAGAAAATTTTGGGTGTTTACAGTGGTCAATTGGTTGACAACTATCACTAGCATTTTGTCCCTCATTAGTTGCACGGTAGATGTATACCCTTTCAACATGGAAGGTTAAACCACTCTTGAGGGGCTAGTTTGATATATTTTAGACTAGGCATTTTAGTACCAGATGTTTGGCACCCTAATCTTGGGCTGATGGTGACCACCTAATATTTAATGTTGATGCATGTTCAATCTGGTTATTTGGGTTTGGGCCTTGACTCCTTTTGGTTGGTGTATTTGGACTAATGTTGGGAGGGTTTGATAGGTTTAGAGGATTGTATTTGTTAGAAGCTAAGGATATCTAGTCCATACTTTGAGAAAAGCAAAAGGATCCAGAGTTACAAGAGCCAAAAAGGATAGAGTATTCTTTTCTCGATTACATTAGGTTGGCATGAACTAATTCAAAAAGAATTCGAGCAATTATAGTTTCTAAAGGAAAAAGATTGACCCACCCAACATGCAAAGAAGTGTGTTTGCAGTTAAGAAGCACACTTCAAACTTGAACAGGATCTTGCTCACTTGCCCTACGTTTAAGAAGTTGGGTATATGATTTATTGGCATGTAAGAGAGTATTAACCTCTTGCATATGTTTAGACAATTATATATATTAGGAATCCTCATACAAGTATTTTATTTTATTCTTTTTAATGAAGACAAAGATTATGGATAATGTATAGGGTTTTAGGAATGTGGACCCTACTCACATACTAGGGATTGATATTAACTTAAGGAATGAAAGAGGAAGGTAAGAAAAGACAAGAAAAGAAAAAAGAAAGAAAAATAAATAATTATCCTTTCAAAGAGAAGATCTTACGAAAAGATGCAACAAACAAAGGTAGATCTAAAAGTAAAAAAGAAAATAAACCAATGAGAAAGTAAATTGTCGAATCTAAAAGGTCTTGAATGATTACTTGATGATCTCTCAGCGTCTTCATATTTCCCATTTACAGAGTTGTAGAGGTTGTTCAAAAGGCCTTTTAGATTTTGTTGATTCTCTTCCTTGTAAGGCGTTTTTGTACACAAGCTTGTGAGTATGATCTCACATCACCACCTTTTTGAAACCTATTGCCATTTTAAAAGTTTAAATTTTGATGAGTCTCTTGGGATTTCATCATGATATGTTTGATTTTTTGTGGTGACACATGTCATGTACATTTTGCTTCCAAATATTTGGGTAAGGAACTCACCAAACAGTAATATCGATCCATGACTGTTTTGAGTGTATCTGATGTTCGCTTGATACCAAATTAAGCTAAAGTAGTTTCAAAGGACCATATCCAAAATAAACCATATTTAAGCTTGGCCACCAATATTTAATCAAACCATAAGATCTCATACATACATATCACCCCTAACTTTCTGTTTTTGTGGTAAAGAATGTGTCATAATGGGCCAACGCAAACAACAAAACTTTAATTAGTTTGCGACAACAATGTTACTGCTGCCAGCTAATTGTGGGCGTTTGGTGTGACCTGAGGTAGGTAAGCCTGGCCCATTTGCATACCTAGTGCATGAGTGATGGCAATCTCAAACTTCGTTGCTCTGCGCCCATTGAGGCAGGTCGAGAACCCCGTCCCGAGTAGGGGTTGGGGGGTTTTGCTCAGGTCATTTGTGAGTTGGGTTTGGTTTCTGGGTAAAGAATATTATGGGTTTTTTAATCTCGTATTAAAGAAAGAACAAAATTTGAAACAAGACTGAATAATATAAAAAGGTGACATATCTTTGCAGGCCTATCACGTATTTATTACTTTGTCCAAATGGCTTTTGAAACAGGGTCGATATTTAAATTAGTGGGTTTTGGAACCTTGCGACCCACACACCGGGCGAGGTAGGTGGGCCTGGAATCTTTTCCTGAGTGCCGAACTCATAGCAGCCGCACACTTAGTGGCTCTTGTCAGTTTGTTATTTTGGTCTGGCTTGAAGACAAAAGGAAAAGTGGCCTTGAACCACTTTCAATTGCTTACCGTAGCACGCACTAGCCTCATCTAATCAAAGCTTTGCCTGGATGCCATTCATGAGTCTTTTACGTAATCGTTCTCGCATCACAAATCGGTGTAGGAGGAAAAAGGGCTCACGGCAACTCTTAAATACAAAACACATACACACATATACTAGCATCTATTTTTGTTCCATTTTTGTAACTCTTCTCTGATTCACTAGAGACTCGGACAGAATGATAAGTCGCACCATTTCCTGAGATACCTTCCGCAACATTTCTCAAATACAAGAATTCAATATCTTCTAACGAATTAGTGAATTAGATAGGATGTTTTTATGCAGAATAACATAACAAACGGTGGATCATTCTTCATAAATTTCATCGTCAATGTTACTCATACAATGTGGGGAGGTCAATCAAAATAGCTACAGTCTGATACATAATCGAAATTCCATTCTATTTGATAGACAAACCAAACAGTTCAATAAGAACGATTCCCCTTTTTACCAATTATAAAAGGGACATCTTTATGAATCATCATTACTTCCTTGACCTTCTACCAGTGGACAAGTGACAGCCCCCATATATGGTTTTATGAATTTGTGGAGACCTGTGTCCATCCCATTCATACTTTGGATAACCATAGAACCATCAATCTTAAGTGACTGAAAATATGGGGAGTTGAGAACAAAGAAATTGCTAGAGTTAGCATGTCTTCTAAGAAACACCTCTCAACATTTTGGTATTAAGTAAGAAAAGACCTCTCAACAAAACTCTGATTCATGGTATAATGAATAGAATAGGGGGTTCACCTCAACTGTTGGGACATACTACAGCCCCAGGTTGTGAAGAGTCAACATTGAAGGTGCCAAATCTTTCCATCAATATGAACTTTTGGGCAAGATCAGCTTGTTATCCCTAGAGTAATGTTTATTTATTGACTGATGGCCCTTCCATTTGGCACCATTAAATCATAAGGTCGACTTTCGTTCATGCTCAATAGGCGGGTCTTGCAGTCAAGCTCCCTTCTATATGTGCATTCGAAGGCCAATCTCCATCAGTGGCATGAGGAAAATTTTGTACACCTCCATTACCATTTGGCATGGGATAAATTATATTGATAATGGCTCTTTAACCAGTTTTTCCATTCACTCATTCTAGGATTCTCGAGGTTCTTGTATTCTCATTCATAATCAAATATTCCTCATGTATGAAAATATTCATTAAAATACTTTCACTCTATACTTAATAAAAGTATATGTTATACGGCACTGAAATATTGATTCATACTTTTTTGACTTATTGGTTTCATAATGAAAATATAAGTTTTTGTTACCTTGCCAACTCTTTCTATTTTGACTTGTTGGCACAAGCACGAATTGATTCAGGAAAAACTGATCAAATTTTGTTGACTTGTTGACTATGTTTGATATTTATATGATGTATGAAGCACAACTTATATAACAAGGTATGGAACCTATGGATCTATTTCTCATTTTGTAATTTGTTTAGGTTTATTAATTTCGAATATATAGGTATGAAACAATGTCCTCAGATATCTCAATCCATCAAATTCAGACCAATTGCATGTTCATTTATTCTTTTTGATGAATCCCCAAAAGAAACACTTGATATAAAAATTGAATATTAAGATAAAGTCCTTTATTGTTTTAATCAATATTTTGAATTGTTTTACTCATTATCCACAACCCAAGAATAATCGAGAGGATAGTTCTAAAAAATACCAAGGATGAAATTTGAAATAGTCGGTGAAACAAGAGTGGTTCTAAAAATCAAATTGTTTGATCATCAAGAAAGATGCCTAAAAAGAAAGGTTAATTAACAATTGTTCTAAAGCAACTACAAAGAGATTTTTTAACAAAAAAAAAACGGCTCTGATAGAGGTACCTATCTAGAGTTTTGCAACTCAATCATGTATGATGGAATAATCAAAGATTTGACTTTTTCTAACTCTATCAGTAACTCACTAGAGACTCAAAAAAGAAGACGCATACAAATAGAATTTAGTATAGCTTTTGGAATCATGTTGGGTTTTATTGAATTTGCATCTTCTCATTTTTCTTTTTTACCTAACTTAGTTTTCATCTAGTTAGGATCATATCATTTTCTCATATTGATTATAATATCTCAACATAAGACCTGAAAACTTTCCTTTTATTGATTGTATTGAAAGAAAAAGAAAATAAAGAATAAATTTTGTTGAAAATCATCAGTGTGTGGAATTGAAAGAAGTGATTGCTTATATTCACAGTAGAACATCCACTTTCTGTTTTAAAGAGGGTTTGAAAACACATTCATTCTTACTCAGAGAGAGAAATGTATTGAAGTATCAATGTGAACCACACTACCTCATACTCCTTGACGAGCTCTAGTATGATTAGGTTTATAACTGGGCATCTCTTGTAAAATATGAGCAATACAAAATCTCTCTAGATCCCACACTTCTTGGTTTTTCTTGTATGAGTTTTGGTATCATGGAATACAAACATAGAAGAGAGGTACTGCTACTGGACATGAGAGTATCCACTTTTGAGGGAATATGAGTTGAAGGTATGTACAATTTGTAAGAGATTAGGTTTGAACTGGACATGGAGAAGAGAAATGCTATCCCCAACTCATACCAAGACATAACGTTTACCAAAGGTTTATTATGATCTTTTTGTTCAAATAACAATTAAAATGAAGCAGGTTTAGGAGAAATAAATCTCTTTATGATAAACATAAAGCAAAAGAGAAATATTATCCCCAACTCATACCAAGACATAACTTTACCAAAGGTTTATTATGATCTTTTTGTTCAAATAACAATTAAAATGAAGAAGGTTTAGGAGAAATAAATCTCTTTATGATAAACATAAAGCATAAGAGAAATGCTATCCCCAACTCATACCAAGACATAACATTTATCAAAGGTTTATTATGATCTTTTTGTTCAAATAACAATTCAAATGAAGCAAGTTTAGGAGCAATAAATCTCTTTATGCTAAACATATCCATTACAACCAATAGGTGGCGTAGGAGAAGAAAGAAGCTACCATATCTCATTTAAGTTGGTTTACCTTGTTCTCGGGGTTCTATACCTTATGACTCTATGTTTATATGATGTGATGCTTGTTTTTGGTACTCCAGAAAAGCAAATCTTTATTGAACCTATATTTGCCCAATTCTGGTAAGATTTAAAGGTGCATATTTGACACCTGCTCAAGTGGGTACTTCACACTAAGGCATAACATAGTTTATCATAAAGGATTTGTTGTTTCTAACCCTACTTCACTTTAATTGTTATTTTAACAAAAAGATCACAACAAACCTTTGATAAAAGTTATGTCCCAATGCAAGTGGGGATAGCAAGTGCTATCCATAATGATTGGGTGTAAAGCATATGTAGGTGGCTTTTCAAGTCCAAGAGCAATAGTGGATCTCTACCAATTGAACTATATCCCCTAAGCCAAGTGGAGAGTGCATGAAGGAGTCAAATGCTTCTTTTCTTTTCCCCATCACAAATGGGCCATCCTTGACTTGAACCAAAGATCTTGCCCATCAAGTGCCAACAGTTCACGTGTCTATCATTTCACCATCTAGTTAGAAATCTATTTCATATAGAACACATATTGATAAAACAATTTGAACCATTGATTGGAAAAACAGTTGTCTCACTTGTTTTCTTACTTTTTATCTAATATTGAATTGATGACCTATGTGTATAAAATGAGAAAGAATGTGTATATATATATGTGTGTGTGTGTGTGTAATTCTATTCATAACATCCTCATCAATTTTTCTATTATTCTTAAAAACTAACCTTAGGTATTTAAAACTTTCTTATGAGAGATTCAATATATATCAATCTTAATTTATGTGTCACCTGAAATAACCAAATGATCAAACTTGCATTCCATATATTCTGTCTTTGTTTTACTAAGTTGGAAGCCTTTAATTTCTAATATTTCTCCCTATAGTTCCAATTTCAGAGTAACTTTTTCCTTAGACTGATCCACTAACATAATATAACTTGTAAATAACATACACCAAGATACTTTATCTTAATATATTTGTTAACTCATCAATGACCAACATAAATAAATATAAATTTAAAGTTTATATAATCCAATGTTAACTTCAAAGAAATTTTTCATTCTTTCATGGGTACTCAAATATGCTGTGTATCATGATACATGTCTCTTATAAGATTGATGTATATCAATGTGATACCTCTTATTTCTAAGGTTCTCCAAAGAATATCTCTTGGCACCTTATCATGTATTTTTTTATATTAATAACTATCATGTGAAGGCTCTTCTTTTTTACTCTAAAATATTTTATAAGATGTATCAATATGTGATTAACCTAAATAGTCAATCTTCTTGGTATGAATTCAAATTGATTCTCTATTATACTTGATATTTGTCTTAATCTATATTCAATAATTTGTTCTCATAATTTCATATTATGATGCATCAACTTGATACCTAAATAATTCACACAATTATAAATATCTACCTTGTTCTTGTATATGGTATAATTATATTTATCCTTTATTCTTTAGACATCTTTTGGTTTCTCTATATTTCATTAAGTAATCTTATAAGCCATGTAATATATATCTCGTAGGATTTTTCATGCTTCTATAAGAATATTGTTTGGTCCTACTAATTTACCAACATTCATATATTTAAGAGCTTCTTTCATATCATTCATTTAAATATATTGATAGAAATTATAGTTTATATACTCTTTTAATTCAGTTAGCTCTATTAAGTTAATATTGATACCTATATTTTTATTAAAAAGATTATGAAAATATATTATTTATTTATTTTTTATATCATCACTTGCCACTAGAATCTTATGATCATCATCTTTAATATATCTAACAAAAGTAAGTTCATTAGTTTTCTAATCTGTAGCCCTAGTTATCCTAAAAATATCTTTTTTATCTTCTTTTGAGTTGAGCTTTTTGTATAAGTCCTCTCAAATGTTGGCTTTTGTTTTACTAGCGATCTTATTTGCTTCTTTCTTTGCTTTCTTATAAGCTTCTCAAGATTCATTAGTCTTTTTTGTATAATACAATTTGTAACATGTTCTCTTCATCTTAATTTTACCTTGTGTGACTTCATTCCACCATTAAGCTTTTGTTTTGTATTAGTATACCTCCCTTATATCTACCTACTACATTTTTTGCTACTTTTTTTAGTTGTATATACTCTTTTCCTCTTTGTTCTCTTTTTTACCTATAAATCTATAACTAAAAGTTAATGTTGGGTAGTTAAGCTTTTTTCTGAAATTACCTTACAATTCTTACAATACGATATATCTTTTTTGTACAAAATAATCAGTTTGTATTTATGACAAGCCACTCTTATGTCATTTTTTGAAAATTATATTGGTTATAAAGAGATCATATGTCATAACAAAATTTAAAATCTCCTTACCTTCTTCATTTAAATCCCCAAAACAATAGTTTTCAGAAATACCTTCATATCATAATGCTTCTTTACCTAAATGTCTATTTAGATCTCCTCTCAAACAAATCATTTCTCTATATAAAATTATTTGAATTGCCTTATCTAACTCCTTTAAAATGCCTTTTTATGCTATTATCTAGTCCTACTTGAAGTGCATAAGTATAAAATATATTCAAAGTCTCCACTCCTAATACTAATTTCAATATCATAATTTGATCATCATATTATTGTATATCTATTATATTATTCTTTAAATCTTTATTTAAAATAATATCAATTCTATTTCTAGCCTTTTCCTTTTCTAAGTATCATAATTTAAAACTTGTATTCTCAATCTTCTTTGCTTTTTCTCCAACTTACTTTGTATCTTATAAATATAATATGAATCCTTCTTCTAATCATAATATCTATTAATTTCATTAGTTTGTCGGTCAATGTTTCAATATTTCAAGTACCAATAAGAATATTATTATCTAAGATTAATTTCATTACCTCTTACACCTTTCCATGGTGAAAAACATGAATACCCTCTCAGTAATTTGTTCATTACATTTGAGTTGCGCTCATTTATGATGTGAAAACTCTCTTTACAATTGATTTACTACATTTGAGCGAACACTAAAGGCAATTGTTACTTTTCACTATATCCTACAACTAAAGTGCATCGTTAAGTGAGACACCTCAAAGAAATACTCATAATGTCATATAAATCCAACAAAGTCTTCCTATTCAATAAAATTAAATTATAAAATACAACCAGCTTTGATAAGAAAGAAAATAATAGGGTATAATAACTTTGCATGTTCATGTTCAACTAGCTTGTAAGATTCTAAGGATCTTAAAACCAAGATCAAGATCCTACTAGCATCTTAAAAATTGAGATCCTACTTAAGATCTGAATTATTCAACCTTTGGATGATCCTAAAGTTGTCAGGTTTTAAGATCTAAATTGTGATCTTGACAACTATATATATATGAAAACTGGATCTTGCCTACCTCTTACATATCCATTTTGTTTTTGCGTAGTATATATGTAATTTAATTTTTTTAACGATTTTCAAATAAAGATAGGAGATAATGTTATTACACTAATGCTCTAAAAAAACAATGATAGGATATGATTGCTAAGACGTGAACAAGATCCAATTACTATATATATAAATACAAATACAAACCTTATGCATAAAGGAGATATACTCGAATTCCTTATGTGAAAACCATTTTGACTTATGTTATTGTTATTATTATTATTATTAAATAGTAGGATATTGTTAGGAAAAGTAAAGTTATTCGTACACTCTTGGCACTAACCCTTCCCAATGCCTTCAACTTTTAAAGGGAACCTGTACGGTTCAAGCACTAAATGGTCAGACAACCACACCGATCTCTGGCAATCCTTTGTCCTTGTGTTTGTCGCACGCCTCTTCCTTTCATCCTCTGCCATGAACCTTTTTTCCTATTAAAATGTTCTTTAATAGATTTTCACAAAAATCAAGCCCTAAAATATGATTAATATGGCTTAATTAGTTGAAAGCACACTTCATATTGAGTAGTCATATCAACAGTTTGAAAAATTTTAAATTCTTATAAACATGGTGAGTATTAAAATCATTGCTTTAAGTCCGAATTGCTTGATTAAAATAATATTTCTTACTATTAAAAAGAATTGTTAAGTCAATTCAGACAAACAAAGCAATCATGCACTAAGTTTATGGTTAATAAGAAAGTATTTTATTGTATAATTTGAGTTTTGAGGTGGACCATGGAATGTTTCATTAATTGAAATATTTTTAATATTTAAGATTCTCGAAGGTCAGTAGCCGACCATACAAGATTATCCCATGAGCTCACGGTTACTACGTCCACAAAACAGTGAGGAGAAAAAGAGAGAGAGGGAGAAAGGCAACCGTTTTCCTTCCCGGAACCTCTGGCGAGTGTCGGTATCAGAAGAAGGAGACGATGATTCTTCTCCACCGACGTGTGCTCTCTCCTCTTCCATGGCTGCTGTTTTTATTCATGGCGACTCTGTTCTCGGTATCTTGTCCTGGTACTCTCTCTCTCTCTCTCTCCTTCCCTCACACACACAGAGCGCATCTGTGTGTGAAAGTCTTCAGGTGTCTTGGATTAATTTGCAGGAATGTTGTCTATTGTGGTTTTTGTTGATAAAGTTGTTTATTCCCTTTCACTTATCGAAGATAAGTTATTTAGTTCCATGTACCGCATTTTATTATTAAAGGAAAGGGAAGAGATGACATCTAAAGCGCATGTAGAAGGATGGTAATCGTTTCTCGGGAAACTTATAATAGTCCACAAACATGGGAAACACTAGCAACTTAAATCTTATAGGGATCTTTAATATTTGCCAGTTTTGATCCGAAATACGAGTGTCGAGCCAAATTAATTAACAATCAGATGGAACTCATTAAGATTTTGATCCAAATTCATTTGTCCTATGAACACCAAGAAGGGAAAAAGAAAGGTTCTCCTGTGGTTTGATACAATACCATGTTAGATGACACTCGATGCTTCTTCGATCATCGGTAGCATCAAATTTGTTATTTCAGGTTTCGGAATGTGGTACTAGAAATACTGTATGATAATGTTAGAAGAG
Organism: Brasenia schreberi; assembly: GCA_036023115.1. Lineage (NCBI taxonomy): Eukaryota > Viridiplantae > Streptophyta > Magnoliopsida > Nymphaeales > Cabombaceae > Brasenia > Brasenia schreberi. The sequence goes on from JAYKKT010000079.1 coordinate 5,388,651, forward strand.
AATATAATTTCTGCATGATCTATACACACATGAGAGTTTTTGATAAAGAAAGTCAATGAGTTATAAAGAAACAAAAACTATATAAAAAGAGCAAATTTGAACATGTTACACTTTTCTCTCTTAATCTCTGATGTTTCCTTTTGTCTGCGGCCCCATGTTTCTTAAATCTTTTATGAAGCAGGAATCAGAAAAGTTGTTACGCAGATCTTTAGTAGCGTTACTCTGTTTCTGAATTATTGTACCTGCTTCTCATTGCTCGAATATGATATGTACCATGGATTCATTTGGTTTCTTTTCTTCTCTTTTCCTTCTTGGATATGCATATATACATGGGTGTGTATAATCTTCACTAGCTATGAAGTCCTTTATCCTTATTGCATCAGGTTATAAAGTACCAGCTTTTGTGACGTTTATTCTATGTTGAATCTAATATCCAATTTCTACAGACGTTTCTTGTAAATTGGTCAAAAGTTTGAGAGTTCTTTTGATTACTTTACTTGTCTCTTACATTTAACTGCTTGTCAGTCTAACAAAGGCAAGCACAAATTGCAACATGAAAAGTTCATTGCCAGAAGAAAAGAAAACTGCTAATCTTATGAAATTTCATTGTTGGATAGTCTCGCCATGAAGAAAATAGAGTCCACAACACAATTTAAGTAATATCAGACTTTCCTTCTTAGCGCCATTTTCTACCCATCCAACAAAGGAATATGTTATTACGCTAATTCCATCCATAAACGTGATGCAATTCTTCATGAACCTAATAAACATGTTGCAGAAGTTTCATGTGATCTCATCATACCATGGAGAAATTTGGGGCAGACTAAACACCTACTATCATTGTAGCAATGAAAAATGATCCCCACGCCTTCAATTCTCAATTATATTTTCTGTCATCGTTAAGAGTTTAATGACATATTGTGAATTGTAGACTTCTTTTGCACCATTAACTTCATGGTCCATCAGCCACCAACAGATGTTCATTTAGTTCCTCCACCATATTCAATTACATACTTGTAAGCAAATCTTTTCCAATTCATCTACTGGACAATAAGCCACGCAAATAGGTTCCCCTATTGACAGGTGCATGATACTATTCACTTTGTGGTAGAGATGGCAATCCTTGCAATGATATAAATGTCACATTTTACTTCTTAGAAATCATGTACCAAAAGTTGGATTTTGGAATCAATAGCTTGTTTCTCATGGAATTCCGATATTCTGATCATGCTTCAAAGCTGCATTAGGTTGATTTGATTTTCAAGGACTAACTTAAAAAATGAGTGATCATAATGAGTTAACTTTCTGATATATGGCTATTTTTTTTTGTTTTTGGTGTAACAGTGTAGAGGAGTAATCTTAAGAATTATGAATTTTCCAGCATGAGATATTGATAATGAAAGCCAACAGCTATTGAAAACAGGTGATGTAGGGGAAGGATGGAGGAGGGTTATTGATGAAAACAGAGAATCAAAGGATAAAAGTGGTAATTGTCCATGGGATAATCAGGGTAAAGGGTGCGATAAGGGAAGACATAGAAACGTGCATAAAAGGGAAAAGTGGTTAGAGAGGGCAGGGGAATGAGGCAAAATTGGCTGGTTGTGAAACATCACCTGCAGCCAAGGGATTACAATTTTAGGGTTCTTTCTGAACTGTTTATAGCTGGATGCGACTTATCACGTTCAAATTCACATTCAAAATATTTGGTACAAATGTTTGAGTTGCTTTTCCTCTAACTAGTGACTAGATTGATCTGTTTTATTTACTCATTCTTTGAAAGGCATTGCCTTTTCTTCCTCACATTTCTTTTATTCAAGTGCTCACTTATTAAGATCTTGCTATACTATGTTTTACACATGCCTGCTAATCATATTTCTGCTGAGCTTAATTTTGTTGTTCCATAGTGAGAAACACAATAGGCATTCTCTTTTAATCTGAGATCTGTAGGTGATGTACGTCTGATGAAATTGTGATTCTTATGTTATCTACAACTTATGATATGAAAGATACTTAACGGTGAATGCAGCAGTGCATGGCAAGCCAGTGGTGGATGGAACTGGATTATTTACTGAAACTCTAAGAGATGAGGCTGTCCATAGACTTCATCAGTTGGGGGAGGTACATAATGTCTTCTTTTTGATGATCACTACATCATATATTGCAATTGGACAAATCGGCTTGGCATTCCAGATTTAAATGTCACTTTGTTTCTCCCTCATCCATAGCTATGGTACTTGTGTTCATAGGATGATGAGTTAGTTTCAGTTGCAAGAGTCATGATTTTGTTTCCTTGTATACTTTTTAGTTTACTTTGGATGTTGATCCATAAGTCTATTTGATACCAGAGTTGGGGAACTCAGAAATATAAAAATGGTGTTTCCAGATGTGTGAGCAACAATGGAGATTTGGAGAACCATTGCACAGGAGATGGTTTTTGTGCACCGCAAGATAATAATACTCAACCATGATTTCCAACAACTTCACGTACAGAGGTGGTTGTTGCAAAATCAGTATTTGGGCACATGACTTATGCACTTTGTCACATGACGGTTTTACCGTTCTGCGATCTGCTCTTCTCAAACATCATCATCTTCTCCTAGGCACAGGCACCCATGCATAAAAAGCCATCTCCATGTTTCCCTGTTCCTGGAAAGAAACTTAGAGTTTTTCGGCCTACTAACATCATAAAGGCATGAAAGTCATATTGCTATCTTCCTTATGGCAACAAGAATCTTCTAACCAGGCTAGGTAATTCAAACTTTTGTTAGTTTGGCCCGCTGTAATTTGGCTTTATGCACTCAGAAACCAATGAACGTACTGGTATGTAACCAGGTTGCTAATACTTGACATAAAAGAAATATGTATATAAAAAATATTGCTTCTCTTTATCCTTTTACATGTGCAGCAATATGTACATTGTTTCTATGTACGTGTGCATTCATTGGTGCTGTTGTGCACAATGGTGCATACTTTTTACAGTAAAAATATTGGCCTTGTCACAGCTTTGGTAATCTCCTTTTAGCTTCCAGGTCATGGCCCATATTTATGTGTGAAAAAAATTTATTGGAGCCACACACGTCTCTTGAAGTGTTTGTGTCTATCTATAAAAGACTTCCATGCACTAGGGTTAAAATAATGTTCAGATGGGAACAGGTACCTCCTTTTGAACTCAAAGGAGTGTGAACATAGGGTAGACGTTTCTCATTGTATAAAACAACAAACGGTTTAGTAATGAGAAAAATTAGGTGGACTTATCTTACAGCACTTCGTCAACTAATGACTACATAACACCTTTGCAATAGGCACAAGGCCCATTTGCAGATTAAAGAAAAAACAAAGGATTTACTTTGATCTTGATACACTACTTCTGCTCAAGATCTGTGAAAAGTTACATCTCCCTTAACAGGGTGACCAGAAAGCCCAGGAAAATGAACTTTCTGGATAACATTTGGTTCATTCCTTGCCACACCTAAACAATGCACCATGAGTATCACGTTCACATGATTATCATCTTTCCATTTATGTGAAGCATTTATCTAGGGTGAAACATATTTGTTGTTCATGAATACTAAATTGAATGTTGTTCTTTTCTGTAATAACCTTATGTTGATTTCTTTGATCTGACCAGGTAACTGATGGCAGGGGTTATCTCGAGAGGACATTCCTCAGTCCAGCTTCTATGAGGGCTTTGCATCTGATTCGTGACTGGATGCTGGATGCAGGATTGACAACGTTAGTTTCTGTGCACATTTCCTTCTTTCCATGCAAGTGTGTTTTTGCATTTCTAATTTAGGTAAACACTTATTTCTCAGTTGGATTGACCAAATTGGTAATCTGCATGGACGGACTGAAGGAAATGTGACTGCACCAGCTTTAATTATTGGTTCTCACTTGGTACTTCCTTCACATTTGCTTTATGCCTATTGTAACATTCAAGTTGAATTAATCTGTGTTGGATAAAATAAAAAACTTTTATTTCCCAATACAGGACACAGTCAAAGATGCTGGAAAATATGATGGTTCATTAGGTATCATATGTGCATTATCTGCATTGAAGGTTTTGAAGGTTAGCGGAAGGCTGGTGGAACTTCAGAGGCCCATAGAGGTTAGTGGGACTAGTCATGATACTTTTATACTCATTGTATGTGTAATGATAAATAAGCTGGTCTCAGCAACCATTTGCTTTCATACTTTTTCCTCTGTATTCATCATTAAGATCTTTTTTCAGTATTTCAATAAATAATGGTAAGAACTATTTTTCTGGCTGCATAATTAATATGTAAGCTATCCATTCAGTAAAATATGTTTCCTGAGAAATCAGCCACCGAAAAAAAGCATTTTTCCTTGGCACACAAAATGATGCACTGCATGGAATGCCAATTAGTCTCTGATAGCATGTAAATCAGATATCCACCAATATGCCTCTTACAGTCCTCAAGTGCCTTCAATCAATACACAAGCGGCAACTCCAAGCAATCTCAATATACTGAACCTTTGCGAAGAGCATTCAATCACTAAGGCAAAGAACACAGCCTTCCCAGAATTTTTCACTGAATTTACTCGAACCTATCTGTTCTCAGATTAAAATACAAGAGACTGTGATTTATATAGGCAGTCAAGATACAATAGAAAAGGGGCCAACAATTGCCCACGGCTAGACAGCTAGCCATTGGAGAAGCTCAACGGCTGGTTAGCTAGCTGTTGAGTCTTCATAAATGTTTAATTGGCTCCTAAAACCAGAAGTAGAAACACAAAACCCAAAAAGAAGTGAAAAAGAAGATTACCTTTGATACCTAATATACGTTCTAGGAAAATAAGAAAATACATTAAATACCTGACAACATTCTAACATAAACAACAAGAACAATCATATAATTGAAAGTGAATCCCCTCATTAGAAAATTGTAGGTTAACAGTAGCTGCAATTAGGTCTTGCATGATCGAAGCACGCCTGCCAATCTATTAATGTGCACAAATGACCATACTGATAAAATACTCTTCTCTACTTATTACAGCAGCATAATTTTTAAAAAGGCATGGTAAATGGAGTTAGAACATAATATGCTTACATATTTCAACAAACCTCCCTCATAATGTAAATATTGTCATCTAAGTTCTATGAGGAGTCTGTAAACAATGGGTAAACAAATTATGCAAAGAAATCAGCAACATGTTGCGGCTAGGTGATATGTGCTACTGAAATTGCTCTTCCATGTGCGGTAGATGAGCAGAATGACAACCTATCTCAACATGCTTCATAAGTTCGTGTGATTCAGAACTTATTTGCACTTTGATTGTCATACTGTAGCATAAAACTTTTATCAGGTGTCAGTGTTGCCTGGTACTGTATTAGCCAGACTCTGCCCTTAATCTGAGATATGGACCTTCCCCCATTTCAGTGATTGGAAGTGTAACTTTCTCTTGCTTCCTTGCTTTTCCATGATATTGAAGAAATGCTTAAAAAGATTTGGTACCAAACTGGATTCAATTTATAGGCGAACTGCCAAATTGTAAATCAGAATATGTTCATGGGTCCAATTTTGATGGTTCTAAGAAGAAAGGATAATGCTTTGTACTGTTTATCTAGCTTCTGATTGTGATGACAGCAGTCAAGAGGATTGTTAGGGGTTACTCGAGAACTGCCTTACCTATGTCATAACAAATTTGATGTTTAGGTCTTGGATATGTCAAATAAATCCATTTGCTCACACTGGAAAATCCTCAAGCAAGTTAGTTGTGTAACTTAGATTACTATTCCATTGTAAAGCTGCAAATGGACTGCCACATGTAGCATTTTCTTGCACGTGGATCCCTGCATCAGCCTACACCTGGTTTCCCAAGGGAAACTCCAGTTTCTTGTTTATCTAACTTCTCATAGACTGTAGATTGTCTATTAATAAAAGGATTTGGAAAAAGAACCAAGTAAGTACAGAGTCTTTTGTTATAACTCCAAGTTCCAACATCAAGATTTAACTTTTCTACGATAAATTAGTTATGGATCTAATACAGATAACTGAACATCAATGTCAAATTTTCTACTGCTCCAACTTCTGAAGGTTATTTAGCATTTGTACTTTTGTTTAGTTTATTTTTTCTTTCAAATAAGAGGACATAGACTATCTTAACGGGCATTGCTTAATTTCTTGCTTTGGGAATAATAGGGCATGTAGTTCTATTAATCCGTGTGCATGAGCTACATGTATAAGAGAATAATAGGTTCTCTTTTCATTAATTGTGGCTTACTTTTAATCTTAATATGTTTACTTTGAAGTTCCTTAAGTTTATTAGTGTATGTATTGGATATATCTTGCATAAAAACAAATTTGCCGAATCATTCTGGTTGTCTGAGTTGACTTTGCCAAGTCACAAGCTGAACTCTGAATTTTTCAAAGTGATCACGTGGGTCAACTAAAGGACAACAATATGGTGGATATAAGGAATTCTACAGATTACTTTTTGTATTTTTACTAGGCAACCAAGAGATTGTCAAGAAATCCTTTTTCTTCTGTTAGAATTGAGAACTGTTAAAACATGAATTCACCGAGTCATTGTGGTTGTCTGAGTTGACTTGCCAAGTCACAAGCTGGACTCTGAATTATTTTTTTCAAAGTGATCACGTGGGCCAACTAAAGGGCAACAATATGGAGGATATAAGGAATTCTGCAGATTAATTTTTGTATTTTTACTAGGCAACCTAGAGATTGCCAAGAAATCCTTTTTCTTCTGTTAGAATTGAGAACTCCTGTTAAAACTTAAAACATGAACTTAACCTGATGTGCCTCTCCAAGTGAATTCCCAGTTCCCAGAGTTTGTCTAGGTTATTCATAAGTAGCTTTCTTGTTTGTGGTTTATTAAGATAATTATGTTGCTGTTGCTGCTTTACCTCAGTGATAAATGTGTCGAGTGGCTATTAAAAAGATATGTTATCTTAGGCAGACCAATGATTGAGAGACACAGACACGTAAATATACACTCAATTTTCTACATTTATCCTACTATCTGTCCTCATTATCATTTATATCAAGCTAGTGTTACTATTCTTTTCCTTCTTCTGTAGGTTATTGCTTTTTGTGATGAAGAGGGTGTTCGATTCCAGTCTACCTTTCTGGGAAGTGCTGCAGTTTCTGGCACACTTCGACCAACAATTCTGCATATATCTGATAGAAGGTCATCTAGTCGGCATTGTGCTTTTCTTGCACCGTTTCCTATCACAATGGTCATTGATTTGTTATTTCTGTGTCAGTGGTAAAACGGTTCAAGATGCATTGAAGGAAGCGAATTTTGAAGGTACAGAGAAAAGCTTGCTCCAGATGAAGTATGAGCCGCATTTAGTTGAGGGTTATATTGAGGTCAGTGTCACTAGGGAATTGTATGTATCATTTCGTTTCTGGTATGAAGTTTATAATCCTGCTAATCTTTCAGACTCTTTCCACAGGTTCACATTGAACAAGGGCCAGTACTGGAATCACTTGGTCTTCCTCTTGCCACTGTCAAAGGAATTGCTGGTCAAACACGTTTAAGGGTAAACTGTCAAAGTATCCAGTGATTTGATCAAATCCATTTAACTTTTGGAAATGAAGCGAGGAAATAAAAGCTTCTCTGGATGGAGATGATAGGCAAGAACAAAGAAAGGAACTCAGTGTAACCTTCAAATTTCAAAGACAGCGGATCCTACTTCACTCCCCTGACGCCACATGCACACACAACAGTCCATATCAACGTTATTAGTATGTGAAGAAATTATGCTCTTTTCCAGTCCAGTTGGTGAAACCGTAAACATTTAAAGAATACAACTAAGCCTAATACCATCATGATATTAATCAATGTTTCCTTGTCTAATAAACTTTGACTATATGTTTTTGGGTTTTTATTTCATTTACTTCTTGATTTTTGATAACTGTGCTATTTTAAAGAGCGATTGAATTAAAACCTTCAAAACTCTTTTATGTTTAAAACATTTTTATTACCATCTCACCTTTTCCCAAGAAATACTGCTTCTTAGACGTGCATCGGGTAGGGGATCTCCATTGATCCTATTGTTCTTAACAAACATCAGACATTTTCAAATAGAAACCCTTAAAATTTTCCTGCTGTAAAATTGTCAAGAATGATATTGGTGAGTATGGTTAAGACACCCAAAAGAACCTTGAATTACTTTCAGAAGGTTGGTTTGTTGATTGATACCTAATTTTCGATGCTTTACAGGTTACTGTGAAAGGTGTACAAGGGCATGCTGGTACAGTTCCGATGCTTATGCGCCATGATCCAATGATGGCCGCAGCTGAACTTATTTTGTTGGTGGAGAACATCTGTAAGAGTTACATTACAAATCAACAAAGTCATAATAAGGTTGAATCTAGAACAAGATTGGTTGTTTGTACCGTTGGGGAAATCTCTGCCTGGCCTGGTGCAAGCAATGTAATCCCTGGTCAAGTAGGTGTTCTTCGGCCTCCAAGTTTCCTTAATTAATCGAGACTTTTACTTTTCATATAACGTTATAATGCATACTTCACTACGTTTTTTTAGTGACTAGTAGCTAATTAGTAGATCCACCTCCTGGGCTTTGTGCTTTGCTTTTTCACGTTCAACATTGCAAATGTAAACAATTCTGTACCTCGCTGTTGTGACATTATTATGCATGTTGTGACATTATTCTATAGTTAATATAGGGTTGTTTTGTTCCTAAAGTGAAGCCTGAAGAACGGATGTACCTCGCTGTTGCTTTTCTGCAAAGAGTGACTCGTAAATAAAACTCGAACATTCCATGTCCCTATATGTACTACTGCAACTAGAATGATACAAGAAAGAAGAAGACATTTTCTATATTTTGCCTAGATAAGTTAAAGACATCATGTGTCTTGTATTTTCCCCTTGCGATATCATAGTTGAGAGAAGTATTGGTTTCCCATCCACCATCTAATATGGTTATAGATGCATGTTGAACAGGCAAAATTAGTGAGATATCTGCTAATCCATACTCGTGATGTTTCTGTGCATCTGTTCTACACGCTACTTCATTCAAGGTTGCTGGATTGCAGGTAACCTTCAGTGTAGATATACGTGCCTCCGAAGACATGCAACGTGAAGCTATTGTTTTAGAGCTGGGCAAGAGCATTCAGGAGATATGTCAATCGCGATCTGTTTCTTGCTCCGTGGAACGAAAGGTATTCAAGTTACACTATCCCAGTATTAATTCCTCAATCTGATTCTAAATGCAGGGTGTTTTTATAGCATGATTCAGAAGCAGTAATCTGTGATGAAAAGCTGAGTAGAAAGCTTCAGAGTGCGGCACAGTCGGCTATGGTGAGTATGGGTGTGATCTCCGACAAGGATGTGCCCCTCCTCGTTAGTGGAGCAGGGCACGATGCAATGGCCATGGCTCACTTAACTAAGGTCGGAATGTTGTTTGTTCGTTGTAAAGGAGGGATTAGCCATTCCCCTCAAGAATTTGTCTTGGAAGATGATGTCTGGGCAGCAGGTTTAGCTCTTCTCACATTTCTTCAGCATCTGATCTAAAGCAAGATGCCTATCAGAAACATGCACAAAGAATAAATAGAAATGTGCCCGGCTCTTAATCCAGGCATGCCTGACTCTGGCATGCTTTGGCTTCGTCCGTTGCGTGGATGGTTCATGAATTATCAGTTACCATGTTAGGTACCCACTGGTCACCACATTAAACTTAACATGGCCTACTGTTCTCTTCCTGTCATCGTGAAAGATGCAACTTGACTGTACATATGTGTTGATCTTGTCACCAAACACAATAAAATTTCTTTTGGAGTTGCAATTTGTTAGATTGATGGATTACCATTTTGTAACCAAATTACTGTGAAAAATTTCTTGGTACTTTTAATGGGAATTACTTTCATAAACTTTGCTCCATAAATCAAAGGGATTTAAATGATTTCTCTAGGAATTCCTTATGGAGCTGTAATGGATTGACCAAGATCCCAAGGAAAGGGAAGAAACCATCAATAGAGTTTAATTCCACTAAGAGTACTTATTTCGAATTCATGAAGCAGATTTCACCAATCTTAAGCCTCTCAAGGGCCACCTTCTGAGGCGAGTATGCGTCCTCAATCCCAACAAAGGAAACACACACATGAATGCTTTGACATTTGCATATTCATGAAATTAAACTAAGCCCCATAGAAACTTCTACCAGGATTCTTCAACACTCCGATTCCTGACGTCCGTAATTTTTTATGCCTGTAGTTTATGATACATCAATTATATATAACAAACACGTGTATAAATTATACCTATATATTAGCAATGTCGCCGGCGTGATTTGTGTGAATGGCTGCGTTTAAACCCACACCTGCACCCCATACACATATAGCATACATAGCCCTTGACGGTTCTGCACGACAGCGACCATTTTTAATGTCTGCCAATGCATCACACCATTGAATCACAATAAAAAAACAACAAATGCACAAAAATAATATCAATAGTGGAAGTGTTATTCACAGAAGCAAAAGAACCGAAACCACACTTTTGTTGATTTAAGCTTATTCTAAGCGGCGGTAAGAATCATAGACGCACAAGATCTTGTGGTTTCTGCCGTTATTTAAAATTGTTGAATCATGATGAATTGAGAAAACCATCCTATTTTTTCTTGATTTAATCAGAGGGGCTTTGCTCTGAAACGACACACTGATGAAATTGTAGTTGAATCAGTGACTGACATATTCATGGGCAAGGTGAGGCAGCCACCTTACCCAAAAACCCCCAAAAATCTGGAAAAATGTACTCATATATACAGGAGATTAAACCCCAAACAGCTTCACCTGAATTTCATCCAACTGAGCTTCGTATGACCCCATAAAATTTTCTAGGACACCGTTTAGTTTAATATTGTAATTAGTGAAGTGTTTGCTGCAAACTATGTACTTCACTATTTTCTCTTTCTGATTCTTGTTTTAATTCTATTGCTTCGGTATAGGTATTTTGAAGCACCAGAGGATGATGACGATAGAACCAAACAGGAAATTGTTTTCCAAAAGATCCTAAGGAAGTCCTATGCATTCCATTTCTGGAATTGTGAGACATACATGCTGGTGCCGCAGCAGGGAAGCGTTGCAGAAAAGCTTATAAACCCCCAATGTCTTTGATGCAATGATGTAATGTAAGATGGTTTTCTTGCACTTAAACATGCTTATGAAAATGTTTTGGATGTTCGAATTGAAAGACAACAATCATATAACAAGACGAATAACATTATTGTGGTGATTTCTTTTTGTCCCAAGGATATAGAAATTAAAATTGGCACACATTGCATCCCTCAAAAGGAAAGTTTTAAATACATAGGGTCAATGTTTCAAAGTGATGGAAGAATTGATGGAGATGTTACGCATAGAATTAATGCTGGTAGGTTAAAATGGAGAGGAGCATCAGGTATTCTTTGTGATAAGAAGATACCATTAAAGTTAAAAGGTAAATATTATAGAGCATCAATTAGGCCTGTCATGTTTTATGGTTCCGAGTGTTGTGTGGTCATACAAGAAAAGACCGTATACATAATAAAGTTATTAGAAACAAATTAGGAGTGGCACCAATAGAGGATAAAATGAGAGAATATCATTTAAGATGGTTTGGACATATAGAAAGAAGATCAAAAGAAGAACCTGTAAGAAGGTATGAAAAACTAAATTTGGAAAGTATTAAAAGAGGTAGAGGACGACCACAAAAGTGTTGTAAAGAAATAATAAAGAATGATCTAACTTATTGTGAGTTAACTCCTAACATGGCACACGATAGGGATATGTGGAAACAAAGAATCCATGTAGCCGACCCCATCTAGTATGGGAAAAGGCTTAGTAGTTGTTGTTGTGCTATTTTTTGCAAGCCCACTGGATCACCTCTCACATAAAAAGCACCTGAACGCCACCCCGCAAGTGATCGAACTCCTAGCCTCAAAGAACCCAATGCCCTAACCTTCACACAAACACGTATACGAGAACCTTATATATATATATATATACAACAACAACAACTAAGCCTTTTCTCATACTACTAAACGTGGTCGGCTACATAGATTCTTTGTTTCCAGAGAGCTCTATCATGTGCCATGTTAGCAGTTAACTCAACATAAACTATATCATTCTTTATTGTTTCTTTTCAATACTTTTGTGGTCGTCTTCTACCTCTTTTAATACTTTTAAAATCTAGTTTTCCATACCTTCTTACATGTGCTTCTATTGATCTTCTTTCTATATGTCCAAACCATCTTAAACAATATTTTCTTATTTTATCCTCTATTGGTGTCACTCCTAATTTGTTTCTAATAACCTCATTATGTATACGGTCTTTTCTTGTATGACCATTCATCCATCACAACATATTCATTTGTGCCACATGGATTCTTTGTTTCCACAGAGCCCTATCATGTGTCATGTTAGCAGTTAACTCACAATAAGCTAGATCATTCTTTATGGTTTCTTTCCAATACTTTTGTGGTCGTCCTCTACCTCTTTTAATACTTTCCAAATTTAGTTTTTCATACCTTCTTACAAGTTCTTCTTTTGATCTTCTTTCTTTATGTCCAAACCATCTTAAACGATATTCTCTCATTTTATCCTCTATTGGTGCCACTCCTAATTTGTTTCTAATAACCTCATTATGTATATGGTCTTTTCTTGTATGACCACTCATCCATCTCAACATCTTCATTTCTGTCACAGACATCTTTTGTACATGTTGATGATTTACTGCCCAACACTCATAACCATAAAACATGGCAGGCCTAATTATTGCTCTATAATATTTACCTTTTAACTTTAATGGTATCTTCTTATCACAAAGAATACCTAATGCTCCTCTCCATTTTAACCAACCAGTGTTAATTCTATGCGTAACATCTCCATCAATTCATCCATCACTCTAAAAAATTGACCCTAGGTATTTAAAACTTTCCTTTTGAGGGATGCAATGTGTGCCAATTTAATTTTTATGTCCTCTGAGGTAACTAAATGACCAGACTTACATTTCATATATTCTGTCTTTGTTCTACTAAGTCGAAAGCATTTACTTTCTAATGTTTCTTTCCGTAGTTCTAATTTTTTATTAGCTTTTTGCTTAGACTCCTCTACTAACACAATGTCATCTACAAATAACATATATCAAGGTACTTCATCTTGAATATGTTTTGTTAACTCATCAATCACCATTATAAATAAGTATGGACTTAAAGTTTATTCTTGATGTAACCCAATATTAACTTCAAAGAAGTTTGTTATTCCATCATGAGTCTTCACACATGTTTTGTACTAGCATACATGTCTCTTATAAGGTTTATGTATATCAATGGAATACCTTTCTTTAGGTTCTCCAAAGAACATCCCTTAGTACTCTATCATAAGTTTTTTCTAGATCAATAAATATCAAGTGAAGTTTTTTTTTTATTGTAAAATGTTTCATAAGACATCTTAAAAGGTGAATCGCTTCAACAATAGATCTGCTTGACATGAATCCAAATTGATTCTCTATTGTACTTGATATTTGTCTTAACCTATGTTCGATAATTCTTTCCCATAATTTAATAGTACGACTCATTAACTTGATACTTCGATAATTCACACAATTCTGAATGTCTCCCTTGTTCTTATATATGGGTATAAGTGTACTCGCTCTTTATTCCTCGGATATCTTTTGGTTTCTCCATATTTCATTAAATAGTATTGTGAATCAAATGGTTCCTATCTCTCCTAGGATTTTCCAAACTTCTATAGAAATATTATATGGTACTACTAATTTACCACCCTTCATATGTTTCAGAGCCTCTTTGACTTCATTATTTTGAATTCGTCGGTAAAAATTGTTGTTTATATACTTTTCTGATTTGGCTAACTCTCGTAAGCTATTACTAACATCTTTATTTTCATTAAAAAGCTTATAAAAATAGTTTTTCTATCTATTTTTTCTATCATCATTTGTTACTAGAATTTTCTCATCCTCATCTTTGATGCATCTAACAAAATTAAGATCCTTAGTTTTCTTATCTCTAGCCCTAGCTATCCTAAAGATATCTCTTTCACCCTCTTTTGAGTTAAGTTTTTTTTATAAATCTTCACAAATTTTAGCTTTTACTTCACTGACAGCCTTTTTCGCTTTTTTCTTTGCTTTCTTATAAGCCTCTAAAGTATCACTAGTTTTCTTAGTGTAATGTAATTTGTAATATACCCGCTTTTCTTTGATTTTATTTTGCACTACTTCACTCCACCACCAAGCTTCTTTCTGTGCCGGAACATCTTCCTTAGATTCACCTAACACATCTTTCGCCACTTTCGTAATACGTATAGTCATATTGTTTCACATATCACAAGGTGTACCAACATAATTCCAAGCATCTTCTTGAAGGACTTTTTGTTTAAATATACTTTTTTTCTCCCTTTTGAGGTTCGACCATTTAGTTTGAATAACTCGATGTACTCTTTTCTTCTTTGTCAACTTTTTTACCTTTAAATCTATAATTAAAAGTCGATGTTGGGTGTTTAAGCTTTTTTCAGGAATTACCTTGCAATCTTTACAACACTCTCTAGCTTTTTTCCTACAAATAAAATAATCAATATGTGTTTGTGATAAGCCACTTTTATAAGTAATTAAATGTTCATCTCGTTTTTTTTGAAGATTGTATTGACTATAAAGAGATTAGAGACCTTAGCTACCCTGGAACTCGTACTAAGAAACGTTAACAAGTGCACTCATGGCATTAGCCAACTTGGCAGATCTCTCAACTCCACAAGTTGCAGGCCTAAGTTCGATTCTTAGGGTGCGCATACCAGGGCTCTCGACTCCCCAAGTTGCACGGGCGAGTTCGATTGCTAGGGCGTGCATTCCTGGCTTCCGCCTCCCCATTGTAAAAAGGAAAAAAAGACAGGGGTTGATGGCAGTTGTCCTTGAAAACTCTGGAGGATGGAACATGTAGACTGTATGCAAGACATGGGCACCATATTTTTTTTCGTGCCCTCCTACCTACGATATGATTTTACCAAGTGCAGCAAGATAACGGCATATGAAAAGCTTAAAATCATGTATATCTAAAAATTTAACAGCTAAATGCTTTTACATATTTATCAACAAGGAAGATTCGAACTTATGAGTATTTAAAAACGTTTCTAATACAAAGTCTCTATTTTGGTTCACAGATCATTGTTAGATTAATGCTAGTGCTCGTCACTGTCCGTGTTATCTCAAACTCACTAGCCATCTCTTTCTTCTCCACTCTCTAAATTTCTTGCACCTAACCAGTGATATAATGAGTTTGTCAAGATGGATATGAAGTCGGTTGAATATCTAAGTTTAACAACTCCAAATTTACCACTTGAATACATTAACAAGAAACATGTACTCGCATGTAATATCACAAGTGATACCGTGCCTGGCTCTTTAGTCTCTAGTAAGGCAATTACTTACTCTGAAGATAGAGTCGTTATTTGATTTGTGTGCTAGCTGGGAAATTAGCAAAAACAACAGGTAGTTCCTAATAATTATTTCTAGTCTAATTCAACTTTTTCCTAAGAGATGGCATTGGAAGTCGTGACGCAAGTACCTCAAACGAGCGTAACCCAAAAGTTCCGTGTTCATGTTCGCTTAAAGTAATTACACGAAAAACAAATTCTGCTTTTGACATGAATCTGATCACATTAAACAAAAATGTGAAATTGTTAACAATAACACTAGATAAGAACATAACCCGAAAATTTCTTGCTTTTGTCCACCCAAAGTAACATCACGTTATGATGTGATTCTCAAATAAGAAAAGGATGTAACCCAAAACATGAAAATTATCATGTTTGCTTTTCCTGGTGTCATGCCGATGACTAGGTGATGATGCGAGACAATCAACTCTGGCAAACAAGCCAGATACAAATTGCATTCTTGAAGAGATGATGACCCGAAAACCAGCATTAATAAGCTGCCTTTGATCTCGAACTTGCATAAACCCTCCTCATAGAAGCAAAAATTAAATATGGTGGTTAGATCTAGTATCAACCAAGTCAAGCTCAAAATGTCTAGGATCAAAAGATGCTTAATCATCTTCGAATTGAAAACCTAAAACCATTTTTTGCAGAATATATATATATATATATATTGAAGTTAAGAAATGTATACCTTACTCCAATATGCTCTATCTACCATTGTGAGCTATAATTGAAGAGAACAAGCCTTTGTGACACACTTGCTATGTAATGCCGCATTTGATAGCTAATACATTATTTGGATCCAACATGGCACAGTCCATTGGGGTTTATGTAAATTATTGTATGCCATATTGATCTAAAACTTATATACATTCGTCTTATAACAGTAAAAATTAGATTAAGCTAGTCAATTATACTCCATAAATCCACCTAAACTTAGCCATAATAGAAAGTTCTAAAGGACTATGTGGTCAAAAACACTTAAATGCTGCTTAACTTGAAAACCAGACAATATCTTTTCAACAAAAAAAAGTTTTCATTAAGGAGGGAGGAGAAAGTGAGCGTTTATAAAAAGGTAGAAGGTGACTGGGATAATACTTTACTATATAAGCCATGATCCATGTGACTACACAATATTACCCTGCATGGTCTAGAATTGAGTACAAACCCACCCCAATTCCATCATTATGGCAACCTGTCTCCTACTACTCCATTTAGGCTATGAATGTAGTATTAATCAACACAAAAGGTTACTTTTATTTGAGCAAAAAAATTTAATACTTTAACCTTGAATTGATGAATAAAGCTTCTAGGTATTCTCTTTGATGGCTGAGATTGAGAGAGGATTTCTTAATCGAAGGAAGAGTTCGAGAAATTTTCATTTTTCCGCCAAGACATGTGAACGAAAAATATTTCTTTTCTCTCATTTTTACATATCGACAAACTAGCCAAACATGATTATTTAACAAAGAGCCAACAACCCTAAATGGATTTCATATTTTTGGGGTTGCTGGTGGAGTAGTTTGTTCTTACATGTTAATTTAAAGCAAAGATCACTAAAAGTGACATTAGTCCTACCCTAAGAATAAGAGGAATGTTGGCTAAGATGTGAAGTATGTGGTTGCTTTCTATCTTTTGATACATGAAATCAACAATTAAAAGATCCACATTGTTGGATAATTTTCAAAATAATAGAAATAACCAGCCATGTTAAAGGGTTGCTTCTGTTTGAAGATAGTGCAAATATCGATCGATGTTAACTATCAATACCTAAAACTTTTCTAGGAAAATTCGGTTTTGATTTCAAAAACTTGTTTTTGAAAAGCTAATTTTGAGGTACTTCAATGACAATTTGAGTCTTCGTTTATACAACCATAAAATTCAAATCAAGATCTATATCCATTTTAAAGGAAGACAGACAAAGGAGCAAATACTTGTGAAACAAATCCAAATCCAAATCCAATTCACCAATAGATTCAATTAACACAGGTATAGATATCTCAAGGAGAAGAGACGAGACAAGATCCAGCTTAGAGAATTGGTAGCAGCCATATGATGTCAGGATGGGCCCCACTATGGGACGTCCAGCTTGGGTCTGGCCCCCTTTTGAGGTACATTTAAGTATGAAGACTAAGTCTGGTTACCCTTATGAAACTAGACCTTTGTCTCCTTAGCCTAAAACCTGATTCATTAAACCTTAGTCTATTTAATC
This sequence comes from Brasenia schreberi, assembly GCA_036023115.1. Lineage (NCBI taxonomy): Eukaryota > Viridiplantae > Streptophyta > Magnoliopsida > Nymphaeales > Cabombaceae > Brasenia > Brasenia schreberi. The sequence goes on from JAYKKT010000079.1 coordinate 5,406,288, forward strand.
CAATTGACCAACATTGTTTCATTTGCACTAATTTTTCTTGAATCCATTAAGTTGAGCCCTACATGAGTTTATTTTGCATATTATTTGTATCCATATGGTATTTTAAAGTGAAAATTATACATAGTGAATAATAATACACAAGTCGGCCTCTACATATATATATTTTTACGTACATTTGATAATTTCATGTAAAAATGCATGTATATGTACATATCTGCTTGAGCTTATAGAATGAGACTTGCTGTAATAATAAAAAAAATTCTCCCATTTTTGGACATATATATATCTGCTTGAGCTTATACAATGTGCCCTAAATATGGGTTTAGCATGTGCAAATGAAGTTTTAAAATGTATATACATATACAGGGCACCATTTTTCATATGTATCTTTTATTTAAAGTTTTATTATTGATGGACAAACACGTGAATTGATTAAAAATATGAGATGTTATGGAAAGTCTCTTGTTTTTTTTGTTTCTATTTATGTGTTTAAGAATCTCTACAATCTCATCCATTTAGGAAACCAACAGTCTTTTATTTATTTATATAAGTAAATTCTTATGATCTTTACATTATACATTTATGTAATTAAATAAATTACTCATATTTGAAATGAGATCACCTACCGTGGCTCGATTTGACCTTGACCCAAGCTAGGTTCAACCCAATCAACATTGACTCATGTGCATTTGATACCCATTTGACTCGATCACTTGACTCAAGACTCAAGGCTTGCCCAACTTGGCTGGTTGAGATTTAGGTTCAAATGTAATGCACTGGCACACGAAATTGACACTTGGACTGGACCTGGTCAAAGAGTAAGAGAGGGGGTTGCGTCCTACCCTTGGCTCATGCAAACGGGCACCCGGTTCAGCTAAGGAATTAAATGATGACCAACTTGTTGCTAATAAGATTTAAGAGATAAAGCTTCTCAGATCATTTGTATTTCATCAAGCTTAATCTCGTTAGATTTTTTATAATATTTGATTTCATTTGTATCTATCAACATGGGTTGTAAAACTATAAATAGGCCCTTGGCTTCTTGTCATCGATCTATCCCTCAAGAGTTCCTCTCTTCTCTCTCCTTCTTTCTGCTCCCATTTGCTGCATATATATTGTGAAGGTGTTTTATCAACACCAAGAGGGATTGTCTAACATTAGTTCTTAAAGAAACACCCGAGTCTTATTATCAATCCTTTAAACAACGTGAATCTTCAAGCATGTACTTCATTAATTTTGCATTAGGATTAGCACTTGCTCTCTCATATTTATGTTGCATTAGCATGTTCATCTACATGCATACGAAGTTATTTTTAATTTGTCGTGCACCATAGTTTGCATCTGTTCTTCGTATTAGTCACAGTAGTTTCTTAATTAATTAGTGTATCAATCATTTTAGTCCTTATATTTTATCTCGATCACTTGTTTTGTATCCTTTGCATATTCACTAGATCCTTTTATTAGTTACATATAGTTGCCTCTTATTTTGCATGAAAACTCCATTAATTGCATTTGGTTAGTCTATGCATTCAGTTTACATTTGGTTTTCCAGCATTCAGCCATCATGGGATCCTCCGTTTAGCTAGTTTTCTGCATACATAATTGCCTTGCATTAGGCATCGATTAATACCAGTTAGTCTTTGTTATGGTCCTTACTTGCATTAAACAATCCTAACATTATTTACTCAAATCTGGTTCGCATAACCCAACACACGTATTGGTCTACGTTGGTTTCTCACCATTACTTGGTTTGGTTTGATGTTATCACTACACGGTTTTAGGAACTATATTCGTTATCTAGCCACTCGTATTGGTCTACGTTGGTTTCTCTTACTAATTTCTAGCTATCAACCAATTATCGGTTCATCAATTGCATCTTAGTTCACATTTATCGACAGTTCCATATTAGGTACAATTCTTTTTAGTGTTGATCATTGTATTAGTTCATCAACATATTAGTTATTATCCCATAGAATTTTCTACATTCCACTAACTCTTTGTTCAGCATTAGTCACCCGCCATTTTGCACACACACATACATATTGATCCCCATTGCACAACACAAAATCTTGCATTGTTCAGCCTAGATCACTTCATAGCATGTTCATATCCAGCATTCATCTTATTTCATCTAAATTAATGTTGTCATTACCCAATTGTGTATGGTTCGTTTTAGTATACATTAGATATAGTTACCTCTTATAATAGGCATTTATAGTGGTTTATTAGCATTTGCATTTAATCTATCATGGTGATTATTCATCATTATCGTAGTGTTTTAAATTTGTTGTTTCACAATATTGTTTTGCTCCCATATCGTATTGACTAACTGTATATAAAACCCATTTTCGACTAGCTATAATATCATTATTTTCATTCACATAATTAAGCCAGAAACCCCCGTTTTATCATCTACTCACTTGAATCTGATCAGACCCAATAGAGACTGGACCCAATTCTTAGTGCCATTAATCCCAGCTATGCCAAGATCCCAACCCAGTCCCCAACTTAGCTAAACCTAGCCTGGTTAATTGAGCATGAACACGAAACCAAAGCCAAGGCCTTCCCTAGTTGAGCACAATCCCTTGATCAGCCACCTAAAGAAAGGCCTATCCCTTACCTAGTCAAAATTTAAGTTGATTCAACCCTTAGTGATCCCAAGGACCTTAGTTTTATCAAAAAACTTAACCGATCCTACGCCAAAACCACATCTTCAACCTATAGTAAATGGCTTGTATTTGGAAAACTAAGTATGTGGGTTAAGTTCCATCTTATCAAATAAGTCAAAGTCCTCATTTTTTTTGATGTGCAGAAAGGGTCCTAGAGAATTATTGTTTTATCTACATGATTGACGTCCAGGACCTGACTATGTTAGTAGTGCAAGGAGTGTCAAGTGGTTTTCATTATACCTTGCAGGAAATTCATCAGTAATGGCTTTTATTTGGAAAACTGAATTTTGTGGTAGTGAATTAAGCCTAAATAAAAGTGTGAAATATCACATACCTCAAAGACAATGCATATTATACTTTTCTTATTTATTTGTAGTTTCTTTTATGCAGGTTGAGGTGATATATCAAAAAGTGGGATCAATCCACTTGAATGACGTCGTCATCCTCTCTAGTAGACGACTCTAACACAAGTGCCATTTAAATAAGTATTCTAAGTCATACAGAATTAAAGACCCCCTCCATAATAATTGTTGCGTGGTTCTCATTGTACGCTAACAATATCTTTAATATAATAGAAATTCATACGGGGTCGTAAGGGAAAAGAACACAACCATTATAACCCAAGCTCTTTGCTTGAACTTGGTGTATTAACATAGATTTTCATGTGGCGAGACTAACTATGGTTTTTGATAGATTACACGCTATTTGTGATGAAAAAGGAAAGTACTTGAATAAGGTTCAACATATGTGTGTCGTGATTAACTCAAACCAGAACTATGTCTTCTCGTTCACTGAATAAGATAAACAGAATATATTATAAATCATATGCCATATGAAGTTCTAGCTAGAACAACTTTCTCTTGCCAAAGATGGATATGTTTTTCCTTTTCTTCTCCCACGAAACTTGAAGGAAGGACACAAGGTTTGATGTGATAGTGGATCGGTTGTACCTATCAACCGGATTCTCGAGTTGTATGTCTCAATCAAGAAAGGAGGGCACTCTTTACCTGTTTATGCATTTATAGCGTAAGACTTACTACTACTCAAGGTGCGGGGTGCAAAGGGTTTTAATCCTTATACTTTGGCACCCATGAGTAAATCTATCGTAGTAGACTCATTAGAGAGTCCAGGTCGAAACATGAATTAAGTTTTGAATTAGTTGATGCTGCCAAGGGGAGTGGTGACGCCTACCTACCACTAATAAGACGACAAAAGCCTAATAGTTCACATGTTTAAGATAGTGACATTCGAATTATAAACAATATCATACTCTAATTCTTTAGTTATCCAAAAATCTCAGTTATAACTATGAATTTTAGTGGACTTGGTAAAGTTTGAACTTAGTTAGGTGCAAAAGATACTTAAACAAATCTTAATTCAAAACTTGACAATATATTAGGGGCCTTAACCTAGGCTGGCTTTGATCACACCTCAGTCATCTAGGTGGTCAGAGAGCATAAGCAATCACCATAGGAGAGAAAACGTAGAAGGTAGAGGAAGACGAGAGAGAGTGCAAGAGCAGTTGCATTAACCGTATAGATTAGGGGCCTTAATCATGCTTACTAAAGCTAGCAGATCTGCTCCAACAATAGTACCTCTCCACCCCACAATTATTCTCAGGTATAGAATAGATCAAAACTTTTTTATAAAAAGAATACTGAAGATAATTCTTGCGCGTGTGTGCATGTGCATGTATGACCTTCCATGTCAACGTTAATGAGCTATCATCTATAGAAAGATAACGCAAATCTCTCGGTAGTATGATAAAGTCTTTAACGAAAAGCTTAGAGTGGAAAACATAGGGAAATAAAAAAGTTTATTATGTCAAGTTTGTATATCTTGTATATGTTGGACAACAACAACAAACAACAACAACTAAGCCTTTTCCCATACTAGACGGGGTTGGCTACATGGATTCTTTATTTCCAAATATCCCTATCATGTGCCATGTTAGCAGTTAACTCCCAATAAGCTAGATCATTCTTTATTGTTTCTTTCCAACACTTTTGTGGTCGTCCTCTACCTCTTTTAATACTTTCCAAATTTAGTTTTTCTAACCTTCTTACAGGTTCTTCTTTTGATCTTCTTTCTATATGTCCAAACCATCTTAAACGATGTTCTCTCATTTTATCCTCTATTGGTGCCACTCCTAATTTGTTACTAATAATCTCATTATGTATACGGTCTTTTCTTGTATGACCACTCATCCATCCCAATATCTTCATTTATGTCACAGACATCTTTTGTACATGTTGATGAGTAATTGCCCAACACTCAGAACCATAAAACATGGCAGGCCTAATTGCTGCTCTATAATATTTACCTTTTAATTTTAATGGTATCTTCTTATCACAAAGAATACATGATACTCCTCTCCATTTTAACCAACCAACATTAATTCTATGTGTAACATCTCTATCAATTCTTCCATCACTCTGAAAAATTGACCCTAGGTATTTAAAACTTTCATTTTGGAGAATACAATGTGTGCCAATTTTAATTTCTATGTCTTATGAAGTAACCAAATGATCAAACTTACATTCCATATATTCTGTCTTTGTTCTACTAAGTCAGAGGCCTTTGCTTTCGAATGTTTCTCTCCATAGTTCCAATTTTCTATTAACTTTTTCCTTAGACTCCACTAATACAATGTCATCTGCAAATAACATACACCAAGGTACTTCATCTTGAATATGTTTTGTTAACTCATCCATCACCATTATAAATAAGTATGGACTTAAAGTTGATCCTTGATGTAACCCAATATTAACTTGAAAGAAGTTTGTCGTTCCTTCATGAGTCCTCACACATGTTTTTGCACCATCATACATGTCTCTTATAAGGTTAATATATGTCACTGGGATATCTCTTTTTTCCAAAGTTCTCTAAAGAACCTCCCTCGGTACCCTATCATAAGCTTTTCTAGATCAATAAATATCATGTGAAGGTCTTTCTTTTTTGCTCTAAAATGTTTCATAAGGCGTTTTAAAAGGTGGATCGCTTCAACAGTAGATCTGCCTGGCATGAATCCAAATTGGTTTTATGATGTACTTGATACTTGTCTTAACCTACGTTCGATAATTCTTTCCCATAATTTCATAGTATGACTCATTAACTTGATACCTCAATAATTCACACAATTCTGAATGTCTCTCTTGTTCTTATATATGGGTATAAGTGTACTCGCTCTCCATTCTTCGGGCATCTTTTGGTTTCTCCATATTTCATTAAATAGTCTTGTGAGCCAAGTGATTCCTATTTCTCATAGTATTTTTCAAACTTCTATAGGAATATTGTCTGGTCCTACCGATTTAACACCTTTCATATGTTTAAGAGCCTCTTTGACTTCATTCTTTTGAATACGTCGGTAGAATACATCGATAGAAATTGTAGTTTATATACTTTTCTGACTTGGCTAAATCTCTTAAACTAATACTAACATCTTTATTTTCATTAAAAAGATTATAAAAATAGTTTTTCCATCTATTTCGTATATCATCATTTGCCACTAGAATTTTTCCATCCTCGTCTTTTATGCATCTAACATAATTAAGATCTTTAGTTTTCTTATCTCTAGCCCTAGCTATCCTAAAAATATCTCTTTCACCCTCTTTTGAGTTGAGTTTTTTGTATAAGTCCTCCCAAATCTTAGCTTTTGCTTCACTAACGATCTTTTTCCCTTCCTTCTTTGCTTTCTTATAAGCTTCTAAAGTTTCACTAGTTTTTTTAGTATAATGTAATTTGTAACATGCCCTCTTTGCCTTGATTTTATTTTGTACTACTTCACTCTACCACCAAGCTTCTTTTTGTGCCGGTACACCTCCCTTAGATACCCCTAACACATCTTTCACCACTTTCCTAATATGTATAGCCATATTGTTCTACATATCACAGGGTGTGCCAACATAATTCCAAACATCTTCTTGAAGGACTTTCTGTTTAAATATATCTTCTTTCTCGCTTTTGAGGTTTCACCATTTAGTCCGAATAGCTCGATGCACTCTTTTCTTCTTTGTCTATTTTTTTATTTGTAAATCCATAACTAAAAGTCGATGTTGGGTGGTTAAGCTTTCTCCTGAAATTACCTTACAATCTTTACAACACGCTCTATCTTTTTTTCTACAAATAAAGTAATCAATTTGTGTTTGTGATAAGCCACTCTTGTAAGTAATTAAATATTCATCTTGTTTTTTCAAGATTGTATTGACTATAAAGAGATCAAATGTCATAGCAAAATTTAAAATCTCCCTACCTTCCTCGTTTATATTCCCCTTGATATCATAATGCCTCTTTACCAACATGTTTATTTAAATCTCCTCCTAAACAAATCATCTCCCTTTGTGGAATCTTTTGAAACACCTTATCTAACTCTTCCCAAAAAACTGTCTTTATACTATCTTCTAGTCCTACTTGGGGTGCGTAAGCACAAACTATATTCAAAACCTCTGCTCCTAACACTAATTTCAACGTCATGATTTGGTCACCATATCGTTGTATGTCTACTACACTCTCCTTTAAATCTTTATTTATAATAATACCAACTCCGTTTCGAGCCTTTTTTTTTACTTGAGTACCATAATTTAAAACCTATATCCTCCATCTCTTTTGCTTTTTCTCCGACCCATCTTGTATATGCTGTGAATATGTAAATTCCCTTACTTTCCAGTCGAATCAACTATCAAAAATAAAGGGAGGCAACAAAACTAAAAATAGCAGCCATCGCGTCCATCGGTGTGTGTGCCTTCTCATTGTAGGAAACTTCATACCCGCCCTGAATCCTAATGGGACTTCTTCTTTGCCATCAAGGCGTGTGTGGCTGGAGTGATCCTTGCCACCAGATTCATCCATGCCTTGCTGGATGCCTTCGTTTGAAAGAATTTGTGGAAAAACTTTTCGTTTGTGGTCTTAATCGTGATGTCTGCTTTGGGAATGCTCATGGTGGGCGCCATGGCCACAGGACACTGTAAGAGCTCCCAACCCAGAAAAGTTAATAGGGCTGTGATAGCAGGCGACAAGGAAGGTCGTAGCCCGAATGAGCCGCAACACATGGAAGTGCACACACATGCGGGCCATGGCCATGTGCATGGTGCAGGCACCTCACTCTCCGTGATCGAGGCTTCACCCCACCTTGTCTGTCAATGAGTGGTTTCTCAGGTACCCTCTGCTCTATTTGTTGACTTTTGGATGACGCTCTGCCGACTGTCTATCTTTGCCTTCGACTGATCGTAATAATTTTTTTGTAGTTATTTGCTTCTTTTTTTCATAAAGAAGTTGCGAAAGAGTTTGGAAGGAAATGACGAAGCTTGATTCTACTTCTCTTTAATTAGATTGTAGTATCATAATTTTTTTTAATAGGACTCTTTATATACACGTATTGTATTAAAAAGATTTATGATACTACAATCTAAATTAAGAAAGTCTTCCAAGTGTTATGGCTCATTTGGGCTACGACCTTCCTCGTCGCCTGCTACCACATCCTTACTAACTTTTCTATATTGGGAGTTGTTATAGTATCATGTGTCCATGGTGTCCACCATGAGTGTTCCCAAAGTAGACAGCATCGCGACGAAGCCCGCAAATGGAAAGTTTTTCCATAGATTGTCTTTCAAACACGACAAGGAAGGTCGTAGCCCAAATGAGCCATGTGTTTATGGCTCATTTGGGCTACGACCTTCCTCGTCGCCTGCTACCACAGCCTACTAACTTTTCTATATTGGGAGCTGTTATAGTATCATGTGTCCATGGTGTCCACCATGAGTGTTCCCAAAGTAGACAGCATCACGATGAAGCCCGCAAATGGAAAGTTTTGCCATAGATTGTCTTTCAAACACGAGAAAGTCTGGTTCTCGAAGGCATCCGGCAAGACATGGATGAATCCGGTGGCAAGGATCACTTCAGCCGCAAATGCTTTGATGGAAAAGAAAAAGTCCCAATCAGAATTCAAGGCAGGACGAAGTTGCCTGCGATGGGAAGGCACACATTGATGGCGCTGCACGTAAGGATGGTCGCGATGGCCGCTATCTTTATCTTTGGTGCCTCTCTTTTGTTTCGTCAGTTGTTCTCCGAAGCACAAGAGTTGGTTCCGTAGGTTCGCTGGATTCTTCGCTAGATACGCGACCTCAACATAAGAGAAAGAATAAGATAACGAAGAGAACACGTATGATTCACGGTTTCCACACAATCACATTTTTAAGAGAGGGTTTTCTTTTTGATTTTCTTGTATAGTGAGATCAATGAAAGGGTTTGTATTTATAGAGCAGCGCTTCACTTCATCCTCTTACATTCCTTGGTTGGGCTTACGGTTGAGAGCCCTTATATGTTAGTTAATGTAACCATTCATGAAAAGCGGCTAGATGACCGGTCTAGCCATTTTCTTGGATGAGTATGCCGAGAAGAATGACCATCCTCTCGACTTTACATCTCCCACTTTTGTGAGGTTTTCGTAGTTATCTCATTTATGATTGTTGTGCAATCATTACCCGTTGTGTGATTTCTTATCTACACAACAATCAAACATATCTCAAACTCATATTTGTAACATGCTTTGAGAAAAGATTTTCTGGTATACCTTTAGTCAAGGGTTTGCCAACATATCATCAGTTGGTATATATGAGATGGATATTTCCTTTCTCATAACAATATCATGAACATAGTGGTATTTAACAATTGTATGCTTGCTTTTGGAGTTGTCACCTCTGCTCTTAATCAAAGTAATTGCTGCATTGTTGTCACAATAAATGACAACTGGTCCATTGACTATATCTAGCTTTAGATCATGTATGAAGCGGCTTATCCAAAAGATACTATTGCAGTCATATAACAAGTCACATACTCAGTTTCTTGTGTATGCAACACTATACAACCCTATTTCTTACACGCCTAAGAAACTCCACCTCCAAATAAGAATATTTGTCCCAAGATTGATTTGTTGTCATTTTCGCTCTGAACAAAGTTAACATTTGAGTATCCTACCACTTTTAGTTCATCTGCTTGAAAACATAATTTTTTAGTCTTTTGTTCATTTAAGATATCTTAAAATCCTTTTCACAACTATCCAGTACTGTTAACCAGGATTACTTTGATATCTACTTATAAGACTAACAACGAAGTTGATATCAGGTCTTGTACATACTAAGCATATATTAAGCTTCTCACAGTTTGTGCTTAAGGAACATTAGGCTTACCGTCTCCTTCATCGGGACAATCAAACTTACTCAATTTGACCCCTTTTGTAACGGGTTTAGATACAAACTTTCATTCACCTATTTTAAATTTCTTGAGGATATAATTGATATATCTCTCCTAATTAAGATATAGGAGTTTAAATTCTTTATCTTGAGAAATCTTTATACCCAAGATATAAGATGTTTCCCCATATCCTTCATTTCAAACCTTGACTTTAACCATGACTTGGTTTTGACAATCATCTCATTGTCATTCACAGTCAACAATATGTCATCTATGTATAATGATAAGATGACAAAGTATCTCCCATTGTTACAGACATATACACAGTGATCAAGTTTATTAGCCATAAACTCAAGTTCAAGAATGATATTTTGGAAAGTCAAATACTATTGATGAGGTGACTTTTAAGACCATATAGGGATTTTTTCAACCTATATACTTTATCTTCTTGGCCTTTAACTCTCTATCCATCAGGCTATTGCATATATATGATTTCATCTAAATCTTTATTTAGAAAAGTAGTCTTACATCTAACTAATGTAAATCTAAATCATAATACGTCGATATTGCTAGGATTATCCTTATGAATGCAAATTTTACAATATGAGAATATGTCTTAACATAATCTATTCTCTTTTTTTGTAAAAAACTCTTTGCAACCAACCTCGCCTTAAACTTTTCGATAGACCCATCGAATTTATATTTCTTTTTAAGAACTCATTTGCAGCCTAAAACTTTCTTTCATTTTGAAAATCAGCTAATTCTCAAACTTGGTTTTCCTCATCCATAGCTTTTTTCCAATCTGTTTGTTTAGATGATTCAATAGCGACAACTCATCTAAATCTATTAAATTACAAACTTCCTCCATAAGGTAAGTATGATAATCCTTTAAGTAGGATGATGTGACTCTAGGTCTTTTATGTCAACTTAAAGTTTTAGTTTGATCAGAAAAAGCATCTATGGGTTCAAACGATAATTGAAATAGATCTATTAGATCGTCAACATATTCATCATTACTTTCAAGGATGTCATTCTTAGTATCTTCTAGGAATTCAATATCACTACTCTCTATAAGTCTATGGTCTTTGTGATAAAACTGATATCCTTTAGAGCTTTTAGGATATTCGATTAATACATATATCAAATATCTACTGTCTAGCTTATCACTAGACCGATTAAGGATCCCTATATAAGCGATAGATTTCCACCTCATGAGATGACTTAGGTTGGCTTTTCTTTTAAATTATATCTCATATGTTATAGAGAATACAACTTTATAGGGTGTTCTGTTAAGTATATACACAACTATACTTACTGCTTCTTCTTAGAATATCCTTAGTAAAGATGCATCTATTAACATAGACCTTGTTATATTCAGTAAAGTCCTATTATACCTTTCTGCTACACCATTTTGTTGAAGTATTTTAGGTATTGTATTTTGCTTCGAAATACCAAAGTGTATAGAAAATTCTAGAAATTCTATAGAGGTGTATTCACCACCTCTGTCAGATCTTAGGCTTTTTATTATATGCCATAGTTGGTTTTCAACTTTTTGCTTATATTTTTTGAATGTTTTAAGTGTCTCACGTTTATATGCTAAGAGATATATGTATGTATATCTCGAGTAACCATCGATAAAGGTTATTAAATAAATCTTTCCTCGATGTGATCTTATTGTAAAAGGTCCACATAAATCACAATAAATGATTTCCAATAGGGTTGTTGCCTATGTTATTTCTTTGGAAAATATTTTTCTTATCATTTTTTCTTGTATACAAGCTTCACACTTACTAAAAGTATTTTTCTTAAATCGTTGCAATAAGTCAAAGTTGGATAATATTCTCAACTTTTAAGACTTATATGCCTTAGGCATTTATGCCACACATTCACATCAACATTAAAGACACAATTAATATAAGCAAAAGAATCTTTACTTTTATTAATTCAGTTTGAATAAGTCATGTTCTACATCAAGCTAACTAGAGATCGAAACCAGATTGCACCTTATAGTTGGTACAATAAATACATAAGTCAAAACAATTGGTTTGCATTGTACATAAACTCTAAAGAATCGTACCTCAAGAACATAAAAAAAGATGTTATTTCTCATAAATACCCTATGTTCTCCTTGTTTATATTTTTTTAGATCCATTGCCCCTTTCTTCCTCTTCGAGATATGTTTCGTCGCTCTTGAGTCAATCCACCAGCTAGTTACTAGGTGATCCAAGTATAAACATTGAGACACCACGTAGATTATATCTTGCTTCTTAGATTATTCGTGTTGTTGGGTGTTTTCACTGTTCTTGTTGTGGCAATCCCTTTTTTAATACTCCATTTTTCTACAGTTGAAGCACTTGACCTGAAAAGCGATTTTCAGTGTTTTCTTAAAAGATTGATCACTCTTTTTATTATTTTTGTCAACTTATTGTTTGGTTTATTTCTATTATGGTTAGTTTTAGAGTTAAATCCTATCTCGTCTTGAACTACTAGCAATCTTTCTTTCTTGTTTTTATTCATATGTTCTTTTTCAATTGCTAGCTTGAGGGGCAACTCAAAAAGGTTTGTCTGAGGCCCAAGTCTAAAAGCAGTAACGACTATGTTCCATGATGGGGGGAAAACTATTTAGTATTGTGGATATCTACATGGGTTCTAAGATCACTGATTTAGCTACAGCTAAGTCCCTTACCATTACCAGCATGTAGTTCACATGTTCCACTACATTATCTCCTTCTTTTATTTTACAAGAGTCGTATTTTTGTAGTAACAGTTAGACATATAGATTAGTTGTAGTATCATATTTAGTTGTTATCAAATCAAACAACTTTTTTGTAGTCTCATATTCTTCAAACACCCTAATCAGTAATAGTTATTGCTATCGTATCATCTTTTAGTTATGTTTCTATATTTCTTTTGTTGCTTTGTAGCATCAAGGGGTAGTGGACGTAAAGTTTCTCGTACATAGTATATAATCTATACCTTCTAGTATAAGAGCTAATGAGATTCTTCTTTTCCACGTTTGAAAATTAAGACCGTTTAATTTTTTAATTTTTTCCAATTCAGATACATATATTCTCGAATTCATTTTCATGTGTTTGGCAAAAATATCAATCAAACAGTATAATTGAAAAACATACAACAAACAACATATAGCAAATAGCCAACTTTTAAAACATAAAAAGCAGAATATCCATTTACTGAATTGAAAATAATTGATGGTACTTAAAAGTAATTTCAAACATATTTTAAGTACCAGTTTTGAGTTTTTCATAACTTGACTCTATTATTTCAGAATTAAACTAGGGATAAATCTATATTTTTTTCTATTTTTTTTGCCACTTTAGTTTTCCTAAAGATCCAAAGGCAAACTAGGAATTTCACCCTTCTATTCAGTTTTGTAACTTTTTCAAAAGATTCAGAATAGAACAGTAAAATAACACTTGTTTTTTCAGTAATATTCGTGACTAATTGAGGGTTGGAAAGTAATATTGCCCTTCAATTTAAATCTGTCAATTTTCTTAAAGATAGGGGCAATCCTATCTTTTAACCTAGTAGCAAAACTATGAATATACAATCGTCTAGGGGCAAGATTATAATTTGATAATCCAGTATTTCGTAATTTTTATAAACAACTAGAGGAAAAATCTATCTTTTCGCCCGTTTAGAGTAAAATCATTTTTTACTCAAAAATATCTGGATATTTTGGTAATTTTACCCATGATAGACTGTTATTTTCAAAACTGGTCAAGGAAAGAACAAACTTTTCAATTCATTTCCCAAGGCGATTTTCTAGAAATTGCTGTTTCGGCCCATGATTTTAGAACCTTCAAGAGAGAGAATAAAAATGGGAAAGAGAGAGAGAGAGAGAGAGAGAGAGAGAAGCATAGGGGAGGAGAGGTTTGCTAGCCGTTGGTCCTTTGGGCTATGGCCTTCGGCCGTTTGCCTTCCGGCCTCCCCTTTGAGCCGATGGCCTTCTGGCTTGGCCTTTTGGTCTTTGCAGGGTTTCTCTAGTTCTCTGAGAGTTTATTTGGCCTACAATCTCCAGTTGTTGGCCTTCTTCCCACTACAAGGTTTTTCTAGTTTTAGCCGATATCCTTCTAGCAGTCTTTTGTTTTCTATTTCTTAGAGTCTCCCTCCGGCTAATGGCCTCTAGCCATTGGGCTTCTGGCCTCTACAGAGCTTCCCTTTGGGTCGACAGCCTTTGGACGCTATAGGGCTTCCCTTTGGGCCGACAACCTTTTGGTTACTTCTTGATTGTAGATGATGTACCAGTGATGGTGATTTCCCGCAACTTCACCAGATTCTTCGTCAGATACGCAACGAATGACCTCTTAATAAAAAGATGAAGAATAGAAGAGAACGAAGAGAACATGTATGATTCACAGTTTTCACACAACTGGATTTCTTAGAGAAGGTTTCATTTTCAATTTTCTGAGTTCAATGCACTACTCTATATTTATAGAGCAATACCTGACTTTATCCTCTTAGATTCCCTGACTGTGTTTTCTATTGGGAACCATTATCTAACCATCCATGAAAAGCAACTAAATGGCCAGTATGGCTGTTTTCATGGATGAGTATGATAGTCATCCTCTCAGCTTTATAGAGATGGAGGTCTTCATGGCTACACGACTCTCAAACCTAGAGATTGTTTGGTTATATGGGATTGTAGACACCAAAAAATTTTCTCAAAAGATTTGATCTTTTAGAAATTTTGTCTTTTTAAGAAAAAATTGTGATTTTGGGTCTTTTGAGGGTTTCCAAATAAAGATACCTTAAACGAACTCATTTTCGCACCAAAATTTCGTAGCAGTCTCAAAATAAGGATAAATGACACCCCACTCAAAAAAATCTAATTTTTACAAAGAGCTAAAAAATGAATGCTTTGCCCTCAAGCCCAAATTGGCAAGATTGTGCATTTTCAAATGATTTCCTTCAAAGAAATTATGGTTTCAAACAAATTCTCTTCAAAGAGACAAATGAGAATGAGACATTGGGAACCAAACACACAAAATGTTTGCAAAATATCAAATTTACAAAATTACAAAAATCTTTTGAAATCAAAACCAAACAAATCCAAATTAGGCCTCAAAAACTCGTTTGATTGCTCCGGGACCCTACACCCATCAAGGGTTAAAGTGGTTCGAGACCCCACACCTATCGAAAGGGTTAAAGTGGTCTGACACCCTACACCCAATAAAGGGTTAAAGTGGTTGAAACGGTAAAAACTAACTCATGGAGTGAAAGTAGGTCGCCTGTGCAAACAAACACTGGGAATGAAACTTAGTTATTTTCAAAAGTATTTAAAAATTTTGATAAAGAACTCGTTGTTTTCAAATATATCTAAAATGAAATGATTTTAAATAATGAAAAAAGAAATATTTGAAACCATAAATGAAAAGGGATGAAGCCCAGGTCAAATAAGGATGAGAATAAATCAAGATGGGAACGAAGATCAAGGCAACGGTTGAGCCATGCCCGCATCAAGTCAGGACCGAGCTCGTGTGAACCAAGCTATGGAGCAAGGAATGGACCAAGACAAAGGATAAAGTCAAGTTGAAACCAAAATGGGTTAAGACTATACCCAAGTCAAGGATTCAAGTATCAAATTCAAAGAGCAAATGGAGATTCACCTAGCTAAGGACCAATGAAGACTCTACCTAGCCAAGGACTCATGAAGAAGGGCACCTAGCCGGACCAATGGAAACTCACCTAGCTAAGGACTAATGAAGACTCTACCTAGCCAAGAACCAATAAAGACTCACTTAGCCGAACCAAGGGAGGACTGCACCCGATTGCACCAACATGAGCCAAGGGTTGCACCAAGGGCTGCCCCATACCGTGTGGCTAGGCTCCCCTTAACCTAGGGAACTACAAGCCCATATGAAGCCATGGGCAGCCATGGATTATTGGGAGTTGGATCAAGTCTTGGGCTCCAATGACCCACCCGATCCACATCGTGGAAGGCTCTAGGCCTCCCCCCTTAAAGCCTAAAAGAAAGGCTATTGGGGGCTCATTTCCAGCATTGGAGGGATTCAAGAGCATTGGAGGGCATGTAGAGGGAGCCCAAGAGAGAGAGAGTGTGTGTTGTAGCAAGAGAGAGAAAGAAAGAGAGAAAGAAATAGAGTGAGAGAAGAGAGGAAGAAGGGAATCAACCCCTTCCTTGAGCCATTGTCTATTGGAGGCTATTGTAAGTTTGATCCTTCTTCTTTGATGACCTAAATCTCTCATTCTTCTTATTCAATTAAAAAAGGGTTATATTAATGGAGCATTAGTCTCTCTTGATGATGTAATAGAGTAGAAATGTTGTCTATTTTATTCCTTTTACATTTACGTATTCTACTTGTTTGATTTCAAGTTTCTCTACCTCTCTATATGCTATATCCTCTTATATCTCCTAATCCCCTCTATGCTTAAGCTATAAACATATTTACATTCATTTCCCTTCAGTCATTTAATTTGAATTAGCTATGATTTGCTTTTAATTTTAGATTAATGCATTCACGTATGCTTTAGAAACTGAAATTCTGTTTTCAGCATCCTGCATACATCTGTTGTTGCATTTTTCATTTTCGAACCTCTGCTCCGAATGATCTGAAGTTTGAAACATCGGATATCCACACACAAGCCCCACTCATTATAAATTTTTTAAGAATTTTAAGGTCGTGTAGTATCGTAAATAAAATAGAGGAAGATCGGACAAATTCAGAGTCAAGTTTGTCTAGTTTGGGTTTTCTACAATAGAGGTTGGCTAATCTTCCCATAACTTTATCTACAGTAAGTCAAATCTGGTGAAACTAGTCTCATTGGAAAACTGACATCAATATCTTTCTAACAAGACTAAATTCATAAAAAGGGAAGTCTCATACACTGAAATATAAAGGTTTCTTTAGACCTCTGTATTTCTTTAACAAAATGTTCTAAAATGCTTGAGGAGAGGCATTTCTCGGATTTAATTTTGTAAAATTGCAGTACATAAAAACAAAATAAAAATGGTCTTAGGATTTTCACATTCTGCTCTGCATACTGTAAAAGTTTCATGAATTTTGGAGATTTGTAAGCTATAAAAAAAATCTGGAAACAAGCTCTGAAAACAGAACTAGTTTATATTTTTCAGAACTTGAAAATTTTTCATTCTCTAGACCAAGTACATGACTTGTTTGATTAAAACTGTCTTTCAAGTGAATTTTGGAAACACACACTGCTCAAATTAATACTCAAAGCATTTATACTGATCCTTGAGCATCGGTTCAAGAAGGCCTAAGACGAAAAGATCCTGCTTCACCACAGTTTCTCAATGAAGTTAGAAGTATAATTTTGCTAGTTTAAGTGAAACTAACTGGCACGCTAGCGTAAGAACAAAGTATATTGAAAAGATTATTTCAAGTCTCTACATAGGCTTTGGAATAAAATTTTCATGTCTACACATATTCACAATATATACATGATACACCTATGTTTTCTAGCTTTCTGTTAAATGATTAAAGCCTTTATCATACGAGTTATAGCCTTTATCATATTCTTAGAAATTTGTGTTAGCTTTAATATAGTAAAATCATTTTTTTTTAAATGATCTCATTAAATGAAATTCGATATGGGAGAATGAAAGAGATTTACATATTCATAACATGGTGTCGACATATTTATATTCTCTTCAAGTTCATCAACCTTTCAGTAATGACCATAACGTCCTCATAAATGGGAAGAGCTGCTTCTTCTTGTTCGGCTTCTTTTATACACAAAAAGGAATTTCAAGTATATAAATTATTATAGTTCTTTCACACACGTGTAAGGAAGAGGAAACATACATATAAAGTCTTGATGGCCAAGTGCTTTTTTGTTTCTCAATGAGAATTTTATCCAATAGAAAGTTTAAGAGTTCGGTCGTGTTCAATACATAAATGGCAGTTAAATATTGTTTTATAGTTTGAAATAAGCGAACAAGACAAGCCTCTAACCTAGTGGGACCAAGCAAGAGCTACCCTAGCACTCCACTCTCTCTCTTTTGCTAGGTGCGTGTCGAACCATGGAATATTTGTGAATGTAAAAAGCATCATGACGCAAGGTTATTACTTTCATTTAAGTTTGGAAAGCTGTTTACACATCGCACACGATCACGTGTCGTGTGCAGCTTAACAAGTGGTGTCGTGTCTATGTACGTAGACTACAACATATGGTGACATAAGCGAGTTCCAAATGTAGAGTCACATAGTCAAGTTTGCATCTTGGGAGAATTAGCAGAGAAAACACACTTCCACCGATAATTTTGATCAATGGTAATAACAACTTTAATAATTATAATAATAATGATTATCATCATCATAATCATGACAAAACTGTTTGTTTTAAGGTTGAGATCTAAATTTGAAAACATGACTCGGTAAAGTACGAACTTAGGTGCAAAAGATGCTTAAACATTTCTTAATTCAAAACTTGACAATATATTGTACAAAAAAAGTTTTTTTTGAAAAATTTAAACTTAACAAATGTACATCTGAATATTCTAATTATAATATTTTATAGACAACACCTTTATTTGGACTCAACCTAGTAAAGTGTATGTGTTTTTATGAAAATGTTCGAATTTCAAACTTACATACACCTTGCTTATAAAATAGAGAATTAAATAAAAAAAGTCTTGTCTAAAATCCATTGAGTTAAGCTTCTTTTTTTTTTTACCCTAAACTCAGGCATAAAGGTGAGTTTAATGGACTATGTGGGGTTCAAACTAAGTTTCTTAAATATTTTACAACTAAAAACCTACTTTTGAACAATAATGTTTTTTATATTGAATATAAGGAAAACTTTAGAATATTACCTTGTGGTTTACCAAAAATCAACTTCGCTACCTTGTACATCATTTTCTATCACTTAAAGGACCTGACTTTAAAAAAGTCATCACTTTAGTACTTTACTACTGGACAATGCTGACAAGGTTCAATTGTTGTACTAAATCTTTAATTAGTATCCTATGGTATCACGAAAAGCCCGTTTAGTATGTTATGGTATCTTAAAAGTCAATTTTAGTGTTATTAAAATAAATTAATATTTAAATAACAATTAGTACTTAAATTAAGTTTACCAAATTATAATTTAAAACTTCATTGCAATGCTTAAAACATATATCTAAGATTACTTTAAGACAGTAAGATTACTTAAAATGTTAATTATGAATTTATGTTGACAAATTTGATTTTATTTAAATATTCAAGTATTAAGTTAAATGTTTCTAAATTAAAATCACTAAATCAAATTAATGTTGAAACAAAATTAAATTTATTAAAGTAAATTAGTAATTAATTTTTAACATAAAGTTATTATAATAAATAAATTTTAAATATATGTTTTAAACATTTTAACAAAGTTTTCTCAATTAGAATTTGCATTAATCAACTTCGAACTTTTATTTAAATATTAATTTATATTAGTAATTTGGTATTAAATTGAATTTTCAAGATACCATTGGTTGATTTGTTTCTAAATTAAGGTCATTAAAGTAAATTAATATTCAAATTATTGATTAAATCTGTCAATAAAACAAAATTTCTTATTGTAATTTAATAATTAATATTTAAAGTGAGGTTATTATTTTATATTAATTCTAAATATATGTTTTAACCAATTTAATGAGATTTTCTTAATTATGATTTATATTCATAAACTTTATTTAAATATTTAATTTTAATTTATATTTTATTATAGTTTTCATTTAAATATAATTTATTAATAATTTGGTATTGAAATGAATTCTCAAGATAGCACAAAGTACTACAATGACTACCGTAGGATAGTAAAGTGAAGATGTAGTACAACACCATTTTAGCGATAACATCAATGCCATTTAAGCACTGACGTGAGCATCACGGCAACACTAAATTTAGAAATATATGCCACATTAGTGTCATGCTAGCAACTTTTTCATGTTATCATTTTCCTTTTGGCACATTAGATGCCATGTTGATGGTGTTAATAGCAGGATACTAAAACAATGAATTTTTTGAAACTTGGGTTGTTTAAGTGAGAAAGTAAACTATAAGGTACCATGGTGGATTTTCGGTAAAGTAAATGAAGTTTTCACTTTAACATAACAATTGTATATGTAAATTCAAAATGCGTATCTATAAAATATGATATGTTTGAAGCATAATGTCATAATTGAAGTTTCTTATTGCATTGAATTCTTTGAGACAAGAAATCAACAGCCAAAAGATCCACAAGCGCCATTTAACTCAGTGCCCCAACCAACACAGGATTGAAGACTCACTCCCTCTATAATGACAGTTGTTGCGTTGTTCTTATCGTACACAGATGATATCCCAATTCCAAATGGCAATTCCTACTAGGGTCATAAGGGAAAAGAATGGAACCGTTATGATCATAACTCTTAGCTTGAATTTGGCTTGCAAATAAAAATTCTACATGTGATTAGAGTAATCATTGGTTTCAGGATGCTTACACGTTATCAATGATGAAAAAAGAATTAAACTCATAGAGTTCAATATATGTATTTTATAATTTAACCAAAGCAAGACTAAGCCTTCTTGCATACTAAATAGGATAAACAATATACATTCCTCAACATTTCTCAATTCAAACCTTTGTAGAATTTTTTTTTGGATTTCAACTTAAATGTACTCCTGACGCTCTATTGTTCTATGTATAAAACAACATACATTTGATGTATAAATTCACATTTTATAGACCACCTTTATTTAGTACCTTGCTACTGGATAATGCTGACAAGGCACAATTGTTGACGTGCCACTAACATGACATTAATACTTACATAGAGTTGTGCTAAATCTTCAATTTAGTACCCTATGGTATCATGAAAAGACCATTTAGAGTATCTTAAAAGTTAATTTTTGTATTTAGCACTAAAATGACTTTACTGTAGGATATTAAATTGAAGATTTAGTACAACACTATGTTAGCGACAACATCAATGCCATAGTGATAATGTCAATGCCATGTACGTATTGACATGGGCACGATGCCAACACTAAAGTTACAAATATATGCCACGTTTAGTACCATGCTAGCAATTTTATTATGTCATCATTCTCTCCTTTTGCCACATTGGATGACATGTTGATGATGCCAAAGTAGGATACTAAAGTGATGAATTTTTTAAGCTTAGGTTCTTTAAGTGATAGAAAGTAAACTACAAAGTGTCATAGTAGATTTTCTGTATACCACAAGATACTAAATATGAAGTTTTCTCTTTAATATGAGAAGTGTATTTGTAACTTCAAACTGCTCTATCTATAAAATAGGATACGTTTGAAGCGTAATGTCACATTTGAAGTTTTCTACTTCATTGCATTCTTTGAGACATAAAAACAACAGCTAAATGATCCACAAGCGCCATGTGACTCAGTGCCCCAGCCAACATAGGATTTAAGACTCACTCCCTCCATAATGATAGTTGTTGTGTTGTTCTCACAGATAATATCCCAATTCCAATGGCAATTCCTACTAGGATTGTAAGGGGGGGAAAATGGAACTTTATGGTCATAACTCCTAGCTTGAATTTGGCTTGCAAATAGAAATTCTACGTGATTAAAGTAATCATTGGTTTCGGGATGCTTACACGTTATCAATGATGAAAAAGGACTTAAACTCATAAAGTTCAATATATGTATTTTATAATTTACCCAGACCAAGACTTCTTGCATTCTAAATAGGATAAACAATATATATTCCTCGACCTTTCTCAATTCAAACACGACAAAATATTTTGCAGAATTCTTTTTTTGGATTTCAACCTAAATGTACTCATAGCACCATATTGTTTTACGTATAAACAAGATACATTTGGGATATAAATTCACATTTTATAGACCACCTTTATTTAGATTCAACCTAGCAAAATGTATATATTTTATGTAAATGTCCAAATGAAACTTAAACTCCGCCCATGTAAGGGATTGCCCTTGCATTGCCGGTTCCAAGCCCGGATAAAGGGGGAGGGTTGTGTTAGGCTTCCGACAAATTATGAGCATTGCTTTGGGGCTTCCCCGCCTAGCGACGTGCTGGAGAGCCTGAATGCAGTGATAAGTAAGCAAGAGACACTACATTTTCGCTCGGATGTAGTTAATCAATTGTAGAAAGGGTTCCCACATCATGGACGGGTGTGGATAAAGAAGTTAGTCCCGCTACATTGCGGCCCGAATGTGGTGAATAATTTACAGAGAGGGTCTCCACATTTTCAATATGCACGAATGCAGGGGGTAAGTAAGCTAGTGCTAGATCATAAGATTCGTATTGGTTCCTGGAATATCGAAACATTATCAGGTAAGCTAATGGAGGTAGTAGATACTATGATTCGGACAAAGATTCATATTCTATGTTTACAAGAGACAAAGTGGGTTGGAGAAAAAACAAAGGAGATAGAGGATAAAGGTTTTAAATTATGGTACTCAGGTAAGGAAAAGACTCGAAACGGAGTTGGTATTATCATAAATAAAGATTTACAGGATAGTGTTATAGACATACAATGATATGGTGATCGAATCATGACATTGAAATTAGTGTTAAGAGCAGAGGTTTTGAATATAGTTTGTGCTTACGCACCCCAAGTAGGCCTAGAAGATAGTATAAAGACAGCTTTTTGGGAAGAGTTAGATAAGGTGATTCAAAGGATTCCACAAAGGGAGATGATTTGTTTAGGAGGAGACTTAAATGGACATGTCAATAAAGAGGCATTAGGATATCAAGGTATTCATGGAAACTTTGGTTTTGGGGATATAAATGAGGAAGGTAGGGAGATTTTAAATTTTGCTATGGCATTTGATCTCTTTATAGTCAATACAATCTTAAAAAAATGAGATGAACATTTAATTACTCATAAGTTAAAAAGCTCAAATGATTCAAGCAAATCAGGCGAACAGGTGGGATCCAACTCAATCTGGGATCGAGCTCAAGCCTGAAAGCAAAGGGATGAACTAGGTCAAAGGCGTATCTTCCTCAAACAAATCAAATTACACGGGTCATCAGCAAGGCATCTCGAGTTGGTTATGCAAATCAAAGAGCCGTTTGGATCAAATGTAACCTCGGGATAAAGATGAGCTAGTTCATTTCAAATTTGAAATAGATGAACGTTTGGGGCTGATTCCAAAAGATATTAAAATCTTATCCAGCCCATATATCAAGACAAAAGCAAACAAAGTCAAGGCAAGGCATACCAAAGATTGATCAAGACACTTCCTCAAGCCTAACCGAGCACATTTGGGTTCAATTGGCTAGGGCTAGGCGTGCTCGATTGAAATCAAGAACTAGCCCACATGGGGTTGGCCCATATTGACTAAAGGGGACCACATGAAGACCAGACCTTGGGACTGGATTTGGGCCATGGGGTGCCCCCCCCCTCCCCTTAACCGAGCATATTTGGGTTCAATTAGCTAGGGCTAGGCATGCTCGATTGAAATCAAGAACTAGCCCACATGGGGCTGACCCATATTGACTAAAGGGGACGACATGAAGACTAGACCTTGGGGCTGGATTTGGGCCATGAAAGGCCCGTCCCAAGGAAGGGCCTAGAAGAGCCCCCCCTGGCTTATAAATAGAGGCCAAGTGGGGGGCATGAGATTCATTCAAGGGGGATTGAAGGAAGGGCTACATCTTGGGATCTTGGAGGCATCTTGGAGGAGAGAGAGAGATAGGCCAGCACTTTAAGGGTTTTGTGAGGTGTGAGAGCTGCTAAGGAATAGCCTAGAGAGGAAAATGGGAGTGTAGAAGGTAGGCCTTGGTTTGTGAGAGGTGAGTGATCAAGAAAAGGGTGAAGAAAAGGGGTTGCCGACCACTACTTTGGAGGATGTTTCTTTGTGTAAGTCAGGTAAGTGCTGCTCCATTTTATTTCTTCTACATCTCTTCTTCAAATTCAATTCAAAAGGGGTTGTATTAATCTCCTCTATGCTTAAGCTATTAAGTATATTTCCATTCATTTTCCTTCAGCAATTTCAATTCGTGATGTATAGTTGTTGTTTTTCAATTCGTGTGAGTTTGCATCATGTATGATTCTAAAAACCTGAAAACTGGATTTCATCATCTCTACATACGTATATTGCTTAATTTTTAATTCTTGAACCTCTGCTCCAAATATTCTAAAAATTTGCAAACTTATTCTACACACATAGGACCATTTCTAATAAAATTTGCAAGAATTTTAAGGTATTGCAACATCATAATTAAAATTGTGTAAAGCCGGAAAAAGTTTTGTAAACTGTCTGTCCAACCAGTTTTTCTATAATAGAGCCTAGGTTTTCATCCCATAACTCTGTCTGTGGGTATCCAAAATTGATGAATTTTGATTCATTGAAAAGTTGACATCCATAGATTTCTATCAAGATCGAATTTATTAAATTTGGAACTCTGAACACTGAGATACAGGCTCATCTTTGAGTCTCTATATTTCTGTAAAAGAACAGTTTCGAGTGCCTAAGCAGAGACACTTCTCAGATTTAATTTTATAACAATACAACTCTGAATCATGATCTGAAAGATACTACAAATGCTCCACTTCTCAGGTTTCGGCCTGTAAAAGTTTGATGATTTTAGGAGGTCTGAAAGGCATCTAAAAGGATTTGGGAAACAAACTCTGAAAACAGAACGTTATGTTTTTCATAACTTGTTCATTTTGAAACTTGAGTCAAGTGCACATGTTTTCACTCTCAACACCTTTGCTTTTCACGTGAATTTGGAAGTTTCACCTATTTAATTGGAATCCTTAAGCGCTTAGACTGACCCTTGAGCATCGGTTCAAGAAGGTCTAAAGTGAAAAGAGTCTGCTTAGCCACAATTGCCCGTTAGATTCAATTTTCCTACTTTTTAGAAAACTAGCTAGTATGCTCACGCATTAAGTAGTGTTGAGAGTTTTATTTCAAGTCTCTACATAGGCTTGGAGTGAAAATTTCACATCTACAACATTGATTACTTTATTTGTAGAAAAAAAGATTGACATACATTAACCTTATAAGAGACATGTACGATGGTGCAAAAACATGTGTGAGGACTCATGAAGGAATAACAGACTTCTTTGAAGTTAATATTGGGTTACATCAAGGATCAACTTTAAGTCCATACTTACTTATAATGGTTATTGATGAATTAACAAAACATATTCAAGATGAAGTGCCTTGGTGTATGTTATTTGGATATGACATTGTGTTAGTGGAAGAGTCTAAGGAAAAAGTTAATAGAAAATTGGAACTATGGAGAGAAGCATTAGAAAGCAAAGGCCTCCGACTTAGTAGACAAAGACAGAATATATGGAATGTAAGTTTGATCATTTGGTTACTTCAGAAGACATAGAAATTAAAATTGGCACACATTGCATCCCTCAAAAGGAAAGTTTTAAATACCTAGGGTCATTTTTTCCGAGTGATGGAAGAAGTGACGGAGATGTTAGCATAGAATTAATGTTGATTTGGTTAAAATGGAGAGGAGCATCAAGTATTCTTTGTGATAAAAAGATACCATTAAAGTTAAAAGGTAAATATTATAGAACAACAATTAGACCTGCCATGTTTTATGGTTCTGAGTGTTGGGTAGTTAATCATCAACATATACAAAAGATGTTTGTGACAGAAATGAAGATGTTGAGATGGATGAGTGGTCATACAAGAAAAGACTATATACATAATGAGGTTATTAGAAACAAATTAAGAGTGGCACCAATAGAGGATAAAATGAGAGAACATCGGTTTAGACATATAGAAAGAAGATCAAAAGAAGAACTTTTAAGAAGGTATGAAAAACTACATTTTGAAAGTATTAAAAGAGGTAGAGGACGAAGACAAAATTGTTGGAAAAAAACAATAAAGAATGATCTAGCTTATTGGGAGTTAACTACTAACATGGCACATGATAGGGCTCTTTGGAAATAAAGAATCCATGTAGCCGACCCCGTTTAGTATGGGAAAAGGCTTAGTTGTTGTTGTTGTTGTTGTTGTCTAAATGAAACTTAAAATAAAGTGTGTTTGTAACATAAAATAATAAATCAAGAAGATCATATTTAGTATCCACCAAGTTAGGCTCAAATAGCTAAACTTGCACGTAAAAGTTAGTTTTAATGGACTAGGTGAGATTCAAACTAAGTTCCTTAAATATGTCCCAAGTGAAACCTAGCAATAATTTTTTTTAAATTGTTTTTTAATATAACAAATATATACCCAACTCCAAACGGCTCTATCCATTAAAATAGGATACTTTTAAATTATAATGTCACATTTGATAGTTAACACCTTATTTAAATTCATCTAGATCCAAGCATGGTCCTGTTGCTTCCTTTTAAATAAGTCGTTATCATACATCAAGAATGGGATCAGTCAACTTGAATGGCATAAATATTCTCACTCATAGACCTGTCTCTAACATAAATGCCATGTAAATAAGCATTCCAGCCAATATAAAATTAAAGACTCCTTTCATGATAAGCGTTGTTGTGTGGTTCTCGTTGTACACTGACAATATCCTTAATCCAATGGTGATCGCTATTGGAGTCATAAAGTAAAAGAATGCAACCATTATGACAGTAGCTCTTTGCCTGAACTTGGTGTGCAAGCAAAAACTTTAAATGTGATAAGACCAAGTATGTTTTTTAGATGATTACATGCTATTTATGTTGTAAAAGAAAACGTATTGTAATAAAGTTCAATGTAGGTATGTTGTGATCAACCCAAACCAAAATCAATCCTTCTTGTTTACTAAATAAGATAAAAAGATATTCTATATCATGCAATATATGAATTTATAGCTAGAACAATGCAAATGTCGAGTCCCTACCACTTGAAAAGTTGATAAAAGCTCAATAGGGCAACCAAAAGCATGATAGCTCACAAGTTTCATATGGTTAAAATGATATTCTAATGATCAAGAATACCTAACTCCAATGCCTTCTTTATCCAAATCCACCTACTCAGCTATTACTATGAGTTTTTGTGTACTTGCTGAGGTTCGAACTAAGGTACAAAAGATGATTAAAAGTTTCTCAATTCAAAACTTCACAAAATATTTTACGGAAGATGTTTTTTCATTAGAACTTAAAATGTATACTTGAATACTCTAGATTGTTCTATCTAAAAAATAAGACATGTTTTATGTAACTTCACGTTTTATATACCAACTTTATTTGTATTTAACCTAGCAAAATGTATGTGTTTTATGTAAATGTTCAAATGCGAAACTTTAATTTGAAACTTACATAGAGCAATCTTATAACATTAAAAAATTAAATCAAGGTCATATTTAGTATTCGCCAAGTTAGGCTCAAGTACCTAAACTCACACATAAAAGTGAGTTGTACTAGACTAGGTGAGGTTCAAACTAAGTTCCTTAAATATTTCCCAATTGAAAACCTAACAATAGTTTTTTTGAGAATTTTTTTTTCCATATTTTGAACATAACAATATTGGAGTCATAAGGAAAAAGAATGGCAGCACTATGGTTGTAGCTCTTCGCTTGAACTTGATGTTGAAGTGAAAATTTTATATGGTGAGACTAACTTTGGTTATTCAATTACATGCTATTTATGATTAAAAAGGAAAGTATTGCAATAAAGTTCGATGTATGTTGTCATCAACCCAAACCAATACCAGACCTTCTCGTTTATTAAATAAGATAAAAAGTATATATTCTAAATTATACAACATATGAATTTATAGCTAGAACAATGCAACTGATCAAGAAGTTATAAAAGCTCAATGTCACTACCAAAAGTCTGATAGTTCTCAGGTTTTAGATGGTTCGAGTGATACTCCAATGATGAAGAATACTCAACTCTGATTCCTTGTTTATACAAAACTCCACTTAAATCATCTATAACTATGAGTCTTTGTGGACTTCATGAGGTTCGAAATAAGTTAGTTGCAAAAGATGCTTAAACATTTCTCGATACAATAAATTATACAGAATTTTTTTTTTTTAAATTTGAAGTTAAATGTATACCTGAATACTCTAGATTGTTCATTCTATAAAACATGACGTTTGATGTATAACACCACATTTTATTGGCTAACTTTATTTGGAGATTCAACCTGGCAAAATGTATGGTATTTATGTAAACATTTAAAGGTCAAACTTTTATTTGGAACTTACATACAGCATGCTTCTAACATAAAAATTAAATTAAGAAGATCAAATCTAGTATCCACCAAGTTAGGGCTCAAAGACTAAGCTCGCACATAAAAGTGAGCTTTATTGGACTATGCGAGGTTGAAATTAAGTTTCTTAAATATTTTCCAATTGAAAGCCTAGCAATAATTTTTGAAAAAAACTTTTTTCCAATTTTGAATATAACAAATGTATAGATAACTCCAAACTACCCTGTCAATAATATCACATTTGATGGACATCTTATTTAAATTCATCTTAACCCAACCATGGTTTTGTCGTTTCCTTTTATGCAGGTCATTGTGATATATCAAGAGTGGGATCAATCAACTTGAATTTGACATTCTCTCTCATGGACCCAACTCTAACGCAAGAATCATGTAAATAAGTATTCTAATGTAGAATTAAGGACTATGTGAATGATAATAGTTGTTGTGTGGTTCTCGTTGTACACTAATAATATCCTTAATCCAGTGGCAATCCATATTGGGATCATAAGAGAAAAGAACACAAACATTATGGATGTTACTCTTTACTTCGAACTTGGTGTGCAACCGAAAATTTTACATGTAATGAGAGCAACCATGGTTTTGGGACGATTACATGCTATTGATGATGAAAAAGGGAAAGTATTGTAATAAAGTTCAATGTATGTATATTGTGATCAACCCAAACCCAGCCCAGCCCTTCTTGTTTACTAAATAAGATTATATATATATGTATGTATGTATCTATATTTTTATATTAAAAGTTTAATGTGATAGCCAAAAGCCTAACAGTTTACAGATTATGGTTAGAGTGATATTCCAACCAAGAATACCCAATTCCAATTCTTTTGTTATCGAAAAATCCACCTGTGCAGCGATTACTATGAGTTTTGGTGGACTTGGTGAGGTTCAAAGTAGGTTAGGTGCAAAAGATGCTTAAATGTTTCTCAATTCAAAAGCGGACAATATCTTATATACAAAGAGTTCTTTTATTCGAACTTATCTGTACATTTGATTACTCTAGTTTATTTTATCTATAAAATAAGATACATTTGATGTATAATATCACATTTTACAGACCACCTTTATTTGCATTCAACCTAGCAAAATGTATGTGTTTTATGTAAATATTTAAATGCTAAATTTTAATTTAAAACATACATACACATGCCTAAAACATAAAAATTAAATCAAGAAAGTCATATCTAGTATCCACCATGTTAGCCGCAAATACCCAAAGTCTTTCATAAAAGATAGTTTTAATGGACTAGGTGAGTTTTAAACTTAGTTCCTCAGATATTTCCCCGTTGAAAACCTAACAATGATTTTTGAAAAAATGTTTTGTTTCTTATTTTAATATAAGAAATATATGCCTAACTCCAAAATGGTCTATCCAGAGTACAAATTTGAGGTACTATCACATTTGATAGACAACACCTTATTTGGATCTTACCTTGCATCACATATTGGGTTTATGCAATCTAAAACTAATACCAATCTACCAACAACAACAACAACAACAACAGCAAAGCCTTTTCCCATACTAGATGGGGTCATATACATGGATTCTTTGTTTCCACATAGCCCTATCATGTGTCATGTTAGCAGTTAACTCACAATAAGCTAGATCATTCTTTATGGTTTCTTTCCAACACTTTTGTGGTTGTCCTCTACCTTTTTTAATACTTTCCAAATTTAGTTTTTCATACCTTCTTACAGGTTCTTCTTTTGATCTTCTTTCTTTATGTTCAAACCATCTTAAACGATATTCTCTCATTTTATCCTCTATTGGTGTCACTCCTAATTTGTTTCTAATAACCTCATTATGTATACGGTCTTTTCTTGTATGACCACTCATCCATCTCAACATCTTCATTTATGTCACAGACATCTTTTGTACATGTTGATGATTTACTGCCCAACACTCAGAACCATAAAACATGACAGGCCTAGTTGTTGCTCTATAATATTTACCTTTTAACTTTAATGGTATCTTCTTATCACAAAGAATACCTAATGCTCCTCTCCATTTTAACCAACCAGTGTTAATTATATGCGTAACATCTCCATCAATTCTTCCATCACTCTGAAAAATTGACCCTAGGTATTTAAAACTTTCCTTTTGAGGGATGCAATGTGTGCCAATTTTAATTTCTATGTCCTCTGAAGTAACCAAATGATCAAACTTACATTCCATACATTCTGTCTTTATTCTACTAAGCTGGAAGCCTTTGCTTTCTAATGTTTCTCTCCATATTTCCAATTTTCTATTAACTTTTTCCTTAGACTCCTCCACTAACACAATGTCATATGCAAATAACATACACCAAGGTACTTCATCTTGAATATGTTTTGTTAACTCATCAATCACCATTATAAATAATTATGGACTTAAAGTTGATCCTTGATGTAACCCAATATTAACTTCAAAGAAGTTTGTCATTCCTTCATGAGTCCTCACACATGTTTTGGTCCCATCGTACATGTCTCTTATAAGGTTAATGTATGTCAATGAGATACCTCTTTTTTACAAAGTTCTCCAAAGAACCTCCCTCGGTACCCTATCACAAGTTTTTTCTAGATCAATAAATATCATGTGAAGATCTTTCTTTTTTGCTCTAAAATGTTTCATAAGACATCTCAAAAGGTGAATCGCTTCAACAGTAGATCTGTCTGGCATGAATCCAAATTGGTTCTCTGTTGTACTTGATACTTGTCTTAACCTATGTTTGATAATTCTTTCTCACAATTTTATAGTATGGCTCATTAACTTGATACTTCGATAATTCGCACAATTTTCAATGTCTCCCTTGTTCTTATATATGGGTATAAACACCCAAAATTTTTCTAAGAAAATATGGTTTTGATTTTAAAAAGTAGTTTTAAAAAGCTAATTTTGAGGCACATAAAGTGATATCCTGAGTCTCCATTTTCATACAAAGTTAGCTCACATGAGAGCCAAGTTGAAATGATTTTCAAGAGGGAAAATCCTATGGTTTATAGACCATTCAAAACTAGACATGATCCAATTAACCCGAGGCTTAATTCAAATGTGGACAACCTCTATAACTTGTTAATGAGTATGGAGGAACTAAACCAAGTCTACGTCGATGCGAAGTCAGCTCAAGCCATGGTTTAAGCAAAATGCGGAGTTGACTCAAGCCAAGAACCATCGAAAAGGGAGTCAGTCAGCTTAGGCTTAGTCAAATGTGAACTTGGTTCAGCATTGGTTCAACATGAAAAGATAATTCAGCTGAAAATTAAAGTGACCCGCGAGAAGATCTCTTTTTGTTGGAAAAATCAGAAAATAAAGATAAAATCAGCTGGAAATATCCTAGATTTGATCTTTATTGATCTTTTGTAAATTTTTTGAGTTTAGCACTTTGGGCTTTAAGCCCTTCACGTAAACCATAACTGAAATTTCCAGCAATCCCAATTCATGAGCCTCTTCTCTCTCTTTCTTTTTGGTGTGTGTTCATGGCAGTGTTCGACCAAGAGAGATGACTTCAACTTCTTCAAGTAGGCATGCAATCTCTAATTAGGTTCTTAATTATTCTTTTTTTTTAGCTCATCACTTACAGTGTCACATTCAACATTTAATTTTCGTTATTCTCTTGTTTAGTCTTCTGTTAATCTTGCAATTTAGTTGCATTAATTTTCTCATATTTACATTACAATTGCCTACTAATAGTTATTTTCAATTAAAATGCATGCATCCTAGTTTACATTTGCTTTTCATATCCATTAGTTTCCATTACTAGT
Source organism: Brasenia schreberi (assembly GCA_036023115.1). NCBI lineage: Eukaryota > Viridiplantae > Streptophyta > Magnoliopsida > Nymphaeales > Cabombaceae > Brasenia > Brasenia schreberi. Next base: position 5,438,002 of record JAYKKT010000079.1, read on the forward strand.
TTGAATTAGATTTTCGTATTAATTGCATTAGGGTTCGTATTGATTTACATCATCATCCGACATGTTGGTTTACATAATTGCGTACTAATCGCCCAACATATCTACTAGATCCCTTTATTAATTGAATTAAGCTTCCTTTTATCAGTCCATGCATGCATTTGATATTTGATTTTCCAGCAGTCAACTCCCATATGTTTCCTTGTTTGATCAGCCTTTTGCATTCGTAACCCATTGTCCAACGTCATCAATTTTGCATTAACCTGCATTGTTAGTCTTCATTCTCGTCCTTAGTTGCATTAGACAGCTTCCATGTTAACGATTTAAATCCGATTTGCATAATACGGTATACATATTAATTTTCATATTGCATTATCTTGTTCAACTTTCATTATTTTGGCATGTCGGCATTGCGTGTTAGATTAGTATTAATTCTTTCTAGCATCTTATTTCATTAAGATTATACATTTCTTATTTTGGCATCTCCTACATCCGATTTGCATTGCTTGATGTCCCTTCTATTATCCCCCAGGACCAGATTCCCCACCCACTTCAATTCTGCAAAACTGAACCTAATCAACCTACAACTTTGCCCTATTAGTCTTTAAATAATTCACCAATTTAATCCTTCCCAAACCAACTTAGGTAGGCCCTAATTAGCTTAGTTGGGTTCCAATAAAAAACCCAAACCAACCTAGCCAAGATCCGAATTAGACCTGTCCTACTTGGTCCATAGAGGCACTTAAAAACTTAACTATACCCGGATAACAAGCAAGTCGCCCTTGAAACTCAACTTCATCTCGAGTGTAAAGAAATTTTAGATTTAATCAATTATTAGTGTGAGAGATTATGTTCAGAATAACAAGATTTCTGGTGAAAAGAACTAAAAGATACTCATAATACATAAAGAATTATTAAATTTGTGCTTGTGAATCATGATTCAGCAGAACCAAATATTTGTATACACAGCATAGGATTAAATCTAGCATTAGGAAAAGAACGAGATTTACATATTCACATCATATACATGACTGCACCATGTGTTTTCCAGCTTTCCGTTGAACGGTTAAAGCATTTATCATACTAGTTAAAGCCTTTATATGGGCTGCTAAAGTCTGGCCCGGTGCAGGAGTGCGAGCCGAGCTGGGCCGGCCTACATATATATATATATATATATATATATATATATATATATATATATATATATATATATATATATATATATATATATATATATATATATATATATATATATATATATATATATATATATATATATATATATATATATATATATATATATATATATATATATATATATTAGTTTTCTATTAAACATATATATAGGGCCGGGCCCATTTTTACATCCCTATGTTAAAGATTTGTGTTACGTTTAATGAAGTATGAACTTATAGAATAGTCGGTATGATGCACGACTCTGGATATAGAGATGTCAAAATGTACCTAGATCGAGGCCCAAGCCAGCCCTAGAAAAATGCATGGTCGGGCCATAGAATTTCAACTCATATTTGAAGCAAGATAAAATGGCTCAGGCCTATGGCCCTGGGGGCCAATGCAAGCCAGATCTGGTTGGCGCACAGTGACAAGGCCTAGATATTAGATTGGGTCTATAAGACCAATCCAAATTTGTTTAAAATCCAAATTTAACCACAATGTTTTAGGCTTCAACACGTGATATATGCATATATATTACATATACATATAGACATACATGTAATGAAAAATTATACATATATACATGTAATTAAAAAACTATGCATATATATGTAGTGTATATATGGTACATATATAGACATACATGTATGTATGAATTTTATATGTATATATACATATGTTTATAGGTATACATATATGAGCCATATATACTATATATATGCATTTAATAAAAAATTATACATGTAGTATAGTATATATATACATGTAAATATGTAATTGGAAAACTATATATATAAGCTGGCCCGGCCCGACCCATGGCCTTGCAAGGGTTGGGCCAGCCATACTTTAGAGGCCCATATAAAATCTGGTCCAGTCCGGCCCATATTGGCATCTCTAGTTATATAGGAAAAGAAGGATAATTTAGATATCGTTGAGATTTGGGTTATCTTTAATAAAATCAAATCACTTTATTTGAAATTCGTGATGCATGTGGACGGTAATGGCTTTTCCTTGTTGGTTCTCTCGGTTGTGTTTCGAAATTCCATTTCAGCTATTTTTTCCTCTGACATAGCCAACAAATTCATCCTCCAGAATTTCATTCAGTGGTTTTTATTGATCTATTTTTTCCGTTAGTCGTCTCAAATGGCAATTGGAATGCTTCTCTTGGAGAATGTACATTTGGAAAGTATTTCTGAACAACATTTCCTTTCTTTTACTACACAGTGCAAAACGAGGATTTTCTACCAGTCTTCGTACAATTTCAGAGGCTCTGATGGATCCAATGTGCGTGTTAGGCTTCACCCTCTTATCGTTAAAAGAGAAAAGATAATTTTAATACCATGGAATTTAAGTCTCAAATTGCGGCTTTAGCATTTTAGTTGGAAATATCTTCGTTTTTTTCTTTTATGGAGCATATTTTTCCACTAAGATTGGTACCGCCGGATAACTCCACCCATATAAGGGATCACCCTTGTATGACCGGTACCAAGCCCGGATAAAGGAGGAGGCTTGCGTTAGGCTTCTAATAGCCAGCGTAAAACTTTTTCAGATTTTTATACTATTGATTACACAAATTATGAACATTGCGTTGGGACGTCCCCTCTTACCGACACGCTCCAGAGTCCGAATGCAGTGAAAAGTAAGCAAGGGCCACTACATTTTCGCTCAAATTTAGTGAATCAATTACAGAGAGGGTTCTCACATCATGGACAAGTGTGGGTAAAGAAGTTAGTTCTATTATATTACTTCTTGAAAGTGGTACATAAATTAGAGAGAGGGTCTCTCCATTTTCAATATCGATGGATGTGGGGAATAAGGAAGCTAGTCCTAGGGTTTTTGGAATATCAAAACATTTTTCGGCAAGCTAATGGAAGTGGTAGATACTATGATTCGGAGAAAGATTCATATCCTATGTTTAGGAGAGACAAAGTGGGTTGAAGAAAAAACAAAGGAAACTGAGGATAAAGGTTTTAAATTATGGTACTCAGGTAAAGAAAATGCTCGAAACGGAGTTGGTATTATCATAAATAAAGATTTCAAAGATAGTGTAGTAGACATACAACGATATGGTGATCGAATCATGACATTAAAATTAGTGTTAAGAGCAAAGGTTTTGAATATAGTTTATGCTTACGCACCCCAAGTAGGACTAAAAACTAGTATAAAGACGACTTTTTGGGAGGAGTTAGATAAGGTGATTCAAAGAATTCCACAAAGGGAGATGATTTGTTTAGGAAGAAACTTAAATGGACATGTCGGTAAAGAGGCATTAGGATATCAAGGTATTCATGAAAACTTTAGTTTTGGGGATATAAATGAGGAAGGTTGGGAGATTTTAAATTTTGCTATAGCATTTGATCACTTTATAGTCAATACAATCTTCAAAAAATTCTAGTGGCAAATGATGATATAAGAAATAGATGAAAAAACTATTTTTATAAGCTTTTTAAAATAAAGATGTTAGTATTAACTTAGAAGATTTAGCCAAATCAGAAAAGTATATAAACCACAATTTCTACCGACGTATTCAAAAGAATGAAGTCAAAGAGGCTCTTAAACATATGAAGGGTGGTAAATCGCTATGACTAGACAATATTCCTATAGAAGTTTGGAAAATTCTTGGAGAAATAAGAATCATTTGGCTCATAAGGCTATTTAATGAAATATGAAGAAACCAAAAGATGCTCGAAGAATGGAGAGCGAGTACACTTATACCCATATAAAAAAACAAGAGAGACATTCAGAATTGTGCGAATTATCGGGGTATCAAGTTAATGAGTCATACTATGAAATTATGGGAAAGAATTATTGAACGTAGGTTAAGACAAGTATCGAGTACAACAGAGAACCAATTTAGATTCATGCTAGATAAATCTACTGTTGAAGCGATTCACCTTTTGAGACGTCTTATGGAACATTTTAGAGCAAAAAAGAAAGACCTTCACATGTTTATTGATGTAGAAAAAACTTATAATAAGGTACCAAGAGAGGTTCTTTAGAGAACCTTGAAAAAAAAAGATATTTCATTGACATACATAAACCTTATAAGAGACATGTACGATGGTGCAAAAACATGTGTGAAGACTTATAAAGCATCAATTAGGCCTGCCATGTTTTATGATTCCGAGTGTTGGGTGGTCATACAAGAAAAGACCGTATACATAATGAGGTTATTAGAAACAAATTAAGAGTGGCAACAATAGGGGATAAAATGAGAAAATATCGGTTAAGATAGTTTGGACATATAGAAAGAAGATCAAAAGAAGAACCTATAAGAAGGTACGAAAAACTACATTTCGAAAGTACTGAAAGAGATAAAGGACAACCACAAAATTGTTGAAAAAAAACAATAAAGAATGATCTAGCTTATTGTGAGTTAACTACTAACATGGCACATGATAAGGCTCTTTGGAAACAAAGAATCCATGTAGCCGACCCCATCTAGTATGAGAAAAGGCTTAGTTGTTGTTGTAAGATTGGTACTGGGTCCAAGTTCAATACTAAATTCATTAGGAGTTATTGATCCAAATCACTGCTATCATCCGTATGATACTGACTCAATCGCTACTGGCTCTCCTTAATATCTCATATTTGCTCTCTCTCTCTCTCTCTCTCTCTCTCTCTCTCTCTCTCTCTCTCTCTCTCTCTCTCTCTCTCTCTCTCTCTCATGGGTATCATCGTTGCTTCTTCTTTCGTCCATGTAAAAAGATAGTACAATGGTTACCAGCCCAATATGAAGGCCTCTTTTTCTTTGGCAAAGATGATTGCATTTTATATACCAGCTGTGACCAAATCAAGAGACTAATTTTAATAAATTTTATATCAAAATGATTCAATCCCATGCATTTTTGGCAATTCAAAACAACCCTGCTCTCTTCAAATGTGGAAGGCTTGTGAATTGTTAATGATCCCGGTGGACGCTTGCTCATACACATGATAAACTGAATGATTGCATATTACAGCCAACTAACTGAGAAATCTCAGGATCAATGGATGTATAAGGGATTCTCTAAGAGCTTCATCAATCTCTCCTTTTTTCCAGACTTCCCACCTCAGATTTCACAAAGACTATCCATGAACCTTCACTAGAGGGAGTCCCTTCTTTTATAATTGCTAATTGATCCTTGCTGATTTTTCATGAATGCAGTAAATATTTTTGTTGTTGCAGAAAATCTTTCGTTTAGGCAATCATGGTGACCTGAAGGCTTTCTTCTTTAAAGTCACTGTGCAGTCAACATGCAACCTGTGCTTGAGTAACCTGTGAAATGTGCTGCGTGATGTGTACAATACCGAGCTGGTGCTCCGGTTTGGTTTGATGTTTTGGTTCAACAATGGAATGTCTCTTTCTTTATCTATTTGGAAGTTCAGATAGATTTTGATGACTTGTGATTAAGCTTGGATTTTTAAGGTGTTTACATCATCATGCTTTCAACGTGGTTAGGTTCAGAAAATCTTGTGTATGTGTGTGTATATATATTCTTTGTAAGAGGTCAGTGCTATGAGATCTTTTTTTGCATTTTGACCTCTAAAGACGTTGGTCCTTATTGTAGAAGATTATTTTAATCTATTCTAGATTTTGAGATTTGCTCTGTATCCGATTTTGTTTTGGTTACAAGAGGATGCACTCACCTCATAAAAAATGAAGTTGGTGAACTCCCCACCAGCAGCAATGGCACTAGAGTACCCTGCCGTTGAACTAATGTTCTTGGTGCCATTAAGTTCAGAGAGTCTGGACCCTCCGCTTCCCAACATTTCCTAGTGTATTCAGAGTCCATCCCATGACAGTTTCACAGACGCATTTTATCCATTACCATTGGTTAAGGAAACTAAAGGGTTACCTGGTATGGCAGCAATCAGACCCATTAGACCACACGAAAAAGCATGTGCCTAGAAAGGTTCGACCTCATGTTGTAAACGATTGCTCTGTACAGATTATATTAATTGTTTTTAAGTGAAAATGTTTAGCTTAATCATGTGGCCAAATACACAAACAGAGAGACCGTCGGCTGCCCATGAGCACACTGCAAATGAAGACTAAGTTATGTATCAAACGATAATAGCATATATATATATATATATATATATATATATATATATATATATATATATATATATATATATATATATATATATATATATAGAGAGAGAGAGAGAGAGAAGGGAACCTGAAAACAATGTGATGCCCGTTTCAACTCATCAGCAATGAACATTCTGATGGCAGTAGTGAGTCGCCGAACATGATAGCACCTTCATTATCCACGGGTTTCAGCAATGCCAGGGAAGTTTAAGCAAGTCAAACAAAAGCTCGATTTCAAGATTTAGAAGAACATCGGCAGAAAACAACGTTAAATATTTTATTACTTAGGTGCAGTCAACAGACTGGTCTGTAACTGCTACTACTTTACTGACTTCACTACGCAGAAGAAAAATGTAGCATGAGGTTGGTAGATCATATGCAAAAAACAGTGAGATTATCTCACCAAATGTTATTCAGTATACGCTTGCTGGTGTAACGAAAATAATATACCAACCTCTGCACGCTTTGTAATTGAGGAGCCGAACAACCACCGGTGGCATTGTGACCGATCCATCCGTATCATCAAGCTGCACAAAGTTTTACAGTGTCTTAGTATCACGAGGTTCCAACACTGACACCACTTTAGGAATTGACAAGAAAGAGTACTGAACTATTTTGATCCATATGCTGAAAAGGGAACTGACACTAATGAAATCCCACAGTAATCTAACACCAGGCAGTTTATATACCATCCAGTGGGTGCAGAAGTGATACTAATGATAACAAGATTGAGAGAAGAAGAGGGGAAGAATGAGAATGAGGACTAGGCATACTCTACCTGGTCCAGAAATTCCAACAGAGATCTTTTTCTGACAACTTAACCCCTAGAATACAAGGAACCTGCAAAAGATAAAAAAGAATGACAAGATGATGAGTAATTATGATGCATTTTGGTCAATCCACATTTTAATAAGGGCATGAAAATAGGAAAAGAAAATGAAAGAGCTGCAAATTAAGGCTCCCTAATTTTGAAAAGTGATTCAATAACAAAAGTACAGTATTGGCTCTTACAGCAAGAAGAGTGACCTAGATAGTCTGTTGATGAAGAAGGTTTAGATTTCTGTAAATTTCAAAAAGATAAAAAGATCTAAGGCTATGCCAGATAAATAGACAAACAACTTCAAGGCCAAGAGGATGTTAACATCGCATAAAAGACCACCTTGTGAAGGAGCTCATGTTCTCGTCGTGGTATCACACAGTGTTGTCCGACGCATATCGTATCGCGTACCGCTGGGCTCCACGATACGGGCGTATCGTATCGTATCGTATCGTATCGTACTTTAATATTAAAAAACTATAAAAATTATTTAAAAAATCAATAAAATTAGTAAAAATCCGAAAAAAATCAAGAAAATTCTGGAAAATTTTGAAAAAATCTGGTAATTGCTTTAAATTCATATAATGCAAAGTTTAGCACAAATTAAACATTTAATATTGAACAATTACATCCAAAATTATATATTTTGAATCAAAAAATGAAATACATTTATATTTTACATATTGTAAATTTGTATCAGGATCATTAACTAAATAATCTTCATCTTCTCCTTGATGATGTTGTTGCACTTCAAATTAATTCATGCAATGTCTTCTTCAGTTAGGACTTAGGAGTGCATTTTCTTCGTTATCTTCCATAATTCACTCATGTAATATATCAAAATTAACAAACTGCTATCTTTGTACATGTAGTTGTCATATTTGCTAATTTTCATATGTGAGCAAAACAAAGAGCTCCATTTCTTTGATTATTGAGTCTATGACACCTTAATGATGTTATATTATTACTTGATGATGTCCCCTTTTTCTCTTATTGGAGACTAGCTTTTTAACTAATGCATGAGCTTCATTTCTCACTTCACAGACTGAGTTAAGCCTCACACACATTGATCATGTTCAACTCAATGGAAGTCATGTAACGTGAACCTTAAAATAGTGAAGTTGTGAAATCCCTACTCAATGAACCGAGATAACTAAATGTTTTTAATTGTTTACGATCTTATGAAATTAGAAACTGTTAGCAAAAATATACCTAAAAGTTGTAACAGAAAGGGAAATGATTTTGTCATAAAAAAAATTTTATACATTATTTTTATTAAATAAATGAAATTATAAACCCAAATTATAAGCATATTTGAGGATGCCTTTAAGGGAAGTGAAGAGAGGAAAAGAGAGGGCAGAAACATGCAAAAAAAAAATTGAAAAAAAAAAATTTGAAAAAAAAATTTTGAAAAAAAAAATTTTGAAAAAAAAAAAATTTGGGGCATATCGCCCGTATCGATACGGGCCGTATCGTGGTTCGTACGGTGCGATACGGATAACACTGGTATCACATATCCATCCCCAATGGGGTATCTGGTCAGCATAGTTCTGCAGTAGTTGGAAACCAACCTCTGGAAGCACCTGAGATAATTCCCATGAAAACATCTGAAGATGAAAGTGTTGAACTCACAAAATCCCCAGAATACCAGGAGATAGGACATACCAATTATTTCCCATTCTCCAAATAGGAAACTCTTCCCATCACCTAATAATACCTGGCAATGGAGTAGTATCAATGTAGAGAACATACAATAGAAAATGTTCCAGAAAACATAAGTCCAAGCCTGGAAGCTTACATTTTGGCGAAGCTCTTCCAAACGAATACGCTCATCAGCAGCATGCTGCAAAACAAGCAAATTATCTTCAGCGGTTCTTTTTATAAGTTATATCCAGTGAACGTTGCACATTATTTCAAGATGCTTGAATGCCTCAGTTTTCACACTGAGGACCAAGATCTGTGATTCACCAGATGGACCAAGCCATGAAATAAGTTTTACATATTTGAATCCCTTACAAATGATTCCCAAGACTCAAATCCTTGAAAATAAAAATAAAAGGTGCATTACTTGATCTAATTAGGCATGAGACTTCATTAGATCCGCATTAGCAATTCCTCTGTTGTATGGCAAACACTATACATGGTCTAGACTTTAAGTATAAAACATAAAGAAACGATAAACATAGACAACATTTGTTATGATCATTTGATTGGCCAAAATGGTATTCTGTTAGGAAATACGAAACTTGAAAGCCCAGAAGCCCAAGGAGTTCCAAGAAAAACCATAAGGAATAATAATTCTGAACAAACTGTCACCAACTCCTATTTGGAATAAGTTACACGAAGTCACATACCCATAGTTGAATGGGTATGTTGGAAAATTAGCTGGTGTAGGCCATAAAAACTTAAGCATAAGGTAGAAACCCTCGCATTGGTGCAATAGATGAAACTTGGAACCCCTTATGCCAACATTGCAACTCTTTGTGGGAAGGGGCAGCCACAAAATTAGAGAAAGAAGTCTTTTAAGCAGAGATATTATTTTGCATCTAATGGGAGCACAAGAACAGATGCACATACCTGGTCAACAATAGCCAGAACTCCTCCATCTGTGATTGGAATATATTTTCTATCAAGTTGTTGCAGAACCTTTGCACCTTCAAGGTAATCTTTACTGATAGATTCTGGAATCAACTGACTACCACAAAGATGCAGCACGCCATATGATATGTCAAGTATACCATTCAAATGGCCAACTATTGAATTATCTTTACTTTCAATCTGCATAAAACAAAGAACCAGCCTTCAAGAGGATGACAATCCTGTGACCCTCAGACATTCCATAGACAAATCCACTTTACTGACAGACCATTTCATTATCCACAGGACCCCATTTGGACCCCGGTTCATTCCTCCACTTGGTTGGACCATTCCCTGCATCACCAAAAAGTTCGTTCTTTGTTAACCTAATTATGATATAGCTCTCACAAAAAAAAATTGTCAACCATTACCTCTCATGGTATCACTAGGATGTACATGCTCAATACAATGAGATTTTTGCATCTGGTTCACGTTCATAGGGTGCTTGTTCTCAGTGCATTTTCTGAATAGAAGATCTGGTGAGCGCCCACACTCAAAATCCTCAATAAGTGGTGGGCAAATAATGTTTATCTGAAGTGCGGATGAGAAGTGCTTAAAGTAGCAGGCAAAACTTTCTCCAAAGTATCATGTGTCATCGGTGGACTTTTCCTTATGCTGCTTGCTGCATAATAAGCACATCCATAAGGTGGAAACTTCACTGTACTTTAACTTTGATGATTGAAAAGTAGTAGTAGTAGAAACCTGGTAAAATAGGAAAATCATGCAAAAATACGAGATCATCTCGGCCTGTATTAGTTGTTGGTGGGTTAGTCAAGATAATAGAGAACTTTCGCTTGTCATGGTAATACGGTGGAAACCACTAGAACCTTGTTAGTATCTAGTGGAGTTCCTAAAAATCTTTGGGCAGTATCTATCTAATAAATTATTACAAAATATTTCTCTTATTGAAAAACTTTTTAAACTTACACCTAACTATTCTAGATTAAGAGTATTTGGGTGTAAATGCTTTGTATTTACAAACAAAGAAGATACACTATCTCCACATGCAATTAAATGTGTATTCTTGGGGTATGGTATTGTTAACATGTAATAGGCTTGTTGCGCCTTTAGGGCCCAGCAGTACCACCTTGAAGGCCCTTTAGGACTGGCCCTCAAGAGTCAGGTACTCTCAACAGCTAGTAATATGGTTGTTGGGAGCAGCTTCCCCCTTGTTCTCTCATTCATGGTAATAAATCATCTATAAATAGAGGATGTTGAGCATGAAATAAATGAGCCTTTTGTCTGCTCACTTGACTTGTTTGGTATTGTGTCTATTCGGTTTGGCTTGTGCACCAAGTGTTTGATGATTTGATTTGTACAAGATATTTATGATCATTGGTGTTTGGCTTTGTGGATATTATCGGCTACATTACAGTGCTAATTTTACATGGTATCAGAGCTGGAACAATCCGTTTAGAGTTGCATTGACATTCATGCTGATTGTGGGAAGATTCTCAAAATCGGGCATTGTTTGCTTATCCTTAAGAAATCAAGGTATTCTTTGTATTTCTTGTTATTGTTAAGAAAATGGAAGAAAAAAGTGAAACATTTTGTTGTTTGTTGGTTCCTAATTTGTATAGGAGTTGGGCACTACCATGAAAAAATATTTTATTTCTAAAGATTGTTGGGACTATATTGATGGTGGTGGTGGTGTTCTAAAAACTATTGGGACTATATTAATGGTGCAATTAAGAAACCCAAATGGATAAAAGAAGGGCTTCATTATGATGAGTTTCTCAAGATGCAAGAGAAATACAAACAAGAATTGAAAAAATAGAAGAAATATGATACCAAAATAACATAAATTATTGGCCAAAAATGTGGATGAAAAATGCCGTAGTAGAATTAGCATATTTGATAATGCTTATGAGACTTGAGAATACCTTAGGAAAGCTCATTCTCAAGACGATCTTGATCGAATAAATTAGATTGGGAAATATGAAAGACAACAAAGAAGCAATTTTTGCCACAAATAAACCCGAAAATTATTTAAAAACATACAGCCAACACACATAAAAAATAGTGAAGGAAATGAACAATTCAAGGGTAATGTAATACATTGGCCAAACAAGAATATGATTTATCATTATTGCAATGAGAGTGGACATATCAAGACCTCGTGTCCTCTCTTGTTGAGGAGGTTTCATCATGTAGCTGCCAGAAACAAATTGGGAGTGGCACCAATAGAGGATAAAATGAGAGAATATCGTTTAAGATGGTTTGAACATATAGAAAGAAAATCAAAAGAAGCGTATGTAAGAAGGTATTAAAAACTAGATTTTGAAAGTATTAAAAGAGATAGAGGATGGCTACAAAAGTGTTGGAAAGAAACAATAAAGAATGATCTAGCTTATGTTGAGTTAACTGCTAACATGGCACATGATAGGGCTTTGTGGAAACAAAGAATCCATGTAGCCGACCCCATGTAGTATGGGAAAAGGCTTAGTTGTTGTTGTTGTTAGAGTAGAAGAAACATCTGCTCCGAAGTATGTAACCACTAGAGATAGAGGAAGTGGAGAAGAATGTGTTGACAGCAACACTTTCCCACTGCAATAGAGAAACAATCAAACACATCCTTCATAAAAGGCAAAACAGCTTGCCCGCACCATGTAAGTGAAGAAAACTACCTGTGAAGGTCGAATACATTGAAATAAATATGTGGCTGAACAACTGCAAATATAAAGATTGGATTTCTTGATCAAGTCAAGAACCTTCTTAGGCCTTCGTGTACAATTTTCACATGTGAAAGTGCAGAGAATTGGTAAAAAGGAAAACAATCACAAGACAACATCAACTAAAAATAGAAGGGCTTTTTGTTTATGCCTGGAACTTGTGGGAGACAATTTCCAGGCTCAACTGAGCATATGTTAAGCTTGATGCCTAACCTTTAACGATGGTGTTTCTTTTTCTCTTTGAAATTACTTCACTCAACCCCTTATGTGCTTACCACGTTAATAATGTGTTAAATGACCTTGAATAATTCAATGAAAGAGAAAAGGTAAGTGTCAGGTATGACAGTTAGATAAATGAAAAGGCAACAGAAGAGAATTAGTTTAGTCATTGTCCAAGGTCAGGCATCCATCTTAAAAGATTGAAAATCGAGTTGGTCAAACATAAAGTTACCAAATGTAGTAACCAGACATAAACCTAAAGGCCCCCATTCCAGTCCATGAGAAGACCAAACAAGTAAACTCTAAAACTGATACAAACCTCAACAACAGGTACTTACTTTGAACTGGATGGTTGTGGAATATTTCACGACGGATAACTGTAACATGTTGAAAGAAAGATTTTTCAAGAGTTGGTTAACAAAAAAGAAAAGTAGCAGTAACCACACGTCCATATAAAGATCAATACTCTGCGACCGGTTTATATTTCCTTTTCTTCCTGTTACTTGTATATAGTGATCGATCAAAAGGAGCCCTGTCAACTGTATTGTGTCCAAAAGAGATCAACATTCTCCAAGTTCAAGCCATGAAATCCTAAGAACTCCACCAGATGATTCAAAAAACATCTCCAAAACTCATTTTCCCAAAGATATAAGGAGCAACAAGAATAACAAACATTGTTCTACTATATTCTAGGGAAAACAATTCATGGCACAAAACAAGAGTTTTACACGAGTTTATTACATCCTAAGTGTAACAACTGGACAGTCCCTGTTTTCTCACCTCCTTTTTCGTTTTTATCAATGGTAGGTTTTCTGTCTTTGTGAAGAAAAACAAAACATGTTTCTGTTTCACTTGATTCAAGTTCTTACAAATGCTTTGCATCCGAGTGGTTCCATATTTTCCTACCATGAAATGATAAATGTAGAGCAAAGGTCAGGTGATAAAGGAAAAAACTTTGACCATGGGTGAGTGTCAAACCATGTCACTAAAGATGGTCAAAGGCAGTGGCGATCTGATTTATTCTGCTGATATTTGTTGGGAACTGAAAACACCGGAGTACTTCAAATTGAGAGTTCGCAAAACGGGATCATAGACTTCAAGTGGAAGAACTTGATCAAACAACCACTTTTGACAATGTGACATTCTTCAACCAATGGAAGCATTTAGGCATTTTCCAGTTCCAAGTCTGGATTATGCAAGGGAATATTGTATAGATTTCTGATGTCTCGTGAATCCCAGAAGGGCGGACAGGCTTCGACAAAGACCACTCACCAGCAGCATATATTCGCACATAATAGGGCACCATAACTAATTTCAAATAGCACAAGCAGAAAAGGAAACGTGGCAGTTGCATATAAATGTGAGTGGAACACACAATAGATAATCAACAATAAGTTCAAAAGAATATTGAATAAAAGCACGTATCATTTGAAATACAAGTTCAAAAGAATATTGAATACAAGATGTATTTGCATCTTCCATGAAGTCCTGCAAATCACATGACATAAGGCAGCAAAACTAACCCATAAACTTAAACTCACATTAAAAATGAGATTTGTACATGATGGAAGAGAACTCACAAGCTCATAGAAGCCATTCACATTGTACAATAAATAGAACATTTGAAATGGTTACCTGTGGCACCAACTTCTTGCCTGTGGTTGTCAATTTCAATACAGACATTTGCCACCCTGATTCAATAGAACCAACCAAAACCAGAAAATTCAAATGGAAGATTGTTGTAAAATGACACATCTTTATGACTTTACGATATCCATTAGGCATTCCACAAGCCTTTGTGATAACTTCTAGCAAAGAGATATCAGAAAGTGAACTTAGTGTCTCTCCTCTGAAGCCCAAGGTTTCATCTCCAGCATCAATGTCATACAAGTTGTAAAGCTTAGACGTCGCTGTAGCAGAAATAGTTGCAATTCACAATTCAACAAGACTGTCAGAAGGAAAAGTCCAACCATGACAATGTAAATAAATCATAAGTCACTAAATTATGGCCATGACATGAAAACCACAACAACAACAAACACTAAACAACAATAACTAAGCCTTTTCCCATACTAGATGGGGTCAGATACATGGATTCTTTGTTTCCACAGAGCCCTATCATGTGTCATGTTAGCAGTTAACTCACAATAAGCTAGATCATTCTTTATGGTTTCTTTCCAACACTTTTGCGGTCATCCTCTACCTTTTTTAATACTTTCCAAATTTAGTTTTTCATACCTTCTTACAGGTTCTTCTTTTGATCTTCTTTCTTTATGTCCAAACCATCTTAAACGATATTCTCTCATTTTATCCTCTATTGGTGTCACTCCTAATTTGTTTCTAATAACCTCATTATGTATACGGTCTTTTCTTGTATGACCACTCATCCATCTCAACATCTTCATTTATGTCACAGACATCTTTTGTACATGTTGATGATTTACTGCCCAAACACTCAGAACCATAAAACATGACAGGCCTAGTTGTTGCTCTATAATATTTACCTTTTAACTTTAATGGTATCTTCTTATCACAAAGAATACCTAATGCTCCTCTCCATTTTAACCAACCAGCATTAATTCTATGCGTAACATCTCCATCAATTCTTCCATCACTCTGAAAAATTGACCCTAGGTATTTAAAACTTTCCTTTTCGGTAATGCAATGTGTGCCAATTTTAATTTCTATGTCCTCTGAAGTAACCAAATGATCAAACTTACATTCCATATATTATGTCTTTGTTCTACTAAGTCGGAGGCCTTTGCTTTCTAATGTTTCTCTCCATAGTTCCAATTTTCTATTAACTTTTTCCTTAGACTCCTCCACTAACACAATGTCATATGCAAATAATATACACCAAGGTACTTCATCTTGAATATGTTTTGTTAACTCATCAATCACCATTATAAATAATTATGGACTTAAAGTTGATCCTTGATGTAACCCAATATTAACTTCAAAGGAGTTTGTTATTCCTTCACGAGTCCTCACACATGTTTTTGCACCATCATACATGTCTCTTATAAGGTTAATGTATGTCAATGGGATACCTCTTTTTTCCAAGGTTCTCCAAAGAATCTCCCTCGGTACCCTATCAGAAGCTTTTTCTAGATCAATAAATATCATGTGAAGGTCTTTCTGAAAAACTAATGGTATCTCCCTCGGCACCATCATACAGGCCTAGTTGTTGCTCTATAATATTTACCTTTTAACTTTAATGGTATCTTCTTATCACAAAGAATAACTAATGCTCCTCTCCATTTTAACCAACCAGCATTAATTTTATGCGTAACATCTCCATCAATTCTTCATCACTCTGAAAAATTGACCCTAGGTATTTGAAAATTTCCTTTTGGAGGATGCAATGTGTGCCAATTTTAATTTTTATGTCCACTAAAGTAACCAAATGATCAAACTTACATTCCATATATTTTATCTTTGTTCTACTAAGTCGGAGGCCTTTGCTTTCTAATACTTCTCTCCATAGTTCCAATTTTCTATTTACTTTTTCCTTAGACTCTTCCACTAACACAATGTCATATGCAAATAACATACACCAAGGCACTTCATCTTGAATATGTTTTATTAACTCATCAATCACCATTATAAATAAGTATGGACTTAAAGTTGATCTTTGATGTAACCCAATATTAACTTCAAAGAAGTCTGTCATTCCTTCATGAGTCCTCACACATGTTTTTACACCATCATACATGTCTCTTATAAGGTTAATTTATGTCAATGGGATACCGCTTTTTTTCAAGGTTCTCTAAAAAACCTCCCTCGGTACCCTATCATAAGCTTTTTCTAGATCAATAAATATCATGTGAAGGTCTTTCTTTTTTGCTCTAAAATGTTTCATAAGACGTCTCAAAAGGTGAATCACTTCAACAGTAGATCTGCCTGGCATAAATCCAAATTGGTTCTCTGTTGTACTTGATACTTGTCTTAACCTACGTTCGATAATTATTTCCCACAATTTCATAGTATGGCTCATTAACTTGATACCTCGATAATTCGCACAATTCTAAATGTCTCCCTTGTTCTTATATATGGGTATAAGTGTACTCGCTCTCTATTCCTCAGTCATCTTTTGGTTTCTTCGTATTTCATTAAATAGTCTTGTGAGCCAAGTGATTCCTATTTCTCATAGTATTTTCCAAACTTCTATAGGAATATTGTCTGGTCCGACCGATTTACCACCTTCATAAGTTTAAGAGCCTCTTTGACTTCATTCTTTGAATACGTCGACAGAAATTGTAGTTTATATACTTTTCTGATTTTGCTAACTCTCCTAAGATGATACTAACATCTTTATTTTCATTAAAAAGCTTATAAAAATAGTTTTTCTATCTATTTCTTATATCATCATTTGCCACTAGAATTTTTTCATCCTCGTCTTTGATGCATCTAACAGAATTAAGATCTTTAGTTTTCTTATCTCTAGACCTAGCTATCCTAAAAATATCTCTTTCACCCTCTTTTGAGTTGAGTTTTTTATATAAATCCTCCAAAATTTTAGCTTTTGCTTCACTCACGGCTTTTTTCTCTTCCTTCTTTGCTTTCTTATAAGCCTCTAAAATTTCACTAGTTTTCTTAGCATAATGTAATTTGTAACATGCCCTCTTTGCCTTGATTTTATTTTGCACTACTTCACTCCACCACCAAGCTTCTTTTTGTGCCGGTACACCTCCCTTTGATTCACCTAACACATCTTTTGTCACTTTCCTAATATGTATAGCCATATTGTTCCACATATCACAATGTGTACCAACATAATTCCACGCATGACTTTCTATTTAAATATATCTTCTTTCTCGCTTTTGAGGTTCCACCATTTAGTCCGAATAGCTCGATGCACTCTTTTCTTCTTTGTCCATTTTTTTATTTGTAAATCCATAACCAAAAGTCGATGTTGGGTGGTTAAACTTTCTCTTGGAATTACCTTGCAATCTTTACAACACGCTCTATCTTTTTCCTACAAATAAAGTAATAAATTTGTGTTTGTGATAAGCCACTCTTATAAGTAATTAAATGTTCATCTTGTTTTTTGAAGATTGTATTGACTATAAAGAGATCAAATGCCATAGCAAAATTTAAAATCTCCCTACCTTCCTCATTTATATCTACAAAACCAAAGTTTCCATGAATACCTTGATATCCTAATGCCTCTTTACCGACATGTCCATTTAAGTCTCCTCCTAAACAAATCATCTCCCTTTGTGGAATCCTTTGAATCACCTTATCTAACTCTTCCCAAAAAGATTTCTTTATACTATCTTCTAGGCCGACTTGCGGTGCATAAGCACAAACTATATTCAAAACCTCTGCTCCTAACACTAATTTCAACTCCATGATTCGGTCATCATATCGTTATATGTCTACTACACTATCCTTTAAATCTTTATTTATGATAATACCAACTCCGTTTCGAGCCTTTCCCTTACCTGAGTACCATAATTTAAAACCTGTATCATCTATCTCCTTTGCTTTTTCTCCAACCCACTTTGTCTCTTATAAACATATAATATGAATCTTTCTCCGAATCATAGTATCTACCACCTCCATTAGCTTACCGGATAATGTTCCGATATTCCAAGAAAAAATACGAATCTTATTATCTAGGACTAGCTTCCTTACCCCCCGCATCCGTCCATATTGAAAATGTGATGATCCTCTCTGTAAAATATTCACTACATTCGGACGGCAATGTAGCGGGACTAACTTCTTTACCCACACCTATCAATGATGTGGGAACCCTCTCTGTAATTGATTCACTACATTCGGGCGAAAATATAGTGGCTCTTGCTTACTTATCACTACATTTGGGCTCTGCAGCTCGTCGCTAGGCGAGTATGCCCCAAAGCAATACTTATAATTTGTGTAATCCATGGTATAAAAATCTGACAAAGTTTCACGCTAGCTGTCGGAAGCCTAACACAACCCTCCTCCTTTATCCGGGCTTGGGACCGGCAATGCAAGGGTGATCCCTTACATGGGAGGAGTTGGCCATGACATGAACACCACCACTATATAATGAAGAAACCCATGCAGAACGAGCAATTTTATTAATGTGAACTTAGTTTCACCGTTGATGGCCAAATGGATTTACAAATAAAAAAATGGACAAAGAAGAAAAGAGTGCATCGAGCTACTCGGACTAAATAGTGGAACCTTAAAAGCGAGAAAGAAGATATATTTAAAAAGAAAGTCCTTCAAGGAGATGTTTGGAATTATGTTGGTACACCCTGTGATATGTGGAACAATATGGCTATACATATTAGGAGAGTGGCGAAAGATGTGTTAGGGGTATCTAAGGGAGGTGTACCGGCACAAAAAGAAGCTTGGTGGTGGAGTGAAGTAGTACAAAATAAAATCAAGGCAAAGAGGGCATGTTACAAATTTCATTATGCGAGGAAAACTAGTGAAACTTTAGAAGCTTATAAGAAAGCAAAGAAGGAAGCGAAAAAGGCCGTTAGTGAAGCAAAAGCTAAGATTTGGTAGGACTTATATAAAAAACTCAACTCAAAAGAGGGTGAAAGAGATATTTTTAGGATAGCTAGGGCTAGAGATAGGAAAACTAAAGATCTTAATTATGTTAGATGCATAAAAGACGAGGATGAGAAAATTCTAGTGGCAAATGATGATATAAGAAATAGATGGAAAAACTATTTTTATAATCTTTTTAATGAAAATGAAGATGTTAGTATTAGTTTAGGAGATTTAGCCAAGTCAGAAAAGTATATAAACCATAATTTCTATCGACGTATTCAAAAGAATGAAGTCAAAGAGGCTCTTAAACATATGAAGGGTGGTAAATCGGTAGGACCAGATAATATTCCTATAGAAGTTTGGAAAATACTAGGAGAAATAGGAATCACTTGGCTCACAAGACTATTTAATGAAATATGGAAAAACCAAAAGATGCCCGAGGAATGGAGAGCAAGTACACTTATACCCATATATAAGAACAAGGGAGACGTTCAAAATTGTGCAAATTATCGAGGTATCAAGTTAATGAGTCATACTATGAAATTATGGGAAAGAATTATCGAACGTAGGTTAAGACAAGTATCAAGTACAACAGAGAACCAATTTGGATTCATGCCAGGCAGATCTACTATCGAAGCGATTCACCTTTTGAGACGTCTTATGGAACATTTTAGAGCAAAAAAGAAAGACCTTCACATGATATTTATTGATCTAGAAAAAGCTTATGATAGGGTACCGAGGGAGGTTCTTTGGAGAACCTTGGAAAAAAGAGGTATCCCATTGATATATATTAGCCTTATAAGAGACATGTATGATGGTGCAAAAACATGTGTGAGGACTCACGAAGGAACGACAGACTTCTTTGAAGTTAATATTGGGTTACATCAAGGATCAACTTTAAGTCCATACTTATTTATAATGGTGATGGATGAGTTAACAAAACATATTCAAGATGAAGTACCTTGGTGTATGTTATTTGCAGATGACATTGTATTAGTGGAGGAGTCTAAGGAAAAAGTTAATAGAAAATTGGAACTATGGAGAGAAACATTAGAAAGCAAAGGCCTCCAACTTAGTAGAACAAAGACAGAATATATGGAATGTAAGTTTGATCATTTGGTTACTTCAGAGGACATAGAAATTAAAATTGGCACACATTGCATTACCCAAAAGGAAAGTTTTAAATACCTAGGGTCAATTTTTCAGAGTGATGGAAGAATTGATGGAGATGTTACGCATAGAATTAATGCTGGTTGGTTAAAATGGAGAGGAGCATCAGGCATTCTTTGTGATAAGAAGATACCATTAAAGTTAAAAGGTAAATATTATAGAGCAGCAATTAGGCCTGCCGTGTTTTATGGTTCTGAGTGTTGGGCAGTAAATCATCAACATATACAAAAGATGTCCGTGACAGAAATGAAGATGTTAAGATGGATGAGTGGACATACAAGAAAAGACCGTATACATAATGAGGTTATTAGAAACAAATTAGGAGTGGCACCAATAGAGGATAAAATGAGAGAACATCGTTTAAGATGGTTTGGACATATAAAAAGAAGATCAAAAGAAGAACCTATAAGAAGGTTAGAAAAACTAAATTTGGAAAGTATTAAAAGAGGTAGAGGACGACCACAAAAGTGTTGGAAAGAAACAATAAAGAATGATCTAGCTTATTGGGAGTTAACTGCCAACATGGCACATGATAGGGATATGTGGAAACAAAGAATCCATGTAGCCGACCCCGTCTAGTATGGGAAAAGGCTTAGTTGTTGTTGTTGTTGTTGTTGAACTTAGTTTCACCGTTGATGTATGAAATAAAAGGAGGAAAAGAGTAAAATTATGTGGGGGCAAAAGTAGACCATTCAACCCCTTATACCATCAAATGATGCTACAAATGGCCCTATACAAGAAACTACATGCTACCAGTCTAATTTTAACCTTTCATATAAACTTTAGCTGCAGGTTGACTACTAGAAATGACCAATACATCCCCCAAGCAGCGATAGTACCCCTGTTTTGGAAGGAAAAGAGTTAAGGATAATATCCAACTAAGTAACAAAGTGTAACTTATTTTGATGCTGAAGTCATGAAATGCAGAGGAACAATGTACTTCAAAACTCATCATTTTATAGGGCATTTAGTAGTTTCAAACACTATGTTGCTTATGCTAATATAAGAGGTTTACTACTAGTAACTCGCAAGACTTAGATATACTGTATAAAAACATACACAGATCTGCAGCTGTGGATATATTTGTATTTACTTCTGCATATGAACTGTGTATATGCATGTTGAACTAGAGGAGATTTCCTTGACAAGAAGTATGATCCATAACAAGGAAACATCAAATCAACCATATTACCAGAAACCGCATGTTCCAGTTGCATGTTGCAAAAAAAAGAAAAGGAAAAGATGCATTCACGAAAAGGAACCATGAAAAGATCCAATTTTACCATATCGTTCACCAAGGATCTAAGTCACACAAACACTTCTAAGGGGTGGAGTGTCGACCTTGACACCGGTGCGACACTGACACCGTGTTGGTGTGGTATGGCAAAAAAAATGCAAAAAAAAAATTGTAACTCACGGATAAATGGATCCGGATAATGAAGATTGATTTGTGTATTATGATGAAATTAGTAGTTGTTTACCATTTATGTGTTTTGCTTTAATATAAAGTTGTGTACTTGCTATTATAGCAGTATACAATATTAGCTTCATTGATTTTGGGTGCGGACAATTGGTTTCTTATTACTCAATCTGATTGGATTCTTGACTCCATACTGTATGCCTTTCCATAGAATAATCTCTGTCACCAAACACATTTGAAGGCCAGGAACATTACCAGATCAATAGAACAGGAGAGTATGACATCACTAGTGGATCCTAGCACAAATACTAGTATATGCTATATCCTACAAAAGATCTCGAAACTCTTTGAATCCATAACTTTGATATTTTGCTGCTCGTAAAATCATTCTAAGTTTCAGATCATTATGAGGGAACTTGCTAATTGATACCTATGTGCACCCAAAATTAGCAAATACTAGTTGTATTATGATTGATTTATGTAGCTTGAATATTATATATAATATATAATATTATATACCCTAGCCGTGTCGCCGCACCCAAAATTTTTGAAATTTGTCATATCCCGCACCCGTGTGACATAGCCAAGGATCCTTGAGATGCCACATCCTACATGAAAGTAGGAAAACCACTTTAGGCACTCTTATCAATGTTAGAATGTCCATTCTCATTGCTAATTTTATGAATGCAAACACCACAGCCATTAAGCTAATATTCGGTAACTCACCATTGTCCTCTACCTTAACATGGCATGAAGTAGAATCTATAGAAACATGTATCTGCAAGAGAAACCATTTGAACCACTTAAAGCTCCAACACAAATTTGAATACAAAGTGGCACTGCATTTCAATAGTAACCCCAAGTCTGCTACTGTTATATGACAAAATTGCACATGTTGGCATGATTTAATATATTGTAGCTTTTTTGTGTTCTCTTTCTGCAGTTTGTGTTACATAAATTTTAAACCCTACAAAGGTAAGCCTCTTGAACATATCTCTCATCAAAGGGTGAAAGAATATATATATGTCATCCTTTGGCATTGTAGTTGATGCAGTAAACAGATCAACAAATGGAGATATCTGATGACTCATAAGATTGAGATATAACAAAGATGCTTATATTATTAGTTCCATAGTAATTTCATGGAGAAGTGCACTGAGATACTGCATGAGATGAAAACTACATATGGGCCTCAGAATCTCAGATCATAAACCATCACTTACACTTGGCATAAGTGGTTTGGTTCAAATATGGCCCTTGTCAAGTTATCATGGGCAGTCATCCTTGATCTATCAATTTAAATTTGTGGAAATCTTAAGTTTGAAAGGAGAGGTATAAAGCTTATAAAGATAGTGAGTCCAATTAAATAATGACTGAAGGGATAGGGCAAAAAATAGTCTATAGAGGTTGTCATGGAATAGCAAGCACCCACACCATTACACTAGCCAAGTAAGGAAAGTGGGAATATCAATTTACCTTCGCAACTTTTTGATGCGCCTCATCCATACAACTGCTGACTTCACATTCTTAGCATGATGCCTATGAAAATGAGAGTTTACCATCAACAAGGCAAAGCGGAAAAAAACTTAGTCAGTAGACCTCTTCCAATAAGTTATCTTTCTCACTTCCCCGTTGATTACCTTTCTTCTCAATCATGCAACTTAAATAGTTCCTTGCATCATTTTAGACAACCCAAAAGAACATCAAAAATCGCTAAACTTAGTGCGAAACAACACTGAAGAAAAAGGTGCGTGACATGATGACAGATTTTTTTCAGCATTTCCTATCATGCATTCTTTGAGGAATCGACTTTGAGGTGGATAGCAATACGCATGCCCAGACACAACCGGTGAATGCACACCACACACGCACGTGCATACATCCGTGCAGCGTAATTACCATACGTACATACATGTATTATAAACTTTCCATATTAACACAAAGGGAAACTTGAGAGATACAACATTATTACAAATAACCCCACCAAGACGACCTCTTCGTTGTAACTCACGTTAAAAAAAGATCAGGTAGAAATGCAAACCTAAAATAGAAAGAAACACCAATAATCAAGGATAGGCATCTCGCATATAATGAAGTAGCAACTATTTACGTCTCAGGAAAAGATCCATAACTCCTACATACAAATCAAAGAAACCCCACTACCGGAATGAAAATTAAATTAATCCAAGAGAATAACTCTTCCGAACGAAACACCAGTTTTTGCACGTAACATGCAGTAAATTGATGTTCCTCACCATTGTTTTGGGAAACAACCCAAAAGAGAAGAAATCATATGATGGCTTCGAATCCAGCAAGAGATGAAGAAACCCAACAATTAGAAGGTAACCATTTAAAGGGCGCCCAGAATGCGAAGGTAACCATGAAGAAAGAAAAGAGACGAACCCGGAGAGAGAACGAGAGTAACATTAAGATTCCTCGAAGTTCTATCACTTTGGGGAACCCTCCCTCGCAATTTGGACGCTCAGTCAGCAATGGTCTCTCTCTCGCTCGCTCTCGCTCTCTCTGTGTGCGCGCGCGCGTGTGTGTGCGTGAGCGTGCGTGTGCCCGCGCTCGCACGAACTGAGGCGGTTGGCGCACGATGGAAACGGTTCGGATCGTGAATCCACAGTTGTTACAATGACCCGCATTGGCTCGTAATCACATTCAATTCTAGAAGAGCAAGATTTACCGACTATTTGAGTTTAATGAGAAAATGTGTACATTTAACTTATTTCTTAAATAAGTTGAATAGCATCGAATAATAAAGTATTTAAAAAAGAAAAGGAAAAACAGAATATTTTTCATGTTAAAATCAATATATAGACGGTTGACCAGACGGCAACGCAAACGCAGCGACCAAGTAAGCCCATGACCGAGCACTCCTCTTCACCAGCATTAACCAGTTGAGCCATTGTGCCTGCACCCGAAAGGAAGACCACAGTAACTACTATTAATACTGGATGCGATTAAAGGAAGCCGTTTTGTTGTGAATAAATTATGCAGATGTACAAAATGGATGGTAGAGATTTGAAAATACAAGTATTTTTTGTTTAACACTGCTTTAAATTGTGATATTAATGTAAAAAATGATTAAAACGAAAGGCCAAGAAAGAGTAAAAAGCAATGATAGCAACGTAAACATCCTAGAGCAGCCCCTCGGACCCACATGCCACAAGGTCTTAGCCTCCGAATTCTACAACTGAAGCCCTCAATAATTTCTCCGAGTTAGAGGTAGCAGGACCAGATCCTGCCCGTCGGCATGAACTGGACCTGAGCATCCTTGGGAACCGGTCACAACCGGATCAAGGAATTGGACCTAGAACTGAAACCAAGCGAGGGTGATGGAACTGGAACGGCCGGTTCTACATCATGGTTTTGAAATCCCACCTTTAATGCATGCTTTTTGAACTGGAACTGTTACGGAACTGGACCATAAATAGATAGAATTGAATGGATGAGAGTGGGTTCGATCATGGTTCCTGGTCTCTATGGAACTAAAACTGGTAGTTTGGAACTGAATTAAATAGAAAATTCATGAATATTTATTCAACATTTGGCTAGACTATGTGTTTAGCCTTCGTTATATATAACGAAAAGTTGTATGCACAATAACAAAAGCGAAAGACTAAAACTACCACAAGTAGTTCTCTAAAAGGCCTCGAAAAGTAAAAGACGACGGAGTAGCTAGCGATCACCTTCAGTTCGGTGGAGGGAAAAATAGAGCGTCTGCAGTCCTCTTCGACCTGAAACGGTTCTCCAATTCCAGCGTCACATCAAATGATGCTTCCAACACCTGTGACGACAATGCCTTCCAGACGGAAGTTCTCTGACTAAAAACTGGCCTGAAAACAATACATACAAAAGATATATATGAACCCCATATCCCTAATGTACGAGGATGAACTATATTTCATACGAACCCCATATACCTAATGTATGAGGATGAACTATATTTCATACACAATTTTAAGAAAGATATCACTAATATTCTCAAAAACTTAGATGTTAATATATATATATATATATATATATATATATATATATATATATATATATATATATATATATATATATATATATATATATATATATATATATATGTATGTATGATGGGGAGGCCTAAGCTGGGTATTAAACTCATAACCTTGTGCAGGACTGTGGGGTGGTGATAATGGAGAACCACTCCATGCCATCGCCATCAGCAATCTTGGAGACAACAAAGAACCTTATGAACAAGCACCCGGCCTTGGCCCTCGTCTCGAGAACTCGACGGCCATCGACTCCGACGACCTGAACCCGTCCACCCCCTTCACCACATGTCACTTGGAAGGCAGAGTCAGAGGAGAAGCCCGATGAGCACATTGCAGCGGAGTCCAACTTTACAAGATCTGCACCAAGACCAACCTCACCAACCAGAGGCAGGTTGTTATTGGTCAGAACGACGACTCGGTCACCGTTCTTGATGTCGACATCCAATGGAGCCGACTCGCAGTTGAAAACCATGCCGCGGAAGTCATCGGCCGAACCGGCAGGTAGGCTCAGACCAGGCTTGAGCTTGATGATTCCTTTGTTGCTCCGTGACTTGACCAACTTGTTCACTTCGTCCTCCTCAAGATCCCAAGCTTGAACGACGAACTCAGTCGAAAAGCCATGGAAGATAGAGCCGCCTCCGGTGAGCAGGAAGTCGGTGAACTCGCCGGCAACATGTGCTTTTCAAGTGCCTTCGAGGAAGAGTACCACGAGTTCGGAATCAGAGTCGTTGAACCACCAAGTAACAACGCCGAAGGGAAGAGTCGATGAGTCTCCTTTCGTCAGATTAACCACCTTCTTTGTGTCTTCCGGCAATACGATTCCTATTTTCCGTTACATGTGAATTTAACGACCAAAGAGTTAAACGTGAATTCCTCCCCTCTTCCCTTATGGTATTAGAGCTAAGTTGACGCACTTGTTTAAGAAAAACAGTACGACCAATATATATATATATATATATATATATATATATATATATATATAGATATATAAGGAGAAAAGAGGAATGACATGAGATAAATTTTTTCCATTTCGAGGTAAGAAATCTTTTCTCAAATTTTTGTTTGAACCAAAACAGATATAGAAAATGAGACACGAAGTGCAAAAGCTAAGCGCAGGTCACAAAACCAAAAAAAGGTGAAGGCCAAAGGCTGAGTGAAGGTCAGAATGCAAAAAAAAAACGAAGGCCAAAAAGATAAGCGCAAGCCAAGGCCAAAGGTTGAATGCAAGCCACAAAGCCAAAAAAAAGGTGCCAAGTGCAGAAAAGGGAAAGGCAAAAGGCCGAGCGTCGGCCAAGAAGCCAGACATACTGAGGCGCAGAGTGGCGGAGCGAAGGCAGAGGCCGAGTGAAGGCTTGAAAGCAAGAAAAACGGTGGCCAAGAGAGGTCGATCAAAAGGGTAGAGGCCGAGGGAGTCATTTCCTCCCTCTTTGTCCTTCGCGAGAAATCCTTTTTTTAGCATCTTTGGCCCAACAAATCTTTTTTTAGCAGCTTTGGTAAACCACCCAAAGCAGCGATTTAACGGAAAGAACCTCGAACAACAAACAAAAAGTCTATTTTGCCCTTAGATATTCAGTTAAGTTTAAATCTATCACAAGACGAAATTACCAAAAAATTCATATATATTTTAAAGTCAAAAGACACTTTTGCCCTTGAATGAACGAAAGAACAATTTTTTTCTCTCGCAATTTGTGAAAATTATCAAATACCATCTTGTTGAATTACATAGTTATCCTTAATTGTGTAGAAATTAATAGGTCTACCATAGAGTCAAAAGATCTTTTTACCATCTCTCTTTAGGCAAAATTAAAGATTCGACCGAGAGACATAATTGTCATTCTATCCCCAATTAGTTTCAGAAATCTCTAGATAATCATATGATAATTTTACTAATTTGTCCCTAATATATTTAGAAAATTACTTACAAGATCAGACATAGTCTTTACAGTTTTGTCCTTAGTCTTTTGAGATAATTACCAGAATTAACAAAAGTTAAAATTACAAGTTTGCATTTACTTATGAAGAAATTACACAAGTAGACGGAAAGCAAATTGATTGTTCTATCCTTGGATTTGTTTTGAAATTACAGAAGTTGTCTAAATGTTATATATTTTCATTATGGTACCTGAATGTTATTTAAAATTATTGTTAAGTGCCTAGAAGTATTTACAGTTCAATACCTGGATTTTATGGATACTATAGTCTAGTGCCTGGCTACATTTTATTGTTGGCTTCTTGGAAAATGTTTTGATTGTTTTTGGTTTCTCATTTAAACTGTATAGACTCACTATTTGTTATTTTTCCCAAACTATTAAAAATGACTTCAAAAATTTGTGTTTTTCAATTGGCAAAAATCGAAAAGTTAAATGGTTTGAATTTTAAAATGTGAAAAAGAATAATCTCATTTGCCTTAACTTTAGAGGGTATTGAATATGTACTTAGAGAAACTGTTTTATCCCCTATCCCAATTACAACAGATGAAGAAAAAGAAAAATATAAGGCATTTCTAAAGATGATACTATACCTAGGAATATCATTTTAACATACATGAAAGATTATTTGCTTAGGGTCATTGAAGAATTTGAGACCGCAAAAGAGTTACTTGACTCTTTGACTACCAAATATGATATTATAGTAAAGTTGCATGTCCAACTACTCCTTCAAAAATATAATTCTTATAAAATAAAATAAGGTGATAATGTAGTTGAACATATTAACAAAATGTTGGTAATGCTAGACATTTAGCTCTAGAGAAGTCTGTCATTCGCGAACTGATGAAGATATCGATAATTCTAAATAGTTTCCCCCTTCCTACAACAAGGTAATCAATATCCCTTAGACTTAAACTAGATTTTACCCTTTAAGAACTCTAGTTAAAACTAGTAATTGAACATAAACATATGAATAAAAATAAAAGAAAAAAATTATTAGTTGCCCAAGATGATTTAAGGTCAAGCTCTAAACACAACGAGAATAAGAAAAAACAAATAAGATATTTGATAAGAATAACAACAAGAAGGGTGGTTAGTTTTTTAAGAAATCAAAGGAATCCGCTTTTCGAATAAAGTGTTTCAAATGCAGCAAAATGGAGTACTACAAACAGGATTGTAGCAAAAATAAGAACAACAGTAGGAACAACCAACGACATGGCGCAACAGAGAAGTAGTACATAATCTACATCATTTATGAGTGTCTTTACATAGACTACACGGTGAGTGGTTGGTGGATCGACTTTGGAGCGACCTGGCACATCTAAAACAGCAAAGAAGGAGCGATAGATATGAAAGAATACAAACTTGTGGAGCATTGGGTTTATATGGGCAATAATACATTTTTTGATATTCTTGGAGTTGGGTCTTTTAGGATTTTGTAGAAGGCATACCAATTGCTCTTACTGATGCATTAATTATGCCCTTTATTAGGCACAATCTTGTATCAGTACATGCCTTGATAAAGAAAGGGTTTTAGGTAAGGTTTGTCCCTTATAATGTTATTGTAGGGAAACATGGCATGACAATTTTTTTAAGTTTATTTGATGTTGAGCATGGTTTGTTTAAACTAAATAAAAATAAAAATAAAAAATCTTTTTCTATTTATATTGATTGTGTCTCTGTAATTGATGTGAATGTATGACATAAACGTTTTGGGCATATAAGTTTTAAAAAGTTGATTAATTTACTATATGGCTTTCATGAAAATACTTTTAATAAGTTTGAGTCTTGTATACAAGAGAAAATTACCAAAAATTTATTTTTCAAAGAAATAATTAGGGCAATAAACATATTAAAAATAATTCATATTGATGTATGTGGACCCTTAAGAGTAAGAACTCATCGTGAAAAAGTATATTTCATAACCTTTATCAATGATTATTTGAGATATATATCTTGACACAAGTTAGAGATACTTAAGGTATTCAAAGAATATAAGTAAGAAGTTAAAAATCAATTAGAGAATAAAATCAAAGTTTTAAGGTTAGAATAAGGTGGTGAATACACCTCTATAGAATTCTTGAAATACTATTAAACTTTGGTATTTAAAAACAAAATACATGCCCAGAACACTTCAACAAAATATAACACAGAGATATAATAGGACCTTATTGAATATGACTAGGTCCATGTTGATAGATGTTTCTATTTTCAAGGTATTTTAGAGAGAAGTGGTTAGTACAACCGTATATATTCTAAATAATGTATTGTATAAGACGGTATTCTCTATACCATATGAGATGTGGTTTGAAAGAAAATCAGACCTGAGTCATCTCAGGAGGTGGGGATCTATAACACATATCAAGATCCTTGATCAATCTAGGGATAAGCTAGATAGCATGTCCTTAAGATTTATTTTTATTGGATATCCCAAAGGTTTTAAGGGATATTGATTATAATGGTTTAATAGAAAACGAGTATGTTGAATTCTTATAGGAATCTAAGAATGACATTTTTGAAAATGATGATAAATGCATTGATGATCTAATGGATCTAAATCTGTTGTCATTTGAACCCATAAATAATGATGATCTTCCTCATTAAACCGAAACTTTAAGTAGACATAAATGACCTAGGGACATACCGTCCTACTTAAAGGATTATCATACTTACCTTATAGAGGAAGTTTGCAATTCTGTGAATTTAAATGAGCTAACTGATAACTTGACATATCAACAGGCTATTGACTCATCTGAATCATATAGGAAAAGGCCATAGATGAGGAGATTGAATCTATTAAGAAAAACCAAGTCTGAGAATTGGTTGATTTGTCAAAAGAAAGGAAAGTCATAGGATGTAAATGGTTCTGAAAAAGAAATATAAAGTGTATGGGTCTATCGATAAGTTTAAGGTGAGATTAGTTGTAATATAATTCTCGCAAAAAAAGGAGATATATTATGTTGAAACATATTCTCCTATTACGAAATTTGCATCCATTAGAATTATTTTGGTAATTTCAGACAATTAGATATAGAAACTGTTTTTCTAAATGGAGATTTAGATGGAATCATCTATGTGCAACAAGCATAAGGGTATGTTGTTAAAGGCTAGAAAGATAAAGTATATAGGTTGAAAAAATCTCCATATGGTCTTAAACAGTCACCTCGTCAATGATATTTGACTTTTAAAAATGTCATTCTAGAACTTAGGTTTGTGGCTAATAAACATGACCACTATATGTATGTGTGAAATAGTGTGAACCACTTTGTTATTCTATATTTATATTTATATGACATATTGTTGACTAAGAATGACAATGAAATGATTGTCAAAACCAAGTCTTGGTTAAATTGAAGGTTTGAAATGAAGGATATGGGAGATGCATCATATATTCTAGGTATAAAGATTTCTCGTGATAGAGAATCTAATCACTTATGTTTGAGTCAAGAGAGATATATTGATTATATCCTAAGTTTAAAATGAGTGAGTGCAAACCTTAAGCTACACTCATTGCTAAGGGGGTCAAATTGAGTAAGGCAGATTGTCCTTATGAGGGAGAGAAGAAGCCTAGTGCTCCTTACGTACAAGCTATGGGTAACTTGATGTATATGATATTGTATACAAGACCTAATATTAGTTTTGTTATTGGTCTTGTGAGTACATACCAAAGTGATCCTAGTTGGTAGCATTAGATAGTTGTGAAAAGGATTCTAAGATATCTTAAAGCAACAAAAGACTCGAAAATATGTTTTCAAGTATATGAACTGAAAGTAATAGAATACTCAGATATTGAATTTGCTGAGAGTAAAGATGACAACAAGTAAACCTCCGATCAAATATTCTTATTTGGAGGTGGTGTTGTATCTTTGGCTTGCAAGAAATAGAGTTGTATAACATTGCATATACAAGAAGATGAGTATGTTGGTTGTAGTATGGTTGTTACGAGTGTCGTTTGTATAAGCTGCTTTATATGTTATTTGAAGCTGAACATAGCCAACGAGCCAATTGTCATTTATTGTGACAATAATGCAGCAATTACTCTTATTACAAGTAGAGTTGATAGCTCAAGAAGCAAGCATATAATGGTTAAATATCACTATGCTCATAATATGTTAAAAAGAAATGAAATAACTATATCTTATATGCCAACAGATAATAAGTTAATTGATCCCTTAACTAAAGGCATCTCAAAAAAACTTTTATTAAACATGTTATGCACATGAGTTTGAGATATGCCTAGACTATGAGTGTAGAAATACACTTTGTTGATGGTTATGTAGGTAAAACATATTAGTTATAGAAAATTGCATAACATGTAAAAGTTGTAATTTACTTGCAACTAGAAAATGATACAATTTGGTAAAAGCCCAAAATAGTGATAGGCAAAACGGCTCAAGTAGCCAGTGAGAGATGTAAGTTGTTGGTGGCCACTATTGACCCCAATAACAACAACCATGAAATGTGGGAAGATGGGCTCTCTTTCCGGATTTCATGAGTTGCTTTATAAAAGATAAAAATTATAAAGAAAAATGGTTTTGCTTTTAAAAAAGATAAAAGCATCTCTCAGATAAATATAAAATATCTTTAATGGAAAGCCTGAGACGAAAATCACGAGAAGTGGAAAAACTAGTTATATATATATGGAAAAGTAATAAAAGAACAAGTCAATACATAAAAAACAACAACAAAGGCTTCCTGTGAAAATCTTTTGTGGGTAACCATGTGCCTCCTTTTCTTCTTCCTCCACTCTTCACTTCTTCTCTCATTTTTCTCCCTCTGAGGATATTTTTACTTCTGTATCGCTCACGACTCCTTTGCGATCTGGCTACACTGCTAGCTCTAACTGGCGAAGTCAGAATAACAAGGAAGAGCAAAACCTAGAGGCTCAAGAATGAGCTTGGCACCACCTACTTTGGCCTCGGCTAGCATCGAAAGGTCAAAACTCAACCAAGTGTAGTATGAGTTGCCTTCACCACCGTATGATTTCTAAGATAGCTTGGGAGAGAGATCGATCTCCATGGCGATGGTAGCATAAAATGAATCAGATGAAGAAATTAAGAGCATAAGAGCAAATTGAAAGAATAGGTGTGTGGGAGAGTTGTTATTTATAAATGCATAGAAATTGAATTAAGATAGGTATAAATTACATTGGTAGATAACTTTTGTAGAGGTAAATACAGAATCTTTTGAAACAAACTCAATCAAAATAAAAACAAACGAAAAAAAGTCCAATTAATCCAATCGAAATTCAAATCAACAGAAAGATAGGCATGATTGGCATGTGGGTTTGTCTCATTCTTCAATATGAGACTAAATTTTGTCTCATCTTGGTCATCACACCCACAAGTTCCTCACATATGACTTTATAAACTTTAAGACTTTCACATATATCAATGATACATCAATTGAATATATAAGGATATCAATATGAATTAAATATTATTAATACACATGGGTTTAATTAACCCAATCATAATTGATATTAAATTTAACATTCCTCACAAAGTTCTCAAGTGTAAAAGTGCCATGTCAAACCAACTATTATATTATACTTTTAGTAATGATACCTTCTGGTTTGAATCGTTACTTGAGTTATTCAATAGCACTCTTACAAGAACTAGGTGAACATACATTTTGAGCCTGAACCTTGGGCGTAAAGGTGTCTATTGATAACAACATAATGAAAGGCTATAGTGTGATCTTTAGGAGTGATACATTAATTACCATGGATTCATATTCTATATCATGATTGAATTGAGAGAATAACCCAATTCCTCTATTGCAGCTACAAAATATCAATCACTTAGTTAGGCATCTTCAAGGATGTACTACTAGCATCCTGTCCTAGAACTTGATATTATTTAGAGAATAATATTTTGCTAAACTTATAGTTATAAGACTTTAGGTTTACAAGAGATAGACACACATATACTAAAAGTATCACATAATACAAAGTGTTATCATATTCACCCAATAACTTATTACTACCACATTGAACCTACTTTATGGGATATCTACTTGTGAATATATCATAAGTTTCAGTGTCATCCTCAACCTAGATTTCTCAACTAAAGTTACTGATAGACCCTTAGTCAAAGGATTAGTTGTGTATCTTTCAATCTAACAAAATTTACAATTATGATCTCATCAAACACAAGAGCTCTAACAGACTTTAGTCTAATTTAGATGTGTCTTCGTTGCTTTTGGTTGTACTTGAAACTACTGATCTTAACAATTATAGTCATGCTATCAAAACCAAACAACAATATATCATATACATATAGGTAGAGAATGATGAATGCATTATTGATCGATTTACAATAGATACACTTGTTATAATCATTAGAAACAAAGTCAAAAGATGATATCATATAATCAAAAGTTTCATGCCATTGTTTAGGGGCTTGTTTCAAACCATACAATGATTTAGCAAGGTTACATACTTTAGACTCATTCTCATGAGACACAAATCCTTTTGTCTCATTCATATAAATTTCCTCATGGAAGTCACCATAAAGAAAAGCAGTCTTCACATCCATCTGATGGATTGTGAGGTCATATAAGGATATTAGTGCTATGAGCACTCAGATTGTGGTCATTTAGGAAGTTGGAGAATAGGTATTGAAATAATCTATTCTTTCTTTTTGTATGTATCTCTTGGCAACTAATCTTACCTTCTACTTGTTGATTGTTCTGTTTGCATTCAGTTTTTTCTTAAAGATCCATTTGCAACCCACAGTAGAACAATTAGGTGGTAAATTCACCAATTCTCAAGTACTATTGGAGATAATTGACTGGATTTCATCATTGACCACTTTCTTCCAAAACTTAACCTCAAGTAAGGTCATAGCCTATTGGAAGGTCATAGGACCATCCTCGACATTGAAAGCAACAAAGTCACTTTCAAAGTCCTTTGATATCCTAAGTCGTTTACTTCTCCTTGGTTCAATTATTTTTTAAGAGTAATCTTATCTAAAAACAACACAATCAGGGTTGGCCCCCACATTTGTCATCCTTTTTACATGATCGAGAATGAAACTAGTAGTAGGATCATAATCTCTATAAGATACACAGTGGGGAACTCCAATTTACATGAAAAACACATTCTCAAAGAATGTAGCATCACAGAGCTCAACTATTGTATTGGACATATATGCCAGAAATATCAAATCTAATAACTAAGAATTTGTACGCATAACTTGTCTTTGTATAACCCAGAAAGATAGCATTTACTGTTTTAGTTCTCAATTTATTTGTCTTATATTTAGGGATTAGTACTTTCGTAAGACACTCCAACACTTTGAGATATTTGAGACTAGTCTTTCGACCCTTCAAAAGCTCAAAGAGACTATTTTTCTTATATTAATTGGGTACTCTATTTAGAATATGACAAGCTATATTCAAAGCTTCTCCCACATATATTTAGATAACCCAAAACTTTGAAGTAAAATATTGGTCATATCACACAGGGTTCTATTCTTCTGTTCAGTTATCCCATAAAACGAAGGAGAATATAGAAAAGTAATCTCATGAATAATATTTTTGTTTTGACAGTATACTGGAAAAAGGTTTGAGGTATATTCTCCTCCTCTATCAGATCTTAATCGTTTAAGTAACATGCTTGTTTGAGTTTGTGCTTCATTTCTAAATTTTTAATTTTTTTTTTAAATTTTATCTTTACTTTTAAACAAGTAAACATAACATCCACATGTCTCTGTCTATAGCAAACCAAATTTGATAAACTTGGTCTCATCTGAAAGCTAACATCCATAGCTTTTCGAAAAGACTAAAGTCTTTAAACTGTTGAGTTAGGTCCAATCCCAAATTTAAATCTATAGACCTACCATCCCTAGGTCACCCAAAAAAAAATTGAAATTTAGGATCTCCACATTCCAATATATGTCCTATAAAATTTTCAAGAATTTTGGAGATCCCAAGATCACCCAAAAAAATTTTGGGAACAAGCTCTGAAAACAAAAACAATTTCTGTTTTTCAGAACTTGCTGATTTTCAAACTTGAAACCAAAGTGCACGAATTTGTTTTTGACCAACACCTCATTTTCAACGTGGATTTGGAACTTCACCTATATATTTGAAATCATCAAAATGCTTAGGCCGACCCTTGAGCATCGGTTCAAGAAGGTCTAGAGCGAAAAGATCTCCCTTAGCCACAATCGCCAAACAAGTCAGATTTTTAAAACTTTGCTAGTTTTAGGAAACTAGCTGGCACGCTCGCACAACGAAGTAGTATTAAAAAGTCTTCTTCAAGTCTCTATATAGATTTGGAGTGAAATTTTCATGTCTACAGAATTGGCACGCCCGATGGGACCCGAGTCTCTCAGGATTTCAAACCTAAGTGACTTTTCAAAATCCAGTTCTTCAAACCTTTGGTGTTAACACCTCTCTTGTGCACACGTTTTACAAATTTCGAGTATGTCTAGTTCAGAAGGATCTTGTGAAGTGTCAAGTCAGGCCTCGCGCTCTAAATAAAATTAAAAGTTTAGAAAATAAATATTTCAAAGTACCCAATGTAAGCTTTGTACCAAAACTCAATCTAAATTTACTTTTTGTTGCTCAAATTTGTGATAATGGTTGTATAGTCACTTTTTCATCCAAAAATTGTGTGGTGAAAAATCACCTATCGAAGAAGGTGATTGGACAAAGCTATAGAGAAAGTGGACTATATAAAATGGATAATTTGATTATACCAAATTTTTTCGCATTGCGGTGTAATTCATGGCATAACTCTTTGGCGTAAAAGATTGGGTCACTTGAATATGAACAAATTATGTAATCATGTATTATTGAAGAATAATAAAGATAAAAAATTTGTTTGCGAATAATGTATTCTTAGAAAATTGAATCATATACTTTTCGGTAAGAGAAGTTTTATTGCAAGTAAACCCTTTGAATTGGTTTATTCTGATATTTGGGAACCCACTCCTATTGTTTATAAAGGAGGAGTCGGATATTATGTGACTTATATAGATGATTTTATTAGATGTACTTTGATATTTCTCTTAAAATATGAATCCAAAGTATTTAGAAGTTCTTTGACATTTCATAGTATGATTAAGAACCAATTTAACACCACCCTTAAAATCTTGAGATCACGTTCCGATGGTGAGTATATGCTAAAAGAATTTTAAAACTATTTAGAAACACATAGAATTTAACACCAAAATCTTTCACAAAAACCCACAATAAAATGGTTTAGTCGAACAAAAATATACACATTATGCAAACTACTAGAACTCTCTTGATTACTATTAAGGTACCAAAATTTTTATGGGGTAAGCTACTCTTACTGTTGTATATCTAATAAATAGAATGCTTTCTTCTCAACTTTATAATGTTTTTCCTTTTAAAAAATTATTTAGACTTGCCCCAAATTATGAAAGATTGAGAGTTTCTGGATATAGATGTTTTGTTTATAAGAATAAGAATGATGCAATCTCTTAGAGCTATAGAGTGTGTCTTTCTAGGTTATGACATTGGCAAAAAGAGTTATAGGTATTTTGATCCCAAAGAAGATAAACTTTATGTATAAAGATATGTGAAATTTTTAGCAAACAACTACTACTATGGCTCTAACATTGACAATAAAGAAAAATATACCTTTTCAAATAACTTTGCTAACTTAGAAGATAGTGAAACAAAAGAAACTATTGATTTAGTGCAACACAATGAATGCATGAATTTGAAAATGAGATAAAACAACGAGTCTCGTGATACTATAGATCATCTTCCATTACACTACAATAGAAGACCTGGAGGACAAGAAAATATTAGACTACCACCTACAATCCCCAAGTCCCCACAAAATTTATGTCCTATTAAACCTTTAAACCTTAAAGAAAAAACTTATTGTCATCATTTTACGAGTAAAAGAACGAAACTTCTATAATAAAGTCAAATGTATATGAGAATGGAAAAATATTATGTAAGAAGAATTAAAGGCTTTAGATAAAGCTCAAACTTGGGATATTGTACCTAAACCTAAGGATAAAAACTTATTATGTGTAGATTGGTGTATAAAGTAAAAACACATGGTGATAACACCATAAAAAGATATAAGGTATACTAGTAGCTAAAGGGTATACTTCCGGTTGCTAGAATGACAACCATAAAAATTTTAATAACTCTTAGTGCAATTAAAAAGTGGAAAGTTTTTCAATTAGATGTTAAGAATGTTTTCTTGAACGGTAACCTAAATTAAGAGGTTCATATAATTCTTCCCCCACGATTAGATATCCCCAATAATTGTGTTCTTAAGTTACGAAAAACCTTGTATTATCTTAAGCAAGCACCTAAGGCTTGGTTTGATATATTTATCATTATACTGGCACAATATTATTGATAAGGAAGTCAAATGCAAGCATTGTAATGTTGTTTTTGTATGTTTATGACATGATCATCACTGGAAGTGATGAAGATTACATATTACAAGTTAAAAGGGATTTTCACAAGGAGTTTGAAATGAAGGACCTTGGTTTGCTTAATTTCTTTTTAAAAATTGAAATTGTACATTATGATAAAAGATGCTTTGTGTCTCAAACAAAGTTTGTCAACCACATTGTTAGCATGACAAGTATAACTAATAAGAAGAAAGTAGATACCCCAGAAGTACTTGGAACAAAATTGAGAGCAACATATAGAGAGTAACTAGAAGATCCTATATTATACAAACAGTTGATAGAATCATTGACGTATTCACTATCACTCACCAAGACATGTCACACGGTATATACACTGCAAGCTAGTTTTAACAAGCTCCTACTAGTACTCACATGAGTGTGGTTATGAGAATCATCATATATATTAAGCACTCTGTGGATAAGGGGGTATTTGTAACTTCTTCCTCTTTTCTTGATTTGATTGCAGATACTAATGTAGATTGAGGTAGAGATGTCAATAATCGATATTTCACCACCGGTTTTTGTGTATTTTTAGGTGAGATATTGACTTCTTGTAGATACAAGAGGCAACAGAAGGTATCGTTGTCATCCATAAAAATGGAATATTGAGCCATGAGATCTCATGGATTAGAGAGGTGTTGAGAGACATGGGAATCACTCTTGAACAACCATCTACTCTCTTTTGTGACTGTAGACACGAAATTTTCACTCCGAGCCTATGTAGAGACTTGAAATAATAGTTTTTTATCTACTTAATGTGTGAGCGTGCCAACTAGTTTGCGAAAACTAGCAAAGTTTTAATAAATTTGACTCTTACTTGGCAATTGGGCTAAGCAAGCTCTTTTCGCTTTAGACCTTCTTGAACCAATGCTCAAGGGTCAACTTAAGCACTTCGAAACTTCAATTTTAACAATGATGAACTCTAATTCACGTGAAGATGGGGTGTTTTCAAAGCAAATGTGAAATGTGCTTAGTTTAAGTTTAAAAAGATGAACAAATGCTGGAAAACAAAATATTTTGTTTTCTAGCCTTGTTTTCAGAATCAATTTCAGTATCTTACAGACCTCCTAAAATTATCAAAATTTAATCGGACTTATCCTGTGATGTGAAAGATCTATAGCACTTTATAGATCGTGATTCAGAGTTATATTGAAGCAAAATTAAATCATGAAAGTACCTCTGCTCAGGCACCCAAAACTATTCTATCACAAAAATACAGAGACTCAATGATGAGTCTGTATCTTTGTTCTCCGAGCTCCAAATTTAGTGAATTTGATCTTGATGGAAAGCTATAAATGTCAGCTTTCTAATGAATCAAAATTCATTAATTGTGGAGTCCTACAGACAGAGTTATGGGATGAAATCCCAGGCTCTTTTGCAGGAAAACAGGTTTGACAGACAATTGATAGAAATTAACCTAGATTTGCACAGTTTTAATTACGTGGTTGTACGGCCCTAAAATTCTTGAAAATTTTATTATGAGTGGGCTTGAGTGTGTAAAACATGTGTGCAATATTTCGGATCAATTGGAGCAGGAATTCGGGAATTAAAAATACAACAATCAACGTATGCAGAGATGCGAAAGTTCAGTTTCATATTTTTAAGAACATACGTGATGCAAACTCACCTGAATTGAAATTGCAACAACACAACACCACGAATTTAAAGCGCTGAAAGGAAATATTTATATAAGCTTAAGCATAGAGGGGGTAGAGAGTATAGAGTGTTCTATAGAATATATTGGGGTAGAATCGTATAAACAAACACATAGAGTGCATGTGTGTGAGAATGAAAATTCAGCAAGAGAATGGAAATTCAGCAACTCTAATCATTATTACAACATGGGGGGAGATAATGCTCCATTAATACAACCCCTTTCTAATTGAATGAATAGAGAAGAAGAATTAAAATCGAAGGTTGAAAATACTTACAGATTTTGCACCCAATGGCCAAGAATTCCAAGAGTGGAATCCGGCCTTCTTTTTCCTTGAAAGCCTCTCAACTCACTTGCACTCAGTGGCTAATACTACCCCACTCTCTTTTCCTCTCTCCTTCACTCCTTGCAGCCCACGACCTACTATTGGAGCAACAACTCCTTGTTAGACACAACCCCTAACTCTCTCACCTAAGTGACAAGGATTCCTCACAACTCTCCAAGATGGTGAACCCGCCCCCCCTGGGCTGGTTCTAGGCCCTTCATTGGGGCGGGTTGGATAGACTCCAAGCCCAATTCAAGATCCACCCCTCCATGATGATATGGACCAACCCCATGTGGGTTGGTTCCTAGGGTGGGTTCGGTCTTGTCCAAGCTTAATCGGGTGCACTTCTCTTGGCCGGCCAATGATGATATGAACTTGATTTGTTTTGGCTCGATCATATGATGAAACCTTGGTGATGCTTTAATTGCAACATTTCAAACCCATTTCACTTGATACAATATGATTCATCCCAACCGTGTATCTGAACTTGAATTGCTTTCATTGATTTGAAATGATCCCTCATAATCTCGGCCCAATCTTATCCATCTGTTAGTCTTTATCTATTTCTGATGAGCTCCAATCTTCGTATCTTACATGCTTTATCCAGATAGGCTTCTGACTCGATCCCTCCTTTGCTTTTTGGAATTGGTCTCGATCTGGATTTGGATCAGACGAACAGGAACTCATTGGCTGTTTTAACTTGAATTTAAAACCTTTATTTTAAAGACTTTTAAAAGTTGGATTTTTCATTTTTGGAACATCATAAAGGTTTTGAATGGATTTTTCGAATTTGGGAGTTTTAGAAATATTTTTGTTTTGGGTATTTACAGTGACAATAAGAGTGTCATGTATATAGCATCTAACAATACCTTACATGAAATAACGAAATACATTGAGATGGACTATCATTTTGTTAGAGAAGAATGTTTGAAGAAGAAGCTTGCTCTATGTTATTTGCCCTCAGAACTATAACTTGCGAATTTTTTTATAAGTCATAGTCGGCTCTTAAGTTAAAGTTTTTGTTAGACAACCTTTCTATATACACACCGTAAGTTTAAGGAAATGTGTTAAAGTATAAATGTAATAGGAGACAGGCCACTAGGGCTCATTGGTCTTTTGACTAACCGGCCCAGTCACTATGGCGAGGGCCAGTTAGGTACGACTAGTTTAGATAGCCATTGGTAAGCTTTTCTTCACATGATGACATGCTATTTGTTAAAAATTCCTTCCCTCTAGCTCTATAAATAAAGAATTCTCCTGCCTTAATAATACGTTGTTTTGCAACACTTGAGTATATGATATTCAGGACTGTTTGACCATCAAGAGCTCGATGCTTGAACTCTTTGTCAATTCTTCATCGTACTATTGTGATTTGGCGTAGATACTTTAAAGCGTCATTGTTACATCTTTACTGTGTTTGAAGAATAAAAAGGACTGAGACTCAGTCTTCCCATGCGCCCAGAATGGCTGCGAGTACTCCGTAGCTTGCTTAATTCACTTGGCAGTGGCGGATCCAAATTGTAGAAGGGTGGGGCGATAAATCTCTCCCACCCGAACATGAAGTCCGGCCAACCTGAAACTGGTTTCTGGATCCGCCACTGGCACTTATGACACAAAATTTGTGTCAGCAAGAGGATCTACTGATGCCTTTCCTCTAAATAATTCATATGCAGATTGAATGGTCTTAGTGAGCTCATTAGCTGGTTGATACATAGAGCAGCTTGGTATGTATTGTGTAAGTCACAGAAATAAGCAAACCAGTACCCCCCACCATCGCAAAAGACTCCGAAAACTGCAGGAGACTATCGGATGGATTTTCTGTCGAAGTAATAGAACATTACCCCAGCAATGAAACGGATTGATGAACCGCACAAACCGGTGCATCCATGGACCGTGGTGATTAACAAGAATTTCAAACTAGGAACTGCACCAGCCACAAGGCCAATAATCTGCAACAACAAACAAACAAACAACAACTAAGCCTTTTCCCACACTAAACGGGGTCGCTACATGGATTCTTTGTTTCCACAGAGCCCTATCATGTGCAGGCCAATAATCTGCAACATGTGAAATTTTTGAGAGCCTGATAATACAACAGCCAAACATTGAGAACCTGATAATACACAGTTTGTTAGCCGTGATCTATCTTTATATGATATTTTAACTTCAAAAAGGTTCATGTTTTAAGCATTAATGTCTTGCTGTTGTAAGGGTATCATATATATGCAAGGAGGATGTCTTTAACAGAAATGAAGATGTTGAAATGTGTGATCTAAAAGATGGTATCTATAGATTAATGGAGAAAGTGTTTGGTGTAACACTAATTAAAGATAAAGTTTAAAGAAACTCGAGCATTTAAGATGAGAGAATTTCGACAGTAAATACTTAAAAAAGAGAGGGAAATGCTTCTTAAGTATTGGATATCATGGTCTTACTTTTCTAGAAGTCTTTGATAACAAAGGTGTGATAACTCAGATGGTAAACACTTTAAGAGGGAGAGAAATGACTTTAAAGTATGAAATAAAACAATTACATCATCTTACTTTTCTAGAAGTTCTCACCATAAAGGTGTGAGAATTGAGATGCTAAATAGTTTAATAGAGAGAATAATATCCCGTTGAAAGAAAATAATAACACATTATCTTCCTTTTTTAGACTTAAATGCTAATAGGACACCAAATTGAACTCACTGGGGTCGACTGAGATCAATCCATGTAGCCGACCACTATGCTCAGAAAAGCTTGGTTTTGGGTCTTCTTCATAAAACACCATTTGAAAATAATGAGAATCAGTATCCAAGTGGATGACTTACAACTGCTGTACTTGGTGGTGCCCGGAGAACATGCAAGATGCACCAGAAAAAGCTCTTCACAGTTTACCAGAATCGCCACTCACTGCTTCTGCCCAGCTTCATAGTTGAACTTGTTGCATTCTGTAGGAATTGACAGAAAAGAGCAAATGACTGTAAGAACTAAGAACCTATCCAATATGTAGAGACAAACCTCCTTTTTGATGCTTCTGAAAAGATTTTCTGCATTGCGAACTTATCATAATTTATAGATAAAACAATGCAAGTGTCGAGTCTCTACCACTTGAAAAGTTGATAAAAGCTCAATGCAGAAACCAAAAGTATGATAGTTCACAAGTTTTATATGGTCAGAATGATATTCTAGTGATCAAGAATACCGAACTCTAATTCCTTCATTATCCAAAATCCACCTACTCCGCCATTATTATAAGTTTTTGTGTACTTGCTAAGGTTGGAACTAACTAAGGCACAAAAGATGATTAAAAAATTCTCAACTCAA
This sequence comes from Brasenia schreberi, assembly GCA_036023115.1. Lineage (NCBI taxonomy): Eukaryota > Viridiplantae > Streptophyta > Magnoliopsida > Nymphaeales > Cabombaceae > Brasenia > Brasenia schreberi. The sequence continues at coordinate 5,481,343 of JAYKKT010000079.1, forward strand.
AACTTCACAAAATATTTTACAGAAGCTTTTTTTATTAGAACTTAAATGTACACTTGAATACTCTAGATTGTTTTATCTAAAAACAAGACATGTTTGATGTGTAACTTTTGTTTTTATAGACCAACTTTACGTGTATTCAACCTAGCAAAATGTATGCATTTTATGTAAATGTTCAAATGCCAAACTTTAATTTGAAACTTTCATAGAGCATGCTTATAACATAAAAAAAAAAAATTAAATCAATGTCATATTTAGTATTCACCAAGTTAGGCTCAAGTACCTAAACTCACACATAAAAGTGAGTTGTACTATACTAGGTGAGGTTCTGACTAAGTTCCTTGAATATTTCCCAATTGAAAACCTAACAATTTTTTTTTTTTGAGAAATTTTTTTCTCTATTTTAAGCATAACAAATGTACTCCAAATTACTTTATCCATAAAATAGGACATTTAAAGTGTAATGTCACATTTGATAGGCAATGCCTCATTTAAATTCGTCTAAACCCAACCATGATTTTGTTGCTTCCTTTTAAGAAGGTAGTTTTGATATATCAAGAATGAAATCAATCAACTTGAATAGCATCGACGTACTCTCTTATGGGTGTGATTCTAACACAAATGTCATGTACATAAATATTCCAACCAATATAGGATTGCAGACTCCTTCTATGATAGAGTTGTTGGGTGGTTTTCATTGTATGCTGACACTATCCTTAATCCAATGGCAATCCCTATTGGGGTCATAAGGAAAAGGATAGAACCGTCATGGTCTCTTCGCATGAACTTGGTGTTGAAGTGAAAATTTTATATGTGGTGAGACTAACTCTGGTTTTTCGATTGCATGTTATTTATGATTAAAAAGAAAGTATTGTAATAAAGTTCAATGTATGTTGTCATCAACACAAACAAAAACCAGACCTTCTCGTTTACTAAATAAGATAAAAATAAATATTCTAAATTATACAGCATATAAATTTATATCTAGAATGATGCAACTGCCAAGTTCCTACCGATCGAGAAGTTGATAAAAGTTCAATGCAGCTACCAAAAGCATGATAGTTCGCAGGTTTTAGATGGCTAGAGTGATACTCCAATGATGAAGAATACCCAACTCTGATTCTTTCTTTATCCGAAAAGAATACCTAAATCATCTATAACTATGAGTCTTTCTAGACTTCACGAGGTTGGAAATAAGTTAGTTGCAAAATATGCTTGAACATTTCTCGATACAATATATTATACAGAAAAAGTTTTTTTAATTTGAACTTAAATGTATACCTAAATACTCTAGATTATCCATTCTAATAAAACATGACATTTGATGTATAATACCACATTTTATTGGCTAACTTTATTTGGAGACTCAACCTGGCAAAATGTATGGTGTTTATGTAAATATTTAAAGGTCAAACATTGATTTGGAACTTACGTACAACATGCTTCTAACATAAAAATTAAATCAAGAAGGTCAAATCTAATATCCACCAAGTTAGGCTCAAAGACCTAAACTCGCACATAAAAGTGAGCTTTATTGGACTATGCGAGGTTCAAACTAAGTTTCTTAAATATTTTCCAATTGAAAACCTAGCAATAATTTTTGAAAAAAATGTTTTTTCCCAATTTTGAATATAACAAATGTATAGCTAACTCCAAACTACCCTGTCAATAATATCACATTTGGACATCTTATTTAAATTCATCCGAACCCAACCATGGTTTTGTCATTTCCTTTTATGCGAGTCATTGTGATATATCAAGAGTGGGACCAATCAACTTGAATGACATTACCGTTCTCCTCATGGACCCGACTCTAACACATGTCATAAAATAAGTATTTTAGCTGATGTAGAATTAAAGACTATGTGCATGATAAGAGTTGTTGCGTGGGTCTCATTGTATACTAACAATATCTTTAATCCAATGGCAATCCATATTGGGGTCATAAGAGAAAAGAACACAAACATTATGGATGTAATTATTTACTTGGAAATTGGTGTGCAATCGAACATTTTATATGTAATGAGAGCAACCATAGTTTTTGGGACAATTACATGCTATCGATGATGAAAAAGGGAAAGTACTGTAATGAAACTCAATGTATGTATATTGTGATCAACCCAAACCAAAATCAGGCCTTTTTTTTTACTAAATAAGATATATATTCACAAATACATGAACTTGTAGCTAGAACAATGCAATTGTTGACTCCTTACCGCTTAAAAGTTGATAAAAGTTCAATACGATAGCCAAAAGCCTAATAGTTTGCAGATTATGGTTAGAGTGATATTCTAACCATGAAGAATACCCAATTCCAATTTCCAAAAATCCACCTAAGTGCAGCTACTACTATGAGTTTTTGTGGAGTTGGTGAGGTTCGAAGTAGGTTAGGTGCAAAAGATGCTTAAACATTTCTCAATTCAAAAGCGGACTATCTTATACACAGTTTTTTTATTCGAACTTAGATGTGCATTTGATTACCCTAGTTTATTTTATCTATAAAACAAGATACATTTGATGTATAATATCACATTTTACAGGCCACCTTCATTTCGATTCAACCTAGCAAAATGTATGTGTTTTATGTAAATATTCAAATGATAAACTTTAATTTAAAACATACATACAACATGCCTAAAACATAAAAAATTAAATCAAGAAGGTCATATCTAGTATCCACCAAGTTATCTTCAAGTATCCAAACTCTTTCATAAAAGATAGTTTTAATGGACTAGGTGAGGTTTAAACTGAGTTCCTCAAATATTTCTGAATTGAAAACCTAACAATAATTTTTTTTTTAAAAGCTTTGTTTTTTATTTTTAATATAATAAATATATGCCTAACTCCAAAATGGTCTGTCTAGAGGATAAATTTGAGGTGCAATATCACATTTGATAGACAACACCTTATTTGGATCCAACCTTGCATCACATATTGGGTTTATGCAATCTAAAACTAATACCGGTCTGTAAACACCCAAAAATTTTCTAAGAAAATATGCTTTTGATTTTGAAAACTGGTTTTAAAAAAGCTAATTTCGAGGCACATAGAGTGATATCCTTAGTCTTAATTTTCATACAAAGTTATCTCACATGAGAATCATATTGAGATGGTTTTCGAGAGGAAAAGTATTATGGTTTATAGTGCATTCAAAACTAGACATGATCCAATTAATCCGAGGTTTAATTCAAATGATGGATGAGCTCTATAACTTGTTAATGTGTACGGGGGAACTAAACCTAGTCTACATCAATGCAAAGTCAGCTCAAGCCATGGTTCAATCAAGATGCAGAGTCGACTCAAGCCAAGGACCATCCAAATGGGAGTCGGTCAGCTTAGGCTCAGTCAAATGCAAACCTGGTTCAGTGTTGGTTCAAAATGAAAAGATAATTCAGCTAAAAATTAAATTGAGACCTGCGAGAAGATCTCATTTTGCTGGAAAAATCAGAAGATAAAGATAAAAATCAATTGGATATCTCCTAGATTTGATTTTTATTGATCTTTTGTACATTTTTTTGAGTTTATCACTTTGGGTTTTAAGCGCTTCACGTAAACCATTCCTGAAATTTCCAGCAATCCCAATTCATGAACCTCGTCCCTCTCTTTCTTTTTGGCGTGTGTTCATGGCAATGCTCGGCCAAGAGAGATGACTTCAAATTCTTTAAGTAGGTATGCAATCTCTAATTAGGTTCTTAATTATTATTTTCTTTTAGCTCATCACGCATAGTATCACATTCATCATCTAATTTTCGTTCTCTTGTTTAGTCTTCCGATATATTACCATTAGTTTTCTCATATTTACATTACATCAGCCTACTATTTACATGCAGAATAGTTATTTTCAGTTAAAATGCATACATCCTAGATTACATAGATTTTCGTATTAATCGCATTAGGTTCCTTGTTGATTTATATCGTCATCTGGCATGTTGGTTTGCATAATTGCATATTAAAAATCCAACATACCCACTAGATCTCTATTAATTAATTGCATTAAGTTTCCTTTCGTTTTGCATCATAGTCCTATTACCACTATCCTCTAATCGCATCCATTATTAGTCCATGCATGCATTTGACATTAGCACAATATCCTTTCCACCATACACCATAAGAAAGAATGATCAACATATTAAATACGGAATGTAAAAGGTTATTCTCATTCGCGCGGAAGAAGTGTGTGTGTGAGAGAGAGAGAGAGGAAGAGTTGGAATAATCTTAAAGTTTCCACCAAGACGTGAATGAAGGGGTTTTGCTATTCTCTCATTTTTACCTAACCAAACACGATTACTAAGGACCCATGAGCCCTCATACTGGATATAGCTTTCATATTTTGGGGGTATGATGATTGGTACAAATTTCAAGCCCATTTCGCTAAAAGTGACATTAATCCTGCTCCAAGAAGAAGAGAGCCATTGGCTAAGAATTGAAGTTTCCCACTGCTCTGCATCCTCTGAGACATGAAATCAACAGCTAAAAGATCCACAAGCGCCATGTAAATCAATATCCCAGCCGACGCAGAATTGAAGACTCCCTCCACAATAAGAGCTGTTGGGCTGTTCTCATTGTACACAGACGATATCCCCAAACCAACGCCAATCCCTACTGGGGTCGTAAGGGAAAAGAATAAAGCCATTATGGCAACAGCTCGTTGCTTGAATTTGGCCTGCAAATAAAAATAGACTAATCATGGATTTTGGGATGATTACACACTATCAATGATGAAAAAGGAATTAAACTAATAAAGTTCAATAATAGTATTTTATAACCAACCGAGCCTTCTCAATACTAAATAGGATAAACAATATATATTCTTAATTAACCATTCATGAACTGGCCTGAACGATGCAGCCGCCGAGTCCCATCCCCTCAAAAAGTTGATGAAAGCTTAATGCGGCAACCAAAGGCCTGATGGTGCACGGGCTTTCAGATGCTCCCAGTGATATTCCAATTATAACAGAGTGAACCACAATTCCCAGCTCCAATACCTGCATTATACAAATCAAGTCAAGCACTAAAGAACACACTTAGGAGTGGCAGGCAGTCTCATGTTGTTGTCAAGTGTCACATGAATGTTGTGTTCGCACGACAAACAGGTCAACCAAAGCATGTTGCAAGACTGTCACAAACACGGGCTTTTTGGATGATTCTATGAGGATTTTGAATTTTCTTCCGCCTACATATATCATATTAAAAAAAAATTACTCTAAACATCTAGTATGATTCTACAATCTAATTAAAGAAAAGTAGGACCATGCTGTCATTTCCTTTCAAACTCTTTTTCAACTTTTTTACGAAAAAGAAGAAGCAAATAACTACGGTAAATCAATCCAAGGCACGGATAGACACTCGGCAGAAAGTCATCCAAAGATTTAAAATGGCAAAATATAACCTTGTGCTAGAATGATGGTCTGTGTGAGTAGTAATAACAGTCCACAGTTCACGCACGGTTAGTTGATTAGCGGCGATTTCAATCCCTGGCCTGTTCACCACCTGGCCCTAAATTTTTCCTGCCATTACAAAACCCAGGAAATAGAGCAAAGCGTACCTGAGAAACCACTCGATGACGGACAAGATCGGGCGTAGACCTGACCATGGAGAATGAGGCGCCCGCACCATGCGCATGGCCATGGCTCACATGTGTGTGCACTTCCATGTGTTGCGGCTCATTCGGGCTACAACCTTCTTCATCGCCTGCTATCACAGCTCTATTAACCTTTCTGTGTTGGGAGCTCTTATAGTATCCCGTAGCCATGGCGTCCACCATCAGCGTTCCTAAAGCAGACAGCATCGCGACGAAGCCCGCAAACGGAAAGTTTTGCCAAGGATTGTCTTCCAAACACGAAGAAGTCAGATTCTCGAAAGCATCCGGCAAGACATGGATGAATCCGGTGGCAAGGATCACTCCGGCCGCAAACGCCTTAATGGCAAAAAAGAAGTCCCGGTCAGGATTCAGGGCAGGGATGAAGTTGCCTGCGATGGGAAGGCACACACCAACGGCGCTGCACGCAAGGATGGACGCGATGGCCGCTATCTTTAGCTTTATTGCCTCTCTTTTGTTTCGACAGTTGTTCTCCGAAGCACAAGAGTCGACACCATCGTCGGCGAAGACGCTAAAAGGAAGAAGAAGGAAAAGGAAGAGGAAGAAGATGATGGTGTTCCTCATGGCTGCTGTTGGTTCTGTTACGAGAGTAAAGGAGAGAGGGATCTGAATCGTCCGTACGTTGCACGACTCTCAAACCTGGAGATTGTTTGGTTATATAGGAAAAGGAAGGGGACATGATACACAAACTTTACATTAGGCTTGCGCTTGCATTCAATCTGTTATAGTTTAGCAGCTTTTATCCAAGTCAAACTTACAGCTTCGTCATTTTGTTCACAAACATGTAGCATATGCCACCTGTAGTGCGCATGCATATGTAGAATGCCACCTGTAATATTAGTTCATATGAAAAGATGTCAGCATGGGCCGAGACCTGTATGTACAGATGTCAACGTGCCCGGAAACCTTTTATAATATTTTTTCTTTTAAACTGAAATAATTGAAAATGTAACATGGATATTGCACTCGAAGGTGAGGCGGTGAGATTTTGCCTTGCATAAATTTCCTAAGTTTGTAAACTCTAACCTTTTCCAGGTTTGGTTTTTGGATATTTTTGTTGGATCAGATTTTATTTGTAAAGACTCATATATAATAAGTTTTTAAATTTTACACTTTAATGACTTAAATTCAATTATTTTCATGCCACCACTTTTTCTTTTTTAAATTTCAGGTGACTTGAATTGAATCTTATAAACCCGATCCAATAAGTAACTAGTCATATTGGCCAGGTCTTTCGGCCCGACTTCAAATATGGGTCAGTATTTTCTAGCTCGGCCCTGCATTTTTCCAGGCTGAGCCCTTCCAGGCCCATGTTAACATCTCTATGCATATGGGATGTTCCTATCCAGAGCCGACCTTCATCCATCATGAGTAGGTTCATGCTTCAGGTTCAGGTAGATCAACATATACGGATCCGAATGGGTGAAGCACAAAATGGGTCTGCGTAAGTAGGTATCTTATTTTCATGGGTGAAGCATAAAATGGGTCTCCTTAAGCAGGTATCTTATTTTCATGAGCGAAGCAGAAAATGGATCTGCTTAAGCAGGTATCTGATTTTCATGGGTGTAAATTTTGGAATAAATGCAACCCACTTCATTTCGGTTTCGGTTCTGCTTTGGGCATGTCCTGTTTGGTTTCGCAAACGTGCTCCCCTAATATTTTCTGAAATATTTATTGCAGTAAAGAATTAAATAACCAAAAGCATACTTTCATTAGCAACCTGCAAATTAAAATGAAAGTGAACAGTATTAGTTTAGAAGAGAATTTAATAAAGAAAAAAGGTTATGAGATATATAACTCGTGAAATGTGGTGCATTTCTATTATCATTGCTATTAATGATTTTTTATAGAATTCTGTGCAAATATGTTTTGTTTCGGGTCCCCTTTATTATCATGGGTATGATGCATGTGCATGGATATAACCCCGTTCATGTTCAAAGAATTTTGAGTCTATGTACTCTTTATGCTTTTCTATTCATTTCCTTTTTATGTAGAGGTCTTTTCTCGACTCTTTAATCCCTCAATCTCACGCTAAGTTCCTCTTTTAGAGAGAGAGGTAGTTTTAAGTGTAAATTTTTTTATGGTGGATAATAAAATGGTTGAGATGATAAAACAAAAAGTAAGTGCATTAAATATATTATACAAAAGTACAATAATATTTTTAATTCAAAACTTTAATGATAATCAATTGAATGGTGAAGATGTTTATGCATAATTATGCACCGTCAAACATTATAAATCTAGAACTACCTCAATTGTTTGATCTTTGCAATGAATGATTGAGGCGATACAACAACAACAACAACAACAACTAAGCCTTTTCCCATACTAGACGGGGTCGGCTACATGGATTCTTTGTTTCCACAGATCTCTATCGTGTGCCATGTCAGCAGTTAACTCACAATAAGCTAGATCATTCTTTATTGTTTCTTTCCAACACTTTTGTGGTCGTCCTCTACCTCTTTTAATACTTTCCAAATTTAGTTTTTCTAACCTTCTTACAGGTTCTTCTTTTGATCTTCTTTCTATATGTCCAAACCATCTTAAACGATGTTCTCTCATTTTATCCTCTATTGGTGCCACTCCTAATTTGTTTCTAATAACCTCATTATGTATACGGTCTTTTCTTGTATGACCACTCATCCATCTCAATACCTTCATTTCTGTCACAAACATCTTTTGTACATCTGATGATTAATTGCCCAACACTCAGAACCATAAAACATGGTAGGCCTAATTGCTGCTCTATAATATTTACCTTTTAATTTTAATGGTATCTTCTTATCACAAAGAATACTTGATGCTCCTCTCCATTTTAACCAACCAGCATTAATTCTATGTGTAACATCTCCATCAATTCTTCCATCACTTTGAAAAATTCACCCTAGGTATTTAAAACTTTCCTTTTGGGGAATGCAATGTGTGCCAATTTTAATTTCTATGTCCTCTGAAGTAGCCAAATGATCAAACTTACATTCTATATATTTTGTCTTTGTTCTACTAAGTCAGAGGCCTTTGCTTTCTAATGTTTCTCTCCATAGTTCCAATTTACTATTAACTTTTTCCTTAGACTCCTCCACTAATACAATGTCATCTCTAAATAACATACACCAAGGTACTTCATCTTGAATATGTTTTGTTAACTCATCCATCACCATTATAAATAAGTATGGACTTAAAGTTGATCCTTGATGTAACCCAATATTAACTTCAAAAAAGTCTGTCGTTCCTTCATGAGTCCTCACACATGTTTTTGCACCATCATACATGTCTCTTATAAGGTTAATATATGTCAATAATTTACCTCTTTTTTCCAAAGTTCTCCAAAGAACCTCCCTCAATACCCAATTATAAGCTTTTTCTAGATCAATAAATATCATGTGAAGGTCTTTCTTTTTTGCTCTAAAATGTTCCATAAGACGTCTCAAAAGGTGAATCGCTTCAATAGTAGATGTGCCTGACATGAATCCAAATTGGTTCTCTGTTGTACTTGATACTTGTCTTAACCTACGTTCGATAATTCTTTCCCATAATTTCATAGTATGACTCATTAACTTGATACCTCGATAATTCGCACAATTTTGAATGTCTCCCTTGTTCTTATATATGGGTATAAGTGTACTTGCTCTCCATTCCTCGGACATCTTTTGGTTTTTTCATATTTCATTAAATAGTCTTGTGAGCCAAGTGATTCCTATTTCTCCTAGTATTTTCCAAACTTCTATAGGAATATTATCTGGTCCTACCGATTTACCACTCTTCATATGTTTAAGAGCCTCTTTGACTTCATTCTTTTGAATACGTAGGTAGAAATTGTGATTTATATACTTTTCTGACTTGGCTAAATCTCCTAAACTAATACTAACATCTTTATTTTCATTAAAAAAATTATAAAAATAGTTTTTTCATCTATTTCTTATATCATCATTTGTCACTAGAATTTTTTCATCCTCGTCTTTTATGCATCTAACATAATTAAGATCTTTAGTTTTCTTATCTCTAGCCCTAGCTATCCTAAAAATATCTCTTTCACCCTCTTTTGAGTTGAGTTTTTTATATAAGTCATCCCAAATCTTAGCTTTTGCTTCACTAACGGCCTTTTTTGCTTCCTTCTTTGCTTTCTTATAAGCTTCTAAAGTTTCACTAGTTTTCTTAGCATGATGTAATTTGTAACATGCCCTCTTTGCCTTGATTTTATTTTGTACTACTTCACTCCACCACCAAGCTTCTTTTTGTGCCGGTACACCTCCCTTAGATACCCCTAACACATCTTCGCCACTTTCCTAATATGTATAGCCATATTGTTCCACATATCAGAGGGTGTACCAACATAATTCCAAACATCTCCTTGAAGGACTTTCTGTTTAAATATATCTTCTTTCTCGCTTTTGAGGTTCCACCATTTAGTCTGAATAGCTCGATGCACTCTTTTCTTCTTTGTCCATTTTTTTATTTGTAAATCCATAACTAAAAGTCGATGTTGGGTGGTTAAGTTTTCTCCTGGAATTACCTTACAATCTTTACAGCACGCTCTATCTTTTTTTCTACAAATAAAGTAATCAATTTGTGTTTGTGATAAGCCACTCTTATAAGTAATTAAATGTTCATCTCGTTTTTTGAAGATTGTATTAACTATAAAGAGATCAAATGACATAGCAAAATTTAAAATCTCCCTACCTTCCTCGTTTATATCCCCATAACCAAAGTTTTCATGAATCCCTTGATATCCTAATGCCTCTTTACCGACATGTCCATTTAAATCTCCTCCTAAACAAATCATCTCCCTTTGTGGAATCTTTTGAAACACCTTATCTAACTCTTCCCAAAAAACTGTCTTTATACTATCTTCTAGTCCTACTTGGGGTGCGTAAGCACAAACTATATTCAAAACCTCTACTCCTAACACTAATTTCAATGTCATGATTCGGTCACCATATCGTTGTATGTCTACTACACTCTCCTTTAAATCTTTATTTATGATAATACCAACTCCGTTTCGGGTCTTTTCTTTACCTGAGTACCATAATTTAAAACTTGTATCCTCTATCTCCTTTGCTTTTTCTCCAACCCATTTTGTCTCTTGTAAACATAGAATATGAATCTTTCTCCGAATCATAGTATCTACCACCTCCATTAGCTTACCCGATAATGTTCCGATATTCCAAGAACCAATACGAATCTTATTATCTAGGATTAGCTTCCTTACCCCCCACATCCGTCCATAATCAAAATGCGGAGACCCTCTCTGAAAATTTTTCACTACATTCGGGCGGCAATGTAGCGGGACTAACTTCTTTACCCACACCCGTCCATGATGTGGGAACCCTCTCTGCAATTGATTCACTACATTCGGTCGAAAATGTAGTGGCCCTTGCTTACTTCTTACTGCATTCGGGCTCTGCAGCACGTCGCTAGGCGGGGACGCCCCAAAGCAATGCTCATAATTTTTGTAATCCATGTTGTAGAAATCCGACGAAGTTTTACGCTGGCTGTCGGAAGCCTAACACAACCCTCCTCCTTTATCCGGGCTTGGGACCGGCAATGCAAGGGTGATCCCTTACATGGGCGGAGTTTACATGGGCGGAGTTTTAAAAGGAGTGCAACACGAGGACTTCCCAGGAGGTCACCCATCCCAGTACTACTCTCGCCCAAGCACGCTTAACTTCGGAGTTCTGATGGGATCCGGTGCTTTAGTGCTGGTATGATTGAGGCGATAAAGATGTTTATGCATAATTATGCACCGTCAAATATTATAAATCTAGAACTACCTCAATTGTTTGATCTTTGCAATGAATGATTGAGGCGATAAAGAAAAAAATATTTAATGTACTATATTCATTAAATGTAAAGTACGAAAAGCATAATAATGTTTTTTACTTTTTAAATTTAAATTTTAACTATTTATCATACCAACTGAATGGTGAAGATGCTTAAATGGATTTGAACATGGATGGATATGCACATTTACAACTATATAGGATGCTCCATAGGCGCATCATCCAAAATAATTTCAAAGTTAAAAAAAAATCATATATTCATTTCCGAATATATACAGCTTAATAATTCCTTTGGCTTTCGGGCTTGGAATACATGCTTGCCGTGCTCAAACATGCAATCTGACTAAGCATCGAAACATGAGTTGCCTACGACAAGCTCAAACGAGTATCCATCAAAGTAGGAGAAAGGTCCATATTGTGACTTGGAGAGTTTGTTATAGCAAATTTTTCTATGATTGTGCAGCCAAGACTCTGCATGAAAATACTATTGCTTCTTAAATTTAGTACTTATAAGAGTCTTATCATACCACACACCTTTATAAACACTTTGTTTTCTTTCAAGTTATCTCATGCTTCCATAATCTCTTAATGCACTATGCTTTCTGATCTTTCATCGAACCTCTAAAATTTTGAGCAAAGCTAACCTAACTTAAACAACTAAGCACCGGACACAAGTGCCAACCCTGTTGGTGACTCCAACATGCGTATCTATAATCTGTATGGCCCGGGTGATTTAACTAGCTTAGTCAATTTGACAACAAAAGTAGCTCCAAGCCAGGTGATGCTCTACTATGGAAAGCAACATATACAACTTAACAAACTATGGTATCATTTTCATCTAAAAAACAAATCGATTTGATACTTTTGATGCGATTTTGGAATATCCACGTCGTATTAATGACTCGTGCACATTCAGAGACATGAAAAACAACTTGCAACATACTTTTATAGGGGAAAGGAAATTTCAAAAGGCACCAGAGTTCATTTTGATGTACTTACATCAATCTTGTAGATCTCTAAATTATGTTTGAGAACAAATAAAATATAAAACCTTCTCTTTATCAAAGATCAGTAAGTACCAAAGAATGTCCCAAACTAAACCAAAATCGGACTCCACATTACTCCGAACACATAAAAATCCCAGAATAAGTCCCACTCGGAATCCTTGATTCCAAATATGACAATGTAAATCTGAAAGTTCAATCATGACCGTGGGCCATTGTTTAAGCTTTCACCTTACTGAAAATGAATAAAACAGGGTTATAACCGTGAGCTACAATGCACCACCTTCAACTATCCATCTACAACAACAACAACAACAACTAAGCCTTTTCCCATACTAGACGGGGTCGGCTACATGGATTCTTTGTTTCCACAGATCCCTATCGTGTGCCATGTTAGCAGTTAACTCCCAATAAGCTAGATCATTCTTTATTGTTTCTTTCCAACACTTTTGTGGTCGTCCTCTACCTCTTTTAATACTTTCCAAATTTAGTTTTTCTAACCTTCTTAAAGGTTCTTCTTTTAATCTTCTTTCTAAATGTCCAAACCATCTTAAACGATGTTCTCTCATTTTATCCTCTATTAGTGCCACTCTTAATTTGTTTCTAATAACCTCATTATGTATACTGTCTTTTCTTGTATGATCACTCATCCATCTCAATACCTTCATTTCTGTCACAAACATCTTTTGTACATCTGATGATTAATTGCCCAACACTCAGAACCATAAAACATGGTAGGCCTAATTGCTGCTCTATAATATTTACCTTTTAATTTTAATGGTATCTTCTTATCACAAAGAATACTTGATGCTCCTCTCCATTTTAACCAACCAGCATTAATTCTATGTGTAACATCTCCATCAATTCTTCCATCACTTTGAAAAATTCACCCTAGGTATTTAAAACTTTCCTTTTGGGGAATGCAATGTGTGCCAATTTTAATTTCTATGTCCTCTGAAGTAGCCAAATGATCAAACTTACATTCTATATATTTTGTCTTTGTTCTACTAAGTCAGAGGCCTTTGCTTTCTAATGTTTCTCTCCATAGTTCCAATTTACTATTAACTTTTTCCTTAGACTCCTCCACTAATACAATGTCATCTCTAAATAACATACACCAAGGTACTTCATCTTGAATATGTTTTGTTAACTCATCCATCACCATTATAAATAAGTATGGACTTAAAGTTGATCCTTGATGTAACCCAATATTAACTTCAAAAAAGTCTGTCGTTCCTTCATGAGTCCTCACACATGTTTTTGCACCATCATACATGTCTCTTATAAGGTTAATATATGTCAATAATTTACCTCTTTTTTCCAAAGTTCTCCAAAGAACCTCCCTCAATACCCAATTATAAGCTTTTTCTAGATCAATAAATATCATGTGAAGGTCTTTCTTTTTTGCTCTAAAATGTTCCATAAGACGTCTCAAAAGGTGAATCGCTTCAATAGTAGATGTGCCTGACATGAATCCAAATTGGTTCTCTGTTGTACTTGATACTTGTCTTAACCTACGTTCGATAATTCTTTCCCATAATTTCATAGTATGACTCATTAACTTGATACCTCGATAATTCGCACAATTTTGAATGTCTCCCTTGTTCTTATATATGGGTATAAGTGTACTTGCTCTCCATTCCTCGGACATCTTTTGGTTTTTTCATATTTCATTAAATAGTCTTGTGAGCCAAGTGATTCCTATTTCTCCTAGTATTTTCCAAACTTCTATAGGAATATTATCTGGTCCTACCGATTTACCACTCTTCATATGTTTAAGAGCCTCTTTGACTTCATTCTTTTGAATACGTAGGTAGAAATTGTGATTTATATACTTTTCTGACTTGGCTAAATCTCCTAAACTAATACTTAACATCTTTATTTTCATTAAAAAGATTATAAAAATAGTTTTTCCATCTATTTCTTATATCATCATTTGCCACTAGAATTTTTTCATCCTCGTCTTTTATACATCTAACATAATTAAGATCTTTAGTTTTCTTATCTCTAGCCCTTGCTATCCTAAAAATATCTCTTTCACCCTCTTTTGAGTTGAGTTTTTTATATAAGTCATCCCAAATATTAGCTTTTGCTTCACTAATGGCCTTTTTCTCTTCCTTCTTTGCTTTCTTATAAGCTTCTAAAGTTTCACTAGTTTTCTTCGCATAATGTAATTTGTAACATTCCCTCTTTACCTTGATTTTATTTTGTACTACTTCACTCTACCACCAAGCTTCTTTTTGTGCCAGTACACCTCCCTTAGATACCCCTAACACATCTTTCGCCACTTTCCTAATATGTATAGCCATATTGTTCCACATATCACAGGGTGTGCCAACATAATTCCAAACATCTCCTTGAAGGACTTTCTGTTTAAATATATCTTCTTTCTCGCTTTTGAGGTTCCACCATTTAGTCCGAATAGCTCGATGCACTCTTTTCTTCTTTGTCCATTTTTTTATTTGTAAATCCATAACTAAAAGTCGATGTTGGGTGGTTAAGCTTTCTCCTGGAATTACCTTACAATCTTTACAACACGCTCTATCTTTTTTTCTACAAATAAAGTAATCAATTTGTGTTTGTGATAAGCCACTCTTATAAGTAATTAAATGTTCATCTCGTTTTTTGAAGATTGTATTGACTATAAAGAGGTCAAATGACATAGCAAAATTTAAAATCTCCCTACCTTCCTCGTTTATATCCCCAAAACCAAAGTTTCCATGAATCCCTTGATATCCTAATGCCTCTTTACCGACATGTCCATTTAAATCTCCTCCTAAACAAATCATCTCCCTTTGTGGAATCTTTTGAAACACCTTATCTAATTCTTCCCAAAAAACTGTCTTTATACTATCTTCTAGTCCTACTTGGGGGGTGTAAGCACAAACTATATTCAAAACCTCTGCTCCTAACACTAATTTCAACGTCATGATTCGGTCACCATATCGTTGTATGTCTACTAACTCTCCTTTAAATCTTTATTTATGATAATATCAACTTCGTTTCGAGTCTTTTCTTTACCTGAGTACCATAATTTAAAACCTATATCCTCTATCTCCTTTGCTTTTTCTCCAACCCATTTTGTCTCTTATAGACATAGAATATGAATCTTTCTCCGAATCATAGTACCTACCACCTCCATTAGCTTACCCGATAATGTTCTGATATTCCAAGAACCAATTCGAATCTTATTATCTATGACTAGCTTCCTTATCCCCCGCATTCGTCCATAATCAAAATGCAAAGACCTCTCTGAAAATTTTTCACTACATTCGAGCGACAATGTAGCGAGACTAACTTCTTTACCCACACCCATCCATGATGCGAGAACCCTCTCTGCAATTGATTCACTACATTCGGGCAAAAATATAGTGGCCTTTGCTTACTTCTTACTGCATTCGAGCTCTGCAGCACGTCGCTAGGTAGGGACACCCCAAAGCAATGCTCATAATTTTTGTAATCCATGTTGTAAAAATCCGACGAGGTTTTACGCTGGCTATCAGAAGCCTAACACAACCCTCCTCCTTTATTCGGGTTTGGGACCGACAATGCAAGGGTAATCCCTTACATGGGCGGAGTTCAACTATCCATCTCATCGCAAAAAAAATGTATATATTCTCGAAGTGACATCTGATCCCATTGGATAAATAATTGGGGAGAGGACCATGACATGAAAGATCTCACCGTGTGACAAAAACACCTTTCTTACCCAATCATCCATCAAGAGCGACCAAATGGTTATCCTTTGAGAGTATATGTTCCTGCAAACTATACAACAACAACTAAGCCTTTTCTCATACTAAACGGGTCGGCTACATCGGCTACATGGATTCTTTGTTTCCACAGAACCCTATCGTGACGCCTTTATGGTGACACCTTTAGAAAGAAGAAAAGCTTTCCAAAAGAATTTGACTATATAAACTCATGTTGTCTCCCACTCAGAAGGTAAGCTTCCTATTCTACTACACTTGAAAAAACAAAGGCTAAATCCCAACATAGTCGGGGAAAACTCAATAAACAAACCCAACTAGACTGTCATAAAATAGCACAATATCCTTTCCACAATATACCATAAGAAAGAATGATCTGGCGCTCTCATCTTATACTATTCAACTATTGCAGTAACTGAAAGTATTCATCATTTCCTCAATCACGTGACACCAAAAAATTGCAACTGTAAAGATTAGTTCTGCTTTGCGCAAAAGGATGTCCGAATCCACGGGAAGAGAACGAGACATATCCTTCCATGTCCTTTTGTTAATAGACTCGAACAGAGACCACATTGACTCGAATTTCAAAAGACATACGCCCAGCAAGTTTGCCCTCCAGTATCCTTCTGTCAATAGCTGCACGCATTGACTCAAATTTCAAAAGACATGCGCCCAGCAAGTTTGCCCTCCAGTATCCTTCTGTCAATGGCTGCATCAATGGAATTCATCTGAAACAACCCATCGTCAAACTATACGTTAGAATGGAACTGGAGGCTGAATCAAGTACAAGTGAAACGAAAACTCCTCTCTTTTTTTCTGTCAAGAGATGAAACATCTAAACTGAATCAGAAAAAAGGCTGACCTGTTGGCAAAGCCTGATTGCACTCGTGACCAAAAAAGACACGAAATGCTATAATTGACAAAAGCCTGGAGGCCATTTCTCACTTCACACTTGTTATGAAGCACGGGTTAATGAAGAGACATTAATATTCAAATTTCCACAAAACAGATTAGGAAAGAAAGGACATACACGTCAACTCGCATTGTTTTATACTGGCTTGATTCTACCAGATCATCGGCTTTAACACAAAATGTTAGTTATCTCTTACATGTACCAGTTTTGGTAATGGTTGGTCCTGCCAGGATATGAAATCAAGACAGATGGATAGAAAATAAACAGGATAAAAATAAAGATCACAAAGATTGAGAGAAACTTTTTAGCAGGCACTTTGATGATGACCAAAACCAGGTAAGTGACCTTGATTTGGGGATTAGGCTGGTTATGATGAAAATCGCAGTTTTTCTCTCTGTTTTTTTATAATGAGACCTAATTTTTCTAAAAAAATTCAAAGAACAGGCTTCACAAAAACAGCTTCATGCCTTCTGGGGCTTCATTTGGAGTCCCCAAGCCTCACCCGCTTCAACACTCCTCCACCAACTCCTGCCATACAACATTGCTGTATCCCTGCTGCACTTTTGGCTCAGGGATTTTGTCTGTCATCATTCAGATAGCCATCAACATGCCAAACAAGCCAATAAGAAGCTAAGTGGCTGCAGATTACCCAATCCATTATCTAATCTCACTTTTATTATTGATTTTTTCAGTGAATGATTGTTGACAACATTCATGTTTACCCTAAATAACTGTGTCTTAAGGAATTTGACGAATTAACATGCAAAACTAGGTTCATTTCATCTAAACACCTTGATTGACAACCAGGTTTCGTCTATGTTAACTAGGCTTCATCTACGTTAATGTTGTCTTTGCGATAGAAAAACTAGGTTTAAACTTGTTTCCAATATCGGTTTCATCATAAGATTAGTGCCTACATATTGTGCTTGCAATTCATGAGACTCATAAAGCTACCTTTCACCTGGTGGCATAACTATCAGGGGTGTGTGGCTCTAGGATCCAACTGTTACTTTCTCTCCTTACTCTAAAACATGCCAAACTGCAGCCAGAGAAACAGAGACAGAAAGCAAGAAACCTAGAAAATAATTTCCTGCATGACCATTTGAATCATAATTCAAAGTGAGACAGCTGCACTTACCTGTGTTGTCTCATCATGCACCTGATACTTTGATAGGGACATTCTCCTTTCCTCCTATATGAAATTCAACAAGAATATAAAGGTTTTACAATTACCCTCATATAATGAATCTACATGCTCAGAACATTAAACATAATTAAATAGAAATATTTAGACAACTAACCATAGACATCGCATCATCATCCCAGACTAGGTACACCTCATTAGTGGTGGGTTGAGAAGCTGGAATTTTGTTAGATATTACAGGTGGGGGACCAATTGAAGGACCCCCTGTATTTGGACCAGAAGCGTACATATGAGAATTGGAAGATGTAACACCTAACAAAATGCAGAAGCAAGTGTTAAAACCAAAGAATTCCCTTAACAAGATTAAGGTGAAATAGAGGGAACAGAAACCATAAAAAAACAAAAACGGGAACGTAGGTTGAGAAACTCATCATAATGCAGTAATCAGCACACTGGCAAAAAGAATATTATCATCATTCATTACCGAGTGCAAGTGAGATTGAAAGTAAAACATTATGTCATAAGTTAGGCACAATAATGGATAAACCTGGTATTAGTGTCTTGAGCATTTTAGCAATGCTTATAGACATGAGGATCACATTCACAGATGGTGAGAGTACATGGAAGCATTTCAACATAAAACAAAACAGGAGATTTTGTAATGAAACAGCACCTTAAGTGCTTCAATAGGGACTCCAACAGTCCGATGCTAGTATCCAAGGAAATCCGCTACAAAAAAAAGAGACTAAAATGCCTTAGATAATACTCAAATCACTAAACAGGAATGCTAAAGTGAATATTCTTTATACTCAAATGAATTAACATTATATAGGTGAAGGGGATTTATAGGAAAGAGAGTTAAACAAAACACCCTCCAAGCAGCTGGATTTCCAGCTGTTAGGGTTTCCAACGGCTAGAAATCTAGTTGTTGAAGGCATCATACTGGACCTAAGGGCCTAGGTATGCTTGGACCCTATTGAAAAATACAAAGAATTATAGAAAAACAAAGAAAAATACATTGATTTTAACACCCCACTCAAACTGACGGTACAATCAGCGAAAGTTTCCTAACTAAAAACTGAAGTCATGGGGCTGACAGTGATTTGGTAAAGGCATATGTAAGTTAATACTCAAATTGTACAAAGTTGAGGGTTAAATGTCTTGTAGATGTTCTTCTCGAATGTAGTGGCAATATATAATGTGTTTGGTGCACTCATCAAATATGTTGTTATTAGCTATAACACTTTTGTTGTCATTTTGTAGTTGTATTAATTATGGCTCTATATTTAACTTCAATAGAAGTGAGACACATTATGTTGCTTTTTGCATTTCCATGAGATAATAGTGTTCAAGAAAGTTGCAATAACCTACTCTAGAATGTTTGTCATTGATATCACACCCCAATCTATATCAGTATAGGTAATTAAATTGAGTAAAGATAAAGAAAATAAAAATACTCTCTTTTCAGTGGTATGTCGGCCATATCGTATTACACCACTCATATACACCGTGGTAGGTGTATGTTGGAATTGACTTACTTATTTTACGTGAACAACATGAGTAAAATGTCATGATGAGTGATAGTAAAATATATCAGAGATCCAATCATCAGTCTATATGGGATAGGATAACTAAGTGATTCACCCTATGTAAGTTATATTTTCATTAATCTCCTGTAGTCTCCAAACTATCTTGTCATCTGTTAGTCCTGATTATAATACCTACTACAGATTTTCTTATAAACAATAAGAGCTATAAATAGTATTGCTTGATGCGTATTGTATAATGTATCATTTTGGTCTACGATTCATATCGCCCAATATCATAATTTAATACTAAAAATTGGCAAAAGTCTAAAAAAAACAAGAAAAAATGTGATAATTGCAAAGAATTCATATAATACAAAATTTTAGTGCATATTCATCATTCACCATTCAATCATTAAAAAGTAATTATATATTTTGAAGCAGTATATGACATCCTTAAAAAAAATACAACTTTCATAATTGAAAAAAAATACATTTACACATTGTAATCATAATCATCTAATCTTATCTTCTCCTTGTTGATGATATTCACCACCTTCTACTTTAAAAATCAAAATCATTATCTCCTTAATGATATTGTTGTTACGCTCCTTCTAAATTAATTCATACAATGTCTTCTACGGTTAGGAGTGCATTTGTTTCAGTATCTTCCATAATCCACTCCTCTAATATATCAAAATTATCCAAACTTATTGGATTAAATTGGTTTTCTTCCCTAATTAACTTTTTTAATTGCTTATAAGAAAGAAAGATAAGTAATTAGTAAATAACATTAACTAATTCATAAAATAAAATATTGAATTGAATATTTAAGTAATAACTAATACAAGATTACCTCTATCAGAGCCGCATGTTACAACCGATGAAAACTAAGTCATTGAGTCGTCTATGTTCTAACCTATTGCGTTCTTTTGTGTGTATATGTTCAAAGACAATCCAATTCCTTTCACAACCCGTTATACTGTAGGTTTAGCTTAGAACTCTTACTATAAAATCTCTAAGGTCTGGGCAATCACTTACAAACCTATTTTACCAAACATCTAATAGGAAAAAGACAAACATAAGGACTTAATCAATAATAAATATAAGATTTAAGAAACTTAAATATTAAGATAAACAGTTTACCTAAGCACATATTAGTGTAGTTGCGAATGGCTACAAGCAAGTCCATCAAGTGAAGAGCATTATCGTAGATCTCTATCTCTCAATGTATAGCATCCGCTCTACTCTCATCAATGACTAATTTGTCTATACAATCAATCAATGATACCTCGGTTTAACTCACCGTCTTTTTTAAAGCTTACAGAATACCTAAATGTTGGGTTTAGGTAATAAGTTGTTTTGATGTAATTGTTTATTCCATTTGTTATCTATAATGTTCCACATGGGCACATAATCCTTTCTTCCATTGAAATTGCTTCTAATAGTTTCTTTTGCCCTATCCATGGCTTCATAAAGATAGCCCATAAATGGTTTCTGTTCGTTATGAGCGGATCTCAAAATTTTCACTAAAAGACATCTAATCTTCAATAATCTAACACAGGAGTTCCAAAATGTACTCCTAAAGACTGTCTCTAAAATCTCATTCAACTTTTTGTTTCTTTTATTTTCAAGCAACTCTAAAAATTGTTGTCACTCATCTGAGAAAAATATTTTCTTCAAAGCTTGTTTTTGTTTCACAATGCTCTATATAGATAAGAAATTAGTTGCAAACCGAGTTACAGTTATACGAAAGAGTTTTGCACCATTTATTGTATATATGGCAATACTAATTGCTGCCTTATCTCATTCATCTTACCAATATCCTCAAGGATATCCAATAAAAAGTCCTATAAGTATCTACTAACTCTTTTCTAGATGCTTTATACTTAGTTGCATTATTTGTAATGAATTGGACTACATTCTCAAACGCAACCTCTGATATCACCTTATCAAACTCTTGCCTTAAGGCCTTTGCAATGTGCGTCTCCTCTGACATGTCTAAGGATCTCAAAAACATAAGTCCTTTAAAACAATAAACAAGAAAGTTTAATAAAGTTCTTTCTAGTCTATCATACATCATATCTCCTTCCATGACTCTCTCAAAGTGGAACAATACTCTTGAACTTCAAGAACAATCTTATCTAATAGTTTTCCTCTTAATTTTTTATAACTTATACCCTAGACCAATATTAACAATTGCATCAGTCATTGCTAAAAAATGAAAATCGTTTGTTGCATTAAATGGATTACATGCATTATAAAACCATCTGCCCACTGCAAGGTTTGTCTGCTCATGCAATTGCTTTGAAGTCATAGCAACACGAATTCCAGGTTCAACACCATCTGCAGTGCTAGGAGTGAAAAATGATTATATGCTAGAGTAAGTTCTTCCTCTACTCCTTCCTCTTCTACTACTTTCAGTTTCAACATCTTCAACAACCCTCTTTCTCTTGATTGGTGGTCGAGAACTATTTCCTAGTCCGTACTAGGTGATGTTTCAATCGTGAAATTTCACTACTAACCACCTCACAAAACAAATATTTTATTTTCAATTTATTTTCCTCAATTGGTATACCCCACTGCTATGACGGATCATTGGACCGAGATTGGGAGTCCCTAACACTCCTTCCTACCTTTTCAATTGAACATTTCAATCTAATAAAAAACATGAAAATAAAAGTACTTCATAAATCTCCAATCTTCACTTAACACTCAAATAGATTGTCTCCCACTTCACGAATATAATAAAAATCATATTCACGCACTTAATAACTTCATATATTGTCATTCAAAAAAAAACACAAATAACATAAAAAAACAAATACAAAGAAAAAAAATAAAAAAGTCAAAAAGTATACCACAACCCAGGTTGGGAGACTTGCACAAATAACGTAGAGCACCTTGGAAGCCTTTAACACCTTGGGAGCTTTCAACAGACGCCAAAAACCCGCAAAAATGTGTATCATCGATCACGATACAACCCAATAAATTATGGGTTGTGATATATGGTGGTGTATCATATCGTGGAGTTCCACGATACGATACGAATAACACTTGCCATAAAGTCACTCATTTTGTCAAACCAAGTCTTAGGAGCTTGCTTAAGTTCATACAAAGCCTTTTTAAGACGAAGGATATAATTTTTTGAAATATTAAGATCAAGAGGAGGTTCCATGTAGACATTTTCTTTTAACCATCCATTCAAAAAAACATTCTTAACATCCATTTGAAATGCATTCAAGTTTTTTACCACACTAATGAAAATAAGGGTTCTTACTGTAGCCTGGAACAAATGTTTCTTCATAATCTATTTCGTAAACTAATAACTACATAAAGCCAAACTTGAGATGCTTTAACTTCCTTAAAGGTCTTAGGTTCCCTAATAACCAAAATAATAGTCAACTAATAACCAAAATAATAGTCAATAGTCATATGAAACAAATCGATGAGAAGGCCTAGAATCTCTATTAGATTTTCTTAGAGAAGATTCGATAGTTTCTGAATTTGGCCTAATATAATATCTTTGAAATGGAGTGACAATGTTTCTTGAATCTAAAGACTCATTATTATATTGATTCTCTATATTCTCTTCTTGTTCTTCATTATTGCAAAAGAACATCAATCTAGAGACATTATTTTAAAAAATGTATTATATCTCTTGACATATAAAGTTTATCATTCTTGAGATCATAACACCTGTACCCCTTTTTGTTCATTTGATATCTTACGAAAACACATGTAATGACTCAAGGAGAGTTTTATTTATGAAAACAAAGCATCTATATCCAAAAACTTTTAATCGAGAGGAATTGGGGGTGATTTTAGGTGAAATATTTTGCAATACGGAAGATGGGATCCAATTTATCAAATAAACACATGTCATGATAGCTTCAACCCAACGATTTTTAATAACTTCACTAGACACTAGCATGATACTAGTGGTTTCTACTATGTTACAATGGTTATGTTCGACACACCATTTTGTTGTCGGGGTTTTGTAGAAGGCGTTTGGTGAAAAATATCATTATGTTTAAGATATTTTTCAAACTCATTTGATAAAAATTCACCACCAGAGTCAAATCTAAAGATCTTAATTTCATAATAAAATTTATTGTTAACAAGATTATGAAAAGTAAAAAAATTCATAAACTCATTTGATTTTGCTTTTAATAGATATAACCACATATATATCTAGTAAAGTCATCAACAAAAATCACATAACAAGACACACCTCCTTTTGACATGACAGTTGTGGGGCCCCAAACACCAAAGTACACCATTTAAAACGGCTTGCTTGTAATATACGTTCTATTAGGAAATGGAAGATGTTTCATTTTACTAACAACACAATCTTTGTAAAATAAATTTTCAATATTTTTTATTCCAATAGAACAGCATTCATAAACTTTTAAACATTTAAATAGCTAAGTCTTTTATGTCATAAGTTTAACCATTTGACAAAACATTACAAACAACAACAACAACTAAGCCTTTTCCCATACTAGACGGGGTCGGCTACATGGATTCTTTGTTCCCACAGAGCTCTATCATGTGTCATGTCAGTAGTTAACTCACAATAAGCTAGATCATTCTTTATTGTTTCTTTCCAACACTTTTGTGGTCGTCCTCTACCTCTTAATACTTTCCAAATTTAGTTTTTCATACATTCTTAAAGGTTCTTCTTCTAATCTTCTTTCTATATGTTCAAACCATCTTAAACAATATTCTCTCATTTTATCATCTATTGGTGTCACTCCTAATTTGCTTCTAATAGCCTCATTATGTATATGGTCTTTTCTTGTATGATCTCATCCATCTCAACATCTTCATTTCTGTCACAAACATCTTTTGTACATGTTGATGATTAACTGCCCAACACTCACAACCATAAAACATGGCAGGTCTAATTGCTACTCTATAATATTTACCTTTTAACTTTAATGGTATGTATTTATCACAAAGAATACTTGAAGCTCCTCTCCATTTTAACCAACCAGCATTAATTCTATGCGTAACATCTCCATCAATTCTTCCATCACTCTCAAAAATTGACCCTAGGTATTTAAAGCTTTCCTTTTGGGGGATGCAATGTGTACCAATTTTAATTTTTATGTCCACTAAAGTAACCAAATGATCAAACTTACATTCCATATATTTTATCTTTGTTCTACTAAGTCGGAGGCCTTTGCTTTCTAATACTTCTCTCCATAGTTCCAATTTTCTATTTACTTTTTCCTTAGACTCTTCCACTAACACAATGTCATATGCAAATAACATACACCAAGGCACTTCATCTTGAATATGTTTTATTAACTCATCAATCACCATTATAAATAAGTATGGACTTAAAGTTGATCTTTGATGTAACCCAATATTAACTTCAAAGAAGTCTGTCATTCCTTCATGAGTCCTCACACATGTTTTTACACCATCATACATGTCTCTTATAAGGTTAATTTATGTCAATGGGATACTGCTTTTTTTCAAGGTTCTCTAAAAAACCTCCCTCGGTACCCTATCATAAGCTTTTTCTAGATCAATAAATATCATGTGAAGGTCTTTCTTTTTTGCTCTAAAATGTTTCATAAGACGTCTCAAAAGGTGAATCACTTCAACAGTAGATCTGCCTGGCATAAATCCAAATTGGTTCTCTGTTGTACTTGATACTTGTCTTAACCTACGTTCGATAATTATTTCCCACAATTTCATAGTATGGCTCATTAACTTGATACCTCGATAATTCGCACAATTCTAAATGTCTCCCTTGTTCTTATATATGGGTATAAGTGTACTCGCTCTCTATTCCTCAGTCATCTTTTGGTTTCTTCGTATTTCATTAAATAGTCTTGTGAGCCAAGTGATTTCTATTTCTCCTAGTATTTTCTAAACTTTTATACGAATATTGTTTGGTCCTACCGATTTATCACCCTTCATATCTTTAAGAGCTTCTTTGACTTCATTCTTTTGAATACGTCGGTAGAAATTATGGTTTATATACTTTTCTGATTTCGCTAACTCTCCTAAGCTAATACTAACATCTTTATTTTCATTAAAAAGCTTTGACAAAACATTAAAATGTCCAAAATTTAGAGCATGCATATAATCCATCACATAAAGACCTTCTCTATGGCCACATCCAATCACCTTTTTCAAGAGGTGATCATGTATAATGCAACTCGTAGATGAGAAGGTAATAAACAAAAGAATACCTTAAGTGCTTTAATAGGGACTGCAACAGTCTAAATACTTATATCCAAGGAAGTCTTCAATAAGGAATGCAACAATCCAATGCTTATATTCAAGGAAATTAGCCACCAAAAAAGTGACTATACCTTGGATAAGACTCAAATCACTAACCAATGCTAAAGTGAATATACTTAAATAAATCTATATTAATCAGTTCAAAAACATTACATAAATATGTACAATGAAAGGGGATTTATAGGGAAGAGACTTAAACAACACCCTCCAAGCAGTTGGAATTTTAGTTATTGAAGGGTTTCCAACGACTAGAAATCTAGTTGTTGGAGGCTTGATGGGTCTACAGGTTTCCAACAACTAGAAATCTAGCTGTTGGAGGTTTGATGGGTCTAATGGCCTGGGTGAGCCTAGACCGGATTGATAAAACAAAGAAAAATACATTTCTTTAAACATTTTTCATGGTTGCACAAGGTATCCCCACAATAATTAAAAGCTTCAGCTCTGCTAAACACAAACATTGAGCTCTTACTTTGAGAGATGATCCTTGATGTTTCACTTTGTCAAACGTTTCTCTTTGTCAAATCTAGAGGGTCTACTTTCTCAAGTTGTTAGAAATATGAAGAAATTTCGATGTTTTGCAAACTCGAGAAAGATCAACTGTTATAACCTATGTTATTAATAGCGTGGTATAGTGTACACTATAGTGTTTTAGCAATCCATATACCGCTATAGCGTGTGCATATTAACGGGCGACCATTTTGAGCACTACATGCACCATTAACAATGCTATAGCGGTCCACTTAGTTGTATTACCGTACAAGATTATTTGGACCGAATCGATCCAATATCCATTTAATGGGCCCAACCCAAATAAAATAAAAACTTAGTTTTGTTCATTCTCCCGCTTGCTCTCTAATGGATTGACTCGACCCAAATAAAATAAAAAAAAAACTAGTTATGTTCATTCTCCCACTTGCTCTCTCTCCCGCATGCCCTCTGCCATTGAGAGTCACCACCTCCCCCACCCTTCGGCGCTAACGCTAACCATATCTCTCTCTAGCCCCCTTTTATCTCTCTCCCTCTCTCTCTGTTGCTTGTTATATGTGTCTCTCTAGCCCCCTTTTATCTCTCTCCCTCTCTCTCTGTTGCTTGTTATATGTGTCTCTCTAGCCCCCTTTTGTATGTGTCTCCCTCTTCCCCCATCCCTCAGCAAGCAACGGTAGTTGTTGCTTGTTGTCTATTGCTCCCTCTCTCTTAACTAGCAACGGTTAGCATTGCTTGCTTTTTTATAATTTATTTATTTTGCTTTTTATCATAGTGAATATGAAATAATCAGCTAGTGCAACTGCAAGTTGTCCAAGTGGTTATGGAAGTGGTACTGACACCAGCACTAATACAGTTGATATTTGGTTTTCTAATCTAGCATACTAGTACTAGGCCATTAGTTTCTAAGGACCGTAGATGGAATTAGGGTTTAACAAAATCTAGGATAGATAATATGTCAATTTTTTGCATGTTACGTAGTCATGTTTACAAGATAGAAGGACCATTTAATGGGTAAGGGCGGATATATGACGTGTAAGAATGGAACGAAAGAAATAAAGAAAGTGATTTACAATAATTATGTGCATGGTACAACAATGGTACAACAAAGAAGGCTCAAAAGATTTCATTTCCACATATAGAAATATACGAAGAAGTTCTTAGTATGAAAGTTAATAGAGAGAGCTGCCCAATATGTACCATTTTCATCATTTGGCTCACAATCATCACTTTCTAAGGGACCTATGGATTCATTTATTTGTTCATCATCGGACTCATTACAACAATGTACTTTTAAAAAATTGATACAAGAAAAAAGAAAAAGGACGAGTATGTATAGGTAGATGTATCAAAATGGCATCCCTTTTAACGTTGTCAGATCCCCCTAGCTTTGAGGAGATGATTAATCATATAGGTCTATTTGATCCTCGAATGAAGGCTCCATCATACCATGAAGTAAGGGAAATGTTATTAGAGAAGGAGGTGGGAAGAGTAGTAGTTTATAAATAGATTCAAAAAGCATTGGGCTACTTATAGATGCTCTATTATGTCAGATAGATGGATTAGTAGAAAACAGAGCACTAATAAAAAATTTAGTGCATTATTCCAAGGTACATTGTTTGTTAAGTCCATCTATGCATCAAATGAAGTGAAGGTTGCAAATAAATTATATACATTATTAAAAGAAGTGATCTTAGAAGTTGGAGAGAAAAATGTTGTGTAGGTGGTTATAACACAATACATTAGCCAAACCAGTCCCTCTCTAGGTGTTGAGATAACATTGTACCGCCTGCTCACCAAAGGAGGGTTTTTACAATGTTATTGAAATATAAAATCAATCCTGCTTATACATTAAAAAATGTTACAACTTTAAGCATCAGCGACCAATAAATCCAGATGTCAACAAAAGGCACTTTTTCATTATGTAAAACTTTCAGTATGCATTGGAGGAAGCACTAGATAAGAGAACTCTCAAGAAAATAGAAAAATAATAGTATGGCCACAAGCAATGGTAACAGGCACCGGTATCCATTCAGAAGTATAAGCTGTGCAGGTTTATTTTCCCATCTGTGTGGAAAGGGCCAGGTCAGGAACGTCCTTGTTTCATGTTTCAATCAGGTTGGTGGAAAAGCTCAGAATGGCATAGTTTCATGTTTCAATCAGGTTGAGGATTTTGAGATACCCAAATTAGATAGAGGAAAACAAGGAAGCTAACTTGTTTGGCTATACATATCAGCTAGAACCTATGGCAAAACATTTTTGAGTGAAAACCATGTACTTCATCACTCGTCCAAATATTTATAGCTTCAGCCCTCTTTTTATCTTAACCAAGTTTTTTATTTTTCTGCTTTGAATATCTGTCTTATTCTTTATGATAAGATTCTTTACGTTCTTTATTTATAGAATTATAGCATAGACATATTTCAGTCTATTACCTATTATGCTAAGATAATTAAGTATATAACTCAACAACATTCATTGAAGATGACGAAACCCAGGCAACCAGACTCTTTTTACCTTGCTGTTGAAGAGTTTGTCCGTGTGGCAGCCATGACACATGGGTGTGGATGCAGCTGTGGATACATTATACAACAATTCCAAAAAGCATGGCTGCACATATACATACAGATATTTGTATGTATATGTATATATGTATGTATATATGTATGTATGTATGTATGTATAAAACATACATATGTATATCTATGTATATATATGTATGTATGTAAACACATACAAAACCTTATAAGATACGTAAAAAAAAATCAAAAGAACTTAAAGAAAGCTAAGTTTTGGATAGGCTATTATTGATAATAAAGTAATAATTAGTCAATATGTGGCAAAATATAACAAAACAAACTAATAGAAAAAGTAAAAAGAATTGCTACAAATATCAAGAGTCCCTAACATGGTACCATTGTCCATGTTGGTGTTGTACCAAAGTTAAGATGGATACTTCCCTCATTTGAAGTATCCCTCTTACATGAAGTGGTAGAATAAGATACCATCTTTGATATACACAGTGTCATGCATATGGTTCCATATCTTATCACGGAAATCATGATACGATACAAGGGTTGTATCGCAAACCCACATTGTCTTGGCTTGTATCGTGCGATACAGGACATATTGCACGATGTGGGTGCACATCGCTCGTATCATATATACGAGCGATACACTCCTGGTTTATAAAGGAGACCCGAGTGCTCATGTTTTCTACGGTTTTGTGTTTTATGCTTGAGTGCTACATGGCTGCAAGGATTTCCAACTATGGAGAAGCATCTTCGGTGGTCCACCGACACCACCAATATGGTGACACCTTTAGGCACCCTTTATTTCATTGTGATATATCATTTTTTGTTGTTTTTTCAATATTTATTTTCTATCTACTTGTGTTACTCGTCTTTTTCTTTGTTGAGTGACTATATGAAATGAGTGGATACGTTTTTGATGAATTTGTGATAATCTATGAAGTGGATGAATGTCTTTGGATGTTTTGGCAGTTTATCGAGTACAGATTTATGAAGCCAGTGGATTTGTAGTGATTTATTAAATATTTTTATTTTCAAGTTTATTAAAACTCAAAAAGTTAAATTGAGATGTTAGGAAGAGCTTCATATTCTCAATCTTGGCCTGATGACCCAACATGGCAGTAGTGTACTATAGTTAAGAGAAAGAGACTGAAAATAACATGTAATTTTTGTGAGAAAGTCACAAGCGGTGGGGTTTCTCTATTGAAACATCACTTAACAATAACTAAAAAGATGTTGCTCCTTCTACGAGCAAAATTAAGAAAATGTCAAAAGCTATTAAATAGTAATGTTCAAAAAAAGGCAAGAAAAAGAAGTTATAGGGATGTCTGAAGAAGCGCTAAAAGATGGTTGTGGTAATGATAGCATCCATTTTCATACCAAGACAAATGTTGGTAGTAACAGTTCTAGACCGATTAAGGAGAAGAGGGTTCTGAAAAAAAATATAAGTCGATTATAGCATCCAATCATCTACCCTCCTTCTACTACACCCAATGCTCAACTTGAAATTTGAGGATGTTGTGGCGCAATTGCATGAGCAAACAAACCTAGTGGGAGATGATTTTATCATGCATTATTCTCTTTAATATGGTGAATTCGTTTCATTTTCAACAACAGATGTCATTTGTAGCATTAAGCCAAGGTATAAGATGCCTTCTCGTAATAAGTTGAGAGAAAAATTATTCGATAAAACCATTATTGAAGTATAAGAGTATTATTCGACTTTAAGAGAGTCATGAAAAGAGACAAGGTGTACTATCAGGACAGGTGGATGGATAAATGAGAAAGGACTTTATTGAGTTTCCTTATCTATTATCCTGAAAGACTTATACTTTTTTTATTGCTTGACATGTTAGAGGAGTGTCATCCTGCAGAGGTTATAAAGCAAGAATTTGATAAGGTGATATTAGAGATTGGGTGTGAAAATATAGTCTAATTAATTAGAGATAATAAAGCTAATTACAAAGCAAAGCAAAGGAGTTAGCTGAGAGCTATGCAAATTTTTATTGGACACCATATGCAACCCCTTGTATAAGACTTCATTTTTTAAGATAGTGGAGAGATGCAACAACTTGATGTTGCCAAGATATCACTAATTTATTTATAACCATACATTTGTATTATGTTTGATATATATGGAAACTTTGGTTTTGGGGATATAAACGAGGAAGGTAGGGAGATTTTAAATTTTGCTATGGCATTTGATCTCTTTATAGTCAATACAATCTTCAAAAAACGAGATGAACATTTAATTACTTATAAGAGTGGCTTATCACAAACACAAATTGATTACTTTATTTGTAGAAAAAAAGATAGAGCGTGTTGTAAAGATTGTAAGGTAATTCCAGGAGAAAGCTTAACCACCCAACATCGACTTTTAGTTATGGATTTACAAATAAAAAAATGGACAAAGAAGAAAAGAGAGCATCGAGCTATTCGAACTAAATGGTGGAACCTCAAAAGCGAGAAAGACGATATATTTAAACAGAAAGTCCTTCAAGGAGATGTTTGGAATTATGTTGGCACACCCTGTGATATGTGGAACAATATGGCTATACATATTAGGAAAGTGGCGAAAGATGTGTTAGGGGTATCTAAGGAAAGTGTATCAGCACAAAAAGAAGCTTGGTGGTGGAGTGAAGTAGTACAAAATAAAATCAAGGCAAAGAGGACATGTTACAAATTACATTATGCAAAGAAAACCAGTGAAACTTTAGAAGCTTATAAGAAAGCAAAGAAGGAAGCGAAAAGGGCCGTTAGTGAAGCAAAAGCTAAGATTTGGAGGACTTATATAAAAAAACTCAACTCAAAAGAGGGTGAAAGAGATATTTTTAGGATAGCTAGGGCTAGAGATAAGAAAACCAAAGATCTTAATTATGTTAGATGTATAAAAGACGAGGATGAAAAAATTCTAGTGGCAAATGATGATATAAGGAATAGATGGAAAAGCTATTTTTATAATCTTTTTAATGAAAATAAAGATGTTAGTATTAGTTTAGGAGATTTAGCTAAGTCAGAAAAGTATATAAACCACAATTTCTACCGACGTATTCAAAAGAATGAAGTCAAAGAGACTCTTAAACATATGAAGGATGGTAAATCAGTAGGACCAGATAATATTCCTATAGAAGTTTGGAAAATACTAGGAGAAATAGGAATCACTTAGCTCACAAGACTATTTAATGAAATATGGAAAAACCAAAAGATGCCCGAAGAATGGAGAGCAAGTACACTTATACCCATATATAAGAACAAGGGAGACATTCAAAATTGTGTGAATTATCGAGGTATCAAGTTAATGAGTCGTACTATGAAATTATCGAATGTAGATTAAGACAAGTATCAAGTACAACAGAGAACCAATTTGGATTCATGTCAGGCAGATCTACTATTGAAGCGATTCACCTTTTGAGACGTCTTATGGAACATTTTAGAGCAAAAAAGAAAGACCTTCACATGATATTTATTGATCTAGAAAAAGCTTATGATTAGGTACTGAGGGAGGTTCTTTGGAGAACTTTGGAAAAAAGAGGTATCCCATTGACATATATTAACCTTATAAGAGACATGTATGATGGTGCAAAAACATGTGTGAGGACTCATGAAGGAACGACAGACTTTTTTGAAGTTAATATTGGGTTACATCAAGGATCAACTTTAAGTCCATACTTATTTATAATGGTGATGGATGAGTTAACAAAACATATTCAAGATGAAGTACCTTGGTGTATGTTATTTGCAGATGACATTGTATTAGTGGAGGAGTCTAAGAAAAAGTTAATAGAAAATTGGAACTATGGAGAGAAACATTAGAAAGCAAAGGCCTCTGACTTAGTAGAACAAAGACAGAATATATGGAATGTAAGTTTGATCATTTGGTTACTTCAGAGGACATGGAAATTAAAATTGACACACATTGCATTCCCCAAAAGGAAAGTTTTAAATACTTAGGGTCAATTTTTCAGAGTGATGGAAGAATTGATGGAGATGTTACACAGAATTAATGCATGTTGGTTAAAATGGAGAGGAGCATCAGGTATTCATTGTGATAAAAAGATACCATTAAAGTTAATAGGTAAATATTATAGAGCAACAATTAGGCCTGTCATGTTTTATGGTTCTGAGTATTGGCCAATTAATCATCAACATGTACAAAACATGTCTGTGACAGAAATGAAGATGTTGAGATAGATGAGTGGTCATACAAGAAAAGACCGTATACATAATGAGGTTATTAAAAACAAATTAGGAGTGGCACCAATAAAGGATAAAATGAGAGAACATCATTTAAGATGGTTTGGACATGTAGAAAGAAGATCAAAAGAAGAACCTGTAAGAAGGTTAGAAAAACTAAATTTGGAAAGTATTAAAAGAGGTAGAGGACGACCACAAAAGTGTTGGAAAGAAACAATAAAGAATGATCTAGCTTATTGGGAGTTAACTGCTAACATGGCACATGATAGGGATATGTGGAAACAAAGAATCCATGTAGCTTACCCCGTCTAGTATGGGAAAAGGCTTAGTTGTTGTTGTTATATATTGATGACCCTGAACTCCTTCGTATCGGTGCTAATCAGCTTGCAACTAATTTTTTGTTTGTATAGAACATTATGAAATAAAAACAAGAAGAAAGTTTACTTTAAATGAGTGGCAACAGTTTTCAGTTTTACCTCAAAATAGTTGGAATAAAAAACTGAATGAGATTTTAGAGAAGTTTTAAGGAGTACATTTTGGAACTCCTATATTAGGTTATGAAATTGGTTGATAGTGAGAAAAAACCATCTACGTGTTATCCTTATCATGTCATGGATCACATGCCCCCTAATAAAAGTTTTGAGATTTGGCTAATAGTGAAGAGAAACCATTTATGGGCTATCTTTATCAAGTCATTAATCAGGCTAAAGAGGTTATCTGAAACGACTTTAATGGAAGAAAAAGTGATTGTGTTTGTACGAAGAATTATTGATAATAGATGAAATAGACAATTCCAACAACCCAACGTTTAAAGGGAACAATAAGGTCAATAGAGGTATCATTAATTGTATATATAGATTGGTAACTAATGAGAGTAGAAAAGATGTTATTCATCGAGAGATGGAGATCTACGATAATTCTCCTCACTTGATGGGATTTATAACCATACTAATATGCACTAAGTAATCATATGAATCATTTATCTTTATATTTAAGTTTCTTATATCTTATATTTATACTTTTATAGTAGAATAGATCTTTATATTTGTATTTTTTTGTTAGACGTGTGATAAAATATGTTTGGAAGTGATTGGTTCAAACCTAAGAGATTTTGCAATAAAAGTTCTCAGCCAAACTTATAGTGCAACTAGTTTCGAAAGAAATTACAGTGTTTTTTAACACATCCACATAAAAAAATGCAAAAGGTTAGACCATAGGCAACTTAATGATCTAGTATTCATATGTTATAACATGTTGCTACAAGAGAGGTAATTAATGCATTAGTTATTAATTAAGTATTAAATTCAAGTTTAATTTTAAGTTTTTATTCTTTCACTTTTAGTTTTAATTTTTATTTACTTATCATCCTCATAGAAAATTCAGAAAGTTATCCTCAAGTAGGTATGAAAACCAATTTAATCCAATTAGTCTTGATAATTTTGATGTCTTAAAGGAATGGATTATAGATGAAGAAACAAATGCACTTCTAACTGATGAAGGCGTTCAATGAATCAAATTAGAAAGAGTGCAACAATATCAGTAGGGGGATGACATTGATTTTATTGTTGAAGATGGTGATCTTGAAGAAGGATGAGAAGAAGAAGATTATTTAGTTGATAACCTAGATTAGAATATGTGATTCTTCTTTTTCAATTATGAAAGTTGTAATTTTAAAGAATATTTGCTACTTCTTTAATGATGAAGGTTGTATTTATAATTTGAATTATGTTCGATGGATGAATGTTTAGCTATTTTTTTTATTTGTAAACTAACAACAACTAAGCCTTTTCCCATACTAGACGGGGTCGGCTATTTTTCTTGATTTGTAAACTATTTTTTAAAAATTTATGATATGTTGTTATGATACGGGGCATATCAATATGTTGCATTGTATCTTATGAAACAATGTATCGATATTCATCGTGCGACAAGCATGTATCGCTTGTATCATACACGCTCCAATCTTATAAAAATCTTGCATAGAATGAGCAAGAATTGATCTAATCTTTCTCTTTTGGCAAGAGAGATTTGTTCCCTTAAAAGTTGAAAGGTGACCTCCTAAGAACATAATAAGCTGATTCCAAAATTCTCATGAACAAAAAAAACAATTTCCTTAACAACTTACCAATTATGAATCTATGATCACGTCTAGTTTTGGTAGGTTGGAGAATTGTCTTTGTTCGAGTTTGGAAACTCCAAGGACAGTTCAATACTGTCCCAACCAAGTTCCACCAGCCCATGAATTAGGAAACTAGCCTAACTTAGAATAGCTCTTTATTTTTTTTTTAAATATTTTAAAAAAATTTACGATACATACACCTGTCTCGTGGAGAAAAATAATACATGATACGATATAATACAAACAACACTACATATGATATGATACGATACGCCTTAATCATCTCATAGAAAAATCATTCACGTTATGATATGATACAACTCTGGATGTACCTAGTGCAATGTCATCTAATTGTCCACTCATCCATATCACTTAAAGATCAAGAATAGGTGAGATAAAATACCAAAGACTGCACACCAAAAAAGCACCAATTGAACTCTCTAAAAATCTAAGTCACATAGATACTTCTAAGGGGTGGAGTGTCGACCTCGACACCAGTGCGACACCGACACCGTGTCGATGCGGCATGGCCAAAAAAAAATTGTAACTCACGGATAAATGGGTCTGGATAATGAAGATTGATTTGTATATTATGATGAAATTAGTAGTTTTTACCATTTATATGTTTTGCTTTAATATAAAGTTGTGTAATTGCTATTGTAGAGGTATACAAATATTAGCTTGAATAATTTGGGTGCGAACAATTGGTTTCTTATTACTCAATCTGATTGGATTCTTGACTCCATATTGTATGCCTTTGCACAGAATAATCTCTGTCACCAAACACATTTAAAGACCAGGAACATTACCAGATCAATAAAACAGAAGAGTATGACATCACTGGTGGATCCTAGCACAAATATTAGTATATGTTATATCCTACAAAAGATCTTGAAACTCTTTGAATCCATAACTTTGATATTTTGTAGCTCATAAAATCATTGTAAGTTTCACATCATTATGAGGGAACTTGCTAATTGATACCTACGTGCACCCAAAATTAGCAAATTTTAGTTGTATTATGATTGATTTATGTAGCTTAAATATTATATATAATATATAATATTATATACCCTAGCCGTGTCACCGCACCCAAAATTTTTGAAATTTGCAGTATCCCGCACCCGCACCCATGTGACATAGCTAAAAATTAGATCCTCTTAAACTATGTGCTTTAAACCAGTGTTGTTTGATGCATATCATATCGTGTATCATTTTTGTCTACGATATGTTTCGTATCATATCGCCCCGCATCGTTGTTTAATACTAAAAAATTGAAAAAAAACAAAAAAAATCACGTGAATTGAAAATAATTCATATAATGTATAAACATATTCCAATTTTCAATGTATAAAGCATTTAATCAGTACATCTTTAGCAAAAATAAATTACAACTTTTATAATTTAAAAAAGAATTACATTTACATATTCCACCACTAATCACCTCATAAAAAAACACATTTTATTTTTTACCCCACTGTCATGCCATATAATCAAACTGAGATTAGGAGTCCCTAACACCCCTTCCTACCATCTTAATTTAACACTTCAATTTTAATACACCTAAAAATAAACACTTCATAAATCCCCAATTTACACTTCATAATCCACCAAAACATTGTGTCTCCCACTTACAAATACAATGAAAAGATATTCAAGCACTTCATATATTGTCATTCAAAAAAGGAAAAATAAATAACAAAAAAAAATACCAAATATACGGAGACCCTTGCAAAAGTAATTGTAGTGTTGGAGCCCTTGCAAAACCGTTGGAGATGTTAGTGTAGTGTTTTAAGTTTTTTGTTTAAAAGTTTATGTATTTCAAATGTAAGTGAGTGTCTAAGTGTTTGGACCCAATGGATCTGTCTTGTTAGTAGGGGTATTTTTGTCTTTTAAGTTAGAATAGGATTAGTATAAATTATGTTTTGTATAACAAGGAGCAATCGGCTGCCAATTGTAAGAGTCGATTCTGCTCTATTTGCATAATGAAGTGTTTGCTTATTTCTTTAATGATTAATTAATAAAATTTAATATGGTATCAGAGCATCTACAGGTTTTTTGAGTGGTGAGCCGAAGCAATCAGGTCTTGAAAAGATCAGAGGTAAGTAAGATTCAACCATCACAGAGTTATTTCTTTTGTGGCAGACGGCAACAGTGAATGTTTGGTATGGTGTGTGATGTCAAGATAGTCTTGAAATGTTGTTTGTGAATCATAAAAAGAGAACGTGCATAAGAAAAGTGATCTTTGGCCGCAGCAATTCTTTGTCTTTTGTGGAAAGGTTAATGATGTTCAACTAGTCGCAGCAGTCCTTGAATTGTTTCTGATTCTGTCAAACGTTGGGCAGTCGGGCAGCCCTTGAATCTGTTCTACGTTGGTCAGTCCTTGAATTGTTTCTGATTCTGTCAAACGTTGGGCAGTCTGGCAGCCCTTGAATCTATTCTACGTTGGTCAGTCCTTGAATTGTTTCTGATTCTGTCAAACGTTGGGCAGTCTTGCAGCCCTTGAATCTGTTCTACTGCATCAGCCATCGTGGCACGTTGGTCAGTCCTTGATTTTATTTCTGTCCAAGGTTCAAGTCTATCGACAATAATCCGCAAGTAAAGGACTATTATAAAATAAGTCTGAGTTTTTATTTTTTATTTTTTTTGCATTCAATAAGTCATCGTATCAATAGCAATTCCTCTACCAAATCATAAAGCAAGGCATCGTGTGTTGTATTGGTCCAGTTTTTTGTTCACCTGTTGCAAAGGAAACTAAGTTCAAATTACACTAAATCACAATGAAAGGGAGATTTAAAGAAGAGGTAATACCATCAGTGTATGGAAATGAACAAATATCAGAACCATTCCAAGTTACAAATATTCGGTTAGATGGAAAGAATTATAGAGAGGGCTCGATCTATTGAACTTGTATTACGATATAGGGGAAAAGCTTTTATTATCAGACAGGATTCATCAAGTGTCGACTACAATCTATGGGCTAAAGACGATGCCCTTGTAAGTTCATGGCTAATATAATCCATGAATTCCTCCATCAGCAAGACTTTTATGTATATGGAATCAACTAGCGAAATCTGATCTGCAGTAGAAGAGGCTTACTCCAGACAGAAGAATATAGCAAGATAATTAAAAGAATAAGAAAGTGCCGCTAAGAAACTAGATCAGTAAGCAAGTACTATGGAGAATTACGAGAACTTTGGAATGAACAAAGACATATTATAGAAAATAAGTGTAGTCACTGTGTAAAAGAGAGGACTGTTGAAGGAGAAATTCGAAAAATATTTGATTTACTCTAGGGAGTTTCACTAGAATATGAATCTATAAAGTTAAATATTCTAAGCAAGGAAGAACTTCCATCACTTGGAATAGTTTATTCACTTCTACTGAGGGAAGAAGATTGAAAGAATTTAGAGAAGGGTGAACATATACAAACTGACAGATCTGCTTTTATTGGTAGAGGACAAGATAATTATCAAAGAGGAAGAGATTCATTCAGACGCAGAGGAAGATGTAGAAATAAGAATTATGGCAATCAAAATTATGATGAAAAGATGAAACTATTATGCACTCATTGTGGTAAACGAAGACACACATGGGAAAATTATTGGGAAATTATTGGAAAACCTCCTGAATATAAGGATTATGACAGAAAAATCATGGAATACAAAGATTATGGCAGCCATATGGCAACTATGTCTGACAAGAAAGCAGAGGTAAATCCTATAGATGAAATGGCAGAGTTGAAGAAACATATTGCAGAAATAGAAACATGCCTACGGTATCAAAGACTGAATCAAGTTCTCCCTACTTCCTACAGTATTAGTAGTAATTACTCTTTTAAAGACAATGTCTTCTTCTAATTGGATAATAGATTCAGGGGCTACTGATCATATGATAGGAAACAAAACTAATCTTATGAAGTATGAAATGACTTCGACTCCTCAGTATGTGAAAGTAGCAAATGGTTCTTTAATTCCTATGGAAGGAAAAGGTACAATTCAGAGGGATAATTGTAGACTTAACTCAGTGATCTATATTCTGAAATTTCCAGTAAATCTACTTTTAGTAAGTTCCTTAGTTCCAGATATGAATTGTACAGTTATATTCTCTCCATATGGTTGTGTTTTTCAGGATTTGAAGACGGGAAGAATCTTTGGTCGTGATGAACTACACAATGGTTTATACGTACTATTTGGTGACCAGAATTTAAGGCAGAAAAGAGCATTTGCAACTGTTACTACTGAAGAAGAAATAAAAATTTGGCATAGTAGATTAGGGCATTTGCCCGTTTCAAAAATAAGAGAATTTGTCTCATTTTCAATTCCTAGTGATGTGATTATTCAATGTGATGTATGCCAAAAAGCAAAACATCATAGAGCAACTTTTCCTACTAGTGAATCAAGATCAGTTGTTCCTTTTGAGTGAATGCATTCTGATGTTTGGGGACCATGTGTAATACCTTCATTGGAAAATTTTAAGTACTTTGTTACTTTTGATGATTTTTCCATACTTACTCTTGTTTATATGATGAAGTCTAAGTCAGAAATATCTTCGATTTTTCCACTTGTTCATAATCTTATTAAGACCCAGTTCGGTTATACTATTAAAACTATCAGGTTTGATAATGGTGGAGAATTTTGTAATACTCAGTTGGAATCATATCTTGAAGCTCAAGGCATTATCCATCAGACTTCTTGTGTTTACACTCCACAGTAGAATGGTGTGGCAGAAAGAAATAATAGACACATTTTGAAAATTGCTAGAACCTTACTTCTTGAGCACAATGTTCCAAAATTTCCAGAAGCAATTCTTACTGCTGTATATATCATGAACCGAATTCCAACTGTAACTCTTACAGGGAGGTCCCCATTCAAGATGATTAAACCAGAAGATAATCCGTTTCATCTTACTCCTAGAATATTTGGATGTGTATGTTATGTACATATTCATCAACAGTTCAGAAATAAGCTTGATCCAAGGGTGATAAAATATATCTTTATTTGATATTCCTGTGAAAAGAAATGGTATATTTGCTATGATCCTAATTCTCATAGAAAGTATATTTCTATGGATGTAACTTTTTTTTAAACGACTCCATATTACAGTCATTCAAATCATGCATCTAACTATTTTTGAAGAAACAATTGTTCTACCGAGGATTAGTACAAGTGAAGGATCACAAAAAGAAAAGTTTCTTGTAAAGACAGATCAATCCTCAAAAGAAAGCAGAATTCAAGTATACAAAAAGGGGGAGAGAAATATATTTGGGCACAGAAAAACAGTTCCTATGAATCAAGGGGGAGAAATAACATCGGATTCAAGTGAAAATATAGAGACAACAAGAGATCAAAACTTAGAAGACTCGGATATTCCTATTGCACTCAGAAAAGGGAAGAGATCATGTTGTAAGTACCCAATTTCCCAATTTATTTCGTATAATCGATTATCAAAAGGTTACTATAATTTTGTGCTAAAGGCAGAAGTACATCAAATTCTGAAAAACTACTTCGAAGCATCTAAGAACAAGGAATGGGTTGATGCTATGAAGTCTGAAATTCAAGCATTAGAAAAGAATCAAACTTGGGAACTCAACGATTTACCAGAAGACAGAAAAGCAGTCTCATGCAAGTGGGTATATACAATTAAATACAGAGCAGATGGTTCATTAGAAAGATACAAAGCAAGATTGATAGCTCGTGGATACAGTCAAGCATATAGGATCGATTATGAGGAAACATTTGCCCTCGTGGCAAAAATGAACACAGCTTAGAATTTCGCTTCTCTCTGCAAAGACACTTCCAATGGGAACTTCATCGAACTTCATCGCTTTGATGTGAAGAATGCCTTTCTTCATGGTGAATTAGAGGAAGAAGTCTATATGGAGGTCCCTCCTGGATATGACTCATATGGTGAAGGAAATAAAGTAATGTAAATTGAAGAAGGCCTTATATGGTTTGAAACAATCACCCCGTGCTTGGTTTGGAAGATTCACAAAACTATGGTGTCCCTTGGATATAGACAAAGTTAAGGTGATCATACTTTTTTATTAAACACTCACCTCGAAGGTAAATGGACGATCGTACTACTTGTGTACGTAGATGATATCATTATATCGTGGATGATGATGTTGAGAAATCTCTTTTAAAGGAGAAACTCAAGCACGTGTTTGAAATAAAGGACCTTGGGAGATTAAAATACTTCCTTGGAATTGAAGTTGCCTACTCTAAACAAGGTATCTTCATTTCTCAATCCAAATATGTCCTCGACCTTCTCAAGGAGACCGAAGCTTGGATGTAAGACTTCCGGAGTACCGATTGAGCAAAATCATAGAATGGGTAATGTAATGAGGAAGAAAGTCCAAAAGTGGATAAAGCTCAAGATCAAAGGTTGGTCTGAAAGTTGATATATCCGCACATACACTGCACTGCATTTAGCATATGTCGGGAGCATGGTAAGCCAATTCATGCATGACCCAAGAAGAAGACATATGCAAGTCGTTGATCGTATTTTACAAGATCTCAAGGCTTCTCCAGAAGAGGGGGATTGTTGTTTAAAAGTGGGTACAAATCTATCTATGGAGGTCTATACCGATGTCGACTATAAACCGGTCGGGCTTGTTGACAGAGGTCAACCACCTGCCATACCGTATGTTTCTTGGAGGCAATATAGTATCATGGAAAAGTAAAAAACAGTATGTGGTAGCAAGATCGACAGCTAAGGCAGAATACAGAGCAATAGCATCAAGTATGTGTGAAGGAAAATGGTTGCGTTCTTTACTTATGGAAATTGACTTGTTCGCAAAAAAACCTATTTCGATATTTTGTGACAGCAAGGCAGCGATACAGATAGCCTCAAATCCAGTATATCATGAGAGAACAAAACATATTGAAAAAGATTGTCATTTTATACTTTTATACGAGACAGTGTACATGCAAAGGAATTTCAGTTAGAACATGTGCAATCAGGACATCAATCTGCAGACATTATGACAAAAGCAGTTCCTAGAGATCTACTTCAGAGATTGTGCAGCAAGTTTGATGTAACATCTATCTTTCACCCAACTTGAGGGGGAGTGTTAGTGTAGTGTTTTAAGTTTTTTATTTAAAAGTTTATGTATTTCAAATGTAAGTGAGTGTCTAAGTGTTTGGACCTAATGGATCGGATCAGATCCATTGGGAATCGTGTCTTGTTAGTAGGAGTACTTTTGTCTTTTAAGTTAGAATAGGATTAGTATAAATTCTGTTTTGTAATTAGGGTTGATATAGAACAAGAAATAAAAGAAGAAACAAGGAGCAGTCGACTGGCAACTGCAGGAGCCGATTCTGCTCTATTTGCAGAATGAAGTGTTTGCTTATTTCTTCAATGATTAATTGATAAAATTTAATAGGAGATGCCTTATGCAAGCTGGAAATCGCCTTGGATCATTTGGAACCCATAGACGGAAGCCAAAAACCCTGCAGAAACACAGGGTTCTGTTCAGCCCGAGGGGGTTATAAAGTTCAGGGTGTATCGTCCGTATCATACAATCCATGCGATACACCACGTATCGTTCAATACATGTATCGCATGATACGAAACTATAAGTTATGTCGGCATGCTGTATCGTACGATGCGATACGCATCGTACGATGCGTATTGTATCCTACGATGCGGTGCGATTCAGATAACACTGCTTTAAACACATTATTTCAATTACAGAAAGCATGTAACAATAGCTTCTCACAAGTTTCTTGTAAACTGCTAACATAAGCAAATAACTTGTACTAGGATAGATAGTACATAGATTTGTGATATTCAGTACTCATAGCTAGCAGATGATAATGACATCCATTGACCACGAAAGTAATAAAAATCATTGAAAAATGAAAGCTTCACAAGACCTCAATCGTAATATGATGTTGAGGTGGGGATCAGTATGTTTCCTTGAACAGAAAAGGCTCATGAGTATGACAAAGGAGAAAACCCTGCTTCTATAGTGAAAAATATGTTCAAGTTTTCAAAATCTAAGTGCCTCAGATGAAAATTTGCACGGATAATTAAACCTGTGGGAGAAGGCATCCAAACCTTGGATAGGAGCACCATAACTACCGCCCATGGGTGATGATAAGTAGTTTGCAACTGCTGAGCTCTTAGCTTCAGTAGGAGAGCTTGACGGCACA
The DNA here is from genome assembly GCA_036023115.1 of Brasenia schreberi. Taxonomy (NCBI): domain Eukaryota; kingdom Viridiplantae; phylum Streptophyta; class Magnoliopsida; order Nymphaeales; family Cabombaceae; genus Brasenia; species Brasenia schreberi. Next base: position 5,524,763 of record JAYKKT010000079.1, read on the forward strand.
GCAGAAATTACAGCAGGTGCAAATGGCATACTTAGGCTAGGAATAGTATTATGCACAGTTATTGGAAACAATGGTTGTGAAACTGGTGGAACTGCTGAAGGAATACCAGGAGGGCTTATTGGGAATGGTGCTGGAAATGCTGGAGTAGCTATAGCTGGAAGGGGAGGCCTAATTCTCTGAATGGAAAACAACGGTTCAAGTGGTGGTGCTGGGGGAACAGAAGCAGCAGAAGGCAGAGGCGGAGAAACTGATGGACTTTGTACAAACCAAGTTTCTGGACGTGCAGGAGCTGACCAGCCTGGAGCCGGTAAAGTTACATTCACATGATTGTAACTGCAAAAGGAAAAGGCAATAAAAAAGGAAACGAGGTTGTTAGTGAGTGAATGATACTGCATCGTTGAGACCCTTAAATCAATTACATTTAAAATCAAATAGAATGGTTGCTAACAGTTCATATCAATGGCTAAACCTTTTCTAATTACAGCTAAAATTTGGAGATAAAGTTATCTCAAATGAAGCAACAAATTTCTCAACCTGAACAGTCAGATTACTCATATAAGAACTGTATATGCATGAGATATTGATAAAAGCAATGAAAGTAGATAGGGATGCCATTGCACCAGCTTATTAATGAAGGAATTTGGATAGCCAATATCAATTTAGAGAAGAGGAAAACCGCACTTTGGCATGCCTACTCCGTAAGCTGGTCGTGGAGGCAATCCAACACCTCCTGACCCTGGTATCAGGTTACTGACCAGTCCAGGTGTAGGAACTTCTACTTTTGCCACCTTAGTTTCAAGCTCTTCATCTGCCAACAAACTGTTGTTAGTATAGCAATTACTAAATCCATCTAGTGTTATTGTAGTTTCTAGTAAGGTTTCTAAGAAAATGATCACACAAAATACATATACTGAACCTTAGTTTGAAGCTCTTCATCTGCCAACAAACTGTTGTTGGTGCAGCAATTACTAAAACCATTTATTGTTATTGTAGTTTCTAAAGGTTTCTAAGAAAATGATCACACAAAATACATATACTGAACCTAAAACTCAATGACGTAAAGTCCATATAATGCCTTCCAAAAAAGTGAAAGTGAATGTTACGATGCTCCCTTAAAGAATGCACATGCTCGACCAAATGCACTTGAGGATCCCAATAAGTTGTACCAGAAAAGTAACAGATGAAAAACATTTATAAAATGCAAATAAGATACACAAGCACCTAAGGCGAATGCTATCATCCAATAAGTTCAAAACGAGGAGACTAACAAGAGACATCTAAATGTGATTAAAAGCATGTTTTTGCCTTGGTCACATGAAACACAGAGAGTTGATCAACAACCCAAAGAAGGTTTACCTTAGTGTCAGTATTTTTTCTTTGGAAGGCAAGTGGTGTTGCGCGGACCCCTATCATTTATTTACAACCAAAAACCAGTGGTAGCTAGTCCAACGGATGATCCTACTAGGATCTTTACACTCCTAACTTTGCTAGTTTAGGTACATAGATGGCTATACAATTAGATTTATCCTTAGCTTTGTACATTGTTCAAAACAACGAAAAGATAACAAGTAAGCTGGAACTGAATCTGGTAATCCTGATATTGAGGGCTGATATTAGACACAGATCTAAAGATTTGGATCCAAGATCTAAAATGTGCACAAAAGAAAAGATAGGATAATCTTGTCTAAAAATATAGGGTTTAAATAACTATAGAAAACCTAGCAGTTTAGGGAAGGATTTCTTCCCAAAACAAGAGTTTTGGTGCATACATATTGAGGGCTTAGAGATTTCATTAGGTTATACACGACCTGAGTTGAAGTCTAGAATGGGGAAATTGGCAAGGGATTGCTGGACATTGGCCATCGATGAAGTGAGTTTTCCCAGTATTTTAGAAAGTTGTGGCTGTAAAAAAACTGAGATTTAAACCACTTAGAAAACCTGTGTACAGATAACAATTAAATAAATTTCACCCACCCCAAACAAACTTTTACCATGTAGATCACATCTACAGAAACAGATTTTGCTAAAAGTTCAAAAGAATAAAAGATACTTGATGTTGATGTTCCTAGGGTTACAGGGAGAAAAAGAAGCACAATTAATTACATCATACATCATATAACAATCTCCAAAAATATAACGCAGGGACTTCATCAGGTTGCCAGCAATCTACCGTCAGTTCATTGAATCATTAGATAAGCACCCACCTGCATCTCCATAGTGGGCTGCTAAAACATCAGCAGGGATACCTTGCATGCCATAGATTTCTATTTCTGTTGATTCTCTTCCCGGCTTAGCATTTGGAACACTATAAGGAACAATTTGGTCCAAAAACAGAACAAGTTCGTGAGCATGTTCAGCAATGTATACAAAACATAATAAAAATTAAAGCATGAGAGGGTCATGCAATTCTTGTTTGATGAAACATTGATAACAAGTTCTACTACTAGTTTCTTTTAAGGAGATTCACCAAAAAAAGGATAGTGTAGCAAGACCGATCATTTTCTTTTGAATTGAACATTAGAACTCTGGTTTGCCTTGTCTTTCATCAATTATAGTGGCTAGGGTAAGTGGGCGGGAAAACATAAAAGAATGAGGAATGCATTGAGTTCAATCCCACTAAGTTCGGAGAACACAAGCGAACAAACATTCAACAATTTCCAACAACAAACTTGATGAAGGGTTCCATAAAGTAACAATTTAGTAAAGCATATGACATGGTACCTAGTGTCATTATCTATTGGGAGAAAATGGTGCCTAGTGTCAAAATAAACTTTTATTTCCAAGTGCCACCATCTAATGTTGATTGAGTGGTATGTGAACATGAATGCAGGTGGACCAGGATATTTTGTTCAGAGTTGCAGGATATTTTGTTCGATCTAATACTTTTATGCATTTAACTACAATAATCAAAATCATGTTTTATAACTTCCAAAACTTTTGAAGCCTTACTTGGACTCTTCTTAAGTGGTCACCACTAATTTCTGGACCTTCCCATTGGTGAGCACTCTAGTGTCATAACCACCATAAATGACTGAATCTAAGGGTGTAATCAAGCAGAGTGGACCTCAAGCATGGCAAGCTCTGACCTCATTTAATAAATACTCACCTTGTGCTCGAGCTCAAACTGGAACAAGCTTTAATCTCCAAGGTCATACTCGACTCTATTACTTTCGTGCTTAATCAAGCATTGCTCAATTTTCAAGCTTGAACCAACTTTATGAAAGTGTTTCTCAAGTTTGAGCCAACTTTACAAGATCCCTTGCAGTAGCAATTATTGTCCACTTTGACAACTGGAAGTTTAGAAAAAATTACCGTCCAAATGAAATCAATTTCACATTATCTGGTCCATATGGACTATGTAAGGAACGACCTACCAAAGCTAGGCAGTACATCTTGGCCAAAAAGCTAAGGCAAGCCCTTCCTTTGTACCCATCTTTCCTTTTACAACCATATAGTCCCCCTTCGCGTTTCCCTCTCCACATGGGAGTTCTTGTGCAAAGCAATAGCGCTTCCTCAATTTCATTGCTCTAGTTGTTGTTTCTACAATATATGCCTGATATAATACATACCAATATATATTTATATAATATGCTTTCCTCATACCAGAAGCTACAATGGTTAATGTATTGAATGGTTTGGAAAACATTGGATCGATCAAACATACCAAGTCTGGATAATAAATCTTTGCAACTTAATATTCAAAAACTTAAAAAAAAAGAAACTATAATATTTTAGATTAAATTTCTTTTAGCCGATCTAGACATGAATAAGACTGATTCTGGCTGATTGAATTGGACACCACTTGGTTCAGCTACTAACCTTGAATTAATTTATATAAAAAAGAAAATTTTGTGTTAGATTAAACAAAACCAATTTGACCTGAACCTTATCAAGCTTGATTGAGGGTGTGAATGAGCTTGAAAAGAGGAGATCACATATTAATGAATTAAGTATACATAATTGTAAATATAAATGCATGCAAGACTCGATTAGGCTCACAAGCAATTCAGGTCAAGTACTGGCGAGATCTAGCTTGGCCCACTCACATATCGAGTTCAAGCCAAGGGTGTGCTCATGCTCGAGAAGACCAAGTCAAGTTAGAGTTATTGTTGAGTTGATCTCAAGTAGCTCGCGATCATCTAAGCTCACTTGCACTTCTAAGTAAGTTTCTCTCATGTGAATCTCTAACGATGTGAAGCCAACCTTATTTCTAACAGCCTAGTTGCAGGTTTCATCATTCCTTTTGTGGATACGTCCACTTCAGCATCTTCATTTTTATGATTTTAACATCATAGCCACATGTTGGTGATTGACTGCCTTAAAGTCAACAGTATAAAGCATTACTTGTTTAACCATTGCTTTAACATCACCAAGCATCTAGAGGCTTACTTCCACTTTGTGAGAGACATAGCATTTCAAATCTTGTACCAGTGGGTGATCTACAAATCAATCATGACGACAGATGTCCAAGATCAACATCTAGGACAAAATACTTCCAATGATAAATCTTGTAAACAGTGTAGCATATTGTATTGTGGAACACTATATTACCGAATATCGCTAACAAAATCAGTATCTTTAGTCATTTACTGGTGCATATTGCACCTTATCGTATGATAGACAATTGTATCATTTCAATGGCATTTGATAGCCATCCAGTTACAAATGATCACAAGCAGATATCACTCATTGCATAAACTTTGTTCTCCTCCTTCCTATGGCATATTTGTTCCTTATTTTCTCCTCCTTTTTGTTAATTTGCATGTTACAATGTTTTGCATTTGGTTTTATCACCATTTTGTGCCCTCTTGATTGTATGTGCTTTTTATACATAAAGGAACCGCGAAAATATGAAATAAGGTGATGATTTCAAAATTGAAACTTTGGAACTATGATGAATTGATGATCCAATGAAGACAGGTAATGTGATGCTTTTCTATCATGGATATTGCTCACTTTTTGAATTATACTTGATGCTTGGATGTTCGCCTTCTATTTGGTTTTTTCTGATTTTGTTATGAGTTTTCCACATTTTTTCATTTTTATTTTTAAATTACTTTCACGCTAGTCCAAGAAAAATAGCTTGCCAGGTCATATGAAGTGATTATGTATGATAAGAGCGTATTAGTGCCCCTGTGTGGTATGAAATCTGATAGTTTACAACATTGGTACCAAGGGTTTATGCTAAGGACAAACCTTACCTAATAGAAGAGTCTATGGAGCCACTACAACAAATTATTATGCAGAGACAACACCTCGATTTGTTGTAACCAATGAAATTTTGCACTGATGTGTTCTACTCAGAACTCACGATGTAAACTGTATGTCTATAGATACAAGAGTTCTCCCTATCAAATAATATTTAGGAGAAGTTCGAACCAACTCACATTTATTCACTGAAAGGACTAAAACTCCAAAAGGTAACCCCCGAAAGAGGCTGCACACGAGTTAGAGAAACCAAAGGAATCAAATGTTCCGATCCATGAATTCCAAAAAATGTCAAATCAACTGAATCCAACAGAAATCCAGAAAGGGCATAACCATAATATGCAAACGAGCCACAAAACGACCGACGGATGAATTTCTAAACTTCTCAGGTGCACAAACTAACTGAATCTCAAAAAGAAAACTCCGAAACAAAACCTTCATGAATTGAAGATAGATAGAAGTGTGACCATGGGACTAAAAAATATGTGGAAAAGAATAGATACAAAACAAAGCGAAGAGGAAGAGGGATAGAATGAAATACTTCGAGACGGTCTCTTTGTGGACCTGAAGGGCATGGATCACCATACCGCCGGCCGTCGAGAGCTTCTTGTGGCACACATGACACTTGAAATGCCTGGCTTTCTGGTGCTGAACCAGGATCTTCTCGTCCTCGAACTCACGATCGCAGTAGTAACACCACACCTTCTCCACCCTCTTTTTCTTCTTACCCATCCTCTTCCTCTTCTTCTTCTTCTTCTTCGGTTCTCTCTTCCCCTACTTAAAATGGAAGAGAATAAGAGGGAAGAAACTAGGATTTCACCTTCTTCCGCTTTCTCAGTTATTCCTCTTTGGTTGGGTGGAAAGAGAGCTAGATCATCAACATCATCATCATCTTCTTCTCCTTCTTCTTCTTTTCTCTCTCTCTCTCTCTCTCTCTCTCTCTCTCTCTACGAGATGGACGAGAAAGACGAACTCTCACCCTGGCCGCGCGCTCTCTCTCCCTCTCTCGTTTACAAGAGTCGGAGTTTAACTCTTAAAATTGAGTGAGCGTAGGCCTGCCAAAGCTTGAGCCAGTTAGGTTGGTGTAGGGGTTATTGGTGGCCAAGTTCGGTTCTATTGAGGGCTGAACATCCAAACACAGCAATCTCTCCGGTTCTCAATTTTCAGGAACCAAACCAAATCATTGCAACTCATAAAACTGCACACCATGGATTTCCGTTTGGAAGCATGTCTTTCTTTCCCCAAATATTGATTTTCATTCGATTTGAAAGACTATAATTGCTCCAAAGAGCTTACGATACTTACTTACTGAGATGAGATGACTTCCAATTCCATCTTACAATGCTAATGAATCTGATTGATAAAACAGAGAGACCGGTAAGTTGTGAAACATACATTGACGTGCAAGCTTATGTTGGAGTTCAACTCTCGTAGATGACAGAGTTCTTGAGTAGTTAACACTCGCTTGAGTAATTAATATCCGAGATATCAAATATAACACCTTGAAAAGAAGGTTAGGATATCTCTATTCTTCGGGTTGTAAGGTTTATTTTCTATCACCGGTATCAAATAATAAAATATAATGGACCCCAACTGTTGAAATTAATCACCAACATAAACTTCTTTATTGATGAAAGCCGAATGCAAGAAGAAGACACTAAGGTGTTGGTCGGCCAATCCTTGCTGCCACCCTCTAATTCTCGTTTAAACCTAATGGCAGCCCGAATAACTACTTATATGGCTGACTAAATAGTAACGCTAATTAATCAAGATTTAACTTGATCTTCAATACGCTCCCTCAAGTTGAATCTTGAAGGTTTGTAATTCTCAGTTGATGGAGAGCTTTCTGAAATCCTCTAACTGAAGCAAGTTTTATGAAAATATATGTCAATTGGTCTTCTGAGCATACATGAATCAGATTGAAGATGCCTTGTGTAATCTTTTTTCTGATGAAGTGACAATCTATCTCAATATGCTTCGTTCATTCATGAAAAACAGGATTTAAGGCAATCTGGAGAGCTGCTCTACTATTAGTGTAAAAGGTAATCGGAGTATCCACTTTGAAGACAAGTTCTGTTAAGAGGGATAAAATTCATATCCCTTCACACATGCCCGAAACAATTGCACGATATTCTGCTTCTATACTCGATCTAGACACAACTGTTTGTTTCTTGCTTTTTCAAGATACAATGTTTCCTCCCAAACATACCACATACCCAGTGGTTGATTTTCTGTCAATCTTCGAACCTTCCCAATCAGCATCTAAATATATTTTTAGATCCAAGGATGAATTCGCCATGTACAATAAACCATGGGTTAGTGTAGACTTCAAGTATCTGATAATATGAAAGATTATACTCATATGATGTTTGGAAAGATTATGCATCCATCTGCTAATATAGCCAACAACAAAACTAATATCAGGACGCGTAATAGTGATGTATATTAGCTTCCCCACTAATTTATGGTACCTTCCGATATCCTCATATGGACTCTCTTAAATGCATTCCTGATACACGTGATTAAGTGCTCATGGGAACACCGGTAGACTTGCAACCAAACACTAGTTTCTTTGAGAAGATCAATAACATATTTTCTTTGGAAATAAAGATTCCTTGTTTGGAGTGGGCAAGCTGGTCCCAGAAAGTACTTTAGTTTTCCAAGATCCTTTCATTTCTCAAACTTCGGTTGCTAATTTCTTCTTTAGGCAACCTTCGTTTCTCAACTAGAGTCATCTCCTCGATATAATAATGTCATCAACATACACAAGCAAGATTACCGGTGAGTTTACCTTCTTATGAATGTTTAAAAAAGGTGAGTTACGATCCCCTTGACTTGTTCTGTATCCCCAGGGGACATACATTGCCTTTCGTGAAACCTTCCAAACCAAGCACGAGGAGACTTGTTTAACCAGCACAATGTGCTTTTTTAACTAACACCTTGATTTATTCTACATTAGTGGAGTTGTCATCAAGGTGAATCTCCACAACACTTCCTACCCAGCCAGTTTCCATATGAAGAAATGCATTTTTAACATCTAATTTATGTGTAATTCCCAATTGAAAGTGGGAGCAGAATAAGTTGAGAAGTAGAGATTCTTATAGTATTCATTTTTGGCTATTTGGAGCAAATGTTTCTACGATAGTTAATTCCATAAGGTTTGAGTGTAACATTTTGTGATCAATCTTGCCTTATATCGATCTAGTCTTATTAGTAGGAAATTTCAAAGGTATATAGATCTAGCGGCACCCTCTGGGGTCTTTTGTTACTAGGTCTTTCCAACAATCTTCCATGTTCCATTCTTATTTGAAACCTTTGATCTCCTCATTCATGGCTTGAACCCGGTTCTTATCCTTCAATGTGCTGTACTTATGTTGGAATTTGAACGAGAATCAAGGGATGAAATGAAACTCTTGTGCTACAAAGAAAGATTTTTGGAGAAACAAATTAAGAAATAAGGTATCGAGTACACAACATTTTTCCACTTTTCTCAAGGTAATGGGTAAGTCATTTGGGTCAAGATAACAATTATCAAAGGTTATCTAAAGAGGAGGTGAATCTGATTCACTTTGAAAATTTTGATCTTGGGTGACAGTCTGATCTGGAATGAAAATCCCTCGGTTTCCTCTGTTATATATTTTCTATTCACCTACATTTTCATGAGTATATGTAATTTCAGCTGGAGGAAGTGGGATCACTTGAGTAGACTGTATTTCTGATTAAGGTTCTTCCTACACTCTATAAAATGGAATGTCTTAATGAAAGGTGACATCCATTGTAACATAAAACCTCTTTTTGAAATGATCATAACACTTATAACCTTTTTGAGTAGTCGAATGTCTCAAGAAGATGCATTTGATTGATCTTGCATTAAGTTTATCTCTGGCACCTTGATAAACATGAATAAAGAATGTACAGCCAAAGATTCTTGGTAATAAATGGAATTGTTTCTGAGAAGGACATAGGAAATGAAATGGAGTATTATCACTGAGCACCCTACTTAGCATGTGATTTATAAGAAAAACTGATGTTAAGACTGCTTCACCCTAATAATATTTTGGTGCATTACATCCAATTAAGAGAGTTTTTGCAACTTCTAAAATATGTCAATTATTCCTTTCAACTACACCATTCTGTTGAGGAGAGTGAGAACATGAGGTTTGGTGTAAGATGTGATACTGTAAAAAATACGAATGAAGGGATCGTGACATAAATTCTCCACCATTATCATTACGAAAAATCTTAATGGTATTCTGAAATTACGTCTGTATAAATTGATAGTATATAGGAAGAATTTCTTTCACTTCATTTTTAGTCTTCATAAGGTAAATTATAGTAAACCTAGTGCAATCATCAATAAATGATACAAAATACTGATATCCCTACATAGAAGTTGTCGAACTAGGGCTCCAAATATCAGAATGAACAATATCAAAAGGAATGGAAGATCTTTCTTCATTTAAAGGAAATGAAATACGATGGTGTTTTGCCTTCTGGCAAGTTTCACAATTCAAGTTCAAATCATTACAATCACTAAATTCAGGTAATAACATCTTTATTTTAGAAAATGGTAAATGGCCTAGCCGATAGTGCCAACGAGGTATATGTTCTTTCTGTCTCTTAGTAATAATTGTTTATTATAGTGCAACACCTTTATTGTCCTCACAAAAATAGAGGCCTCTCCTCACATTACCCTAACCAATGATCTTCCCCGTCTTTAGTTTCTTAAAGACACATCCAGTGAAATCAAAGATTATACGATATTTTAAATCATGAGTCATAGCAAAGACATATAATAGGTTTACTGATATGTTTGGAACATGTAAAACATTTTTCAATGTGCCAAAAGATATGATAATACTTCATTTTCTCACTATTTGCGTAAGAGATCCATCTGCCAGTCTAATATTGATCTGTGCTTGTGTCAATTCATAGTTATCAAAAAAATTTCTTCTATTGACCATGTGATATGTAGTACCTAAATCAATAACCCATATCCTTGAATAAGAAGAATTTATATTACCTTGAATTAGGAATGAGAAAGGATAGGCAATAGATGCTTGTGATTCGCTATGAGAGGATGAAGAAGGTTGTTGTGGATCAGTTAAATGTGCCTTCAACAATTCAATTTCCTTTCTCATATTAGCTAAAGAAGGTACACTTTACTTAGTCTTCTGCTTTTCATTTCGATCACTACTAAAGTATGCTATGTTGTTTCTATTCGAAAAATAGGTAGGTTTTCCAACTAACTCTTAGTAAGTTTCCTTGGTGTATCGTGGTTTCCCACAGTGAGAGCAATTGATCTCATCTTTCTCTTCAAGTGTCTGTCCAAATCTACCTTTGCCTCTGCCATAACCTCATTTTCCTCTAGCGAAATGAGGAACATAAGTATTTTTCCCTACAAATGCTAAGGTCTTAGAATTAATTTTGGTTTCTTTTTCATGAAGCTTCCTATCTTCTTCTCCAAGGAGCAGTGAGTATACTGCACTCAAAGATGGAAGTTCTTCCCTACTGAGGATGTTATTCTTTACAGATTCATATTTTGATGATATACCCCATAAAAGATCAAACACTTTACGCTCTTCAAACTCCTCATTCCGTTCTAGTGTGTAAGTTTGACATTTAGTCTTAGAGTACATATTAGTTTTTTCTACAGACCTCTGAGCTCTACATAATACTTACTAACAGACCTTTCTCATTGTTTGCATTTCTGAATCTTCTCTATAAGATCATATTTCTTCGCAATATTTTTTCTTTGGGCATAAGCTTCCTAAACTACCAGTCAGATATCCCTAGCAATGTCTAAAATCATAAAAGTACTGTCGATTGAGAGAGTTATGGATTGTATTAGCCAAGTACTTACTAAGGCATTTTCTCTACACCACCGAGAATAGGAAGGATATGAAATTTAGGGTCGAAGAAGATCACCTATCAAATAATCTCATCGCCCCCTTGCCATAATAGCCAGCTCAATAGATCTGACCCATTGTAAATAATTCTTGCCATCAAGTTTCAAATTTATGATTTGAAAACCTTTACTTTTGTCTGACGAGAGTTCATTACTTTCTACCATCTTTGCTCTTTCCACATTCGGATTGATATCTCACTTAAGGAATACCTTTAAATCTGCCCCAATCGGTTGACTACTGAAAAATCAAATTTTTTAAATGAAATAACTGTCTCACTTCCTCTTGGACATTTCATCGAATAGTTGTAGTGCATCACTTGTAGATTACAAAAGCAGATGTTAACAGTGAGAGGTAATGAATTTAACAATGATTTTATAATGAAATCACTCAAATACCAATTTGAAAGAACAAGAAAGAGAAGAACTTGCTGTCCTGCGGGTTCTTCACTGTACCCATGACTTCTTTTTGTTGATTTCCTTCAATGCTTGATTCTAAATGGCTACAAGAGGCTCTGGTATCATATTAAAATTAAATAGTAACATAAACTTCTTTATTGATAAAAGCCGAATGCAAAAAGAAGACACTAAGGTACTGGTCGGCCAATCCTTGTCACCACCCTCTAATTCTCATTTAAACCTAATGGCAACCTTAATTACTACTTATATGACTGATCTAACTTAAAAGACTATAATACCCCTAGTAAGTGACTATTGGATTACGGTTCCTAATATACATGACTCAGACTTACCTATGACTCTATGTATACATTTATAACTAAATAGTAATACTAATTAATCAAGATTTAACTTGATCTTCAACACCAACAATCACCATAATAATACAATGAAGACCCCTATAACCAGTATCAAATAATGATATATAATGGACCCCGACAAACATCATAATGATACAATGAAGACCCCCAATTCATCTTACACAAGCATAACCAAGTCATAGACAAACAAATAAAGCAAAGATGTTGATATTGCAAACTCAATTAATGCTAAAATTATATTTACAAGCTCTCTTGGAAACTAAGAATGAGAGAAAAGTTGGATGAATCTTATTTACAATACCATTATATGTATATACATGGTTAATATTATAACTCATGATATGTTACTACTAAGCATAATTGTCACTCAAGGAAGTAGCTCTTAATGCCATAACATAGATGCTTAATGCTCAAGAGTTATATCTACTTAATATGCTACTAATAAGCATAATAATCACTCAAAAAAGCTACTCTTAATGTCATAACATGTATGCTTAATGCTCAAGAGTTATATCCACTTAATGTGCTACAAATGAACACAATTATCACTCAAATAAGTATCTTAATACCAAAATATGGCTAGTAATTATTAAGAGTTTCAACCACTACGTGTGCTACTAATGAACACAATTATCACTTAAGTAAGTGTCTCTTAATGCCATAAACATAAATGAAAAATACTCAAGAGTTACAACCACTACATGTATTACTAATGAGCACAATTATTATTTAAGTGGCTCTTAATGTTATAAATATGACAAAAAAATGGTAATGAGTTTCAGCTACTATATGTACTACTAATGAGCACAATTATCATGTAAACAAGTACCTATTAATACCATAGTATGATTGCACCACTATTTTCAAAATAAATTAATTTCCTTATCATCATGGAAATCTTATGCTTTAGATAAAGGTATCTTATGATTTAATCGCTTACTTAGTAAGTCATGGATTTCACTAATCCGAAGTAGAATGGTAGACAAGCTTTGAACCATCCAATCCATATGAACTAGCATGCATAACTTGCACATAAGATCTCAATACCATTTATTATCATATTTAATGTGACACATTTAATGTGGCCTTGTGTCTTGTATCTTTTTCATGAGTGCTTTAAGAGTTAAGGCCTTAACTCCAAGAAGTGGCCTCACTTCACACTTATATAGGTAGACTTTATTAGAAGTGTCCTCGTAATAAACACTTCAATAATTATATACTATAGGTCTATTAAGAGCAAAGCTCAACCTTCTTTTTTACTTATGGGACCAAGTGCTTTTAACCTTGGGATGTATATAACTTGGTAAGTAGTTGCAACCACTCTAATGATGTACCTTGATTTATTGAATTGAAGACTTGATCTTACTCAAGTGTGAGTCAAGGTTCTACTATTGGTGATCTTTTATGATACGGGCTTGAGTTTCATCCCTATTGAATCTTTCTACACCAAATCAACTTTGTCAATCCTTTCGTCAAAGCATCTGCAAGATTTTGTTATGTCCTTATATAAATAATAGAAATTCACCAATAGTAAAGATCCAACCACTTGCAGAGGTATGATCTTTCGAGTAGCTAACCTAACTAGTATTTGATTATCCTTCTAAAATTGAAGGACTTTCATTATAGACTAAGTTATAGTCAATTATTACTTTCAAGTATTTTAATTATTCGATGAATATTATGCCAATGGTCCTTACTTAGATACTTGTATATTGACTCAGTCTGTCCAGTACATATGCAATGTTAGGTCAAGTATATGTCATAGTATATATATCATTAGTAGCACATGTTAGGTGATTTTTAAAATACCAAAATACATTTGATGAAGGTTATGTGTGCAACTATATTGTGGTGTTAAGAGGTACTTGCTTAAGTGATAATTATACTCATTAGTAGTATATGTAGTGGCTAAGACTCATTAGTATTTTTCATTCATATTTGTGACATTAAATACTTAAGTGATAATTATACTCATTAGTAGTATATACAGTTGTTGTAACTCTTGAGTATTTTTTAGTTATGTTTGTGGCATTAAGAACCACTTACTTAAGTGATAATTGTGCTCATTAGTAGCACATGTAGTAGCTGAAACTCTTGAATAAATTACCAACCATATTTTGGTATTAAGACCCACTTATTTGAGTGATAATTGTGCTCATTAATAGCTCATTAAGTGGATGTAACTCTTGAGCATTAAGCATCCATGTTATGAAATTAAGAGCCACTTTTTTGAGTGATAATTTTGCTCATTAGTAACATATCATGAGTTATATATCCACCATGTCTACATATAGTGGTGCTGTAAACAAGATTCATCAAACTTTTCGCTAATTATGCAAGTCATTTCCTATTTAGTTTCCAAGAGAGCTTACAAATCTAATTTTAGTATTAATTGGGTTCGCAACATCATCATCTTTGCTTTATCTATCTGTCTACTTGAAAACCCCATCATCTATAAGAGTTCAACTCTAACAATCTTTAGGTTTATATTGTTAAGATGCCTATTTTCCTTCGAGAGATGACATCCGACTTTATAAAGTTGGATAGATTTGACAATACTAATTTCTTACAATGGCAAAAGATTATACACTTCTTTCTTATTATATTGAAGGTCGTGTATATTCTCTCTACATTAAGACCATAAGAGAAGGAGAAGGAGCCCTTCAAAAAACCCGTAAATGATAAAAACAGTATAATGATGACTATGTTTTTATGAATCACATCCTCAACAATATGTTAATGTCTTATTTGATACGTACCAAACATCAACATGTACAAAGAACATATGGGACAAACTTGAAGCGAGATGCATAATGGAGAATGCTTCAAGTAAGAAGTTTCTTATCACTTGTTTTAATAATTTATAAGATAATAGAAAATAGATCCATCATAGAGCAATTACATAAGCTTGAAAAGATCTTGAATAATTTTAAACAATATAAGATGAGCATGAATAAAACCATGGTTGTCTCCTCTATTATATACAAACTTTTTTCTTCTTCAAAAGATTTTAAAAGAACTTTAAAATATAAAAATGAAAACATTTCTCTTGAGTAATTGGCTAATCATCTAAACCTTGAGAAAAAATACTGAAAGCAAGATGATTCTAAAGACCAATCTATTCAAGAGAAAGTATACATTATGGTATAGAGCTTTGAAAGAAAAGAAATCAAGATTTCAAAAAATCTCATGGAAACAATGATAAGGACACTAAGCCTAAGAAAAAGAAAAATTGATGCTATCATTATGGCAACCCAATCATTATATGAGTGAATGTTGATACTTGAAAAAGTTAAATAAATACAAGAATCTTAATTCTTCTACAGACAATCTTGTGGCTATAATATTGGAAGTAAATATGATAGAAGACATTGGATCTTGGTGGGTAGACTTTGGTGCTACTCGTCATGTGTGAAAAAACCAAAATCTCTTCAAAACTATAGTAGAAGAAGACAAACCGGTTTTGTTCATAAGCAATATTTCTATGACTCAAGTGAAAGGCAAATGAATGATTGAACTAGAATTTATTTAGGTAAAATTTTTACTCTTAAGGATGTGCTCTTTATATCAAATATAAGAAAAAATTTGGTGTCGCTTTCCTTAATAAATATGAATTTAAAAGTGTATTTGAGGGTGACAAGTTCATTTTGTCTAAGAGAGGCATATTTGTTGAAAAGGGTTATCTATGTGAGTCTATGTTAAAGTTAAATCTCAATAACAAGGATGTTGTTTCCCCTTGTTGACTTGTCAAAGTTATTACATTTTTGTTTGGGACATGTGAATTTTAGAAAATTACATAAAATGATTAAACTAGATTTAATTCCAAAAATTGATAAGTCAATGCACTCATGTTCTACCTGCATGCGTATCAAAATCACTAAACTTTCATTTCAAACAATTGAAAGAAGTACCAAAATTTTAAATTTGATTCATTTAGATGTTTGTAATTTGCATGGTTGGCCAACAATAAGAGACAAAATGTATTTTATAACTTTTACTAATGATTGCACTAGATTTTACTATGTATATTTGATGTATGTGAAGAATAAAGTTTTGGAAAAGCTTAAGATTTTCAAAACTTTAATGAAATTTCAACATAAAACTTTTATTAAGTGTTTGAGAGTAGATAGGAGAGGAGAATATTATAATCCTAGTTATTGAGCCTATCATAATTATACATCAAACTACATCTCCTTATTCTCCACAACAAAATAGTATGATAAAAAGAAAAAATAGAGTGTTACAATAAATGATAAATTCTATGTTGTCATATTTTGGTTTATTGAATGGTTCTTGGGGGTAAATCATTATTGATTTATTGATTTATTTTAAATAGAGCTTCAAATAAAAGGAATCGAATTACTCCATATGAACTTTGGAATAAAAAAAGTCATAACCTAAACTTTCTTAAAGTTTGGGGTTATAGGGCTATTGTTAAGGTTTCGAAACCCAAACGAAGTTGGGTGAAAGAGGAATTTGAATGTATTTTCTTGAGATATGCCGAACATAATAAAGCATATAGATTCTTAGTAACTGAATCCATGGGACTCATACTTCATTAATATAGTAATTGAGTCGTGGGATGCAATTTTTTAAGAAGATAGATTTAACTCAATTCCAAGGCTCAAAGACAATGTTCATGTTAATAGACATAATCCAGGGATAATGTGTCAAATAATGATACATTAGGAAGTTCTAAACCTAGAAGAAGTAAAAGAATTAGCAAACTAAAACATACGGACCAGATTTCTTCATGTTCCTAGTTGAAGGGACAAGAGACTACATAGAGAGTCATGCATCACTATGCTATAATACAAAAAGTGATCCAAAAACATTTCAAGAGGAAATGCAAAGTCTTAAGATGCATCTTTTCTAGAAGGAAGCTATACAAGATGAAATGAACTTAATAATAGGGAACAAAACTTGAAAATTTGGTAGACCTCCCACCTGGTTCCAAGCCCATTGGTTATAAGTGGATTTTCACAAAGAAAATGAAGGTAGATGGAACGATTGATAAATTCAAGGCAAGACTTGTTGCTAAGGGGTTTACACAAAAAGAAACGAGGTAGACTATTTTGAACATATGCGCATGTAGCAAGAATTGCTACAATTAGAGTGCTTTTGGAACTTGTTTCCATCTATAAATTTGTTATTCTTCAAATGTATGTTAAAACAACATTCTTAAATGGTGAGTTGGATGAGGAGGTGTACATGAAGCAACTCGAAGGCTTATAGTTCCCGTCAAGAAAATAAAGTTTTAAGATAATTAAGTCCTTGTATGAACTAAAGCAAGCCCCTAAGCAATGACATCAAAAATTTGATCATGTTGTTCTTGCTAATGGATATAAACTAAATGAATCTAACAAGTGTGTGTGTAGTCAATTTCATAATGGAAAACGTGTCATGATTTTATTTATATATGGATGACATGCTAATTTTTTGTATTGATTTGGATAAGATAGAAAACACTAAGAGATTCTTGTTGAGTAATTTTGACATGAAGAATATGTGGGGTAGTAGATGTGATCCTACAGATCAAGATAACTAGAGATGGTAGTAGTCTAGGACTATCCTAATCTCATTACATAGAAAAGATGATAAAGAAATTTGATCATTTTGATCATCATCCTGTTGCTACACCATTTGACTTAAGCATTAAATTAGTATCAAATAGTGGTTGTCTGGTTGTACAACATAGTTATGCAAAAATAATTGGATGCTTGATGTATGCTATGATGTGTACACAATTAGATATCCAGAGATATTGCATCCTGGAAGTACTTCACCGAATAAGATATTTTAAGCAATCCAAGGGAAAACCAGGATGTTGTTTGAAGACCATTAATTACCATTATAGTTTAACCTATAATTAAAATACTTAAAGAACAATTAATTATAGTTTAACCTATAATGGTAATCCTTTGGTTTTGGAAGGATACTTTTTGATATCTGGTTGGGTAAGTTATATAGAAGACTACCATGCTTCAACAAGTGATTGGGTCTTTACTGTTACAGTGAGGGTAATGCTTCTTTGTGGATCAAAGAAAAAATACGCATATGCGATTCCACCATGGTTCGCTTTGAATTTGTAGCTTAAACTGTGACAGAAAGGAAGTTGAATGGCTTAGAAACCTACTCCATGAAGTTCAAATATGGCTAAAACCAATGGCACCAATAACAATACATCATGATAGTCAATCAACACTTTCAAAGGCATATAGCCAAGATATATAATGGTAAGTCCAAACACATTAGACTAAGACATAGTTATGTGAAAGACTTAATTACAAATGAAGTGATTTCTATTATTTATATAAGGTCAAAGTAGAATCTTGCAGATCCTTTGACAAAAGGATTGACAAGTGGATTTGATGCAGAAAATCATCAATAGTGATTTGAGACTCAAACCCATATTTTAAAAGACCACCAATGGTGGAATCTTGACTCACACTGAGTAGCATCAAGTCTTGAAGTTAAATGAGAAAAGTATATTATTAGAGTTATTGCAAAGTACTTACTAAATTTATATCCATCCCAAGGTAGAATACTTGGTACCATAAGTAAATAAAGCGGAGAAGGTTGAGCTTAAGCTTTGCTCTTAATAGACCTATAAGTCTACCTATATAAGTGTGTACCAACTAAATAAATATCTCAAGAAAAGGTACTTGGTCCCATAAAGCAAAAGAACATATTCAACATTACTCTTAATAGACTTATAACACATATACATATATATACTAAAGTGCTTATATGGGGTACTTTTCATAGAGTCTACCTATATAAGTGTGTACCAACTAAATAAATATCTCAAGAAAAGGTACTTGGTCCCATAAAGCAAAAGAACATATTCAACGTTACTCTTAATAGACTTATAACATATATACATATATATACTAAAGTGCTTATATGGGGTACTTTTCATAGAGTCTACCTATATAAGTGTGAAGTAGGGCCACTTCTTATAGTCTTGGACTTGATTCATGAAGCACACATGAAAAGGGATACTAGACACAAAACTTATAAAAATATGTCAATTGAAATATGACACATACTGGCATTAGAATTTTATATGTAAAACATGCATACTTTTTCAAATGGGTTGGATAGTTCAAAGTTTGTCTATTATTTAATTTGGATGAGTAAAACCCTTATTTTGCTAGTTAAAGATTCAAGTCGTGAGATACCTTTATCAAAACTATAAGGTTTTCAAAATGATGAATTTTTAAATATATTTTGAAAATGGTGGGGAGATTGTTGGTTAATTTTCAAAATACTTAAATATATTTAGTGAAGATTATGGGTGCAGCCATATTGTAGTATTAATAGGTATTTGTTTAAGTGATAATTGTGTTCATTAGTAGTATATATAGTAGCTAAAACTTATTAACATTTTTTAGTCATATTTATGGTATTAAGAGCCACTTACTTAAGTGATAATTGTGCTCATTAGTAGTACATGTAGTAGTTGTAACTCTTGAGTATTTTTCAGCTATGTTTGTAGTATTAAGAGATACTTAAGTGATAATTGCACTTATTAGTAGCACATGTAGTTGTTGAAACTCTTGAATAATTACTAGCCATATTTTGATATTAGGACACTTATTTGAGTGGTAATTGTGTTCATTAGTAGCACATAAAGTAGATGTAACTCTTGTACATTAAGCATCCATGTTATGATATTAAGAGTAACTTTCTTGAGTGATAATGACACTTATTAGTAGCATATTAAGTAGATATAACTTTTGAGCATTAAGTGTCTATATTATGACATTAAGAGCTACTTCCTTGAGTGACAATTATGCTTATTAGTAGCATATCATGAGTTACATATTCACTATATATATATAGTGGTATTATAGACAAGATTTATCCAACTTTTCTCTCATTGTGTGAGTCATTTCCTACTTAGTTTTCAAGGAAGTTTTCAAATCTAATTATAATGCTAATTGAGTTTGTGATATCATCATCTTGCAAATCCAATTATAGCAATTATGCTCATTAATATTATATCATGAATTACATCTTACCATGTCTATATATAGTGGTATTGGAAACAAGATTTATCCAACCTTTCTCTCATTGTATGAGTCCCTTCATACTTAGTTTTCAAGAGAGCTTGCAAGTTCAATTGTAGTGCTAATTAGATTTGAAACATCATCATCATCTTTGCTTTGCTAGTTTGCCAATGATTTAGTTGCATTTGTGGAAGACGAACTGAGGATCTTCATTGTATCATAAAGGTGTTTGCCGAGATGCATTACATTTGATACTAGTGGTGATAAATAAACTAAAGTTAGGGTTTTTCCTACTAATGTCATTTTATGATTGCGATTGCAATCACCACCCATTCTATGATTTTTTACCTACACAACAATCAAATATACCTCAAACCTATGTTCGCTACATGTTTTGAGAAACAATCCTTTGTTATGCCTTTAGACAAGGGGTTTGCCAACATATCATGAGTTGGCATGTATGAAATGGATATTTCCTTTGTCATGACCCTATCATGAATATAGTGGTATTTAACCATTATATGCTTGCTCTTGGAGCTGTCAGCTCCACTCTTGATAAGAGTAATTATTGTGTTGTTGTCACAATAAATGACAACTAACTCGTTGGCTATTTCCAGCTTCAAATCTCATATAAAATGACTTATCGAGATAATACTCGTTGCAACCATACAACAACCCACAAACTCAGCTTTTTATATATACAATGTTATACAACCCTATTTTTTACACGCCCAAGAAATAACACTACCTCTAAATAAGAATATTTGTCTTGGGGTTGATTTGTTGTCATCTTTGCTCTCAATAAAGTGAGCATCTAAGTATCCTACCACTTTCGGTTCATTTGCTTGAAAACACAATTTCAAGTGTTTTATTCCTTTCAGATATCTTAAAATCCTTTTTACAACTATCCAATGCTGTCATCCAAGATTACTTTGATATATACTCACAAGATCAACAACAAATCTAATATCAGGTTTTGTTTACAATATAGCATACATCAAGTTACCCACAACTTGTGCATAAGAAATGTTAGGCTTATCATCTCCATCACCGAAACAATTATCTTTACTTAGTTTGACCCTTTTTTCAATGAGTGTAATAACAAACTTGCATTCACCCATTTTGAACTTCTTGAAGATATAATCAATATATCTCTCCTAACTTAGGCATAAGAGTTTAGATTCTCTATCTCGAGAGATCTTTATACCTAGGATATAGGATGCTTCTCCATATTCTTCATTTTGAACCTTGAGTTTAACCATAACTTAGTTTTGACAATCATCTCATTGTTATTCCCAGTCAACAATATGTCATATGCATATAATGATAAGATGACAAAGTGAATCCCACTGTCCAAGACATATACACAGTGATCAAGCTCATTAACCACAAACCCAAGTTCAATAATGACATTTTGAAAAGTCAAATACCATTGGTGAGGTGACTCTTTCAAGCCATATAAGGATTTTCTAAACCTATATACTTTATCTTCTTGGCCATCAACTACATATCCTTTGAGATGCTGCATATATGTGATTTCATCTAAATCTCCATTTAGAAAAGTTGTCTTTACATCTAACTGATGTAAGTCCAAATCATAATATGCAAATATTGATAGGATTATTCTTATGGATGCAAATTTCAGAATAAGAAAATATATATCAACATAATCTATCATTTCCTTTTGAGAAAAATCCTTTGCAACTAACCTCGCTTTAAACTTATCGATTGAACCATCGATCTTATATTTCTTTTTCAAAACCCATTTAAAGCCTATGACTTTCCTTCCCTTTGGCAAATCAGCTAATTCTCAGACTTTGTTTTTCTCAATGGATTTAATTTCCTTAGTATTGTCTAGCTTATCTCTAAACTGATCAATGATCTTTATATGTGCAATAGATCTCCACTTCTTGAGATGACCTAAGTTGGGTTTTCTTCTAAACCACATCTCATATAGTGTAGTGAATACAATCTTACATGGTACTCTATTAAGTATGTACACCGCTATACTTATTATTTCTTCCCAACATATCCTTGTTAGAGAGGCATTAATTAACATTGACCTTGTCATATTTAGTAAGGTCCTGTTATATCTTTTAGCTACACCATTTTGTTGAGGTGTCTTGCCCATTATATTTTGCTTTGTAATATCAAAGTTTTTAAATAATTCCAAAAATTTTGTAAAGGTATATTTACTACCTCTATCTGATCTAAAGACTTTGATTGAATGCTGTAGTTGATTTTCAACTTTCTATTTATATTCTTTAA
The DNA here is from genome assembly GCA_036023115.1 of Brasenia schreberi. Taxonomy (NCBI): domain Eukaryota; kingdom Viridiplantae; phylum Streptophyta; class Magnoliopsida; order Nymphaeales; family Cabombaceae; genus Brasenia; species Brasenia schreberi. The sequence goes on from JAYKKT010000079.1 coordinate 5,546,938, forward strand.
AGGCATCAAATGCCTCAAATTTATGTGTTAAGAGATATAAATATGTATATCTCGAGTAATCATCGATAAATGTTATAAAATAAACCTTTTCATGATGTGACCTTACTTTGAAGGGTCCACATAAATCCGTGTGAATGACCTCTAACAGGGTTATTACCCTTGTTGTCTCTTTGGGAAAAACTTTCTTTGTCATTTTTTCTTTTATAAAAGCTTTGCACTTGTTGAAAGTGTTTCCTCAAATCTCGACAGTAAATCAAAGTTGGATAATTTCCTCAACTTTTTCAAACTTATATGTGCAAGACATTTATGCCATACATTCACATCAACATTAAAGGCACAACTAATATAAGTAAAAAGATTTTCATTTTCATTCTCATTAACATTTAATTTGAACAATCCATGTTCTACATCAAATTCCTTAGAGAAAAATACTCTCCCATGTTTTCCCATAATTAACTTGCAAAGAACAAACCTGACCTCAAAACCTTTCTTCACTAAGGTAGGGACTAAAATCATATTGCGCCTTATAGATGGCACAATCAATACATTAGTCAATACAACTGGTATGCCTTGTACAAAAGTTTTAAATGACCCAATACCCAAAACATTCGAGAAAGTATTATTTCCCATATACACCCAATGTTCTCTTAGTTTATACTACTTTAGATCCATTGCTCATTGCTTGGTCTTTGAGATATGTCTTGTTGCTCCAAAGTCAATTTATCAACCAGTCATCGGACAGTTCATGTAGAGATATTTCGATATCACGCAGATTATATCATGCTTCTCCGATTGTCTGCGTTGTAGGTTGTTTCCTCCACTCTTCTTGTTGCGGCAATTCTTTTTGTAGTGTTCCATCTTTCCACAACTGAAATACTTGATTTTAGAAGCGGTTTCCTATGTTTTTGTAAAAGATTGACTGGTCTTTTTGTTATTTTTGTCAAACTTTTTGTTTGATTTATTTCTCTTTTGGTTGGGTTTGGAGCTACACTTTATCTCATCTTCTACTACTAAAAAAATTTCTTTTCTATTTTTACTCATATATTCTTGCTCAATTGCTAGTTTTAGGGGCAATTCAAAAATATTGTTTTTTACCCTAGTTTGAGGGCAGTGGTGACCATGTTCCATGACAGGAGAAGATTGTTCAATATTGTGGATATCTACATTGGTTTTGGGATGACGGAGCTAGGTCTCTTGTCATTATCAACATATGGTTTACATGTTCTACTATATTATCCTCTTCTTTCATTTTGAAGGAATTATAATTTTATAGTAGCAACTGGACATACAACTTGACAATTGTATCATATTTAGTTGTTATAGAATCGAATAGCTCTTTTACGGTCTTGAATTCCTCGAAAACCTTGATCAAGTCATCCTCTATGTACGTTAACATGACAATTCTTGCTATTATGTCGTCTTTAAGAAATATTTTATATATTTCTATTTGTTGCTCTGTTACATCTGATGGTGGCGGATGCATAGTTTTCTTTAGGAGAGCGAGTGGTATCCTTCTCTTCCATGTTTAGAAGTTTAGACCATTTAGCTTTTTTGTCTTTGCCAGTTCTAACACACATATTTTAGAGTTCATTTTTATGTGTTTGACAATTATAATAATTAGACAGTATAAAAAGAAAATATTTATCAACCAACAAAACAAAAATAACATAAATCTAATTAGCACGATGCAAAATATCATAAAAAGGAGCTGAAAATAACTCATTTTTAATATAAAAACAAGTTGGGATAAATCCATAATTTTTTCCAAAAAAAATCCTGCCTTTGTTATTTTCCAAAATACTAGGGGTAAAATAGTAATTTTATCTATTTATTCGGTTTTGTAATTTTTTAGAAAGACCAAGGACATAATAGTAAAATCGATGTTTGATATTTCTGAAAATTCGTCACTGATCGGAGGTAAATTCATAATTTTGCTTCTCAATCTAAATATGTAATTTCCTCACAATGGCAGTACTATAATAATTTAATCGGGAAGGACAAGAAAGTAAATCAATATCTTGGTTTTTCATACTTTCATAAACTACTAGAGGGCAAAAGTGACTTTTTGCCTGAACAAGGGCAAAACAATCATTTTACCCAAAAATATCTGGATATTTTAGTAATTTTATCTAATGTCAATTTGTAATTTTCAAAAACCGATCGGGACAAAACGGATTTTTCAGTCCGCTGTAGAAAACAAGTGGGTTTCGCCCGTGGTTTTCTGACGCATTAAAAATGCAGAGGAGAGAGCGAGAGCGAGAGAGTGATAGAGAGAGAGGGAGGGCAGTAGCTGCCTCCTAGCCTACAGCCACCCGCGTTCTTCTGTCGCTAGTTCTGTTGTGGTTGTCCTCTAGCCTCCTGGCTGAGGGTTTTGCGGCAACCTCTTTGCCTTTGCGATCGACCTCTAGCCTAGTGGCAGAGGTTCTACTTTGGCTTTCCTCTGGCCTCCTGATTGAGGGTTTTGCGGGCAGTCTTCTTGCCTTGAAGTCGACGTCTGACCAAGGTTTTGTCGGTTTCTGCTCTGTCTTGACTCAAGCAGGGTCCCTCTGCCCTGTCTCGACTTAGGCAAGGTTTTCCCTCTTGTCCTGTCTTTGACTTAGGCAGAATGCTCTGCGACTTCCAAAAACTTACAAGAATTTTTCCGAAGTTCTCATGATCTTCTTTCTCCTTTCTTGTTATTTACACTAATGCGTATCTGTTTACAGGGACAAAATTGGACTTTGATATCATATGTGGGGTATTCCATCGACTGTCCTATCGATTCTTGCTTTGTGTCGACCCTTCAGTGTCTTCTATTCTCGTGCTCAGGTACGTAGCAACAATGGATCTTCAAAGGGGTACGAGTGTTTCAGTATTTTCCAAGTTTCATCTCAATAGGTTTTGCCTAGGAGGAATGCTCAGTTTCTTTGTGTATTTCATTGTATCTCACATCGACGAAATGGCCGTCTCCCCATCGGTTTTGATTGTAGATGGGGCCGACGACAATGAGAAGGAACAATGTCTTTTTAAAGTTTCTTATTCCAATATTTGGGATGCTACCATCCTATGCATATTGGTCTTTTGTGCTTGAGTTTGGGACTATTTACTCTTTTTCTTGGTTGACGCAGTTGGTGTGAACTATATGGTGATATGTGATCCGAGTTATAAATAAGCAAGTGAGAATGCGATTATGAATCTGCGTGTTCTAAGTTACACCTTCCTTAACAAATGAAGTGCATGAATTGCATGAGTGAATGAATGGAAGTTACACACTAGTTCATCGTATGAATTTGTTCGTCTTCTTTATATCCAACAAGGGTATTTCCAAAATGTGGTATGCAATTTGTTGTATAATTGCCTTTACCATTATTTTTGTTATTCTACTTCTTGTTTCAGCTCGTAATAACGTTGGCTTCCTTGTTCGGTTCCTTCGTTCTTTTTACCCTTATAGAACTCAAACTTCAGATCTTGTGTGTGATCTAGCGGCAAGTGATTGTGTAATCTTCCTATGTAGAATCAAGAATGCTCTTTAAAATAATATAATGTTCTTTAAATTTACATAACTTAGAGTTACCATTATTCTCAAACACTAGAATGCTCTTTAAAATATAGAATGCTCTATATAATTATGTATATATATATATATATTTATGTAAATTTATTTTTTATTATATTTTTTAATAGTGGTATACCCGTACCTTAGTTTTTAAAAAAATTACGTACCCCGTACCCGTACCGGTATCGTACCCATATCCATGCAACTTAGTCTACATGAAATACAAAACTTAGCCTATATATTCTAGTGAGCCTTTAGATCTGCTTATGGTTCGAAGCCTAATTTGCAGTCGGTGTAGGAGGGCAAGGCTAATCCAATATTCAGAGGAAGAAGGTAACCCTATCCTCACCTATTGTGAGATTGATTCTAATTACGAGTGGACTAAGTTGTCTCAGGAGTAAACAGTACAGGTAAGAGATCTGCATCCCATCCAGGTTGCTTTAAGAGTTGGCTCACCATTATAGGAGGGTTGGAGACTCGAAACAGCTATGCACTGGAAGCCACAGATCACCAGATACTCGCGCTCTGTCTCCTGACCCTATTCTCCAATGAAGACCTGGATCAAGAATTTCTCTTCCTTAAAATAGACTTGACTACGCCCGAAACAATATATGGTTGAGTTACACATCTATAAAGTTGTTGTAGTGAGAAATATTAAGGTTTGAAGAGATTGTAGAACAGGGAATGTGACCCTATTGCCGTCCTTATTTTTCAGTATAGCAAGATTAAAAGATTTGAGATCTTTAAAGCCCAACCCTCCTCCAAATTTTGGTCCACTCGAAATTTCCCACTAAAGGCAATGAAGTTTCCTTCTCCTTGCTGCTGTCCCCACCAAAAGTTCATAAACATTTGATGAAGGTTATTAAGGAAAGAGTATGTCTGGTAGATGAAATCGTAACATCTCGTAAAGGGGCAGTGCCTCTCCCTCCCACTTCCTCGATAAGCAAGCACTTCGGCAAAGATAGAAGCTTCCTCTTCCATTCTCATAGCTCGCTTTGCACCTTCTCCTTAACAAACGATGGATCAAAGTTTAAGATATCAATCTTGTCGACCTAATGCTATGTGTCATCGAGTCATTTGAGGAGTATTGCTACTATAAAGAAATCGTAACGGTTCAAGAGCCGCAAAAAGGAGTGACCAAGGGTTTAAAAACAGTGAAGGAACTAGCAGCAAACATGTGATAGTGGCTACTACTCAGATCACAAAGTAAGTGGTGTGGGAAAGTCGAGAAACATCTTTCAATTGAAACCAGTCAGAAAGCGAGGCAGTTCTTTTAGAATTATTCTCGTTGCTGTATAAATAAATGGATCAAGAGGATCATCATCATCACCCAGTATTTACATTTTCTTCCAATTCTAGCATAGCCCTGGGTGTAGGTTTAGCTGAAGCTGGTAGTTCAAGTAGTGTTTCTCCATAATAGCTTTAGTTATCCCAATAAAATTCTTCTTTCATTGTGTAAGGGTTTTATACTATCCTGGACCGAGATACATATCAATTCCTTTAATATCTTAGACAACGTGCAATTTCTTGGGATACACTAATTGGATTCCCAAGACTCACGATTGTTTGAGCCCTTTTCCAAAATCTTGGAGAACAAAGGTGTACGTTCTTTGGTATAACCAATACTTCATCAAGTTTCACACTTGATCAAAGGATCCATCAGGATATTTCGTGCCATCGAATGACTTGGTCTGATTGACTGCACACCATTACCTTTGACAATAGATATCTATCTCATTGTGGGGCATAATTCAACAGTGGAAAAGGCATATGTGACTTGGTTTGAAAATCATTGAATTACGGTGAGAGTTAATTTTATTGATTATCCAAGGTGGGACCGATTGGACTAGTAGATCAGTACTCACGGGAGAAAACTACAAGTCATCTCTCATAGGCAGGATTGGTTGAATAGGAAGAAGCTTTGGCCATTGAAACGGACATTTAAGCATAATGTTGATTATCTTCAGGATTCCAAGTTCCAGTTGGCTCAAGGGTGAACGACAGTAATCCCGAGGGATTTTATACGATGGTTGAGATGGCTGACCCAACGATGCTATCGAGGTTGGTAAATGGCTAATATTTTCATTGCATAGGATGGCCTTTGGGTCATATTTACATAACCTCAGTAAAGGTCTAGATAAAACGTTGAACTTGCAATTGGGTCCTTCTCAACGGTTCAAATGGCGTGATCCCTACAGGGTGGCTTCTTGTCGATCAAAAGCAGTTGTTGATCCTGCTGATTGCCTGCCTGTATGGCTCAACCATCCATTCTTGTTCCCTCATGGTTCCTGACTAGTTGGTTACATTACTAGTATTGTTCCTCTCATAAGTTATAGTATAGATGAGTGTCCCTATGAAATAGAGGAATGAAACCACTCTTTAGGAACATGTTTGACTTGATCAGGCATAATTGGTTCATAAAAGATAAGTGGGTACAAACTTGATTTTGTCCAAGCAGCGACCTTGTGTTTGAAGTTGACCCTTGTCGAGGTTGCTCATCTAGATTCAAGCTTGATTTCCACTAGATGTTGTATGGCATTCAATATTTTGAATGTTTGACGCACCTGGAGGATCATTGTTGCATCAACATGCATCAATTGGAATGAAAACTTAGAGAACTAATGTTTCCAAAGGAAAAACAGTAGTCCCATTGGGCATGCTAGAAAGGGGTTGTTGTTCGAGGAGCATACCTTTCATTAACACGATACCATATTTTAGTCATTTGTCTCAAAAACCATATGACTGATTTGCGAGCGTGCAAGATGTCATTAAGCTCTACCCTTCAACCATAGGCATAAATAAAGGTGGTTTTGCGCACCCTTAGGACTCCTTAAGCAAGTATCCTAGGTTACCATATGTGGGTGTAGGTATAACGAAGAAGAAATCATTGTGGTTAAAGTGGCTGAAGAATGAAAAAAGAAAAAACCCTATATAAACAACATTTTTTAAAAATCATTCTTCCTCATAAATGACATGAAATTGTGGTGGCACACGCGGCAATTGACCACCGATGCATAAGGATGACTGCATGGGCACGAGAGAAGCCTCTTCAGTTGCGTCATTGTAGTCCCGTCAGAGACTGAATTAGTTGATTCGTCTCTACTATTGGATGTATCAGACATGTCAAAGGTGGACCTATTATTTCATCTCCTTTGGGGTTTGTAGCCGTGGGAGCAACGTGCACCATGAGCCCCGTGAAGTGCACCATGTGATAGCAATCACGAAGCGTTTTTTGGATATTCATGACATCAACGTAGATAATAGGAACAACAATTCGTCTCAATCACATGATATAGAAACTCAAGCGAGAGGAGATGATGACATTACCATCGCTAGGAGGGTGCCCAAAATTATTAAGAGGCTAGTCATGACCAATGGGTGTATGGACGCAGGCACCCGCTGTCCCACACATGAGCAGGGAGGACTGCACATATGATGACCGTAGGCCACCTACAACCAATTGTTTCACCTGCATGGGGTCCTCATAGGATGAGGGATTACCCGAAGCACGAAAGACTGATATTGCTCATTGTTGAGGATGAGGCGCTCTAGAGCATCGAGGTATATACCATTGTACTAACGAGACTTAGTCTTACTTTATTCCTTCGTGCCAACCACGCAAGGCACCAGTAACAACAAGACAATGTGTGGCATTATACTTACACGCTTCTCGGGTTGAGGATGGCCTGGAGGGGAGTCACCCTGAAGATCGTGTGGTTTAGGAGGAATTGCATGTTGGTGTGAGTTACAACCTAGATTTTGTTGCTAGGGAGGCGCGACGACATGTGAAGGAGTTAACTATGAGATGTGTGCTTCAGGAGAAAGTGTGGGGTTCACTTGCATGGATGCAGGCAAATAGGAGTGAGAAGGGGAAATCTATGAGAAAGAATAATGCCTCTACCATGTGACTAATTTGCAAGTTATCCTAGGTTACCCTATGGATGTAGGAATAATGAGGGAGAGGTAATTGTGGTTAAAGTAGGGTGAAGAATGATGTCACTACCATTCACCTTGTATATAAATAAGTTCAATGTCAATTCTTTTAAAATCATTTTGGTGAAGGTATGTATCAAGTTGATTATACTATACTCATAGAGTCTTCTTATGACCATATAAAGGTTAAACTTTTCTTCTTTTCCTTCAATAATAAATCTTTGCACTTGTCCAACAAAAACTTTCTTATTTAAGTAACAATTTAAAAAAATATATTTATATCAAATTAAAAAACTTTCTAGTGGAACTAAGCTGCTACTACTAAAATGATTCTAATAGTTTCAGGTAAAAAAATATAAAGAAATCAACCCCTTCTATCCGAGCATAACCTTTCACAACTACTTTTGATTTATATTTAGATACATTACTATTTGCATCATACTTTACTTGATACACCCATTTGATGTCAATTGTATCCTTTTCTGGTGACAAGTCTTCTAGCTTCCATGTTTTTATTTTTCTCAATAACATGCATCTCTTCTTTAATTAACTTTCTCCATTTTTCATCATTACAGACTTCATGATAACTCATAAGTTTTGTAACTATTAAAAAAATATATTTCTATAAATTTCATCAACTAATCTTACCTTTTTGAAGGAATATCATCATCCAATGTTGGCTGAATATCCTTGTAACTCGAGGACCTTTGTAGAAATTGGTACCCTTAAGATAACTCTTTTTTCTTTTGAAGCTCCTTTGGCTCAACTTCATCTTCTGAAAAGGTTATGCGTTGATTTTCATTTTTCTCATTTCTAAAACTATTTTCATAAAAATGTCTCATTGAAAAATTAATTTTTTGAGATGTGATTATATAAACGATAACCTTTTGTAATAGTAGAATATCTTACAAATATATATTTTTTGTTCTTTTTCTCCATTGTAGAGTGCTCATCTAAGTCAATTAAAGCATAAGAAATGTATACAAAAAGTTACTCACATTAGGCCTACTTAAAATAGTCCATGCGTCCTTTGAAGTCTTATCATTTGCAATACATATGAACATTGTCTTGCATTAAATCATAAGAAATGCTTTCACATCCTTCTTTCGAGATTCTTTGGATTCATACTTTTCAACTTCATTTTCTTTTCTTCGTAACTATTCTCCATCAAGTCCCATAATCCTATGAAATAAAAAATATCCGCATCTTGATGCTCCAAAAATAAATTTTTTCTTATTAAAAATAGAGACAAGGGACTATGATAAATTTAAGTATGTTCTTATTATTTGTCATCATTCCCACTTTCCTCTTACTACAACAACAATTTGAATCAAACCTGGTATTCGGATACCAAAAAATGATATAATAAATATTGGAAAAGGTAGAAGAAAAAAAAGGAGACAAATAAGAAATAAACTTTTCTCTTGCACTTTAACAAAAGAAAACTTACATAACAAGAAGTAAAACAATTTCTCTATACTTCATATAACTTTTCCATACTTATAAATAACATAACCACCAGAATTAAGAACCCCCTAAAAAATAATCACCAGGTCGTAAAGTTTAGCATTACATTCAAAAGTAAAAACTATTTTTTATTATCTGACCATAGCTCATCTACATATTATCATCCAACATAAACTCCAAAAAATTGTTGTCTTATTGATCCTCATCAAAAATAAAACGTTGTCCAAACTGCCACGCGGCCACAGAGAAAACCAGTTTAGGAGAAAGGCGGGCATGTTCACACCTCTCAAGCAGCCAACTTGCTTTCGTGCTTCTTTACTTCCATCTTCCTTCTTGCTCCTCATTTCCATGCATCACACTTTTGCTTTCTTCTTGTTGTTCTTTTGTGACAGGTAGCTCTCTTTCGAGGTAAATCCGATTGAGAGCACACCAATTGTGCGTGCCAGGGAGATGGAATCTGCACAACGGGTGCCATCCTTTTATGATGCGAGAGAGAAAGAGATTTCTTCAGACTATAAAAATACATGGACCTTAATCTTTTTTTTAATGACGGGGAGGCCGAAGTCAAGAATGCATGTCCTGGAAATGGGACTCACACCCTGTGATTTTTGGACTCGAGAATCCTGTCAGGTGGGCTAACGCGCACCCTTAGTGCAAATTGGCCCTTAGTTTGTCTAAAGGCTTCCTTTGTGGAAAATTTGAAAAGAAAAATTGGCCTTTATTACACACAGACCCTAACTAAGCTACCGTAGTGTTTGTCGTATAACGAACTTTCATAAGCAAACCGAGCTAAACGTACCATGTTGATCTTCATATGATATTGTTTAACAAACCAAATACCACTGAACGAGGGACAAACCAAACCATGAGCAAGTGCAGCTCATTTATTAACTTGGCCAGACAAACCCCTCCATATACTTTTAAAACTACAATTGCTTCAAGTCCTGTCCTCCATCCTCGTCAAACAACTACTTATCATACATATTATATGTCAAGATCATGATTTATATAACAAACATTGTGATGAGTACCCCTTTTCTTGTGGAATCATACACAAGCTGTGAGAACCATCAAGGTGGGATTTCTTTGAGTGGCAAACCGAGAAAATTCTCTACGGTGGCGCAGTCCTTATATTTTCTTGAAAATTTAAAGAGTGCTTCGTATTGATCTTTTGCATTTTTTTCGTTTCCAGATTTTGGATGCAGCAGCTGCCTCACGTTGCCCAACGCCACCGGTTTCTGTTACCATACTGTTTCCCGACGATGTTCTGATGATAGCAACGATGGATCTGATGAATGAACTTATCAAAGGCTGTTCGTCGCTTGATCACCGACTAAAACTTATTCGTCGCCTGGACCGGTTTGCTCGACAATTCTAGTTTCTATTTAAATCCGATTTTACTTATTTATGTCTTTTGGTTTTTATTTTCTTAATCCAAAATTTCTTTTTTATGAAATCTCGTCGGGTAAGTTGGGTTGACCCGAGACCAAGCAGGTCGGGTAAAGGACATCAAAGACGGCACATTTCAACCCCTTCGCGAAACAGAAGAGTAAAACACGAAAATTAAAGGAGGCGAGCCCTTCGGGAGCGGTTCAACAGCCCAACCCTACGCCCTCTCTACTCAACAGACACGAGATACGTCACTTCTGTACATTTACTAGGTAATATGGGTTTGTTTGCTTCACTCGGCCTACCCCGCAAGAACCAAACCGGTTTAGTATCGAACCCGAACCAAGGCAATTACGTTCAATTCACCTGTTCACAGAGAAGGTCTTCAAATGGATCTGAAAAGAACATATGTATGAACTTGTTACCTCATCGGGCAAAGCAGTTCAACTCTTAAGAGAGTGCATGCGTTTTTCTGTTTCTAACAAACAAGAAAAAACATATAAACTTGATCTTAAACAGGTACCTAAGTACACAAGTGAGCGTAGCAAGGACTCACACTGTCATGACGCATTTTGTGCCCGAACCAATACCGATACAGTGCGGTCTAAATCCAACGCGCAGGAAAACAATTAATTTGCTCGGGAAACGATGGAACGTGGGTACGACATGGACACGGTTCAACATGACACGTATACAACCCAACAAAGCAAGACACGACACGCGCACGAGCGCAAATGTCAACAAGCCGGCAAAAGGAAACTAACGGCGACGATACGGAAGGAAGACGGTGTGAAACGGTCACCCACAAGACGACGTCTCCCCGATCGCGCCCATTTCGGGCCCCGCACCATCCGGATCGGTGCGTCCGGCCGCCCCTGACGAACCTCCATGCACGTGTCTTCCGTTACAGTTGCCACGAAGGCGCTCCTTATGCCGCCTCGCTGGATAGCTTGGGGAAGGTGCAAGCATCCTACACACACACGCACAGGAACGCGGTCAAACTGCCGTTGACCGCGCCGATCGCTCCGCTCTGATATCTTACGCTATAAAATACCCCCTCTCCCTCTCCTTATCTCAGAACTGACGAGTCTGGATCTATCGCTCTGCCTCTCATCTCGTTCTACTTTTGGGTTTCTTTGGCTATGTCTCCGAGATCCAAGTGCGGAGGAGGCTCGGCGGCCGGAACCGGCCTGCCAAAGGAAGTGCATTACAGGGGCGTGAGGAAGAGACCGTGGGGGAGGTACGCCGCAGAAATCAGGGATCCCGGCAAGAAGAGCCGCGTGTGGCTGGGCACGTTTGATACGGCCGAGGAGGCAGCCCGGGCTTATGATACCGCGGCGAGGGAGTTCCGTGGTTCGAAGGCCAAAACGAACTTCCCCTCACCGGCTTATGCGATTCCGATCCCTGTTGCTCCTCCTCCTTCCGACGCTAACGATAACCACCGGAGCCCCAGCGAAAGCAGCACCGTGGAGTCGACAAGCCACGGATCGGTCGGTGAGAAGGGTTTGTTGAGGCATCCACAACCGTTCGATCTCGATATTGACCTACGACGTCACCATGCCGGATCAGTCCCTGCGCCGGCACCAGCGCCCGCTGCTGTTGGGTGTTTCTTTCCTCTGCATCCACACGCTACGACCATCCCACTTGCTCATCCTTTCTATTTCTTTGAACATCCGCTCCTTCCGTCCTTGGACAAGCGATCTACCGTCGTTGCTGCAGCGGCTGCCTTCCGTCCGGGTGTCGCTGGTCTCAGCGCAGACGCCTTTCAAAGCGGCCATAACACTGCCGGCGGCGGTGCCGTACGTAGTGACTCGGACTCGTCTTCGGTCGTCGTGGACCTCCCCCACAGACCCGTCCTTGATCTTGACCTTAACCTCCCTCCGCCCGACTCCGCATAGCCGCCATCCGTCGCTTTTTGCAGATCTCCGGCAGCTTCAACACTTTTTTCCTCCTCTCTTTCTCTTTTTCTCTAGCTGAGAGGCTTGATGGTCTTCCGCCTCTTCATTGAACGTTTCCCTTTTCAGTTCGCTTCTTTCTCCTTTATTCAGGGCGATCGAAGCCTCCCGGCTCCTCGTAAGGTTATATGTACATAGATCTCCAGAAGATGGATCCGTTTAATCTCCTTCTTTTGTTTGATTTTGGGGCACATGTAGAGTTCTCTCTTACTTGAATGTAATCGGAACTCGTCCTGTCACTTCAACCCTTTACATATGAATATAAGTTACGAGCAAAACGCTCGCTTTTAGATATCAACAGTCCTGCCTTCCCTACCCCATCTGGTTTCCCGGCGAAAATATGTGTTCTTCCGGCGTACTTCCAGAATTTTTTTTACTTTGGGTTTGTTTTGCGTTTTGGGGACAATTGATTCCAGTTGCGGTTTTGTCGGGGTAGCGTCGGCGACTGACCGAATCGCTGGGGCTGTCCCGTGGGCCGTAGCTAATCCGCTTTAGGGATTCGCGATCGATGTACACGTGTCTCTTATCGTCTGGCCTCGCGTTGTATGCGTGCAAGCGACGTCATGGCGGGACCTTTGCACGGAAAGGGCGCGGCGGCCGCGTTTTATGGGGCCACCACCGTCTTTTCCTTATGACATTGCGTGCTTGTATGCTCATCTGTATGATGGTGATGATCCGTTTTCTTCGATATCGATGGTGATGACGATTCTTACCTATTCTGGTTTTCTTGACATTGATGGGAGGATGATTCCTCGTAACGGTTGAGGGTGAAGCTATATGCACGACTTAGTAGTAAAATACAGTACAAAGTACCCGGAATAAATTATAAATGAAAAGTTACATAGCTAATTTACCTATATACGCTCAAAACTGTAACATAATGGGAGAATATACATATATGTAAAAGAGAACACATGGTAAATGTGCACCTCATTCCACCTATAATGGCTGAAGTTTAAAATTTTAAAGTCGAAGTATAATGGTATTTTTTTTATTTTTTACTATCTTTACACATTGAATGATTAAAATTTATAAGTAGAACAGTCTTGAAATCTTTAAGTAGATTCAAGGATCATTGAATGTGCAAATGAATTGTGCTCCCTCTCTTTCTCTCACACACACATACATATATATATATATATATAATATAGTAGTAGTCTTAAGTGCTTAAATCTTACTCATTTTCAAATATATTTTATCATTTCAATAGTTTGTTTTTTGGATGAACTGTTAAAGCAAAAAAATATTTAGTACACTTTTAATTTAAATTTCAATAGTTGAACATTTACCACTAACTCCACTCGGTAGCAAGCCCTGATAAAGGAGGAGGGTTGCATTAGGCTTTCAACAGCCAGCGTAAAACTTTGTCAGATTTTTATACCATGAATTACATAAATGATGAGCATTACGTTGGGGCATCTCCTCTTACCGACGTGTTGCAAAGCTCGAATACAATGAAAAGTAAGCAAAGGCCACTACATTTTCGTTCGGATGTAGTGAATCGATTGTAGAGAGGGTTCCCACATCATAGACGGGTGTAGGTAAAGAAGTTAGTCACACTACATTGCTGCTCGAATGTAATGAATAAATTATAGAGAGGGTCTCCACATTTTCAATATGAATGGATACGCGGGTAAAGAAGCTAGTCCTAGATAATAAGATTCGTATTGGTTCTAAGAGACAAAGTGAATATCGAACATTATCCGGTAAGCTAATGGAGGTGGTAGATATTATGATTCGGAGAAATATTCATATCCTATGTTTATAAGAGACAAAGTGAGTTGGAGAAAAAGGAAAGGAGATTGAGGATAAATGTTTTAAATTATGGTACTCAGGTAAGGAAAAGGCTTAAAATGGAGTTAGCATTATTATAAATAAAGATTTAATGGATAGTGTAGTATACATACAACGATATGGTGACCGAATCATGACTTTGAAATTAGTGTTAGGAGCATAGGTTTTGAATATAGTTTGTGCTTATGCACCCCAAGTAGGACTAGAAGCTAGTATAAAGATCGCATTTTGAGAGAAGTTAGATAAGGTGATTTAAGAAATTCCACAAAGGGAGATAATTTGTTTAAGAGGAGACTTAAATGAACATGTCGGTAAAGAGGCATTAGGATATCAAGGTATTCATGGAAAGTTTGGTTTTAGGGATATAAGTGAGGAAGGTAGAGAGATTTTAAACTTTGCTATGACATGTGATATCTTTATAGTCAATACAATCTTCAAAAAACAAGATGAACATTTAATTACTTATAAGAATGGCTTATCACATACACAAATTTATTATTTTATTTGTAGGAAAAAAGATAGAGTGTGTTGTAAAGATTACAAGGTAATTTCAGGAGAAAGCTTAACCACTCAACATCGACTTTTAGGTATGGATTTACTGATAAAAAAGTGGACAAAGAAGAAAATAGTACATTGAGCTATTCAGACTAAATGGTAGAACCTCAAAAATGAGAAAGAAGGTATATTTAAATTGAAAGTCCTTCAAGGAGATTCTTTGAATTATCTTGGTACACCTTGTGATATGTAGAACAATATGCCTATACATACTAGGAAAGTGGCGAAAGATGTATTAGGTAAATCTAAGGGAGGTGTACCGACACAAAAAGAAGCTTGGTGGTGGAGTGAAGTAGTGCAAAATAAAATCAAGACAAAGAGGGCATGTTACAAATTATATCATGCTAAGAAAATTAGTAAAACTTTAGAAGCTTATAAAAAAGCAAAGAAAGAAGCAAAAAAGGCTGTCAGTTAAGTAAAAGCTAAAATTTGACAGGATTTATATAAAAAACTCAATTCAAAAGAGGGTGAAAGAGATATTTTTAGGATAGCTAGGGCTAAAGATAAGAAAATTAAGGATCTTAATTTTGTTAGATGCATCAAAGACGAGGATGAGAAAAATTTAGTGGCAAATGATGATATAAAAAATAGATGGGAAAACTATTTTTATAAGCTTTTTAATGAAAATAAAGATGTTAGTATTAACTTTAGAGAGTTAGCCAAATCAGAAAATATATAAACCACAATTTCGACCGATGTATTCAAAAGAATAAAGTCAAAGATGCTCTTAAACATATGAAGGGTGGTAAATCGGTAGGACCAGACAATATTCCTATAGAAGTTTTGAAAATCATAGGAGAAATATGAATCATTTGGCTCACAAAACTATTTAATGAAATATGGAAAAACCAAAAGATGTTCGAGGAATGGAGAGCGAGTATACTTATAACAATATACAAGAACAGGGGAGACATTAAGAATTGTGAGAATTATCGGGGTATCAAGTTAATGAGCCATACTATGAAATTATGGGAAAGAATTATTGAACGTTGGTTAGGAGAAGTATCGAGTACAACAGAAAACCAATTTGGATTCATGCTAGGCAGATCTATTGTTGAAGCGATTCACCTTTTGAGATGTCTTATGAAACATTTTAGAGGAAAAAAGAAAGACCTTCAAATGAGATTTATTGATGTAGAAAAAGCTTACGATAGGGTATCGAGGGTGGTTCTTTAGAGAACATTGAAAAAAATAGGTATCCCATTGATATACATAAACCTTATAAGAGACATTTACGATGGTTTCAAAACATGTGTGAGGACTTATGAAGGAATGACAAACTTCTTTGAAGATAATATGGAGTTACATCAAGGATCAAATTTAAGTCCATACTTATTTATAATGGTGATTGATGAGTTAACAAAACATATTCAAGATGAAGTACCTTCGTGTATGTTATTTGTAAATGACATTGTGTTAGTGGAGTAGTCTAATGAAAAAGTTAATAGAAAATTGGAACTATGAAGATAAACCTTAGAAAGTAAAGGCTTTCGACGTAGTATCACAAAGATAGGATATATGAAATGCAAGTTTGATCATTTGGTTACTTCAGAGGATATAGAAATTAAAATTGGCACACATTGCATCACTCAAAAGAAAAATTTTAATTATCCAGGGTCAATTTTTCAGAGTGATAGAAGAATTAATGGAAATGTTACGGATAGAATTAATGCTGGTTGGTTAAAATGGATAGGAGCATCAGGTATTCTTTGTGATAAGAAGATACCATTAAAGTTAAAAGGTAAATATTATAGAGCTGCAATTAGACCTGCCATGTTTTATGGTTATGAGTGTTGGGTAGCTAATCATCAACATGTACAAAAGATGTATGTGACAGAAATGAAGATGTTGAGATGGATGAGTGATCATATAAGACAAGACCGTATACATAATGAGGTTATGAGAAACAAATTAAGAGTGATACCAATAGAGGATAAAATGAGAGAATATTGTTTAAGATGGTTTGGACATATAGAAAGAAGATCAAAAGAAGAACCTTTAAGAAGTTATGAAAAACTAAATTTTGATAGTATTAAAAGAGAGAGATGACCACAAAAGTGTTGAAAAGAAACAATAAAAAATGTCTAGTTTATTGTGAGTTAACTGCTAAAATGACACATGGTAGGGCTATGTGGAAACAAATAATCCATGTAGCCGACCCTGTCTAGTATGGGAAAAGGCTTAGTTTTTGTTGTAGTTGAACATTTACCACTACATGCATGCTCTTACTATATATATATATACTCTTTAATCCTGAACTTGTCACCTACATTAGAACCACGAAAGATTTTGAGTAAACATGTAAAGACAACAACTTCTTTCTTCTTCTGCCATCAATGAAAGGGCCACTCAGTTTCAAGGCCTCAGCGTTTGAGAGGTACATTCACATTTTCTACTGGCGCGGGTTGACTTGTTATGGTTGATCCAGTTGCATGGTCAGGCAGGTGTGGGTCGTGCTTTCTACTCCCGTCTGTTAATCGTACGAATCGGCCATGATGTAGAAAGAGAGAATGCTATTTTGTTCACAATTGAGTAGGCTGCACTGGGGGGCGAGTTCATTTATTTATAGTGTGTGTGTGCATGCATGTACAACACAAGCACTCTCGCTGATGATCCTACAAACCGAGTCATGGATAAGAAACAACCTCCAACGCTTCCCGATGTGTTTTACTCGCATTAAAAACAATTTTGCACCAACACAATTCATGAATCTTGATGGAGTATTGCTTGATCAAAGTTATCAACTTAAGAAAATGAGACGTGCTTGGATTCACGTATTAATAATTTCCATTTATTCTATAGCCATCGATGATATTGCAAGTTATATATGAAATTATGTTTACGTAGCTTGTGCGCTGGGCTGAAAATCACTGTGTTACATACTTGCATCCTTACGTGTACGCAGGGTCGGTGAAGCCAGAGTAAAGACTGTGTTTCAACGTGTGGATGCATGTCATCATGGTGATGGCGGTGGGACGAAGCAGACAGCGCGCCGGCTGGCCGTGTGGAAGGAGGAAAAAGAAAAGAGAGGGGGTGACGGAGGATGACGTGGGCAGAAGAGTGGCAGGGAAGTCGGGTTTGGGGCCCACCCAAGGGAGTCAAGTCGGCCAAGTAACCGCCAAGAAGTGAGCCGACTGACCCCATCGGTCCTCACCTCACGCGGTGGGCGGCGCGTCGTTTTCCAACCCTCTATGTCTAACACACCGGTTAGGTTAAACTAAACTCGAAGAAAACCCACTGCTCTTCTCGTTGGAGCTGCGGGTCGGATTGACCACACAGCTCGTCGTCTCCGACGTCCCTAAAATATTACCGTGCGTTTCCTGTTATGGGTTCAAGAGTCAAGGCTTCGCTCGCTCGCGCGTGTGTGTATAATTCATCGACACGAAAGAGAGAGAGTTTTGCGGGGTAGTTGGGTGTTTATTCTGCGTTTGTGTTTGCCTTCATTACTACAGTGGAATTAATTGTTCTTCACCTTCCTTGCCGGCTTTATTTCTTCTATCGATTCCCTTTTCAACCAACCGGTTCGTCATTAATGGCTGCTTGGCTTCTCCCCTCCCACTGCCTCGAACACTTTCTCCTTTGCGTGTTTCTCTTTTCTTTGTTCCCTTTTCCTTACACCATTCTGCTCATTGGTCCTCATGACGGATCGACAGTCGAGATTTCGCCCTCTTTGAGGATCGACAGTCGAGATTCTCTCTCTACAGTTACAGTCGAGACTCCCTCTCCCCTAATGAGATTGACTTGGTCAAAATGTTGTGATTTGGCCCGTGGTGAACTTATTCGCCGGCATTAGAACAAGAAATAAGTTGGCGGGGAAAATGTAACAGTAGGACCAGTTATCCATGTGGTGAAATGTAACCTTCCAATAAATATGATCAATTAGTTAATTAATATCCCTTCAAAGTTGGTCGTCCGTTGTAGTTTGTTGCATGAACCGTCCGTCCATGATTTAGCTCTTTATGAAACTCTGGGCATTGATTATGAGTGCAATGCGTTCTAGGGAAAAAACCTCGTGAAAACTAACCATACGAATGTGCTAGGAATTCCTGATAAATCGACCAAGTTTTCATTTAATAGCTTTAATTAACAAAAAAACTTGGCCCAATGATCTTCTTGATGTTTACAATAAACAATATTGTTGGTAAGTTGTAAAATACAATTTATTTAGTAAAAGCATAAGCAAAACATTGGATCCCTATTTTTCTATGACGTAAATCTTGTATAGAGTTCAGGCCGGTTCACTTGGGTTAGTGTAGGACCGACCCAAACATGACCAGTGTTCTTTCTTCCTGATCAGTTTACGTTACATGAACCATACTGTTGTTTTTCAAGCCAACCCAAACCCGACCCATAACAATCCAATAAAACCTGCAAATCTAGACAATTCTTTCTTTAGTTGAGGATCCATCAGTGATTGCTTCGGGTTGACACAAACCTGAACACTGTTCACAATAATGGCGGATCTACATGGAGGGACGGAGGGGGCGGTCACCTCCCCTTGAAAATTTGAAATTTCACTATAAAATCTATTTTACAGTGAATATATGGTTGAGATTCATGCTTCTCCCAACTAACATGATGAAATATATACGTCCCTTTCCAACACTCCACTACTGCCTGTTCAGTTTTTGTACTAGGAGAAACGGCTCTTCACTGGTGTCAACTCGAATCTTAAGGTTGAAGGTCTGTCCTGGGTGTTCATATGTATTAGGCATTTGACACATCAGTCGAATAAAAGAAAAGGAAAAGAAAAGAAAAGAAAGATATACAACAATTCATGCTTAATGCTTGCTGAAATATGATTAGGAGACAAGTCAATAAATCGATGAAGAATGAGCATAATTAAGCAGGTGTTTAATTACAAGGCTGGAACTAGAATTATAGTTTCAGCCTACCGCCACCAGTAGACATCATAATCAAGTAAAAATCTGAATCATACCGCGTGTAGCGGATCTACAACTTTTTTGGAGTGAGGTGAACTGTTTATTCGACCATTTAAGGTGGGGCAAACTATGTAAAATAGTCATTTTCTTTGTTTTCTTCAATTTCTGGTCGCCCCACCTAGCCTCCATGTAGATCCGCCGTTCTACCAAGGCCCCCATTTGATTATGAGTAGTTCCAGTTCCATGGAACGAGGTCTCCGAAGGAATCCAATATAGTAAGGCATACCCTCAGCCTTAAAAATAACAAAGAAACTGATGTTGAACAATGCTTATTTCCTCATTGATTATGGATGGATATAACACTACATGAAAATGCTTAGTGATGAAAGGAGACCAGTATCTAACGATTGGGTTAATCAAAAGTCAGTCAAATTTCGAATTAAATAGTTTTCCAAAATATCCAAATTGAATGAAAATATATTGAATTGGAAGATTTTCTGTAAAAGAAATCAAATAAGAACGCTTCCGAAAATTTGAATAGGGAATTATATTTGCTTCCAAACTATCTAAAAATTAAATAAGAAATTACATTTGCATCCGAACTGCTCTTTTCTCTGTCTTTTGGTCTAAATTAGCTGATTCAATCATGGCATTTCGGAAAGCATGGTTTGTTCTTTCTCCAATTGGCTGCCATTTGCATTTTCGACGCCCTCGTGAAGAAATGTATCTTTTACATGAACTTTTTGTTACTTATTTACTAAAAAATAAGAAGCTTTTTTTGAATTTTTTTTGAAAGGGTTAAACATTTTACCATCAAACTTAGTGCAGCCTTTCGTCGAGGCTCTCCAACTTGCGGAATAGCACACAAGAAACTTACCTAATTCATATGACTTCCAAGATGACTTAACGCCGTGTCTTTGGGTTCACTTGAGAATCCGATTTGAATTCTCGATTGCAGAAATTCAAACCAAAATCCAACCATGCAAGCCAAATTCGACAGGCCTTATGCGATTCGAATCCTCTCAACTTGAGAGAACCCAATTTGACTTCTCAAATGGTGCAAAAAGAATTCACATGAAAATGAATCTTTTTCCAAGCATTAATCTCTTTCGTAAACAGGCTAAAAACACCTAACCATCTTGCACTGCGTGATGCCGAAACATCGATAAAGATCTCCATTTGATGATTGAGATTTGAATTAAAAAAGTGTTTTTGTACTTTTTTTAGAGATATTAAATGTAACTAGTTTTAAATTATCTTTTTCTTTAAAGATCTCAACAGATGATCTTAAAGATAGAATAATTGATATTTTAAAGATGATTTGAGCATGATTAAGTATGTGCATGGACTGTGCCCTCTCTTTCTCACTTTCCCCTTTCTCTCTATTCTATATATATATATATATATATATATATATATATATATATATATATATATATATATATATATATATATATATACAGAGAGAGAGAGAGAGAGAGAGAGAGAGAGAGAGAGAGAAATACGTATATGCACACACCCATCTATGCTCAAATCCACTTAAATATTTTTATCATTCGATCAATATAAACAATCGAGATTTGAATTTAAAAAGTAAAAAGTACCATTATATGTTTTGTACGTTACATTTAATACATATGGTTCATTAAATACTTTTAAATGTAAATCTCCTTCATTAATTAGTGATTATATCGATCAAACATTAGAGATTTTAAGTGAATTGAAGTATGGAGGGATATGTACATGGACTTCCCTCTATCTATCTACATATAGGATGTCTTAGCTCCATAATACATTTTAATACTAATATTTCTACAATTCGGTTTTTGAGATTGATATTGAAGATTTGAATCACTTTGCATTTAATACACTTATATTTAAATCTCCATCATCGATATAAAAAAATGAATGTTAGAAATGTTGGTGTAAGATTATGCATTGCAGTTAAAGACTCTCTCTGTATATATATGTGTATATATATTTGACTCTGGATCAAATCTGATCTTGATTAGGTATTTCACTCACGGGTCGGGTCAATATTACCATCCCTAGTCATATGCAGTCTGCCTAACACCTAAAAAACAAAGGTGACCGCTTATCCCCATGGTGGGCGGACCTGGCTCGTATCGTGTTAGTGGAGATCCTGCTTGCTTCCAGATACCTACCGGTGGTTCAAGAACCATTCTTCCCCGCCCCTCACACAGGGAAAGTGACCGGAAAAAGAAAGTACTTTGTTTGTCGGAACTTGTATAAAATTGCTAGTTTGTTGATATATTAGTTTTTAAACAAGAACGAACAACATCAACTAACAAATTTTATTCCAAAACAAACTTCGCAGTTGTAGGTATTCACCCAACCGGTAGTCAACCCAAAGATATTTCCGAAAGGGACCTAAAGGATCCAATACTAAAAACGCATACATGCATGCGTGATGATTAGGGCATAAGAATGCTGCTTGTTCATGGTTTGTCTCATCGCCACGGAAGCTGAGCTCATGCTTGATGAGCTGCAAGCTCGACCAGCCAAATATATGTATGGCTTTGCTCAGCAAATTATTAAACTTAACGGACTTTATTTTAGAAGAATGAGCATCTCTGGTCTCACTACCCTATCAGGTTCCTTGATCGAGCTGAAATGGTTTCAACACAAGCGAAGGAACAAGCATCTCGCCCCAATAGTTTCCTCTGTCATGCCGAAACAATCTCGACTTGAGCTGAGACAAACGCAATAGTAAGTGAATAAACCTCATTTAACCTTATCGCATGGTAGATCGTGACCTTCTTAGTTGAACTATAAAAGCTTTGCTCGTTTCTGCAATTTGTAAGAATCATTTCCAAATGAAGTTAAGGTTTCCTAAATACAAAGAGTGCGTTCAATTTTCACATCAGAGAGGACGAGGAAATTGGGGAGAATTTGTAACACTGAAGCTCGGTTCTTACGATTTCATCATTTCTTGAGTTCCATTTGACGCTATTATTATTTGTTAGAGCTTTTAAAGGAAAAGCAAAGAAATAATAAGGGCGGGGTCGTTTTCTATTGTACAGGGGGGGGGGTAGGGCTCCAACCCCACAAAAGAGGGTTTATTCAACGCCGCTGGAAAGACGCCACGAAACCTCTCCGCCTTCAGAGGAAACACGTTGGGCATCGCAACCGTCCACGTCGGGCGGGCCCCATTCCGTGCCCGCTTGCTTCTCCGTACTAACTTTCAATACCACTCACGCCTCTCTCTCTCTCTCTCGGCGACGACCACATGCCAGCCGCTTACGGAAAAGGACACGACACGAAACAAAAGGAACAACACAACTCAAGCCCAATTTTCAAGAACATAACCCGAAGAGATGAAACTGCCATAACGAAACACAAACACGGCTTGACATTTTTGTTTGTTCACGTGCAGCCTAAGTAACACACCAGAAAAAAAATTTGATTGGGATTGATTACTTCCCGATGCACGTAAGAAATGACCGACACAAAATGAAGTTCAAGAAGTTAGGTTCGGTTGGGTTTTGGCTCAACCAAAGATGCAGCAGGTACGGTCAAACAGAATATGTATGGTTGGGACAAGATTGGATCCAGTTCGAAATTACCATTCTTAAACAGTGTTTCGTCCGTGGATGTAGATGGGTTCACAGAGAATGACTGGGGTGACTCCAACTCCGGCCGGTGGCATGAGCAGTAGATAGTGTTGACAGAGTTAGGCTAACGGGAAGGGCTGCAACAACGGTGGTAAGCACCAAGGATCTTGAAATTGGGTTTCAGATCTTCAATTCAATCTCTGACATCGAAGGTGGATTCGGATTTGAATCAGGGTGCCAAATCCGATCTAAATCTTGAAGTAAGATTCGGGTCATATCAGTCCCACACAGCAGCTGATTCACTTACTCATAAATCTGGTCAAGATGATGCCAAATGCGAACCTCAACAAGTCAGGTTTTGTTGGATCTGAGTGTTATTTAAGTCTGACCCAGTGGGTTCTTGTACTTTTCATATTGAATTGAGCCTTGCTGAACTTACATCCCAATAAGAAAAACAAAACCTGCACTCAGATATGACTTGATTAAAGTAAAACCAAACACAAGCTGGCTCGTCAGGCTATAGGAGCTAAACGTGAACAACTCGTGCTTGGTCTGGCAAAGTTGTCGCCTGATTTAGGTAAGCATATGAAACTTTTATGTACATTTATGCTACCACATTATCTTAACCCAACAAACTCGGTGGGTACAAAGTAAATACATTGTCCAAATTCTCAAATTTACAAAAGAATATTATGAGGCATAAAAGCTTGAGTTAATTCGTGACAAAGGAATGGTTTGAGAGATCAGTTGAGCTTAATCTTTCACTTCACATGATTCCATTAACTCAATCACTAGAATCGTTCTTCATCATCTTTTACTACTAATCCATTACCCACTTGCTATCAATCAAAACCGTTGCCATCATCTAAAAACCTAAATATTTGTATATGTAGATGGTTTTATTGTATTTTAGATGATTTTGATAGTGTTAACGGTGGTTTTGATATGTGAAATTGTGAAGAAGTAATAGAAGGAGATGGAGGATGACAACCGTTGATTAAACGGGTGAAATCATGTAAAAGAAAGGATCCAGCAACATACTCAAATGAGCACGGAACACTCCTTCCAAGAAATTAAACTTTGTAGTGTAATTGTGTGTGTGGAGTCACTTTTGACGTTGAAATTGTGTTCACTCAGCAAGACAAGCCGAACACGAGAGTGATCCTGAGTTGACAAACAAGTATGAAGAAGGCGTATTCTATCAGCTCGTTTGCAGTGGCCGGTAAACGTGCCAAATAAAGCAGACATGGGTTGCGTGACACTTTTAATATTGGCGACGACAGCAGAAATTTGCAATGCTTTTGCGTGTACAAGCAATCTACAAGAAGAAAACAATGTCCGCGAGTTGTCCACTATTTCATAACCAGGTCAGCATGGACCCGTATTCGCTTGCTTACTAGAACATGCTTCAACTCGTGTATTGTGTTCACTGAGTTCAACTTCAACTTCAAAGCAATATCCTGGTACCAAGTAGGGATAGTAACTCCGGTCGCTGGGTGGGCTCACTTCAGGTTCGGGTCACCAATTTTCTTCGGATTATATCCTTTGAACTCATATTCAACCTGGATCGGGTTTGCTTCAACTTCAGGCGCATTTCATATATATCAAAATGCACCTAAATTCCTAATATATACATCATATATATGATATAACATTCATATGTTATATATGTACATATAACTAACATGTATTTACGAATGTAGAATGAATATATATATAATACTTTGTACTTAAAATACAATTTAAAAAGTACCTTGGTACTCAAAATCTAATTTGAAGTAATTTAAAAAGCAAAAGTTACTTTATACTTTTCACTAAATACTTTAAAATTCAAATCTCGGTTGTTAATCATGCGAATTGAACTATGAGCATTGATTAGTGTGCCCATAGACTATGCTCTCTCTCTCTCTCTCTCTCTCTCTCTCTCTATATATATATATATATATATATATATATATATATATATATAACTTGTAAATGCATACAAATATCTTTAAATATCTCAATATTTCAATCGATATAAAGGTTGAAATTTAAATTTAAAAGTAAAAAAGTATTATGATACTTTTTGTGACATTATTTTCTTTTTGCTTTAAAAAGCAAACAATTGAGATTTTTAAGGAAATTTTGCATCATAAGTATGCACATAGACTATGCTCATCTGCTTAAATATTTTTATCGTTCGATTAACATGATCAATAATAGAGATTTTAATTTAAAAAATATTTGTATTAAATGCACCATACATTGATAATGCAAATCAAACTTAAGTGGATTTAAGGATGGTATATGTATCAAGTTCTCTCTCCCCTATATATAGATAGTGGTAAATTCTTCGTGCTTAACTTTATTTTCTTATCTCAATAGTTCGATCTTTGAGATGAACAATTGAGTTGATAAAGCAAAAGATATTGTACAGTATAAAAGTCCAACGATACTTTCAATTCAAATCACTATTGTCGATAATATCAATCAAACAATGAAGATATTTGAGCATGAATTAGATTTGAGTATTATCACTACCTCTTTCTCTCTAGTGTTTCTGAAACGTAATCATTACTTAAATCAACTTAAATATTTTTTATTATTAACATGATCAATGATGAAGCAACAACAGCAACAACTAAGCCTTTTCTCATAATAGACGGGGTTGGCTACATGAATTTTTTGTTTTCACAAAGCCCTATCATGTGCCATGTTAGCACTTAACTCACAATAAGCTACATCATTTTTTATTGTTTCTTTTCAACATGTTTGTGGTTGACCTCTACCTCTTTTAATACTTTCAAAATCTATTTTTTCGTACCTTCTTATAAGTGTTTCTTTTGATCTTCTTTCTATATATCCAAACCATCTTAAACGATATTCCCTCATTTTATTCTCTATTGGTGTCACTCCTAATTTGTTTATGATAACCTCATTATGTATATGGTTTTTCCTTATATGACCACTCATCCATCTCAACATCTTTATTTTTGTTATAGACATCTTTTGTACATATTGATGATTAACTGCCCAACACTTAGAACTATAAAACATGACAAGTCTAATTGTTGCTTTATAATATTTACCTTTTAACTTTAATGATATCTTTTTATCACAAAGGATACCTGATGCACCTATCCATTTTAACTAACCTACATTAATTTTATGCATAACATCTTCATCGATTCTTCCATCACTTTGAAAAATTGACCCTAGGTGTTTAAAACTTTCCTTTTAGGGATGCAATATGTTCCAATTTTAATTTTTATGTCCTCTAAAGTGACCAAATGATCAAACTTATATTCCATACACTTTATCTTTGTTCTACTAAGGCGGAAGCCTTTACTTTCTAATGTTTCTCTCCATAGTTCCAATTTTCTATTAACTTTATCCTTAGACTCTTCCACTAACACAATGTCATAATAACATACACCAAGGTACTTCACCTTGAATATGTTTTGTTAACTCATTGATCACCATTATAAATAAGTATGAACTTAAATTTGATCCTTGATTTAAACCAATATTAACTTCAAAGAAGTTTGTCATTCCTTCATGAGTCCTCACACATGTTTTTACACCATCGTACATGTCTCTTATAAGGTTTATGTATGTCAATGGGATACCTATTTTTTTCAAAGTTCTCCAAAGAACATCCCTTAGTACCCTATCGTAAGTTTTTTTTAGATCAATAAATATCATGTGAAGGTCTTTCTTCTTTTTTTTCTCTAAAATATTTTATAAGACGTCTCAAAAGGTGAATCGCTTCAACAGTAGATCTACTTCACAATGATCTAAATTGGTTCTCTGTTATACTAAATATTTGTCTTAACGTATGTTCGATAATTCTTTCTTATAATTTTATAGTATGACTCATTAACTTGATATCCCAATAATTTGCATAATTCTTAATGTCTCTCTTGTTCTTGTATATGGGTATAAATGTGCTTACTTTACATTTCTCGAGCATCTTTTAGTTTTTCATATTTCATTAAATAGTCTTGCGAGCCAACTAATTCCTGTCTCTCGTAAGATTTTCCAAACTTCTATAAAAATATTATTTGGTCCTACCAATTTACCACCCTTCATATGTTTAAGAGTCTCTTTAACTTCGTTCTTTTAAATACGTTGATAGAAATTATGGTTTATATACTTTTCTGATTTGGCTAACTCTTTTAAGCTAATACTAATATCTTTATTTTCATTAAAAAGCTTATAAAAATAGTTTTTCTATCTATTTTTTCTATAATTATTTGTCACTATAATTTTCTCATTGTCTCTTTGATGCATCTAACAAAATTAAGATCCTTAGTTTTCTTATCTCTAGTCCTAGCTATCCTAAAAATATCTCTTTCATCCTCTTTTGAGTTGAGTTTTTATATAAATCCTCTCAAATTTTAGCTTTTGCTTTAATGACAGCTTTTTTCGCTTATTTCTTTGTTTTCTTGTAAGCTTCTAAAGTTTCATTAATCTTCTTAGCATAATGTAATTTGTAGCATGCCTCTTTGCCTTATTTTATTTTACATCACTTCACTCCACTACCAATTTGTGCCGGTACACCTCTCTTAGATTCACCTAACACATCTTTCGCCACTTCCTAATATGTATAGTCATATTGTTCCACATATCACAAGGTATACCAACATAATTTCAAACATTTCCTTGAAGGACTTTCTTTTTAAATATACCTTCTTTCTCACTTTTGAGGTTCCACCATTTAGTTCGAATAGCTCGATGCATTTTTTTATTCTTTGTTCACTTTTTCACCTTTAAATCCATAACTAAAAGTCGATGTTGGGTAGTTAAACTTTCTCCTAAAATTACCTTCAAATCGTTACAATGCAATCTATCTATTTTTCTACAAACAAAATAATCAATTTCTATTTGTGATAAGCCACTCTTATAAGTAATTAAATGTTCATCTCATGAAGATTGTATTGACTATAAAGATATCAAATGCCATAGCAAAATTTAAAATCTCCCTATATTTCTCATTTATATCCCCAAACCAAAGTTTCCATGAGTATCTTGATATCCTAATGCCTCTTTACCGACATGTCCATTTAAGTCTCCTCCTAAACAAATTATCTCCCTTTGTAGAATTCTTTGAATCACCTTATCTAACTCCTCCCCAAAAGCCATCTTTATACTATCTTCTAGCCCTACTTGAGGTGCGTAAGCACAAACTATATTCAAATCCTCTTCTCCTAACACTAATTTCAACGTCATGATTCAATCACCATATCGTTGCTACATTATCCTTTAAATCTTTATTTATGATAATACCAACACCATTTCAAGCCTTTTCCTTACCTGAGTACCATAATTTAAAACTTGTATCCTCAATCTCCTTTTTTTTTTCTCAAACCCACTTTGTTTCTTATAACATAAAATATGAATCTTTCTTCGAATCATAGTATCTACCACATCCATTAGCATGCAGGACAATGTTTCGATATTCTAAGAACCAATACGAATCTTATTATCTAGGATTAGATTCCTTACCTCCCATATCCGTCTATATTTAAAATGCGCAAACCCTCTCTATAATTTATTTACTACATTCGGGTGACAATATAGCGGAACTAACTTCTTTACCCACACTCATCCATGATGTGGGAACCCTATGTACAATTGATTTACTGCATTCAGGCTTTGCAATGCATCACTAAAAGAGAACTCCCCAGCGCAATGCTCATAATTTGTATAATCTATGGTATAAAAATCCGACCAAGTTTTATGTTGACTATCGAAAACCTAACACAATCCTCCTCCTTTATCCGAGCTTGGGACCGACTGACCATGTTAGGGTGATCTCTTACATGGGTAGAGTTATTATCAATGATGAAGATTTAACTTAAAAGTAACATTGTAATTTTGTACTTTACATCTATGTGCATTAAATCCTATTAATTTATCACTTCAGTTGTTCATATCCAACATCAAATGGTTGGGATGTTAAAAATACATTTGAGCAATTGATTCACAACATTTGGACACAAATATAGAGGCCCTTGCTTAGTTTTTACTGTATTCGAGCTCTCAGCGCATCGCTTAGAGGGAACGCCCCAACGTAATAATTATAATTTGTATAATATGTGGTATAAAATTTAATAAAGTTTTATGCTGACTGTCGAAAGTCTAATACAACCCTCCTACTTTATTCGGGCTTGCGACCGACCGACCGTGCTAAGGTGATCCCTTACGTGGGTAGAGTAATGATCAATATGAAGATTTAACTTAAAAATAACATTGTAATTTTGTACTTTACATCTATGTGCATTAAATCCTATTAATTTATCACTTCAGTTGTTCATCTCCAACATCAAATGGTTGGGATGTTAAAAATAGATTTGGGCATTTGTTTCTCTCTCTCTCTCTCTCTCTCTCTTTTTATATATATATAGTGACAAATGCTTTGTGATTAAATTTACTTTCTTATTTCAATCATTTAATATTTGAGACGATGAGGTGATAAAGCAAAAAAAAATACTACAAAGTTCAAAAGTAAATGATACTTTTAATTCAAATCACTATAGTCGATAATATGAATTAAAAATGTTAGAGTAGATTTGAGTATGAAGAGGATTTGAGCATTACCACTCTCTCTCTCTCACTATACATCGATCAATATTTGAATTAAAACTACATTGTAGTTTTGTACTTTGCATTTATGTATATTAAGACCTTTAATTTATCACTTCACCTATCCATCTCCAATACTGAATGGTTGAAATGTTAAAATAGAATTAAGCATTTACTTCTCTCTCTCTCTCTATATATATATATAGAGAGAGAGAGAGAGAAAGAAAGAGGAAGTTGTCTAGCATGAGGATCTAACCTTACGGCACACCTAAACAGCTTCTCCTTTCAATTTCTTTGTATCGGCGAACGCAGCTCCCTTCCTGTTCCTCTCTCTCGACGAAGGCATTTCCCCCCTCCCCATCTCCTCAACAAAGGCGCGCCCCTCCTATTCCTCTCTCCCCTAGTGAAGGTCAAAAGGGTTAAGGTGAAGTTCCGATCTTTCTTGTCCCACACAAAAACCGTGGGAGAGAGATGGGACAGGAGCGCCTTTCGAAGGACGTTGTTCAGGGCTGGTTTAGATGGGACGCGTTGGGAGCCATCAGGTTAGATCTTGATG
This sequence comes from Brasenia schreberi, assembly GCA_036023115.1. Lineage (NCBI taxonomy): Eukaryota > Viridiplantae > Streptophyta > Magnoliopsida > Nymphaeales > Cabombaceae > Brasenia > Brasenia schreberi. The sequence goes on from JAYKKT010000079.1 coordinate 5,577,150, forward strand.
AGATCTAATCCAACCCATGCCGGCCAGTGAATGCTAGAAACGAGATGCTTTATCTCGTAAGCAAAGTCGTCCAGGAAAGACGCGACACGCGGGCAAGCTGATGTGTCCAGGTAAAGTACGCCATGAGAGAGAGAGAGAGAGCTTTCTCTGGCTCTGGCCTTTCCTCGTGATAACGACAGAGCCGGCCGACCATCCCTTTTATACTATTTTAGTTAATTATTAAAAAATATTCGTTGGATTCGGTGGGCTTTACACAGCCATCTGGCAACTCTGCAGTGTGCAGCCGCCTGTCGTGAAGGTTCAGAGTGTGTTGTGGGGCCCGCCGTTACCGGGCCCCAGCGTCTCTACCCGCACCATTGGCCGCCTTCCTTGCCGAACCTGTCGGCCACCATCACTCCATAACATACATATTGCATGGCCATCCCCTGCGTTCGACTGGCATGACCGAGTCTGGTTGCGGGTCGTATTCGTGTCGTATCATTTCTTGCTAAGTTTGAAACAACCACCCGACCAAAACTTTTTTTTTCTTTTCCTTTTCCGATTTATAATGGAGAGTTCCCAAGCCAGGTACTCATGATCTAAGTATCCAGCTCATGACCTGCAACTTGTGAATGGAGCCCACTAGTCGAGTGGGCCATCGGTATGAATGCAAACATGAAAAATGCTTTGAATTTCGATTGGTATTTGTGTCTTTCGTGTTCTTGTCAAAACAACCCAACCAGAACAACCATTAAAATTTTTATTCCAAAGCAGAAATTGTGAACGTGGTTGAAAAACAATTAACGAGCAAATCCCGTCTCGGTTACTAATTGGGTTTGAATCGGAAGTCATTCGGGTTAACAGTACGACATGTGAAAGAGAAACTGACACGAACTCAAACGAAAAAGTCCATGTTGCAAGATTGGCTTAAGCAATGCTGAATCTGACACACTGGCATCCCTACGGAGTCGGAATAATACCATATTTCACGTTAAAAGAGGCACTTCATGTCTATGTGTAGACAAATAATAATAATGTTTTAACCAAATTTAATACATAAATTAACAACAATCATGTTAAATGTGATTAAAGAGAAAGCAATTTGTGTTGTTGAATGCACTCAAGATCTAGGGTTCTCATTCTATATGCTTTGCGCAAACCCTGACTATTCAGATGCGCTCGAGACGTCCAAAAACCATGGTATTGGATATGTACACATTTTATCAATGCAGATTAGATTTTATGCACCAAAATGCTGAAAACGTCAGCTTCTAAACCCTGATAAAATCTGATCTATCCACTATAAGCCTTTTGGAGGCGAAGATTTCTCGGTCTTTCTCAACCAAGGATGCTGGCAGTACATTGGATTGGTTATAAAGGTCCATCACACTAGTACAATTGTTTTTGTTAATGATGTGCATGAAGAATATCCCTCGTTTGGTTCCTTCTTGAATGAGGTAGGCACTATTATGCAAAGGTGTTATTGCCAAAAGTGACGAAATAACACCTATAAACACATGAGTGACCCCTCATTCTCAAAGAAAAAGATTCCTAGCCGATTGTATTGGATTCACTAGGGTCAACATTAAACCTAATTCTTCCTATCTTCGTGTCTCCCAAGGATATTGTTGTTCGAATGAAGTCCATCAATATTGATAAGACAACTTTCTTTCCTTTGTACCTCGGACCTTTCTTATTATTTAAAGCATCTCCGTCTTCTAGGTTCAATCCAATAACTGGTGAACCTCACCTTCCTCATTGTCTCATTCAAGAATTAGAGTTTCAATAAGATCTACCCATCATTGTAGACTTGTTGACGGACCAATCATTCTAAACTTGAGTAAGAACCTCCTTTTTGGTTTTTGGATTCATATCCTTGTCTTAGAGAGACCCAAATTTTGCCGCTTGGTGGCCTGACCTTCATAAAGATATGCCTCTACTAAAAGAATATTGACAAAAACTTATTGACTATGGCATGAATTCTCCTACTAACAATAATCCCAAATCAAGTGGTATTTATCAGAGGCAATCTTGTCATTATTCCTTACCTACTCTAGTAGATCAACTTGAATCTCTAGTTTTTCCCATCCCATGAAATAGAACTTAGGACTCAACTACCTCAGCAAGGGTCATTCATGAGGAGCAAGACGAGATCTAGGATGTCGAAAATATCTCATGTGCCCTACAACCCCATCTGGATAGAGAACCTAACTGATAGTGACCCTGACTCTATATCTGAGACCATCAACAAGGGAGCCTTCTCCTTCTTATGAGGCACCAATCGGCTAGATCCCAAGGCACTATGATCACTACTTTGTTGGTCCCAACATTCTTCTCGAACCTAGCAACTCTCTCCTAGTTGCATTTCACAACATTTTAATGTCTATGATCTACCAACCTGATGAGAGACTCCTCTTTGATGAGTCTACTTTGGATGCAATGATTTATAGCTTGCACCTTATATCTTGTTTTTGGGCCAATGCATTTCCTCCTGAACTAGGAGATCAAGTAAAAGAGGCCTTCAATTATATGTGTTGAGGTCTATGAATAACTTAAAGCCTATTGTGCCCACAAGTTATCAATAAAAGTCAAATTTACTTCTATAGCCGACAGTCGGGTGCACATCATTTCTCTATGTAATCAAGCGACTGTCACAAGTAAGGCCCGCCTCAAGACCTCTAAGTTAGAGGTAGTGTCCTTCCATGTCAATGATTTGAAAGGTGCAAGGTTGTCCACTCAAGCTGATATCAACCTCCTCAAGGAGCAACTTGTGGTTCTCTACTAGCATTGCCACAAACTCCTTGTTGAGGCTTTCCAAGCTTTATTCAACCTTAGCTCTCTAACATTCCAGGTATCAACCACAGGTGAGACATAGGGTAAGGTGTCTCAAGAATTCATTCGAGAAACACATGAGTTACACTCCGTGTTGGCCAAGTAGGAGGATCTCGAGAAGGATGCCGAGCTTGATACCCTCAAACTCAATGGCCATAAGGAGCATTTGAAGAGACTCAAAAGGGTCCTCTAGAAAATGTTAGGGACTAAATAGCCAAGACATGGATTGGAAATGTACTTGATTTTATCATGCCTGCATTAATAATTGATTTGAAATCTTTATTCGTATTTGTTTGTGGTATGCACAAATTATTCATGCATTTACTCTTCTATGACCTTTTCCTCACTTTTTGTTACTTCAAGGTCTTAATAGAATAGGCTTAATTGTTTTTTAATATTTTGATGTCACATGGTAAATCCCACTGCTACATGACAAATCCCACCATCACATCAAATTCAAGTTGAAGATCACCATGAGTGATGGTTAAGGTCTTCCTTATGATGACCCCGAACTCTATTACCTTGGTTTCCTATTTTTTGAGTTTTTTTTTTGCTCCAAGAACTTGTCTTGCAAGGGATTTCTAGAAACTAATGCTCGTCAAATGGGAAAAGTAACTATCAACAAGCATGCCAATTTCCTTCTATTTTGACTATATACATATTATTATTGCCTAAGCGATGTAGAGATCAAAGAATATTGCATCATTATCAAAGCACAAAATTTTGACCAACATTTTGATTTTGCTCTTTCTTTATGAGTATGATTTTGCTCTTTCTTTATGAGTACCTTTTACCGAGAAGTATGCACCTTTCTCTACCATCTTATTAATGGAAAAGTTTGCAACATTGCCTCCGGTGCATGATGGATTTTACAATGTTGGATATATTTATACTTCCCTAGGTTGAGCGCCGTCAATAATCCAGATCAATTTACTCAACTCAAACCACACGAATTCTTTTTGGACTATGATCACAAATCGGAGGCATTGTTGACTTGTTTGGGCAAGTTACTCTATACTAGAATCTTACAATAGGTTTGACCTTTGTCCGCCGAGTCATGGTGACCTTGTCACTCAATATATATATGTTGAAGATACTCTTTGATCCCATGTGCATATCATCGATAGAATGACAACCATTCCTCTATTCTCTAGATTTACTGGACAATATTGGAGCGTTGTCTTCATCTACCAACCGGATGATGACCGAATAGTATCATTCCCATTGTTTTGCCCGTTAATTCGGGCTAGTACAAGAGGTCCTTGCCCCCATTTGCCTAAATATGGTGCTAGCAGGTGTCATGACTGTTTTAAACCCTGTAATATCTAAAGTAGCCATGACCAACCTGTAACTGGTAGAGAGTTTTCCTTATAAAGGTTTCTTCCACAATTCGAGAGTCACAATTGAGTACGAGGAGTAGTGGTTATCGGAAATTTTTTCTATTTTTGATAAAGAATTGAAAGAATTCATTCATATCTTTAGCACCTCGACCCACGCTGAGCCCAACATAAAGCTCTTATGTCCTTAAGTTTGGCAAGACCATTTCTTTTTTCCTTTGGTTTGAATTGATATTCATTTTTCAGCCTCTTTTGTAGGACCCTTCTCTAGAAGAGGACGATGAAGACAATGTCTTGTTATCCCGAAACGACCTCAATGGATAAATGCCATCTTATGCTCCTTGTTTGCTGAGCATCCTTTCGTTCATACCTCACCTTGATATTTACTCTTACACAGGTGATCTCGTTCGAGGAAGACCTTCAGAAGACCTTATAAATAGATGAAGTGCTTCCTTTTGGAACCATGTGTCCAACAAGAGAAATTCTTGTGAGGCTATTGGAGACCATATCGAGCAATATTATGGGCGTAGTTTCCTTGGAGGAAACCCCAATGCCTCAGTGGGGCCGAAGGTTGATCATTTCACATGATTTAGCGGAATGTCCAAGGGATCCCAAATGAAATTGGCAAGATTGCTCCATACGAGATCCCTCTCTAGATATTGCTTTGGCCGAACATACTTGTTGTATGATCGAGTGACTTCGCACTTGTTGGCTATCAAACAATCTTTATCTACTACACTGAGCTCATCATGACTGATTGTATATAGTCGTCTATTTGTAAGTCATTTTGTCTAGCTACATGTAACAACTTAACATTAATCTCCATATGCAATACCACATCTTGCCCTATGTTAGATGAAACGGAATTAGACCCGTTGTTGAAGTCTTTGAGTTTTGATAAGCTCATAAAACCTTGGGTAACACTTTATGCCACTTTCGTAGTTCAATGCTCTTTGTCGAGTTTTACTATTAGAGCATTAGGATGGTTGATTCAAGCATTGCACCAATTTGGTCCTCCAATCATTGAGAACTTTTGGGTTTTCTCCACGGTTAATGTTATTAACCATTGGGTTTTATCCTTCACCTTATAACCCGAGGTAGATTGGACCAACCCATTTCCAACACAATTATCGTCTTCTGCTATATAAGATTGATGTACCTTAGTGAATGTCCCAAACAACTCTCTTGCTCGCTGGTGTAAGGGTATCAAATTAAAGCTATGGCACTCGTAATCACAAGTGAGTTGACTAAGAATGATATGGGAATCACCTAATACTTCTAACTTTTCGAGCCAATCACCAACTCTAGGCCCAATCCATAAATTAGAGCTTGATATCTGCCTCATTGTTGGTTAGGGTGGATTCTAAAGACATGGTGAGCATCTCAATCTTCCCTATTGGACATATCATGCATTGATGCCCGCACCTTTGCTACATTTGGATCCGTCGAGTGTCATCCTCTAAGACTGTTCGACGAGCATTCCCTCTATAGTCTCCAATGGATCAGACACTTCAATGCATACACAGTGTGCAAGGAAATTTGCTATGACTTGTCCTTTAACCGCCTTAAGAGTCCTATATTTCAAATCGAACGGGCATAATTTAATTGCCCATTTGACTAGCCTGCCCTGTCGAGGTAGACAACTAAGAAGGTCCATAAAAGATCAACTTTACAAATCACATACACTTAGTAGTAAGTCAGAAGATAATATTCTAACTTCGTCAAACATAATTTTTCTATTAGAAAATAATGAGACTCAATGTCAATAAGTAACCAACTCAAATAGAAAGAAGCCCTCTCGGTATCATCATCAACATCTTATGCTAGTGAAGCAATGATGGAATCCTCCGTAAGGGCTTTGTACAACTTTAATGGTTTCCCGAACATAGGGGGCATCAACACCGGAGGTTTTGTTAGATATGCCTTGATTTTGTTGAACACTCATTGTTGTTCCGAGCCCCAAATGAAGTTTTTAACATTCTTCAACTTGAGTGACACTGTGAGAAGAGTTATCTTCTCCGTGGCATTGGCAACAACTAAGGAAGATTTTTATTGTTCCTCAGCTGATTTTGGAGAATTCTGCAATTGAAAACCAGAAGTCAGCCCACGGGTGCTGTCTAGGGTTCTGAACAAGATGAAGATGACTGCATGAGAAGAGAAGAAAATGCAAAGAGGAGAAAAGCGATTTAATTCATTATCTGCAGTGTAATTGGACCTTATGATATTCATAGGGGTGGTCTTACACCATCATACTAACGATCTATCTAAACTGGCTGGCTGAGGTGGTCACGCTCTTCGGTAACTAGATGAGTTGGCTGCAATAAAGGCCTATGTCAGTACAAAACATGGGAGGACTCTTGGAGCACCTACAACCATTTGTAGGACATGTACCTACATCAAGACACTCAATGCATGACACATCAAGTGTCGCCTTGTGTGGCCGGTGATTTCTTCAATTTTGACGAGAATTATTATGTTGAATCATAAGCCCTATTTTACCAAGCCCAAACAAGCTAGAAAAGTACAACATTTGATCCTTTAACCTCTGATACAGTATTTCACCCTTGAAAGTTGTGATTTGACATCAACTAATGATTTTAAGTCACGTGTGCACCGGTCAGTCTAAACAAAGATGCATTACATGTGTTTTGGCTTGGTTTAGTAGCACTAAGTCTATCTCCAACTTAAAGCTTTGAAGAACCAACAAACAGTTACCTCAAGTATTTGGAGACCCTAGAATTCAATGGCAAACTGCAACATTATCTATATAGTCACACACACACACCCAAGAAAAAAGCCAAAAGAAAACAAAATGTAGTTCTAAATTAACTCTTGTGTGAGCCTTATATGTAGGGATGAACATCGATCAGTTCGGTTCGGTCCAATAACCGAACCAGAAAAACTGATTACCGAATTAATGTGAATTATATAAACTGAATTACTTATATAACCAAAACTTATCTGAACCGAAAAAAGTCCGTTTGGTTAATTCGGTTTTCATGGACCTGGGATTTCTATGGGTTCCATGTTACACAATATCCATAATCACTCAACATATGATGTTGGCTGTGTAGGTTTTAAAAGAAAATCATATGCAAAGAAAATGAAACCTAGGCAATCTACAGTTCTTGAGTTAATGACTATAAACTGTCAATCTAATACAAGTTCTCAAACATTATAGGAGGAAAAAAGAAGAACTGACATACATTTGATCCTGTGACAAGTGAGCAACTATGGCGGGTTATAGACCCAATCGATCAAGCAGCTACATAGCAAACAATACATGTATCTAAACAAAATTGGCCTCCTTTCTAAATGGATTAAGAAAAAACAACCCATCCTTCAACCCAGCTACAAAGAAAACAATGTGCCTTAAAGCTCTCTTTTCTTTCAGTTTGATCTCAACAAGCATGGCGCGGTTAAAAGCTCACATTCATCATGTAGAAACTTCTATCTAAAACCGTCAATTAGGTAAAGCCACTTAAAAATCTTCAACAAAGACAAAAATTAAAAGCAAGCAATCATTTAAACCAACTTACATAAGGTTCAATGTGTACACGAGTACCAAGCCTCGATAAATTAGACGTCCTCTGGCTACTAGATCTTTCAGTTCTGCGCCCGATGTGGCACTATCCGTTGGTAGAATTTCAGGATCGCCCAAACCAGCTCACAGGGTTGATTGAGCCGCTAGCGCTTGCTTTACACCATGGACAGATTGCTTGCTGACCTATCAAAAGAAATGAACTTCCCTTCTAGGAAGGAGGCTTTGGTTGTCCGGGTCGAAAGCAAGGCAGTAGCCAGTCTGTCCAAGAAAAGGAGTGTGTTTGCGAGTCTTAATGCGAGCATTCCTGTCAATGAATGAGGGATAGGAGGTAGTCTGATTAAAGAACATTGTGATATTCCTATGCTTTCGGGAATGAGGATTTAGGAGAAGACTACGAGCTACGCGCATCAAAGCAAATTGCAGGCGGAAATCATTTAAGCTCCTGGCAACCTATTGCAAGGAAACAGTGAGTATGTGACAAATAAACTTGGCCACAGAGTCGAATAACATCCTTGTCAAATAATTTGGCATTACTTCATTTGCAAAAAATGGGTAAAATATGGAACTAAAGGATGAAGCCGTGAATCTCTAGCTAGGCTCGACAATGCTTCCTTAAAGAGGGGCGAGTCAGATTCACCAACAATAAGTTCAATAATTTTATCAAAGTATAACTGTACATATATGACAAGGCCCATTAAGAAACCGTTAGGGGAATCTATTCTAAAATACACAGTAAAGTACGAAAACAATCAGAAGTACATGTAGCTCTCTTGATAGTATATGTTTGACAGGAAGCTTTATATCAACATGAAGTACTGTGTTGTGTCAGGCTTATTCTCTGGAGGAGCTACAAGAACGTTCTTACAGAGGAACAAATCATTCGTGCAATATAGTAAATTTATCTAGAGAAAGAAGACCGGTTGTATAAATATCCAAACGATTTGATAGACTCTAAATAACTGGTATACCATCTATACAAAGACCAAAGTGATATATCAGCAACAAGTATTATATCTTTTCTTGCAACTATGCTACTACAACAAAAAGCACAATATATATATCTTCAAATGTCCATGACCACACGACAGAACTATGTGGTCCAAAAGATAAGTGGAGAAATTCACGCTTAAGACATCTATAACCAAGCTTGAATGATGAGGGATTACATGAAACTAATGTTAGATTACAGGCACAAATAATGCAACGAACCAAAGTGGTGCTCAAATCGTTCATACCAGTAGAGACAGCAAGAAAAGACACTCAAAATGTCAATAAATCCTGCCAAAAAAATTTCATCAAGAATGCCAAAGAATTACAATAGCACAAACAAGAAAAGGGAAAAAATGAAAGACGTCAGAATTACCTGAGCTAATTCATCAGATAGAATGACAGTTCAAATAGAAGATAAACAATTTCTCCTTGCTGATGAAGAGGATCGTTTCAAATTGCAGAATCCTGATACATTCTAAATGACATACAAAATCTAGATGGGTATACCATCTACCCCAGCAAAACAAAGGAAACTTTGCAGAATAACTAAAAGAAAGAGCTTACTCTTTCATGTTAAGAATAACAGTTAAAGACAAAAAAAAAGCTGAAAGAAGTTGCCTACATATCCAAGTGATGCAGAGATAAAAGTTGAGCAAATAAAAGAACGGCTGGTGTTTCCATCAACTAACACAATTTAATGAAGAAAAGCATATAAAATAAGTTCGGAGAAATGAAATAGCATTAACATTATGGCATTCTGTGTTTGACATAAATCATCTCAACTAGATAGTATCTTCAGTCTTTATCTAACTCCACGATACCTAACAAACAGAGGTAAATATTGTAATTGTTAAAAAGCCAATAAGATAAATAATTGAGAAGTTATAGTATAAATACCTAATGAGTTCATGTCGCCACTCATCATTCCCATATTCCTACCAAATCAACTATTATACAAATCTGAATTGTTACAAGAAATAGTTTAGTGATATCAAGAACATAAATATTAAAAGTAAATGCAATTAAAAACACTAGTAAATATAACTTACCTTCTCAAAATTTTCAACATCTTGTAATTCTTCCTCAATATTTAAACTAATGGTATATTGTAGCCAATCTTCTGCACAAATCAACCATTCAACTATCTTAGGAGTCAAAGAGCTCCTAAATGCATCCAAAATACTCCCTCCATCACTAAAAGCAAACTCAAAATCTATTGTAGATATGAGAACCACTAAGACATCCCTAGCCTTATGTACAAGAATAGGGAACCACCAATTAATCATCAACCATTGTTTCCTCAGCACCTTTCATTTTTATTTTGGTTTCGAGATACTTTTTTTCCTAAAAATACCTCTAGATTTTTGTTTTGTTCTCACAATAGTCGATTCACTTGGCATAAGATTACCACGAAGCTTCCACTTGATTGGGAGGTACTGTCACTTTTAGGTTGAAGCACTTTTCTATATTCATCATACAGTCAAATAGAACGATCTCTTACTCCTTGAAATTATTTTTTTATTTTCTTTTCCATAAATATTACAAAAAGGCTTAGTTGTTGTTGTCCATAAATCTTACAAAAAGTAAACTCTATAGCCTCAATTGTTTTTGAAGATCAAGCACAATTGCAACAAATAAAATTTTGTTCATCATTTTGTAGTCATCCCAATATTTATCAAACTTCGTTTTCATTCTCATGACCATAGACTTTGCCTCCAAGTCATCGTTGTTATTATATTGTAATATTACCCCAACTAGATCGTTGATCTCTATGCAAAATGTGTTAGATATGAAATAGAATGATCTTAAAATATGTATAATCATATCATAAAACTGTTATAAGATATTACTCACCTTCTTAATAGATACCCAATCAATAAAAGTAACTCCATCATTATCTTCATATGATTCCATCTCATGCTTAAAACATAAATATTTTTTGTCAAATAACTCAAATGCCTTTTTAAATTTTTCTACAATACTCAACATTTTATAGGTAGAATTTCACCTAATTACATCTAAATATAATTGAATCTTACACTGAATATTACATTGTTCAATACATTCTTTGAACTTTTGTATCATAACTAGAGATTCTTTGATAAATTTCACAGCTTTCCTTACCCAATTAATGAACTATTTACCTCTTTTAGACCATCTTATACAACTAAGTTTATTCAATGCACAATATATCCCAAATGCAAAAACTTATAATTTGCAAAACCAGTTCCCCAACTTATAAATATTTGTTTTATATATGAAATAGCAACATCATGGGAACTAACATTATCTATTGTAATTGTGAGCACTTTTTTAAGCACACTCAAGAAAGCAATCAACAAGTAGCCTAACCCTTATGACTAGATATTGAACAAAATCTAAGAATTTTTTTTGCATCTTCCACTCATCATCAATAAAATGCATTATGATGCTCATGTAGTTTAATCATTACAGAGATGTCCATTTATATGTGGTTATGCATATACGTTGGCTATTTTTTTTAAAAAGTCTTCAACATAACTTTTTCATCCATGTAGAGGTCATGGCAGTCCCATGATGCAATTCACCTAGATGTCATTTTAAACTTAGGACATGTAGTATGGAGTACCTTCCTGAACCCTTTACTTTCAAGATCATAAAAGACAATTAGTCAATAAGGATAATTCTGCAATGGCTTTTCTAGTGGCTATTTGATCAAATTTCAATAAATATTTGAACATATATTAAAGAAAAACAAATAAATAGTATGACTATAAAGAAACTCAAATGGGAGAACAACAAAGAATTACCTAAATTGAACAAAATCAAAATCAAGAAAGAGATGTCCATTTATTTGTGGTTATGCATATACTCTAGCTATTCTTTTAAAAAGTCTTCAACTTAACTTTTTCATTCATGTAGAGGTCATAGCAGTCCTGTGATGCAATCTACCTAGATGACATTTTTAAACTTAGGACATGCAGTATGGAGTATCTTCCTAAACCCTTTACTTTCAACGATCTTAAAAAATAATTAGTCAGTAATGACTATTTCTACGATGGCTTTTCTAGTGACTATTTGATTAAATTCCAACAAATATTTGAGCATACATTAAAGAAAAACAAATGAATAGTATGACTATAAAGAAACAACAAAGAAACCCCTAAATTGAAAGAAATCAAAATAAAAAAAGAGGAATAAAGAGAGAATATATCTTGCTTCCCTACTAGCTTGGAGAGTGTTGCAGAAATCCCCAATTGCTGTGAGAGAGATGGAGAGAGAGAGAGAGATGGCAGTAATCAGAAGAGGCCTGCTGCATGCATAGAAGTCTTTGGACTCCACTAAGGCATCAAAGGAGGGGCAAAATTTGACGGGATTGATATATAACGTAAATCAATTTTTCAGTTATAGATCCTTTGGAGCTGAAACCAAACCGGAAAAGTGATTTGTTTTTTAGAAAAAGGAACCAAATCCAAACCAAAACTTAATCCAACCAAACTGAATGGGACATTTTGGTTTGGTAATTCGATTGAAACCGATTTATGCTCACCCTTACCTATACGTGTTTATCAACTAAAATTTATGATATTTCAAAAATAAAAGCAACCTCATAATCTTTTTATAGCATAATTCTTTTCCATGTGTAGCTTGGAAGAGATATATGAAAAAAAGGACCGTTGAGTTAGGCATCAAGACACTTGGAAATATCATGCATTGTGACCTCCTTTTTCGTATAGAAACCTTTGAATGATAATTGAATGATAGTGCATGTCCATCATTTACAGCAGATTGCCATCTAATAACTAACTACAACAACAACAAGCCTTTTCCCATACTAAATGTAGTCAGATACATGGATTTTTCATTCCTATAGAGCCTTATCATATACCACACTAGTAGTTAACTAAACATAAACTAGGTCATTCTTTATTGTTTCTTTAATACTTTTGTAGTCTTTCTCTTCTTCTTTTAATATTTTTACAATCTAGTTTTTTATACCTTCTTACTAGAGCTTTTTTTGGTCGTCTTTCTACATGTCCACACCATCTTGAAAGATTTTTCCCCATTTATTTTCTATTGATGTCATTCCAAATTTGTTAACTTCATTATGTATACCATCTTTCCTTATGTGACCACTCATCCATCTCAACATCTTCATTTCTATCATAGCCATCTTATGCACATGCTATGATTAATTGTCACTCAGGACCATAAAACATAGCAAGTCTAATCATTGCTCTATAATATTTACCTTTCAGCTTTAGTAGTATCATCTTGTCACATAAATACATTATGTCCCTCCCCATTTTAAGCAACCAATATTAATTACCATTAATTTTTCCATTACTATGAAAAACTGACTCTAGGTAATTTAAATTTTCTTATGAGGAATGCAATGTGTGTCGATCTTAATTTCTATGTCATCTGAAGTAACCAAATGATCAAACTTACATTCCATATATTTTATCTTTGTTCTACTAAGTTGAAAACCTTTACTTTCTAATGTTTCTATCTAGAGTTCCAATTTTCTATTTATTTTTTCCATGGACACATCAACTAACACAATATCATCATCAAATAACATACACAAAGGTACTTGATCTTGAATATATTTTGTTAACTCATCAATGACCAATATAAATAACTTTATCTTGAATATATTTTGTTAACTCATCAATGACCAATATAAATAAATATAGATTTAAAGTTGATCCATGATGTAACTCAATATTAACTTCAAAGAAATCTGTCATTCCTTCATGAGTCCTCACATATATTTTCGCATCATCATACATGTCTCTTATAAAATTTATTTATATCAATGGGATATCTTTTTTTTCTAAGGTTCTCCAAAAAACATCTCTTAGCACCCTATCATAAACTTTTCTACATCAATAAATACCATGTGAATGTTCTTTTTTCTGCTTTAAAATGTTCCATAAGATGTCTCAATAGGTGAATTGTTTTATAATAGATGTACTTGTCTTGAATACAAAATAGTTTTTTGTTGTACTCGATACTTGTCTTAACCTATGTTCAATAATTTTTTTTTATAATTTCATATTATGACTCATTAACTTGATATCCTGATAATTCGCATAATTCTAGATGTCTCACTTGTTCTCGTATATAAGTGTACTCGTTTTCCGTTCTTTAAGTATCTTTTGATTTTTCTATATTTAATTAAATAGTATTATGAAACAAGTGATTCTCGTCTCTCTAGGATTTTTCATACTATAATAGGAATATTATCTGGTTCTACAAATTTACCAATCTTCATAGCCTCTTTGACTTCATTCTTTTGAATACTTTTGCGATTTATATATTTTGTTATTTGATTAACTCTCTTAAGCTAATACTAATATTTATATTTTCGTTAAAAAGCTTAACATAAATAAATTTTTCATCAATTTTTGATATCATCATTTGCCGCTAGAATCTTCTGATCCTAATCTTTGATGCATCTAACAAAAGTATTTTATCTTTACTATGTTAAAAATATCTCTTTCACCTTCTTTTGATTTAAGCTTTTTATAAAAATCCTTCCAAATTTTGACTTTTACTTCACTAACCGTTTCTTTCACTTATTTCTTTGCCTTCTTATAAACTTCCCAAGTTTCACTAATATTCTTGACATAATGCAATTTGTAACACTCTCTTTACCTTAATTTTATCTTTCACCACTTCACTCCACCGCCAAGCTTCCTTTTGTACTAGTATGCCTCCCTTAAATTCACCTAACATACCATCTAATAACTAAGACATAATTAAAACTTACTTTAGTGAGACACCTTTTAAATAAATCCTTGAACTAAAACAGTTGAAGGTGGTTACACGGAATATAAACTGGTAGTTGTATTCATCTTAGCAGGTTTGTTTTTGGATTAAATGTACGCTTGTAGTTTGTATGCTCCAGAAAGCAAATGCTAGGCAAAGTCGGTTAGAAAGTATCACGATAATTCATTATAAGGAACTCCTAATCGAAACTTACAAACGCGGTTTTCTTTACTTGATTTCTCGCTGTGTTTAAAATGCTCTCTCTCTCTCTCTCCCTCTCTCTCTCTCTCTCTTTCTCTCACCCCCAAATTTGACGTCAAGTTGCGTTAGCTGTGTCCGAGGCTGAGTGTGAAGCACGAGCAATAATAAGGTTTAAGTTCTCTCACAAACTGACTATATCTGCTGCATTCACTTATTACTCTCTCTCATGTACATACATACACGTTACATTTCTTTTCCAAGATTTATGCTCATGCATGACTCTGCTTTTGGACCAACTAGCGGGTGAAATGCCTAACAAGCTAAGCAGGTGAATCGGCAGGAGAAGCGAACTTCTTAATAACATAAACAGGAGCACCAACATGAATGGAAATTCCTTTCGAAGCAACAAACTCCTCACACACCAGGTTCTGCCCAAAGTAAACCTGATGAAATAAGAAAGCAGATGAAACTAGATTAACCCTTTACCCATACATATTATTGCAAAGTAACGCATGAATGCAGCTTCCAACCTTTCCTTGTGATTTCTTGGTTGGCCGCAAGATTTTGTCTGATCGAAATTCCCTAAGTGTTTTGATGGGCTCATCACCGGCAATCCCATTCTCCTGGTTGATTGTTGGTACCTGACAAAATTGACATCTTAGCCAAGGATCATCAGCGAAATGACCATATATGCTCAAACCAATCAGAGGACAAGAGAAGTTGTAACGATGGACTTTTTATGCAAAATCCAAGACAATATGTTACGAAGTCATGAAAAACTGATTAACAAGCTTAAGGACACACCTCATCTACACGGTGTTTTGTAATCAATGGTCTTGAGGTTTGTTTGCATAATATTGTGTTTGCATATGCCTGTGTGTGTTTGTTCGTTTGAGATACTGGTCCAGAAACATTAGTAGCGTTTGGCGCTACCAAGCACCAATCCAGGCATCTTTTACGAATTTCACGAAAGTTGTTAAAGCTCCAGCGGGATGCATTTCAATTGGTCTCAATAGATAGAAATTAAGGAAATATTAACTTACCTTACATCGAGAGCACAACTTAACACCAAGTAATCGTGTCTCATTTATCTTCATTTCTGCCCATAAGTCCTCAGCAAATGGTTCACATCCATCAACCACAATGCTGCGAAATTACACATCAGAGACTAGAAGATTGTGACTACCACAAAAACAAGGCCCATGTCCAGAACAATTGTCAGGTCATTTTGAAGAGAAGATATGCAGACAGACAAATGGACTAACGTTTCCATTATAAACTACCAGTTCTGTCATACAGGCCACTAAACGTCATGCCACATATAAAAATCATTTCTAAGTCTACAATGTTTGACTGAATTAAGCACAACAGATCAAACTAATGGCGAAAGATGTGAAAAGCATGACATAACAGAAAGAAAAGTGACAGAGGACTATCGATAGATTTTGGATAAAATTTTCAAGAATAATTCATAATTATGCTCACTTTTACAAGTCCTAATCAACTTTTCACATGGCACATCCAATTTGTACTCAGAGAATCAGCAAGTGGATTTGAATTTTAAGTAGGTATATGACAACCATTTAAATGTTCAAAAGAGAAAACATCTTTAATTTATGATGATAAACCAAGATTGAGTATTGCCCATTATTTAGATATTAATTATGGATATCATTTGAAATCATTGATTTAGAAAAGTATACGTACTAGCTTGAGAGGGCTAACTACCTCACAAGAATATATAAACCGTAATTTCTACCAACGTATTCGGAGGAATGAAGTTAAACAAGCTCTGAAAGATTTTTAAATTTATAGGACCAAACAATATTCTTATAGAAGTATGGAAAATTCTATAGAGACGAGTATCACTTGGCTTATAAGATTATTTAATGAAATATGAAGAAACCAAAAAATACCTAATAAATGTAGGAAGAATATAATTATACCCTATAAAAGAACAAGAAAGATATTTAGAATTGTGCAAATTGTCAAGGTATCAAGTTGATGGATGATACTATACTATCAAATTACATGAAAGAATTATCAAACGTAGGTTAAGACAAGTATCTTGGATCCATGCTAGGAAGATCTACTATTGAAGCTATTCATCTAGAGGTCACTACTTGTGCACCCTTTTTTTGCTATTCACACACTCCGAGGACACTCTACCCTCACTGAACACACTCCCTCTTCTCTGGTGTCTCCCGCCATTGCTACCACTCTCCTCCTACCACCATCCATGAATGCCGGTAAGCTCTCTCTTCTCTTCATCTCCTTCTTCTCTTCTCCTCCACGGCAAAGAGAATCAGGACATCTGCTAGGGCGTCCCCATCCCTGTTCTCCCTCTTCTCTTCTTCGACAGCAAGCTGCCAAACTTTTGCGAAAATCGCAGGAGGCATACATGGGTGGACAGCATCAAGTCTTAAGAGGCGGTCACTCCCAGAAGCATATGCTTCTCTTATCTTTTGTTCCCTTTGCTCTTTTGTTCTTTCTTTGTGTTATCCTTCCTCAAACACTTTATTAATCTTTCTCTTTTATTTATAAAAAAATATGCTTCTTTTATTGATAAAAAATATTTTTACTTTTATGATAAGGTATGGCTAGTCGGGAAGATTAGAGAGGCATGTAATTACAACTTCAAAAATATTGAAACTTTTTAAGGGGATTACATATGGAGGAGATGTTCACGGCTCTAAGTGAGCATAAGATGCAGTCAAATAGCTTTAATATGATGATGTCAAACATAGGATTGGTGAGTGAACATGTAAAATCACGAGGATGAGGTCGACCGTTCACATCATCGTTCAAAATAGTATGATGAGGTCGGCCCTTCTTGTGATAGAGATCTTGATGTGGGAGGTGGAAATGATGGTCATGATTTTGAGATGAGGAAAGTGGCAAGGTCGATATTCTTCCTGTTCCACATTTACTCTTAAGTTTTGTTGCTCACGTCACATATAAGGTGTGGTAGGATTAGGTAAATTTTAAATATGAGTTTGATTGATAATTAATATCATTTTTTATCTTCATTATGATTAAAATTGACGTGTTCTCCATAAATTTGTAGAGTATGCTGAAAGTGATCATTGTTTATTCACGATACAAAATGGTTTCAAAATGAAATTTGATGATGAATAGTGACAAATGATCGGTCAATTAGAGGGAGATTGTCTACTGGTATGGACTAGATATGTAGTAAGAGTTGCTTTATGAAGTATTGGACTACATATTATTCAACGATAGCAGTCATACGCTAACAATTTCCATATGTCATGGAGTGAAATGACCGTGACCCTACATAATGTCCATGAGATGTTAAGCCTTCCAATGGATGGACACCTTGTTGCGCTCATGTATCATATGGAGATGCAAAGAAAGAAAGTTATTTGAGCAATCCTTTTTAACATGAGCATTAAGGATGTGATGGCATAAATGAAGCTTGAGTTTCTTGCTTCAAGAAAGATCTCGCATGCACTCATCGATTCTAAAAGCACAAGTAATGTTATATATTTTATACCATATCAGATCTATGCTCTATGAAGATAAGTCTAAGGATAGGATGCTAGCTTGTGCAGTTATTAGCTTATAATATTCATATAGAGTCGGTGAGTATCTTGGGATGTGGTGACACTGGTTTGCTTATACAAACAATTGGTTGTATAAGTTTTTTACAATGTCTTATTGCCTATATTGTTTAAGTTAATACAATAAGTTTTTTACAATGTCTTAATCTAAAATTTAATGTATGTTCTAGGCATGAATTTATTAATATTTTTTAGCCTTTAGAGTGAGTGCAATCAAAATGGGTTGAGAGGCATCCTCCAATAGCTAGATGGATGCAAAATATTACTCATAGGCAGTCTTCTACATCTCGTCTTGGCTAGTACCGTAAGAAGTTAGATATGATGAGGTATGGATATAAAAGATTGAAATTTATTAAGTTATATATTTTACAGTATTGCTGATATGATTGTTCCTTTTTTGTTGCAAATTGACTGGCAACTCTAGTTTTAAAGAAACTACCTTATAAGTACATATTGTCTCAATATCACAATTGTATCTATTTTTTAGATGTCATGGAGGCACATATACCTAACAAAGTCATTTCCCAGTTTGGTCATTGATAGTACTGTTAAGAAGGCTGCGGTTGTATCTTTTACTTACCTTAGTACAATACTTAGTTTGTTTTTTATTTTTAAAGGTAGCTTTAAATTAGGTTTATTAATGGCATTGCACTAATTATGCTTAGTGATGTAATGCTGGTATTTAAGGGAAAACCCTACTAGTAAACTGATTTACGCTGGAATTAGAGAGAAGAAAGAGAGGGTGCAGTCGGCTGCAGTATATCTGGCCGACTACCCCATATTCCATTTCCCATACTTCTTGTTTATTTTATTTGTGTTTGAGTGTGAAATCGTGACATGGTATCATTGCTTTTTTAGGCTAATCTACGCATGAAAGATATAAATCAAGGGATAGCAGTGATAGAGAAAAGAAGAAAATTGATATGAGGAATTCTATAGAAAGGAAGAAATCTGAAGAAATCTGTTCGCTTGTTCGCCATTTGTTTGTAAAAATTCTGAGAAAGAGGAAATCTGCATAAAAGAAGAAAACAGGTATTAAAAATTGTCCGCCTGTCCACCAAAATTCTGGAAAATTATCTGCCTGTCCACCATCTGTTCGTGAAAAAATTTGCAGAAAGTAATCATGAAAGGACGTTTAAAGGAAGAATCTCAAGTGATCAGGTATGATAATGAACACAAAATGGAGCCATTCGAGAGTACTAACATTCGACTTAGGTCGAAACTACAGGGAATGGGCCAGATCAATTGAGTTTGTCTTAAAGTCTAGACGTAAATCCATTTATATCAATAGAAATTATAATCGGCTTGATGAAGACAATGCAAAATTTGAACATTGGTAAAAGGATGATGCATTAGTTAGTTTTTGGCTGCTCTAATCCATGAATCTCATAATTAGCAAGACATTCATGTATATGAAATTTGTTGCAGAAATCTAGGTAGCAGTGGAAGAAGCTTACTCCACACAACGTAATATAGCCAAGGAGTATGAGATTCTTGAAAAGATAAGAAAGTATCGCCAAGGAGACAGGTCAATAAGTGAATATTATGGGAAATTACGTGGTTTATGGAATGAATAAAGGTACATTATCGAGAATAAATGCAGCCATTGAATTAAGGAACGTGCTACAGACAATGAGGTACAAAAAGTATTTGATCTCTTATTGGGAATATCACCAGAGTATGAGTCAATTAAAATCAATATCCTAAGCAAAGAAGATCTGCCCTCAGTGGGTAAAATATATTCTCTTTTATAAAGAGAAGAAGATCGAAGAAATTTGGAAAAGGGAGAACAAAATCAGGTTGAGAAATCAGCATTCGTTGAAAGAGGTCAAACTAATTTTCAATGAGGTAGAGGTATATCAACAGAAATTATAATCGGCTTGATGAAGACAACGCAAAATTTGAACGTTGGTAAAAGGATGATGCATTAGTTAGTTTTTGGCTGCTCTAATCCATGAATCTCATAATTAGCAAGACATTCATGTATATGAAATTTGTTGCAGAAATCTAGGCAGCAGTGGAAGAAGCTTACTCCACACAACGTAATATAGCCAAGGAGTATGAGATTCTTGAAAAGATAAGAAAGTATCGCCAAGGAGACAGGTCAATAAGTAAATATTATGAGAAATTACGTGGTTTATGGAATGAATAAAGGTACATTATCGAAAATAAATGCAGCCATTGAATTAAGGAATGTGCTACAGACAATGAGGTACAAAAAGTATTTGATCTCTTATTGGGAATATCACCAGAGTATGAGTCAATTAAAATCAATATCCTAAGCAAAGAAGATCTGCCCTCAGTGGGTAAAATATATTCTCTTTTACAAAGAGAAGAAGATCGAAGAAATTTGGAAAAGGGAGAACAAAATCAGGTTGAGAAATCAGCATTCGTTGAAAGAGGTCAAACTAATTTTCAATGAGGTAGTGGTTCTGTTAAAGGTCGAGGAACTGTTAGATCTCAGCATCACGAAGATAAAAATAAATTACAGTGTTCACATTATGAAAAGAGAAGGCATACACGTGATTAGTGTTGAGAAATTATTGATAGACCGATTAACTATAAAGGATATGGGAGTCATGTAGCAGCCACTTCAAAGAGGAAGACTAAATAAGTTTCATGGATGAAATGATTGAATTGAGAAGGAAATTAACTGAAATTGAGTCATGTCTGCAAGAGAAACCTTCCACATATGTTCTTAAGAATGAAACAAACACTCCTACACCTTATAGTATCAGCAGTAACTCGTATTTTAATTATTCATGTCCTAAATTCTGGGTTGTAGATTCTGGTGCTACTGATCACATGATAGCAGATAAGTTAAGGTTTATGAAATATGAAAATGCTTCTCTACCACAATATGTGAAAGTTACTAATGGATCCCTAGTTTAAATGGAAGGAAAGGGAGTGATACAAGCCAAACATTTTAGACTAAATTCAGTTATTTACATTCCTAAATTTCTAGTTAATCTGTTATTAGTTAGCTCTTTGATTAGAGACATGAATTGTTCATTCTCCTTTTGGTTGTGTTTTTCTGGATCTGAAGACGGGAAAAACCTTTGATCATGGTGAACTGAGGAATGAGCTTTATATACTATCAAAAGAAGAGATGTCGTTACAGGAAAGAGCATTAACAATCACCATAACAAAAGAAAAGTTAAGGATGTGGCACAGTCATTTAGGCCATTTACCAGCTTCAAAAATTAAAGAGATAATTTAGGATAATTGTTTAAGAGATTTAACTATTCAATGTGATGTTTGTCAAAGAATTAAACACCATAGAGCTTCCTTTCCTATTAGTGAATCTAAGTCATGTATTCCTTTTGAATTGATACATTCATATATATGGGTCCATGTTTACTACATTCATTTGGAAAATTTAAATATTTTGTTACCTTTATTGATGATTTCTCTAGACTCACCTTTGTCTATCTTATGAAATCAAAAGTTGAAGTCTACTATATTTCGTATTGTTCATAAGCTCATTATGACTCAGTTTAGATATCTTATCAAAATTTTGAGAACAGATAATGGAAGCAGTGTTGTCTGGCGCGTATCGTATCGTGTATCGCTGGGCTCCACGATACAGGCGTATCGTATCATATCGTATCGTACTTTAATATTAAAATAATGTAAAAATTAATTAAAAATCAATAAAAATTAAAAAAAATTAAAAAAAATCCAAAAAAATCAGGAAAAATCAGGTAATTGCTTTAAATTAATATACTGTAAGTTTAGTACAAATTAAACATTCAACATTGAACAATTGCATCCAAATTTACATATTTTGAATCCAAAAAATGAAATACAGATTACAAACACAATTACATTTTACAAATTGTAATCAAGATCATCCACTAAATAATCTTCATCTTCTCCTTATTGCAGATCCTCATCATCATCAGCGACATCTTCTTCTTAGAAATCAAATTCTTCATCTTCTTCATGTTGTTATTGCGCTCCTTCCCAATTAATCCAAGCAACGTCTTCTTCAGTTAGGAGGGTATTTTCTTCAGTGTCTTCCATAACCCAATCTTCTAATATATCAAAATTATCCAAACTTATTGGATCGAACTGACTTTCTTCTCTATTTACTTTTTTTTATTGCCTACGACAAACAAAGATAAACAATTAGTAAATAATATTAACAATTGAAGACTGAAGTTAAACAATATTGAATTGAAAATTTGAAAGTAATACAACATTACCTTTCATGAAGGCGCATGTTATAACGAATATAAACTAAATCATTTAGTCTTTTGTGTTTCAACCTGTTGTGCTTCTTTATATGGATGTGTTAAAAAACACTCCAATTTCTTTCACAACCTGTTGCACTACAGGTTTGGCTTAAGACTCTCACTGCAAAATCTTTAAGGTTTGGACAATCAATTCCAAACCTATTCCACCAAACATCTGTAGAAAAAGACAAACATTATAGAAATAATCCACAGTAATGTAAGATGAAACTTAAATATGAAAATAAATAATTTACTTGGACGCATCATAGTGCAGTTGCGAATTGCAACAGGCAAACCCATTAAGTGAAGAGCATTATCATATATCTCCATCTCTCGATGTATCGCATCTGCTATGCTCTCATCAGGGACTAATCTGTCGATACATTCAGTGATTCCTCGATTAACCTCACCGTCCCTTTAGAAGGTTGCTGAGTACCTGAATGATGGGTTTAGATAGTAGGTTGCTGCATGAATAGGCTGATGCAATTGTTTATTCCATCTACTATCAATTATTTTTTACACGGGCACATAATCTCTCTTTTTTCCATTAAAGTTATTTCTGATCGCTTCTTTTGCCCTGTCCATGGCTTCATAAAGGTAGCCCATAGATGGTTTTTCCTTGTTGTCATTCAATCTCAAAACATTCACTAAAGGACAGGTAATTTTTAATAATCTAACACATGCATTAAAAAATGAACTTCTAAAAACTGTTTCTGCAATCTCATTCAACTTTCTATTCATTCTGTTTTGAGGCAACTCTGCAAATTGTTGCCACTCATCTGAGGAGAACATTCTCTTTAAAGCTTGCTTCTGTCTCACAATACTCTGTACAGATAAGAAGTTTGTTGCGAACCGAGTTGCAGCTGTGCGAAGAAGCTCTGCACCTTCTCTGTATCTCCTCATCATACACAAAACAAATGCATGGTTGTAAATGAATTTTGTAATATCTTGGCAACACTCAGTTGTTGCCTTTATTTCATCCATCTCACTAATGTCCTCAAGGATGAGATCTAAACAATGGGATGCACATGGTGTCCAGTAGAAAGACCCATAAATATCAGCTAACTCCTTCCCAGCTGCTTTATAGTTAGTTGCATTATCTGTAATCAATTTGACTACATTTTCTAGCCCAACCTCCTGTATAACCTTATCAAATTCCTGTCGTAGGATCTCTGCAGTATGCCTTTCCTCTAACATATCTAGAGATCTCAAAAACATGAGTCCTTTAGGATAATATATAAGAAAGTTTAGCAATGTCCTTCCTCGTTTATCGGTCCATCCATCTGGCATGATAGTGCATCCCATTTCCTTCCATGACTGTCTCAAAGTCGAACAATATTACTGCACTTCAATGATGGTCTGATCTAATATCTTCCCTCTCAACTTCTGATAAGAGGGCATCCTGTATCCTGGACCAATGTTAGCAATTGCATCTGTAATTGCTTGAAAATGAAAACTATTTGATGCAATAAATGGAATGCATGCATCATAAAACCATCTTCCCACTGTAAGGTCTGCCTGATCATGTAGTTGTTCTGAAGCCATAGCAGCACAAATTCCAAGTTGAGCACTAGATGTAGTGGAAGGAGGAAAGAACGAATGTATGGTAGAAGAAGTTCTTTCTCTACTCCTTCCTGAACTTCCTCTTCTGCCACCTCCAAAGTCTTCAGCTGTTCTAGCATATGAAGGCAAATTATCAGTGAATCCAACTACAGTGACAGTAGCATCATCAGCTTCTTCACACATATGGAAATCATCATTTTGTTGTCTCCTTTCCTGTATGCTCTCAATCATCTACAAGCATTGCCATTTAATACCTTCTGGCACACTTCTAACTCTGCCTGTGCATAGAGTAACTTCTTTCCTGGTTCCTGCTAGGTGGTGTTTCAACCTTAAAATTCCACCACTAACCACCTTTTCACAAAATAAGCATCTAATTTTTAACCTGGAACCAGTGTTGTCTGACGCGTATCGTATCGTGTATCGCTGGGCTCCACGATACGGGCGTATCATATCGTATCGTATCGTATCGTATCGTATCGTACTTTAATATTAAAATAATGTAAAAATAATTAAAAATTAATAAAAAATCGAAAAAAATCGAAAAAAATCAAGAAAAAATCAGGAAAAATCTGATAATTGCTTTAAATTCATATAATGTAAGTTTAGTACAGATTGAGCATTCAACATTGAACAATTGCATCCAAATTTATATATTTTGAATCCAAAAAATAAAATACAGACATAGTTTACACTTTACAGTACACTACAGTTACATATAATGTTACATTTTACAAATTGTAATCAGGATCATCAACTAAATAATCTTCATCTTCTCCTTGTTGCAGATCCTCATCATCATCAGCCACGCCCACACCTTCTTCTTCAAAATCAAATTCTTCATCTCCATAATGTTGTTGCGCTCCTTCCAAATTAATCCAGGCAACGTCTTCTTCTGTTAGGAGGGCATTTTCTTCAGTGTCTTCCATAACCCAATCTTCTAATATATCAAAATTATCCAAACTTATTGGATCGAACTGACTTTCTTCTCTATTTACTTTTTTTAATTGCCTACGACACAAACAAAGATAAACAATTAGTAAGTAATATTAACAATTGAAAACTGAAGTTAAATAATATCGAATTGAAAATTTGAAAGTAATACAACATTACCTTTCACGAAGGCGCATGTTACAACGAATATAAACCAAATCATTAAGCCTTTTGTGTTCCAACCTGTTGCGCTTTTTGTATGGATGTGTTCAAAAACACTCCAATTTCTTTCACAACCTGTTGCACTACAGGTTTGGCTTAAGACTCTAACTGCAAAATCTCTAAGGTTTGGACAATCACTTCCAAACCTATTCCACCAAACATCTGTAAAGAAAATATAAACATTAGAGACATAATAATCCACAGTAATATAAGATGGAACTTAAATATGAAAATAAACAATGTACCTGGACGCATCGTAGAGCGGTTGCGAATTGCAACAGGCAAACCCATCAAGTGAAGAGCATTATCATATATCTCCATCTCTCGATGTATCGCATCTACTATGCTCTCATCAGGGACTAATCTGTCGATGCATTCAATGATTCCTCGATTAACCTCACCGTCCCTTTTGAAGGTTGCTGAGTACCTCAATGATGGGTTTAGATAGTAGGCTGCTGCATGAATAGGCTGATGCAATTGTTTATTCCATCTACTATCAATTATTTTCCACACGGGCACATAATCTCTTTTTTTTCCATTAAAGTTATTTCTGATTGCTTCTTTTGCCCTGTCCATGGATTCATAAAGGTAGCCCATAGATGGTTTCTCCTCGCTGTCAGCCAATCTCAAAACTTTCACTAAAGGACAAGTAATTTTCAATAATCTGATACATGCATTCCAAAATGAACTTCTAAAAACCGTTTTTGCAATCTCATTTAACTTTCTGTTCCTTCTGTTTTGTGGCAACTCTGCAAATTGTTGCCACTCATCTGAGGAGAACATTCTCTTTAAAGCTTGCTTCTGTCTCACAATACTCTATACAGATAAGAAGTTTGTTGCGAACCGAGTTGCAGCTGTGCGAAGAAGCTCTGCACCTTCTGTGTATCTCCTCATCATACATAAAACAAATGCATGGTTGTAAATAAATTTTGTAATATCTTGGCAACACTCAGTTGCTGCCTTTATTTCATCCATCTCACCGATGTCCTCGAGGATGAGATCTAAACAATGGGCTGCACATGGTGTCCAGTAGAAAGTCCCATAAATATCAGCTAACTCCTTTCCGGCTGCTTTGTAGTTAGCTGCATTATCTGTAATCAATTGGACTACATTTTCTAGCCCAACCTCTTGTATAACCTTATCAAATTCCTCTCGTAGGATCTCTGCAGTGTGTCTCTCCTCTGACATATCTAGAGATCTCAAAAACATGAGTCCTTTAGGACAATATACAAGAAAGTTTAGCAATGTCCTTCCTCGCCTATCGGTCCATCCATCTGCCATGATAGTGCATCCTGTTTCCTTCCACGATTGTCTCAAAGTCGAACAGTATTGCTGCACTTCAATCACGGTCTGATCTAATATCTTCCCTCTCAACTTCTGATAAGAGGGCATCCTGTATCCTGGACCAATGTTAGCAATTGCATCTGCCATTGCTTGAAAATGAAAACTATTTGCTGCATTAAATGGAATGCATGTATCATAAAACCATCTGCCCACTGCAAGGTCTGCTTGATCGTGCAGTTGTTCTGAAGCCATAGCAGCACGAATTCCTGGCTGAGCACCAGGTGTAGTGGAAGGAGGAAAGAACGAATGTATGCTAGAAGAAGAAGCTCTTCCTCTACTCCTTCCTGAACTTCCTCTTCTGCCACCTCCAAAGTCTTCAGATGCAACCCTCTTTCCTCTGCTAGGTGCTCGCGAACTGCTACTACCAATATCTGTTCTAGCATCTGAAGGCAAACTATCAGTGAATCCAACTCCAGTGGCAGTAGCATCATCAGCTTCTTCACACATCTGGAAATCATCCTTTTGTTGTCTCCTTTCCTGTATGTTCTCAATCATCTGCAAGCATTGCCATTTAATACCTTCTGGCACACTTCTAACTCTGCCTGTGCATGGAGCAACTTCTTTCCTGGTTCCTGCTAGGTGGTGTTTCAACCTTGAAATTCCACCACTAACCACCTTTTCACAAAATAAACATCTGATTTTTAACCTTGAACCCTCAACTGGTATACCCCACTGCCATGCCGGATCATCAGACTTTGAATGAGAGTCTCTACCACCCCTTCCTGCCATCTCAATGGAGTACTTTAATTCAAACAAAAACCTGAAAATAAAAGCACTTCGTAAATCCCCCAATCTTCAAATAACACTCAAATCGAGTGTCTCCCACTTCATGAATGCAATAAAAATCGTATACACACACTTAATAACTTCATATTTTGTCATTCAAAAAAAAAAACCCGAAATAACACAAAAAACAATAAATATAAAGGAAAAAAAGGAAAAAAACATTAAAAATATACCTAAATCCGAGTTTGGAGGCTTGGACGGACACCGTAGGGCACGATTTTAGAGCTTTGAACACCAAGGAGGCGAAAACCGACTCTTAGGGAGCTTGAAGAACCCAAAAGGAGAGAGGAAACCCGCAAAAAATCGCGGGTTTCCCTCGGCCCGGGACCCTTTATAAGGGTCCCAGGGCGTATCGCCCGTATCGTACGATACGGGCGATACGCACCGTATCGTATCGTGGTGGCCCACGATACGATACGTATCGCACCGTATCGTACGATACGGTGCGATACGGACAACACTGCCTGGAACCCTCAACTGGTATACCCCACTGCCATGCTGGATCATCAGACCGATAATGGGAGTCTCTACCACCCCTTCTTGCCATCTCAATCAAGTACTTTAATTCAAGCAAAAACCAGAAAATAAAAGCACTTCGTAAATCCCCCTATCTTCAAATAACACTCAAATCGAGTGTCTCCCACTTCATGAATGCAATAAAAATCGTATACACACACTTAATAACTTCATATTTTGTCATTCAAAAAAATGAAATAACACAAAAAACAACAAATATAAAGGAAAAAAATGGAAAAACCATTAAAAATATACCTAAATCCGAATTTCGAGGCTTGCACGGACACCGTAGGGCACGATTTTTGAGCTTTGAACACTAAAGAAGCAAAAACCGGCTCTTAGGGAGCTTGAAAAATCCAAGAGGAGAGAGGAAACCCGCGAGAAAACACGGGTTTCGTGAGGCCGGGGACCCTTTATAAGGGTCTCAGGACGTATCCACACCGTATCATACAATACAGCCCGTATCGCACGATACGGTGCGATACACCCGCATTCACGATACGGGCCCACGATACGATACGTATCGCACCGTATCGTACGATACGGTGCCATACGGATAACACTGAATGGAAGTGAGTTTATAAATAGTCAGTTGCAAGTTTACCTGCAGTCTCATGGGATTTTACATCAAACTTCATGTGTATACTCCTCCGCAAAATGGTGTGGCTGAAAGAAAAAATAGACACATTTTAAAAGTAGCTAGAACATTACTTCTTAAACATAATGTTCCTAAATTTTTCTAGCTTGAACCAGTTGTTACCACTGTGTTTCTTATCAATAGTGTCATCTACTATCCTTAAAGGAGAATCACCATTTCATAAGGTAAAACCAAAAGTTAACCCATTTCAAATCACACCACGAACTTTTGGATGCCTCTGTCTTGTTAATGTACATGATCTCTTTTGTAACAAGTTAGATCCATGGGTTCTTCATTGTGTGTTTATTGGATATTCTATGGAAAAAAGGGTATATTTGTTATGATCCTCAAACTCAAAAAAAAATGTGACTATGGATGTTATATTCTTTGAAACTACTCATTATTTTCAATCTTAAAAGGAGTCGATAATTTCCAATAATGAAGAACTTGTGCTATCGATGAACACCACCAATTATGAGTTGTTTGAAGAGACTATTATCACATATGCAGGTGATATAAACAAATGAAAGGAGCTTAAAGTATACTCTGAGGGGGAGAGAAAGATCATTATGCCCAATCTTCAGAAAACTGACGACCAAGGAGAAGATTCCTCATATCCGAGTGGTGACGATATAGTTGAAGAATAACACAATGAAGATATGAACATTCTAATTTGCTCTTAGAAAAGGTAAATGGACTTCTGCTAAGTATCATGTTTCTCATTTTTTATCATATGATAAATTAGCCACAAACTATCAGAATTTTGTGCTAAATGTTGATCTTATCAAGTACCTAAGGACTTTACTGAGCTTCACAGTATGAACATTGGATTGAGGCGATGAGATCATAAATACAAGCACTTGAAAAGAATCAAACATGAGATATTACCCATCTACCATAAGGGGTTGCCGATGGGTATATATAATCAAATTTAAAGCTGATGAAACTTTAGAAAGATATAAAGCCAGACTTATGGCGAGGGGTTATAGTCAATCTTATGAAATTGACTATGAAGAGACATTTGCACCAATGACTAAGTTAACCCCCATTCACGTCATAATCAGTCTTGCCACCCAAAATAAGTAACTATGTGGCAACTCGACATGAAGAATGCATTTTTACAAGGAGAACTCAAAGAGGAAGTATACATGGAGTTACCGCCCGAATACTTAAGACAAGAAAACAAGGTATGTCGGTTAAAAAAGGTAATTTATAGACTAAAACAGTCACCTAAAGCTTGGTTTGAAAAGTTCAGTAAAAGTATAATTAACTTGGGATATAAGAAGAGTGTATGTGATCGTACATTGTTTATTAAGAAATGTGAGAAACTAACGATATTGTTAGTATATGTTGATGATATAATTGTGACAGGTGATGACTGGAAAAAATTCAAGCACTAAAGCAGGAATTAGACAGAATATTTGATATCAAAGATCTTGGACAGCTGCATTACTTTCTTGGTATTGAAGTTGCATATTTGGGTACCAATATCTTTCTAAATCAAAGAAAGTATACCTTGGATTTACTACGAGATACAAAGATGCAAGAGTGTAAGCCATTGTATACACCGATAGATGTAAAACACAAGTTCAGAGTAGATGATAGTAGTGAGAAAGTGGATGTGATTAGTTATCAAAAAATAGTTGGAAAGTTAATTTACCTTACAATTACTCGACCACATATAGCCTATGCCTATGTTATCAATAGCGGTTAGCGGGTTGTTAGTGGTCGACCCTAATATAGCAGTAGCGGGGATATAGCGGATTTAGCGATACACTTTTATTTACGATTAAAAAATTATATATATATATATATAATGGGTTTTTTAATATAGTTTGGAGTGTTTTGAGTTGAACATTTTCATCTGCCATTTTAGAATGCTAAAGAATCAAGATGGATGCATGCTAGAAACTTATAAAATGAAGAACCATAAAGAACAAGGCCAGAGAGAAGGTGTACAGATAAGAACTTGCAAACAAGAATTATTTCATCTTTTCTTAAGGTAAATAGAAAATTATGTGACCTAAACACATGATAAACCTAAAGGAATAAGGAGTACTCACTGTAAGGCATAAACGGATCAGCTGCAACAAAGACAGAATAAGATAACAAATGAATACAAAATATGTTCAAGAATTTGAGGAGCTGAGAATGTGACGTCTTCAGTTTGACAATAAAGGGTGCTAAAGTTCACTCAGAATCTTGATTATCATATGGTATAGACATGATTGAAGGAATAAAATCTTTCAAAGCTCTTAAGAGAACCTTAAGATTTGGCATGATTTTTACTCCACCAATCTCTAAGGAATCACTTTAGGAAGTGCCAATGTCACTTTGGGTGTCATTTGGTGGTCGTACTTGCAATCAGTGCCAAACTCCTCTCCTTTTCTTTTGTTTGCATGTTGTGGTGAAAATAACTTCTTTCTACGTGTTTCACATTTCACACAACTTAAGGTGAGAGCTTTTCTTGCCTTGCACTAACCATCGGCGAAGTGTACCTGCGGTGGTGTCCATGGGGATGGTGGCAGACAGCCGCAACGAGAGGCGGGAGTGATAGATTAAGAGAGGTGGGAGAGGGAAAGGTGAGAGAGAGAGAAACCCTCGTCTGCGTTAGCGGCGAGAGTTATACTAACCTTTTATTTAATTTGGATCGGGTCGACCAATTAGATCGACCCGATCCAATATATATTAAAAATACTATTCGCTAACAGTAATATAGCAGTCCGCTATAGCGCTGTTAGCGGCGCTATAACGGCTCTGACGGGTCGCCCGCTAAGGGTCACCCGCTAAGGGTCACCCGCTATAGCGTTTTTTCTCTCGCTAAAACGCTATAGCGGGCGCTATAGCACGCTATTGATAACATAGGCCTATGCAGTGAGTATTGTCAGTCGATTTATGCAATCCTCATCTAAACATCATATGGATGTTGTTTATCATATTCTACA
This sequence comes from Brasenia schreberi, assembly GCA_036023115.1. Taxonomy (NCBI): domain Eukaryota; kingdom Viridiplantae; phylum Streptophyta; class Magnoliopsida; order Nymphaeales; family Cabombaceae; genus Brasenia; species Brasenia schreberi. The sequence continues at coordinate 5,608,555 of JAYKKT010000079.1, forward strand.
GTATCTTAAGGCTACTCCTCGACATGGAGTGTTATATACCGCTAATGGTAAGAATAAAATCAAAGTATATATAGACGTTGATTGGGCAAGATATGCAGAAGATAGGAAGTCTACTTCTAGTTATGTGACATTAGTTGGAGGCAATATCGTATCTTAGAAAAGTAAGAAGCAATCAGTTGTAGCTAGATCAACAACAGAAGCAGAGTATAGGGCTATTGCATTTGAGATATGTGAAGGGAAGTGGATTCATTCTCTACTAATGAAAATCACAATATTGATAGAGGGTCTGATCCCTCTCTACTGTGACAGCAAAACAACCATTCAAATTGCATCAAATCCTATGTATCACGAGAGAACTAAGCATATAGAAATTGACTGCCGCTTATATGAGACAGTGTGTGCTCCAAAGAATTTGAACTCGAACATGTGAAGACGGATAATCAGTGTGTAGACATGTTAACCAAAACTCTTAACAGAAATTTGTTGCAATCATCTCTTGAGCATTTCAACGATCACTTGACATGCAGGTAAACATCTCTCTTAAACATTTCATTAAACAGTTAGCATGATACGAAGACATCTCCCTTAGGCATTTCATCAAACAGTTGGTCTTCGTGGGTCGCACATTAGCAACAAATCTTCTGGAACATGCTATCTTGTAGAGCCATATCCTTCAAGTTTCTCATCGCTGGCAATGGTTCATCATCACTTTCTTCCTTTGGCTCCTCCTTTTCTTCAGCAATAGGAGCAGCAATAGCCACAACCACAGCGAACGGTGTAAGAATCAGTAGAGAAAGTGTAGAGAGACAAGCATAGTAGTTCATCCCAACCACGGACTTCCCCTTCATTCCTCTCTTAGAGAATATGTTTCTGAACACGCAAGCCAGGTTGGATATCATGGCACCCATAAATCCAGTCATATTGAAGTTAAGTTCAGTGATGGCAGCCAATGCGCAACCACCGATGATTGGGACTAGAGAAAGGTAGACTGACACAGGAAAAATCTCACCTAATAGGAATCTGGAAACGAGCACACTGAAAGCCAATTCACCGCTCCTAATGATGTGCATAAAGGACACTACCACTTTGGGCATGCTCACTATTGCTGCCACATGGCCAATAGTATGTGCAACAGCTACAGGCACAAGGGCCTTCCAGAAATCAAGATCGGTCTTTGGTGCTTCGACGATCCTTGTTGCCCAAGAAACGAGCATCATCAATGAACTCGTGGCAAGTGACAGAGTGGAGATCAACCAAGGATAAGGGAACGCGTTGAGGACCTTCTTGTTGTAGATGTTGAACACGACATTTAGAGCCCACCAAGTAGAAAAATAGATATTGATCTTCACCCTCTGAGCAACGACTGGCCTTGTCTCACCAGTTGGGAGCTCGATGTTCGCGGTACTATAATCACCCAAAAGCTCGGACCAATTGACCTCATATCTCAAGGTTCTGATACCATATTAGAAAACGTGGGTAGAGTAGCGGAAGATCGAATATCACACACACAAAAAGAACGACGAAGAGAAAATATGGAGATCAAAGGAGGGGGCAGGCCCTCCAATGGAGGCCCCCCCCTCTCTCTCTCTCTTTCTTAATCTTAATCTCTTAACCCTAATAAAAGAAGTCCAATCCTTATATAATAAGTTGTTAAACACAAAATGACCAAAAATACCCTTAGTACTACGTGCAATTACAATAATACCTAAATATAAAAAAATGACAAACCTAACACTAAAAAAAGTAGATACATTCATATTCTTAACAGATAGTTCTCATCACAATTTGCAATTACATGCCATTGGATCTGAACAAACAACTTCTCCCTTATTTGCTTCTTTTATAATAATATAAGTGTGTTGTTGAACCTTCTTTTCCATGTGCCTAACAAGTTGGGTCAATATCGTATCCAACCTCTTGATTGAGCTGCCAATAAACCATTTCCACCTTCAATGCACACTCTCGACCCTGTATAACATCATAAACAATATCACTAAGACATATATATATATATATATATATATATATATGCATAGATATATACATAAACATTTATGTGAAGAACATCCCATACATATTAGTTGTGTTAGTGTCATAGTTCAAAATATGATTAGTCTATATACTAATAGAATCTTTTCTTTATATGGACTCAACTACTCTTGCTTAACATAAGATAGTACAGTAAGAAAGTTCTTCCACTTTGCTTCTATTAAAACCAACTACTCGACATAAATTCTCTCATCTCAAGACTCAACAACTTTCTTCCAACTAACACTAAATGCAGTGGCATATTCTTTCTTTCTCGTCAATCATATAATAAGTCCATTAATATTCTTCATGACATGCCACCTACAAAATAAATATAAGGACTCAAGAAAAATAATCTCAATTGCATTCATTAGTGCAAGCTCATGATCCATGCATATTATATTAGAAAAACTGCTCAAAGCATATGACTCTCTTAAACACATCAACATCCAAATATATTTTTTCTTCTTTAAATGTATAAAAGTGAAAGCCAAATAAAAAGTTTTATTAGTAGATATAAATCTCACAACTTCAATAAAAGGCATCTTATATCTATATTCACGTCTTATAAGTACAATCATCTCCAATACATTCGTAAAAGCACGTAAAAGCTGCATTGAAGTAGGATTGCAAATGCAATATTACTCACATACTCCATCTCTAGTATGCTCTTATGCCATGTGCAATAATGATGATGATCTATTTCATATAAGAGTTACTAGAAAAATATTTGACTACCCATTTCATCTCACTTAATCTTCACCCTTGTATTATAAATGTGTTTAGATGCAGTAACATGTAAGCCATCACTCAGCTTCAACTATATTAATATTTTCTTTAGCTTACAATAACCTTTTGTTATCTCTTTTGTCAATTTTAATTCAGCATCAATCAATCTATCGTATATGCATGCTCTTCTAAATACAATCAAAGAAGATGATTATGTGTCCCATTAATCAAGTCAACTTCTATAACTCATCCACCTCACCAACTTCCTAAGTGAAAATGGATCTCTACCTTTCTATGTATGGGTCCAACGTCTACTTTTAACATCAATTCCTTTCTTGCTTCTATATTCACCACTTCTATAGGATACAAGCCAAACTTTAGCTATTTTACCTTTTTGTTTCGAATGAATTATTACAATCACAATATTATTATCTCTTCCAACCACTTTTGTATAATGAATCAACCAGTCTCGACTACAAAATGTTATAAATGATCATTCATTAATATGAAAGAAAATTACTTATATACATTAGCAGATTGGAGGCTGTGCAGTCTCACAGCCTCTCTCTTTGGCAGCCGACCCACATACTACACCTCTATCTCTATCTTTAACATTAACCATAATTACATACTTCTAATTACCTTCTAACTTGAAAGACTAAACTACCCCTACCATTAATTAAGTATAACTAAATGAACATCGAGACTGAATATGTACTGTAACGGGTCTACTATGAGACTCATTACAATCTCTAACACTCCCTCTCAAGTTGGGTGAAAGATATTGAGAACACCCAACTTGGACAAAGTATCCTTGAGTTGTTTGTTGGTGATGGCTTTGGTTAGAAAGTCCGCCCTTTGATTTTTCAATTCAACATACTCCAGGTTGAATTCCTGATTTGAAACTCTCTTTGATGAAGTGACAGTCGATCTCTATGTGTTTTGTTCTTTCGTGATACATTGGACATCTGAATAGTTGCACTGATGTCACAATATAACGGAATAGGTTGATCAAACGTAAATCCCAACTCATACAACAAGGATGATACCCACTTTCCTTCACACATAGCATGAGCTACTACTCTATATTAAGCTTCTTCTGTAGATCTAGCAATAACGGTTTGTTTCTTGCTCTTCCAAGAGATCGATATCTCCAAGGAACACACAATACCCTGTAAGCCGATCTCCTCCCATCTACAGGACACCCACCAACAGCATCGGAATAACCTTCTAACCTCGCAATGTCCATTATCTCTATAAAGAATCCCACGACCACTGGGGCTCCTTCTTCAAATATCTTAGTATATGTAATAATCGCATCCCAATGAGATTGTCGAGGAGATGACATGAATTGACCGACTACACTCCTACCGGGAAAGAGATATCCTCGGACGTGTCACAAGTAAGGCAGCTTAAGCTCTTGCCCACCAATTTCCTATATCTCTCGGATCCGAGGCAGCTCTCCATCACCGCTAATCGAAGTGCTTCACATTTGGAACCATAGAGTGTCATCACAAGGTTTGGCTCCCAACATACCAACATCGAGAGGAAGTCAAGGACACATTTTCGTCAGCGAGATGTAAACACTCTTCTCTTTGCTTCTACTTTCACTCGCCACCTATAGAAATATTTTAGAGGACCAAGATCCTTTATTCCGAAATTTAGTTTGAAGGGAACTCTTGAGTTTCGAGATGCCACAACGAAGTTTACCACTCATTCATCCATATATCATCAACATACACAATCCATGAGAATGCATCCTCCTCGACCTTTCAGTAGAAGATCGATGTTTAACCTTATAGCTACCCTTTCTGGCAGTGCCTACCAAAATTCACAACAACTTCACTCAATTCCCAAACCAAGCCCGGGGGATCTGCTCAACCCATACAAAGGCAGCCTCTCAACCGACAAACGTGTGCCTGTCTTCCCCCCCGAGCAACAAAGCCAAAGGCCCGGTATGCACCATATAGACTTCCTCTTGTAAATCACCATGTAAGAAAGGCGTTTTAACACAGCCGGTGTAAAATAAATGGCATGAGAGGATACCAATGAGATGAATACCTTGCGAATGCAGGCCAATTTGGCCACAGAGAGCAAAGGTCTCTCGAGAAAGTACTGTAACACTACTGTCTCGAGCATAACCTTTGCCACCAAATAGCCTCGCCTTTACAACCTTGAACTATCCCCTATCTTGGATTGACTTTAATGGTGATAACACCCATCTTGCACCCAATTGCGTGCGTACCTTAGGAAAAGTGGAACTAACAAGATCCCACGTCCGGTTATGTTCCAATGCAAGCATTTCTCCTCCATGGTACGGCGCCACCCATCAAGCGACCACCTGATTCTTAAGGCCTCACCAATATTTTTGGGGACCAAAGGACAACATCAAGAGAGGCAACAAAAGATTGGGAGGAATGCGGGAAGCACGGGTCATAATGAATAGAAGTGATGGAATAAGGATGTACGGGTGGACACAAGAACGTTTACCTTTACTAATAGTTATAGGTAAATCAAGGTCCGAGATTTGCTCACAGGTAAAGAGTATCAAGAAAGGGGATTATCTTTGGTTATAGGGGTCTGTATGTGTTTCTCTTGAGAGTAAATGATGTGTTTTGGTCCTCTCTTATATACCAAGGTTTGTTTTGGTTCAATAGTCTTCTCTCCATTGGCACCTGCAATATCCTCTATCTTACTAGGAATTAATGGAAGCACATGAGAAGATATATTTTGAGAGATAATTGACTCCCCCTGAGTAGAATAATAGGGAGTAGATTCAGAAAAAGTGACATCCATAGATACATACATTTTCTTAGTATTGGATCATAGCATTTATAACCTTTCTGAGAATTTAAGTAGCAAAGAAAAATACACTTTACAGCTCTTGGATCAAGTTTATCACGATCAGGTAGGTAAGAATGAACAAAACAAATATAGCCAAAGATGCGAGGAGTTATATGAAAAAGTTTTGAGTGCAATACTAGGCATCTTATTTATTAAGTAGACAGCAGTAATGACATCTTATCCCCAGTAAGATTTTAGATTTTGGTACATTATGTTAAAGAAGAAGTGTTCTGGCTACCTCAAGTATATGACAATTTTTTCTCTCGGCTATGCCATTTTGCTGAGGTATATAAGAACAAGAAGTTTGATGAAATATACCATGTGTATATAAGTATTCTTGCAACTGTCTACCAATATATTCCCCTCCATTATCCGATCGAAGAACTTTCATAGACGTATTAAATTGAGTAAGAATAAATTTATGAATAATAAGAAAAATAGAGGAAACCTCTAATTTTGATTTCATTAACTGTCTATCAATATATTTTCCTCCATTATTTGATCAAAGAACTTTCACAGACGTATTAAATTGAGTAAAAATAAATTTATTAACAATAGGAAAAATAGAGGAAACCTCTAATTTTGATTTCATTAAGTAAACAATTGTAAAGCGAGTACAATCATCAATAAAAGAGACAAAATATTTCTGACCAAACAATGAAGTAACTGGACTGGGACCCTATATATCATAATGAAGAAGCTCAAATGGTTGGGATCTTCTAGATTTACTTAAGGGGTAAGGTGCTCGTTGGTGTTTTCCTAGTTGACACACTTCACATTCAAAATGGGATTTATTTGGCTTGACTCTAAGATGATATATAATATGATAGAGTTTAAACACAAGCAAATGACCAAGACGATAATGCCAAAGGTGGGTCTCTGAATTGTGAGCAACAACAACAAAAGTACTATAAGTAGCAGCATGTTGAAATTTGTCTTCTAGAATGTATAAACCTCTTTGTAGACTACCATGACCAAAGATTTTCCCTTTCTTCAGATCCTTCAACACAACCAGTTGGATTAAAGGTTATACTACAATTCAGTGTACGTATCAATGAGCTGACTGATAGAAGATTCAAAGGAAAACTGGGAACGTGATAGACTAATTCTAATTGTGTAAAACATGTGGGTACACTTTCCTATCCAATCATATAAGAATGTGAGCCATTGGCCAACTTGATTGGCTCCCTCTTTTTAAGATGATACTCTTAAAAATATGATGGATCTCCAACCATGTGATTTGTGACACTAGAATGAATAATCCAAGTTTTTGAATGAAAAGGAGAGTTTATTACCCTTCACAGTATGTGTCGCCTGTGCTACTATAGCTTCAGAAGTGGAGGAATGAGAATTTCCAAATAACTTTGTTTGTAAGCCCTCGATCCTCTTAATGAGTTCTTCAATGTCATATGTACTGGACAGTGGATTTTCAGCAACATGAGCAGAGTTGTTTCAAGGTTTAGAGAAGTCAGGTCGATCATGCAATTCCCAATAATTTTCTTTTAAGTGTCTTGACTTTCTACAGTGAGAACACACAATTTTATCCTTCTCTTAGGAATAGAACTGACCACGTCCATGTCCGCGATTTTGCTGTCCACCTCTTCTGTGGTAATTTTAATTTTCTCTAGTCTGAAGTGCATGTTGTTTAGTAAGAGTAGAGTTGTCCTTCTTAAGATTTCTTCAATCTTATTCACGAATCAATAAGGAATATACAGTACCCAGGTAAGGAAGTTCTTTCCGGCCTAAAATATTGATCTTGATAGACTCAAATTCTGGATTTACTCCCCAAAGCAAGTCAAAGACTTTTTTCTTTTCAATTTCAGCATTCCTTTCAATGTAACAAGATGAACATTTAATATTTGTATAGAAAAGAAGTTCATCCCATAATCCATGAAGATCTGCATAATACTTAATAATACAACGATTTCCTTGTTTACATTTCTTAATTCTTTCCAATATTTAGTATTCCTTAGCAACATTCTTCTTTTTGGAATAAGCTTCTGAGACTGTACACTAGATTTCATGGGCAGATTTAAGAAACATAAAAACTTTTGCAATGGAAGAAATCATAGACTGAAGTAACCACGAGGATATTAAGACATCTTCTCTTCTCCAACTAGAATATTGTGCATCATGTGTTTCTAGACTCGAAATCTGACCCATTAGGTGAGACCATCTCCCCCTTGCTATAACAATAAGTTCAACAGACCTAGACCATTCCAAGTAGTTCCTGCCATATAACTTTGTTGTTGTAATTTGAAAGTTTTCCACTTTTTCATTTGTGGAATGTTCAGACAATACAAAGGAGTTTTTGATCCCCTTACCTTTACCAGCTATTTATCAAATAATATAATAAACCTTACTCTACTTTATATAAACTTGTGATGTTCTTCACGTTCGCAGTCACACGGACAGATTGTTACACATGTAACTCTGGAGTTCACAACACAATACAAACAGATTATTTTCTTGTGAGATCATTGCAACATCCAAATTTGATCAGTATGAGTCCTTTGTCTTGACTGATCAGCTGAAAACGTGGAAGGTAACCAGTCGATATCTCTCTCTCTTGATCTTGACCTTCACCCGTGAAAACTAGATCTTCGTCTCTTGAGCTTTGACCAGAGCCAATTCGTCTGCTGCAGATGGAAGACTCCGTTTCACTTTTCAATCCCCTCCACTCTTCAACTAGATATATCCACACGAGAATGCACAAAAAAATGCGCAGAAAAATTGGTCTACTATGTCACACTTATGAAAATAGAATGCACTCTTCAATTATATATCTTTTGTAAAAAAAATTATCTGTTTCATGTGCAGAAAATGCACAGAATTTGGTCTGCTTCACATGCAGAAGTGAGTTTCACACGCAGAGATGACTAAAATCGTTGATCTTCCTCTTCCAAAAAAATCGATTTAAATGCCTTATATGCTCTGATACCATGCTTAAATGATTATTCATTAACATGAAAGAAAATTACTTACATAAGTGGTAGATTGGAGGCATCTCCTCCAATCTGCCTGTGTAGTCTCACAGCCTCTCTCTAGGCAGCCTTCTCTCTGGGCAACCGACCCCACACACTGTACCTCTATCTCTATCTTTAACACTAACTCTAATTATCTATTTATAAGTACCTTCTAACTTGAAAGACTAAACTACCTTTACTATTAATTAAGTATAACTAAATGAACATCGAGACTGAATATGTACTATAATGGGTCTACTATGAGACTCATTACAATCTCTAACACAAAAGACTTCATGAATTTTAAATATGAATAAATAATCAATTTCATCACCTTCACACTCAATCCATGCATTATTTGATAGAGAATTGTCAATTTCTTCATTAGTGGTATATCTAGATTCTCTTTTGTCATTTTGTTAAGAAGAAGAAAAGAATATTTAAAAAAGGAAATAATTTGGTGTAGGGACCGAACTTTCATAGGGGTCTGGTTCAAGTATCACTTTTCCGTGAGGGCATCCCGATCTCTATATCAAACATGGTCTTCGAAGCATAAACACCCCCATGGGTGTTTGGTGCAAGCATTAGACACCCATCAGGGCATGTGATCTTTAGACTAGACCACAAGAGCATCCGATCTCTACACGAGATCCTTGGAGTGGGAGAGTTAGGGCTCAAGGAGTACCTTTTGGTGGCAGTGGCAATAGACAAGGGAGATATCACCCTAGTGACCAAGAATGAGATAGAGAAGAGCGTTTGGTCAGGCGCTTCAAAGAAGGAGAGAGCGTGAAGAGAAGGAGAGACGAGGAAAGGCAAAAAGGGAGAGCGAGAAAAGTGTATTTTCAATAGATCGCATGTTAGGAGTATGCGAACAACAAAACATGGTGTGTGTAGAATTGTATTCACCTATTAACGTTTTATAGAACATTTTAGAGAAAAAACGAACTTACAATGTTGTATATTGATTTAGAAAAAGTTCATTATAGAGTGCTAAGAGATATTTCGTTAGAGAACCTTAAGAAAGAGAGGTATCTTACATACATTAATCTTATAAGAGACATGTATCATGACACATAAACATGTGTGAGGACTCTTTAAGGAATGATGATCTCTTTGAAATTAATATTAGATTATATCAAGGATCCCCCTTGCATGGCCGGTCCCAAGCTCGGATAAAGGAGGAGGGTTGTGTTAAGCTTCCGACAGCAGTATAAAACTTTGTCGAATTTTTATACGATGGATTACATAAATTATGAGCATTGCTTTGGGGCGTTCCCGCCTAGCTAGCCCGAATGTAGTGAAGTAAGCAAGCGTCTCTACATTTTCGCCCGGATGTAGTGAATCAATTGCAGAGAGGGTTCCCACATCATGGACGGGTGTGGGTAAAGAAGTTAGTCCCGATACATTGCCGTCCGAATGTAGTGAATAAATTACAAAGAGGGTCTCCGCATTTTAAATATGGATGGATGCGGGGGGTAAGGAAGCTAGTCCTAGATAATAAGATTCATATTGGTTCTTGGAATATCGAAACCTTGTCCGATAAGCTAATGGAGTTGATAGATACTATGATTCGGAGAAAGATTCATATTCCATGTTTACAAGAGACAAAGTGGGTTGGAGAAAAAGCAAAGTAGATTGAGGATACTGGTTTTAAGTTATGGTACTCAGGTAAGGAAAAGGCTCGAAACGGAGTTGATATTATCATAAATAAAGATTTAAAGGATAATGTAGTAGGCATACGACGATACGGTGACCAAATCATGACGTTGAAATTAGTGTTAAGAACAGAGGTTTTGAATATAGTTTGTGCTTATACACCCCAAGTAGGACGAGAAGATAGTATAAAGACGGCTTTTTGAGAAGAGTTAGCTAAGGTGATTCAAAGAATTCCACAAAGGAAGATGATTTGTTCAGGAGGGAACTTAAATAGACATGTCGGTAAAGAGGCATTAGGATATCAAGGTATTCATAGAAACTTTGGTTTTAGAGATATAAATGAGGAAGGTAGGGAGATTTTAAATTTTGCTATGGCATTTGATCTCTTTATAGTCAATACAATCTTCAAAATATGAGATGAACATTTAATTATTTATAAGAGTGGCTTATCACAAACACAAATTGATTACTTTATTTGTTGAAAAAAAGATAGAGTGTGTTGTAAAGATTGCAAGGTAATTTCAGGAGAAAGCTTAACCACCCAATATCGACTTTTAGTTATGGATTTACAAATTAAAAAATGGACAAAGAAGAAAAGAGTGCATCGAGCTATTCAAACTAAATTGTGGAACCTCAAAAGCGAGAAAGAAGATATACTTAAACAGAAAGTCCTTCAAGGAGATGCTTGTAATTATGTTGGTACACCTTGTGATACGTGGAACAATATGACTATACATATTAGGAAAGTGGTGAAAGATGTGTTAGGTGAATTTAAGGGAGGTGTACCGGCATAAAAAGAAGCTTCGTGGTGAAGTAATGCAAAATAAAATCAAGGCCAAGAGGGTATGTTACAAATTACATTATGCTAAAAAAACTAGTGAAACTTTAGAAGCTTATAAGAAAGCAAAAAAGGCCGTCAGTGAAGCAAAAACTAAAATTTTGGAAGATTTATATAAAAAACTCAACTCAAAAGAGGGTGAAAGAGATATTTTTAGGATCGCTAGGGCTAGAGATAAAAAACTAAAGATCTTAATTCTGTTAGATGCATAAAAGACGAGGATGAAAAAATTCTAATGGCAAATGATGATATAAGAAATAGATGGAAAAACTATTTTTATAAGCTTTTTAATGAAAATAAAGATGTTAGTATTAACTTAGGAGAGTTATCCAAATCAGAAAAGTATATAAACCACAATTTCTACCGATGTATTCAAAAGAATGAAGTCAAAGAGGCTCTTAAACATATGAAAGGTGGTAAATCAGTAGGACCAAACAATATTCCTATAGAAGTTTGGAAAATACTAGGAGAAACAGGAATCACTTGGCTCACAAGACTATTTAATGAAATATGAAGAAACCAAAAGATGCCCAAAGAATGGAGAGCGAGTACACTTATACCCATATATAAGAACAAGGGAAACATTTAGAATTGTCTGAATTATCGGTGTATCAAGTTAATGAGCCATACTATGAAATTGTGAGAAAGAATTATCGAACGTAGGTTAAGACAAATATCGAGTACAACACAGAATCAATTTGGATTCTTATCAGGCAGATCTACTCTTGAAGCGATTCACCTTCTGAGACGTCTTATGAAACATTTTAGAGAAAAAAAAAATACCTTCACATAATATTTATTTATTTAGAAAAAACTTATGATAGGATACCGAGGGAGGTTCTTTGGAGAACCTTGAAAAAAAGAGGTATCCCATTGACGTACATAAACCTTATAAGAGACATGTACGATAGTGCAAAAACATGTGAGGACTCATGAAGGGAATGACAGACTTCTTTGAAGTTAATATTAGGTTACATCAAGATCAACTTTAAGTCCATACTTATTTATAATGGTGATTGATGAGTTAACAAAACATATTCAAGATGAAGTACCTTGGTGTATGCTATTTACAGATGACATTGTGTTAGTGGAGGAGTCTAAGGAAAAAGTTAATAGAAAATTGGAACTATGGAGAGAAACATTAGAAAGTAAAGGCTTCCAACTTAGTACAACAAAGAGAAAATATATGGAATGTAAGTTTGATCATTTGGTTACTTCAGAGGAAATAGAAATTAAAATTGGCACACATTGCATCCCCCAAAAGGAAAGTTTTAAAGACGTAGGGTCAATTTTTCAGAGTGTTGGAAGAATTGATGGAGATGTTACGCATAGAATTAATGTTGGTTGGTTAAAATGGAGAGGAGCATCAAGTATTCTTTGTGATAACAAGATACCATTAAAGTTAAAAGGTAAATAATATAGAGCAGCAATTAGACCTGACATGTTTTATGGTTGTGAGTGTTGGGCAGTTAATCATCAATATGTACAAAAGATACCTGTGACAGAAATGAAGATATTGAGATGGATGAGTGGTCATACAAGAAAAGACCGTATATACAATGAGGTTATTAGAAATAAATTATGTGTGGCACCAATAGAGGATAAAATGAGAATATCGTTCAAGGTGGTTTGGACATATAGAAAGAAGATCAAAAGAAGAACCAAGACTACCAATAAGAAGGTATGAAAAACTAGATTTTGAAAGTATTAAAAGAGGTAGAGGACGACCACAAAAGTATTGGAAAGAAACAATAAAAAATGATATTGTGAGTTAAATGCTAACATGCCACATAGGGCTCTGTGAAAACAAAGAATCCATGTAGCCGACTCCGTCTAGTATGGGAGAAGGCTTAGTTGTTGTTGTTGTTGTAAGGATAAACTTTAAGTCGATATTTATTTACTTTGATTATTAATAAGTTAATAAAGTATATTCAAGATGAAGTACCTTAGTGTATGTTATTTACATATGACATTGTATTAGTGGATAAGTCTAAGAAAAATGTTAATGGGAAAGTGAAACTATAGAGAGAAAAAGTAAAGACTTTCGGCTAGAATAAAGATGGAATATATATAATATAGGTTCTATCGTTGTGGCTACTTCAAATGATATAAAAATTAACATTGGCACACATTACATCCTTGATAAGAAAAATTTTAAATACCTAAGATAAGCTTTTTAGAGTGATGAGAATATTGATGGAGATGTTATGCATACACATGTTAGTTAAAACAGAGGTGCATAAGGTATTTTATATGACAAGAAGATACCACTAAAGTTAAAAGTAAATATTGTAGGATAGCAATTAGACCCCCTATGTTATATGATTTTGAGTATTAACAGATAATAATCAACATATACAAAAGATGTCCTTCATGAAAATGAAGATGTTGAGATCAGTGTTGTCCGACACTTATCATATCGCGTATCGCTGGGCTCCACGATACGGGCGTAACGTATCGTATCGTATCGCCCATATCATACTTTAATATTAAAATAATACAAAAATTAATTAAAAAATCAAGAAAATTTAGTAAAAATCCAAAAAAAATCAAGAAAAATCTGAAAAAAATCTGGTAATTGCTTTAAATTCATATAATGCAAAGTTTAGTAAAGATTGATCATTCAACATTGAACAATTGCATCCAAATTTACATATTTTGAATCAAAAAAATGAAATACATTTACATTTTACAAATTATAATCAAGATCATCAACTAAATAATCTTCATCTTCTCCTTGTTGAAGATCCTCATCATCATCATCAGCAACAACACATTCTGCTTGGAAATCAAATTCTTCATCTCCTTGATACTGTTGTTGCGCTCCTTCCAAATTAATCCATGCAATATCTTCTTCAGTTAGGAGAGCATTTTCTTCACTGTCTTCTATAATCCAATCTTCTAATAGATCAAATTGGCTTTCTTGTCTATTTACTTTTTTTAATTGCCTATAACAAATAAAGATAAACAATTAGTAAATAATATTAACAATTGAAGTCAAACAATTTATTGAATTGAACATTTAAGTAATAGAACATTACCTTTCACGAAGACGCATGTTACAACGAATAAAAACTAAATCATTTAATCTCTTATGTTCCAACCTGTTGCGCTTCTTTGTATGGATGTGTTCAAAGATACTCCAATTCCTTTTACAACCCGTTGCACGACAGGTTTGGCTCAGGACTCTTACAGCAAAATCTCTAAGGTTCGGACAATCAGTTCCAAACCTATTCCACCAAATATCTGTAGAAAAAGATAAACATTAGTAACATAATCCACAGTAATATAAGATGAAACTTAAATACAAAGATAAACAATTTACCTGAACGCATCGTAGTGTGGTTGCGAATTGCTACAGGCAAACTCATCAAGTGAAAAGCATTATCATAAATCTCCATCTCTCGATGTATAGCATCTTCTATGCTCTCACCAGGGACTAATCTATGCTGCTGAGTACCTAAATGATGGGTTTAGATAATATGGTGCTGCATGAATAAGCTGATGCAATTGTTTATTCCATCTATTATCAATGATGGGTTTAGATAATATGTTGTTGCATGAATAGGCTAATGCAATTGTTTATTCCATCTATTATCAATTATTTTTCATACGGGTACATAATCTCTCTTTTTTTCATTAAAATTATTTCTGATGGCTTCTTTTGTCCTATCCATGGCTTGATAAAGGTAGCCCATACATGGGCTCTCCTCACTGTCTACTAATCTCAAAACTTTTACTAAAGGACATGTAATCCTCAACAGTCTAACACATGCATTCCAAAATGTACTCCTAAAGACTGTCTCAGAAATCTCATTCAGCTTTCTATTTCTTCTATTTTGAGGCAACACTGTAAATTGTTGTCACTCATCTGAGGAGAACATTCTCTTCAATGCTTGCTTCTGTCTCACGATACTCTGTACAAATAAGAAGTTTGTTGCAAACCGATTTGCAGCTATTCGAAGAAGCTCTGCACCTTATGTATATCTCCTTATCATACACAAAACAAATGCATGGTTGTAAATGAATTTTGTAATATCTTGGCAACACTCAGTTGCTGCCTTTATTTCATCGATCTCACCAATGTCCTCAAGGATGAGATCTAAACAATGGGTTGCACATGGTGTCTAGTAGACATTCCCATAAATATCAGCTAACTCCTTCCCAACAGCTTTATAGTTAGTTGTATTATCTACAGCTTTATAGTTAGTTGCATTATCTATAATCAATTGGACTACATTCTCTAGCCCAACCTCTTATATAACCTTATCAAATTCTTGTCGTAGAATATCCGCAGTGTGTCTCTCCTTTGACATATCCAAAGATCTGAAAAACATAAGTTCTTTAGGACAGTAGATAAGAAAGTTTAGCAAGGTCCTTCCTCGCCTATCTGTCCATCCATCTGCCATGATAGTGCAACATGTCTCCTTTCATAACTCTCTCAATGTCGAACAGTATTCTTGCACTTCAATGACGGTCTTATCTAAGATCTTTCCTCTCAATTTCTGATAGGAGGGCATCTTGTATCTTAGACCGATGTTAGCAATTGCATTTGCCATTGCTTGAAAATGAAAACTGTTTGCTGCATTAAATGGAATGCATGCATCACAAAACCATTTGTCCACTGCAGTCTGCCTGATCATGCAACTGTTTTGAAGCCATAGCAGCACGAATTCTAGGTTGAGCACCAGGTGTAGGAGGAGGAGGAAAAAATGAATGTATGCTAGAAGAAGCTCTTCCTCTACTCCTTCCTGAACTTCCTCTTATACCACCTCCAAAGTCTTCAGCAATCCTCTTTCCCCTGCTAGGTGCTCGTGAACTTCTACTACCAATCTATGTTCTAGCATTTGAAGGCAAACTATCAGTGAATCCAAATCAAATAGCATCATCATCGTCTTCAAACATCTCCAAATCATCCTTTTGTTGTCTCCTTTCCTTTATACTCTCAATCATCTATAGACATTATCATTTAATACCTTCTGGAAAACTTCTAACTCTGCCTGTGCATGAAGCAACTTCTTTCCTAGTCCTTGCTAGGTGGTATTTTAACCTTCAAATTCCACCACTAACCACCCTCTCACAAAATAAACATCTAATCTTTAATCTAGAACCCTCAACTGGTATACCCCACTGTCATGCCGGATCATGAGACCTAGAATGGGAGTCTCTACCACCCCTTCCTGCCATCTCAATTGAGTACTTTAATTCAAACAAAAACCTGAAAATAAAAGTACTTCGTAAATCCTCAATCGTCAAATAACACTCAAATAGAGTCTCTCACTTCATGAATGCAATAAAAATCATATCCACACACTTAATAACTTTATATTTTGTCATTCAAAAACAGAAAAATACAAATAAACAAAGAAAAAAATAAAGAAAAAGAAAAAAATAAAGAAAAAGAAAAAAATAAAGAAAAAGAAAAAAATAAAGAAAAACACTAAAAATATACCTAAATCCGATATTAGAGGCTTGCATAGACACCGTAGAGCACGTTTTTGGAGCCTTGAACACCAAGGAGGCGAAGAACGGTTCTTAAAGAGCTTGGGGAGGTCCGAAGAGAGAGAGAGAGGAAACCCGCAAAAAAGCGGGTGTCGGTTCGACCAGGGACCCTTTATAAGGGTCCTAGGCATATCGCTCGTATCGTACGATACGGTGCGATAACATGGCAATTACGATACGGTGCGATAACATTGTAATTACGATACACTAGGTTGTGCCCACGATACAGTGCGATACGGATAACACTGGTTGAGATAGGTGTGTGGTTACACAAAGGACCCTATGCGTAATAAGGTAATTAGAAACAAATTAAGAGTCTCACCAACATAATAAAATGAGAGAAAATCATTTAAGATAGTTTGAACAATGGAAAGGCGATCAAAGGAGAGGAAGATTTTGAATGGAATGAAACAATCTTTATTGATAAATATCAAGAAGTTGAGAAGCATACATGGCAGTCTGTGACCCTCCTTGGGTGTTTGCGGTTGCTCCTAATCTCTTTCTCTCTTAACTAAACCTAATGAAAGACTATTATATACACTTATTCTAACTTAATGAATAATTTACCCCCACCTAAGTAAAGACTCAATGTTTGTCTATATCATGAAACATATTATATTCTTCAACACTCCCTCTCAAGTTGGGAGGAATATGCTCGAGACTCCCAACTTAATGCACAATTTGTGTAGGATGACTTTTGGAACTGCTTTAGTTAACATGTTTGCAATCTAATCTTCTAACCTGATATATTGTACTTGTAGTATCTTGTTTGTGATTTTTTCTCGTATGAAGTGACAACCTACTTCTATATGTTTCGTCCTTTCATGTTGTACTGGGTTGGTAGCTATTTGAATTGTTGCCCTCTTATCTGTGTAAAATGATAGTGGAAGATTAATTCTTTCTTGAATTTCTGTAATTAGAGAGATAAGTCACACTAGTTCTTTGTGTTACAACTTTGTATTCTACTTCTACACTTAATCTTGTGACCACAAATTGTTTTTTTACTTTTCCATGAGATACAGTTTCCTCCAAAGAATGCAACATATCCAGTTGTGGACTTCCGGACGTCTAAAGATCCAACCCAATTTGCATTTGTGTATAATTCCAAATTGGTGTGTCCATGTTTAGAGTACAAGATGCCATTATCCGATGTACCCTTTAGATATATGAGTACTTGAAAGATTGCATCCATGTGTGAATGTTTTGGTGCATGCATAAATCTACCAAGGATCCCCACAACATACGTAATATCGGGTATGATTATGGTCAAGTATATCAACTTCCCAACTAATTGTTGATACTTCTTGATGTCTCGAAATTCTTTACCTGTTTTCAAGCTTAGCTTGTGATTAACCTCCATGGGAGTGTCACACGGCTTTGATCGAGCTATTCTTGTCTCTCTCAATATATCCATCACATACTTGCATTGGGTTAGAAATATACCTCTTCGTGACCTTAGAACTTTAATTCCCAGAAAATAGTGAAGTTGACCAATATCCTTTAAATCGAATAGGCAATCTAGTTGTCTCTTCAGCTGTGATTTTCTCTTCATCATCACCTGTTACAATAATATCATCAACGTAAACAATTAGTATTGAGATTCCTTTGCACACTTTGAAAAATAATGTATGATCATTTTTACTTATGATATAACCGAATCCAATTATGCCTTCATTAAACTTTTCAATCCAGGCCCATAGAGATTGTTTTAGTCCATATAATGACTTCTTTAGAAAACACACTTTATCATTTCCATAAAGATGTTTTAAACCTTGTGGTATTTCCATATATACTTCTTCATTAAGGTCTCCTTAAAGGAACGCATTCTTCACATCCAATTGCCATATTTTTCATCCTTTGTTTGCAGCTAGGCTTATAAACACTCTTATTCAAGTTATTTTTGTCATAGGACCAAATGTCTCGTTATAGTCAATTTCATAGGATTGACTATATCCCTTTACTACAA
Organism: Brasenia schreberi; assembly: GCA_036023115.1. Taxonomy (NCBI): domain Eukaryota; kingdom Viridiplantae; phylum Streptophyta; class Magnoliopsida; order Nymphaeales; family Cabombaceae; genus Brasenia; species Brasenia schreberi. Next base: position 5,627,084 of record JAYKKT010000079.1, read on the forward strand.
GTTTTACCTTATAGCGATCAATTTCCCTATATGGTTTGTATTTTATTGTGTACACCCATTTGCATCTTACCACTTCTCTCCCCTTTGGTAGAGATACAATCTCTGTGCATTTAATTCATCATCCATAGCTTGCTTACATTCCTTAGATATGTTGGCTTCTTTTCATGTTTTTGGTATGCTAACAACCTCTGAGTTTGATAGAATTAACTCATAGTTTGACATTTTTTTTGTAATCAATGAAATTGCAAATTGGATAAGTTATCTGGCATAGTGCTGATAGTTCTGGCATAGTGTTGATAGGCTTCAACTGCCCCTCATCTGCCTCAGATAAGAATTTTTTCTGAATTCCCCTAGTGTAGACTTTATGAAAGACACGTTCCTACTGGTTTTCATTTTCACTTTCTTTTATTTTGGGCTCTTCTTCATTGTTCTCATCGTCTTCTTCAGTTAACATTGATAGTAATGATTCTTGAGGTATCTTAATTTGTTCGGCCTCCCCCTTACTTCTATAATAAGATGTAGTTTCATGAAATGTAACATCTTTAGATACAATTTTTTAAAAATTGGATCAAAATATCTGTATCCCTTTTTAAATGGAGAATATCTCACAAATATACACTTCACATCTCTAGGACCGAGTATATCTCTTTTGTTAATATGTATATGCACATAGCATACACATACGAAAATTCTAAGGGGTAGAATAAATAATTTTTTACCAAGAAGCAATAATTTCAGTAGTACCTGGCCTGCAGAGGATGGCATTCAATTTATAAGAAATGTTGCCGTGAGAATTGCTACGCTTCAAAGATATTTTGGGGTTGAGGCTCCAATCATTATGGTGCATGCCATTTCAAGTAAATGACTATTTTTTCGTTCAGCTATGCCATTCTGTTGTGTTGTCTATAAACATGTTTGGTGAATGATTTAATGCACTGCTAGGTAGTTCTTCAAAATATTAGAGCTGAACTCACCTCCATCTTACTGAATGACTTTCACTTAAGCCTAAAATTGTGTCTCAACAAATTTATGAAATAAAGAGAATATTTGTTAGAGAATTGGTCTGCTGCATTTTATATTATGTTCATATCTAAAGTTTATCTGCACAGTTTGTAATTCTGGTTTATTAGTAAGGGTGTATTAGTCATTTAAATTAGATTAGACCTATAAATATCCACTAGGATTTTGTTAAGAGAAGATCAAGAGCAGCAACCGCCAAAGAGTTGTGCAGAGACTTCTCCAAAGGGTTGTCGATGTATATGTTCTGCCCATTCTGTAAGTTTGTGATTAATATTCAATAAAGTTTATTAAGTTTTATCATGGTATCAGAGCTGAAAAAGGCAAAAAACGTGAATAGTGATAGCTCCAACTTACTTGACTACGACAAATCTTTGCTCAAGATTGGAAATTCCAACAGGGCACTGCCCCTTATCATATTCAACGAAATCACCGTCCAATAAATTTCTAGGTTCATTGTCTTCATTGGTCATTGAACGATTTCTAACTGGGATCATTGAGACATTTCCATCTCATCCACAGAATATACACTTTTAGGAGAGATTGGCAATCCCTTAAAATTATTTTGATCTTCCTCAAACACTTCTGAGTATCCAACGATCACATTATTTTGATCTTCCTCTGGCTTGACATGAGACAGACCATGCCTACTAGAACAACCTCACTAGTAGCAGTCCCGGCAGATGCCCCATTACTGCAACCATGACTCAAGTTTTTCATGCTCGACTCAAGAGCACCTGCTCTAACTTGTATGACTGATTGATTGTATAGACCAAATAGAGAGATTCATCTGGTGATATGAAAGGAAGGCGGGAAAGAATCTCAATACAGACCAAATACACATGTCTCCTTCTGATTTGTGGTGCTTGACCATCAGCATTACTCATTGGACGACCTCTAACTGGGATCATTGAGACATGTCCATCTCATCCACAGAATATACACTTTTAGGAGAGATTGGCAATCCCTTAAAATTATTTTGATCTTCCTCAAACACTTCTGAGTATCCAACGGTCACATTATTTTGATCTTCCTCTGGCTTGACATGAGACAGACCATGCCTACTAGAACAACCTCACTAGTAGCAGTCCCGGCAGATGCCCCATTACTGCAACCATAACTCAAGTTTTTCATGCTCGACTCAAGAGCACCTGCTCTAACTTGTATGACTGATTGATTGTATAGACCAAATAGAGAGATTCATCTGGTGATATGAAAGGAAGGCGGGAAAGAATCTCAATACAGACCAAATACACATGTCTCCTTCTGATTTGTGGTGCTTGACCATCAGCATTACTCATTGGACAACAAAGAGCACATAGACATATAAGCTCTCTGCTTTACAACTCACACATATGGTAGACAAAGGTAAATATGTTTAGATTTCAACAATTGTTCAAGAAATTTCTCTTAATGATAAGGTTGAATCTTTTCAAATCACCAATACTCGTTTGGATGAAAAGAATTTTTTGGAATGGTCAAGATCAGTAGAGTTAGCCGTGTTCGCAAGGGGGAGACGACCTCATCTTATCGGCCAGATTCCCTGTCCACCTGCACATGACAACCAACATCATGCTTGGCGAAGAGAGGATGCCCTAATCTGCTACTCTAATCAATGCAGCCCTATATTGCCAAAAACTTTATGTATCTTGAATCAGCCACTGAAATATGGAATGCGGTATCTGAAACCTATTCCCGAAAAAAGAATGTTGCCAAGGAATATGAGATACTTGAAAAAATAAAAAAAATGCAAGCAAGGCACAAGATCGATTAGCGAGTATTATGCTAATCTTAGGGGTTTATGGGATGAACTCCACTTTTATACCACAATTAAATGTTCAGCATGTTATTCAGAAAGATTGGCTGAATAAAAGAAGAAGAAAGTATTCGATCTGTTATGGGGTGTAAATTCTGATTATGAAACTATCAAAATAAATATCTTGGACCGTGAGGAACTACCCTCACTTGATATTGTTTATTCCTTACTTCTAAGAGAAGAAGATCGCAGGAACTTAGAGAAAGGTAATAGTGTTTCTACTGAACAACATGCTTACCAAGGGAAAACAGACTTTCAACCCCATCGTGGCCATGGTGGACAGCACATGCGTGGAAGAGGACGTGGTAGGTCTCACTTAGAAGCCAAAGACAAGATTATATGCTCACATTATAGCAAACCACGACATATAAAAGAACAGTATTGAGAATTAATCGATAAACCAGATTACCTTTGTTCCCTCACAACTGCTCATGTCACAGAAAGTGTAACACCCTCTTCAGAAAATCTTCATGCGTTAATGCAGAGAATTACAGATCTTGAGAGTAAACTATCTGCTAGTGATCAAGCTCCTTCGTCACAAGCAACAATGGCACAAGCCACAAATTCAATAAAGGATAATATTTTCTCTTCCTTTCAGCCTAAAACATGGATTATTGACTCAGGGGTTAATGATCATATGGTAGGAAAGACATCATATTTTCTTGATTATCGTAAACTTAGAAGAACCTATCAAGTTGGTAGATGGATCTCAATCATATATGATTGGACAGGGAAGTGTACACTCAAGTTTTTCTCTCCTAAAATCAATTTACCATGCTCCTAGTTTTCTCATAAATCTCCTTTGAGTTAGCTCTCTTACACAATCTTTGAATTGTTGTATAACATTTTATCCTATTAGATGTATTTTTCAGGATTTGAAGACGGGGAAAGTCTTTGGACGTGGTAATCTGCGAAGAGGACTGTATATCCTTGAAGATGAATCTCAACATGTTACTTCCTACGGTATTTCTACCATGACGACTCACCGTGATGACATGATTGTGGCACTCCCGTCTAGGCCATCTTCCCTTATCAAAGATCCCTTACGTTCTTCCTAGTCTTCAAATTCAGTCCAATAAAGTGCATCTTGAATGTGAAGTGTGTTAGTTGGCTAAACATTGTCACGTCCCATATCCTTTGAGTGAATCTAGAAGTTCCACACCATTTAAAATCCTTCATTCAGATGTTTGGGGGCCTAGTCATGTTCCCTCTATCTTTGGTCAAAAGTATTTTGTTTCTTTTATTGATGATTGTACGCGTTTTTCTATTGTGTACTTAATAAAATCTAAAGCTGAAGTTTCATAGCTTTTTTGCATTGTTCATAAGTTTATCTTCACTCAATTCGATGCTTCAGTGAAAATCCTGCATTTAGATAATGGGGGGGAGTATGTGAATAGATAGTTAAAGCAATACCTAAACACACATGATATTCTTCACCAGACTTCTTGTGCACATACATCTCAGCAAAATGGTATTACGAAGAGAAAAAATCGGCATATTTTAGAAGTTGCTCGTACACTTCTCATTGAACACAATGTACCCAAAATCTATTGGTGAGAGAGAGATTGTTCTTACTGCCGTCTACCTCATTAATCGAATGCCAAGTCCTATACTCAAAGGTGAAAGCCCCTTGAAGTCTCTTAGTAAAGAATAAAAAATATTTCATGTCACTCCGCGTATATTTGGTTGCACTTGCTTTGTACATGTCTATCTTCCAAGCCAAGACAAACTTGATCCTAGAGTCATTAAATGTATATTCCTTGCGTATTCAAACACTCAAAAAGGTTATAAATGCTATGATCCAGTTCATTGAAAAATTATATTTTCATGGATATTATCTTTTCAGAATTTACTCCACACTATAGTTCCCATTGGAGTTAAAAACTTCAGACAATGTGTTCACACATGTTCTTCCTCTAGTTCCAATTGATACAGAAGTTAAACAAGCAGACACAAAAGAAGGATATGCCGCACCAAAGGATATCATGATGTACAAGAGAGGACCAAGGAAAATTATCCTTGATCACAGAAATACCAAAGATCTTTCTCTAGATTCAAATCCTCAACCACTCAAAGAATCCACTATAGACCTTCCGATTGTCATTCGCAAAGGTAAACGTTCATGTGCTCAGTATTCTATTTCTGATTATGTTTCTTATGACCAAACTTCTGAAAATTACCAGAAATTTGTTATGAATGCTGAAAAATATAATGTTCTGACAAGTTTTGAAGAAGCCAACAGGTGTCCATCTTCGAGAGAGGCTATGGAAACTGAATTGGCAACAAAGAACAAAAACTGGACCATTATGGATCTTCCTCCTAACAGAAATACAGTGGGCTGCAAATGGGTGTACACCATTAAATATAAGGTTGATGGGACTCTCGAAAGATATAAAGCAAAACTTATTGCTAAAGGCTATAGTCAATCATATGGAATTGACTACAATGAAACATTTGCCCCTATAGCAAAATTGACTTCTATAAGAATAATCCTCAGTATGGCAACCACATGGGGATGGGATCTATGGCAAATACGTAAATAACGCTTTTCTACAAGGAGACCTAAGCGAAGAAGTATACATGGATCTACTACTTGGATTAAAGAACATAGATCATGAAAGAAAAGTTTATAAGCTAAATAAAGCTATCTACGGGCTAAAACAATCTCCTAGAGCATGGCTTGAAAAATTCAGTGAAGGCGTGTGCAGCTTGGGATATCAGAGAAGTATTAATGATCACACCCTATTCTTCAAGAAATGTACAAAACTATCTATTTTACTTGTATATGTGGATGATATTATTATGACAGGTGATGATACAGAAGAAGTATCAAAACTTAAAAAGAATCTTCATCAATTATTCAACTTAAAAGAATTGGGCAGATTGCATTACTTCTTGGGAATAGAAGTGGTGTATTCCAACAAAGGTATTTTTCTAACTCAAAGAAAATATACTATGGATCTTCTGAAGGAAACAAATATGATTGATTTTTAAAAGGTTGATAGTCCCATAAAGACAAATCACAAGCTCTGCCTCAAGGATAGTGAAGAATTATGACAAACTAACAAATATCAAATTTTGGTAGGGAAGCTGATTTATTTGAGTATTACACGTCCTGATATTACCTATGTTGTTGGAATTGTGAGTAGATTTATGCATTCCCCAACAAAAAATCATATGGATGCAGTTTACAGAATCTTAAGATATCTAAAATCTACTCGAGGATTGTGTCTTCTATATTCAAAATCATGTCAATTCAATCTTGAAGTTTATTCTGACGCAAACTGGGTTGGTTCTCTGGATGATCGGAGCTTAACTACTGTATATGTTACTCTACTTGGAGGTAACACTATATCATAGAAAAGTAAAAACAGACTGTGGTTTCTAGATCGATTGCAGAAGTCAAATACAAAGCTATAGTCCAAACAATGTGTGAAGGAAAGTGGATAGCTTCTTTAGTCAATGAATTAGGATTCGGATCTCTACGTCCTATATCTCTATACGGCGACATCAATGCAACTATACAGATGGCATCTAATCCAATACATCATGAAAGAACGAAACATATAGAAATCAACTGTCACTTTATCAGAGAGAAAAAGCAAATCAAGAATTCAAGTTGATATATGTTAAATCTGAAAATCAAAGGGCTGACTTCCTCACTAAAGCAGTTAATATCAGCCAGTTTCACACTACATTGAAAGTTGGGCATCAACAACATATTTCACCCAACTTGAGGGGGAGTGTTAGAGAATCGGGCTACTTCATTTTATATTATGTTCATATATAAAGTTTATCTGCATAATTTATAAGTTTATAATTCTGGTTTATTAGTAAGGGTATATTAGTCATTTAAGTTAGATTAGACCTATAAATATCCACTAGGGTTTTGTTAAGAGAGATTGAGAGAAGATCAAGAGCAGCAACCGCTAGAGAGTTGTGCAAAGACTTCTCCAAAGGGTTGTCGATGTATATATTCTGTAAGTTTATGATTAATATTCAATAAAGTTTATTAAGTTTTATCAATATTGTGGCAATTTCATTCTTAGATTTGATTAGGTATATAATAATAAAATGAGAATGGTCATCAATAAAGGAAACAAAGTATTTTTGTCCTGTAATTGCAGTAATAGGACAAGGTTCCCATACATCAGAATGTATCAAATGAAAAGGTTTATCAATTCTTGAACCACTTCTAGGAAAATTAACTCTAATATGCTTTCCTAAATGACATGCTTCACACTTTAGATGATCATCTCCTTTCATTTTTTTCAGTTGCGATATGATAGTATGTATTTTTTGAATCAGTGGATGACCAAGTCGCCTATGCCACAATATCACGTCCTTCTCAATTTGAGTTGTTGTTGCATGTGTTGATATGTTGTGCTTCTTTTCCTCACATGTATATAGTCCTCCATCTTTTCTATCATATCCAATTGTCTTTCTCGTCTTTAGTTCTTGAAATACACAATAAGAGACAAAGAAATAAACAATATAGTTTGATCTTATAGATAATGCACTAACAGATAATAGATTCATAGAGATTTTCGGGACAAAGAATTGGATCTAGGATTCCCAATGTTGTCCTCAACTTCCCTCTTCCTTTTACCAAGATGAAGGAGTTATCTGCAATCCTAACTTTATCATTAACATCTTGATAATCAAGCAACCCAACTTTAAAGTTCACCATGTGCTCGATTGCACCTGAATCAATAATACAGCGCATATATGAGTGTGAGCAATAATTAAAAGAATTACCACTAGGACCAGCTTGATCACTCTGCGCAGCTGCCATAGTTGCGTGTATTCTCTCTGAAGAATAATGAGTAGTCGATAAAGTCCCATTGAATATGCCCTCGAGTGCTTCTAGATGCTTTAGGATCATATTTAAGGCCTCACTTTTGCTCTCACCTATAATTTCTGAATTTTCTTCAACCATAGCCTTGTTTTTTTTTTTGTATAATTTGACTTACCAATCAATTCCCAGCATTGTTCTTTTATGTGTATGGGTTTATCACAATGTGTGCATCTTACCATTTCTCGTCCATCAATAATAAGGTTGTCTCCTCGTCCTCTACCTCTGGAGCTTCCTCTACCTCTAGTGGACTGATTATACCCTCCGTCAACAAATGTAATTTTTTTGGTGTTTTAAATTTCTATTTTTTCTAAATTCCATCTATCTTCCTCTCTGGTCAATAGAGAGTATACTATACCGAGAGTGGGCAGATCTTCGCTTGCCAAGATATTTTCACATTCTCATAATTAGATGATGATGTTTTTATGCACTCAAATCATGCACTTTATTCATTGAAAAAGACTGAAATCACAAGGCTATAAGGGGATGCAGGTCGGCGCCCTAGGCAGCCATCACCTGCTGTCCAGCTTTCCACGATTTTCACTTGTATGCCTAACCCTAATTACAAGACTCTTTAAGTACTACTAATCTAACTTAAAAGACTAACTTACCCCTAATTAGTGACTAATAGAATTTGGGTCCCAATGGATCAGAATCTGATCCATTGGGATCCAAATCATATACGATTATTATTGCTTACATAATACTGATTACAATCGTATAAGACAGCCTAGACTCTAACACTAATGTCAACTTGCTTTTTACAACACGCCCCCTCAAGTTGACTCCAGAATACTTGTGATTCTCAACTGTGACAAAGCTTTCTGAAGGCTGATGACTGAAGCTGGTTTGGTAAAGATATCTGCCAGTTAATCTTCAGAACGGACATGAACAAGATTGAAAATTCCTTTGGAAATCTTTTCTCTGATAAAGTGGCAGTCAATCTCAATGTGTTTAGTTCTTTCATGGAAGACTGGATTTTGTGCTATCTGCAAAGCCGCTTTACTATCCGTAAAGAAAGTAATCGGAGAGTTTTCTTTGAATCCAATTTCTTGTAGGAGTGATATAATCCATTGTCCCTCACACATACCTAGAGCAATAGCTCGGTATTCAGCTTCTGCACTTTATCTGGCTACCACAGACTGCTTCTTGCTTTTTCATGATACAATATTCCCTCCTACACGTATCACATAGCCGGATGTTGACTTTCGATCAGTCTTTGAACCTGCCCAATCAGCATCTGAGTAGATTTCTATATCCAGTGTTGATTGTGGAATATATAGCAAGCCGTACGTGATTGAGGATTTCAAATATCTGATAATATTAAACAAGGTACTCATATGATGTCTAGAAGGGCTATGCATCCACCTACTTGCATATCCAACTGCAAAGCTGATATCTGGTCTCGTGATAGTCACATATATATCAGTTTTCCTACTAATCTCTAGTATTTATTGATATCTTCGTAGGGTTCTGCAGGCTCAAGATTATCTTCCTTAGGGATTTCCATAGGAATGGAACATATTCGACAATCTTCCATTTTTATTTCTTTCAGTAAGTCTAAGATATATTTTCTTTGACTTAAGAATAAACCATTATCTTTATGAATTACTTCTATTCCCAAAAAGTAATGCAATCTTCCTAAATCTTTCAGATCAAAATAATGCATTCAGTCTCTTCTTTAGATGAATTATGCCTTCAGCATCATCTCCTGTAATGATAATGTCATCTACATATACCAATAATACAATGGTCTTCTGATCACGTTTAATAAAGAGTGTATGATCACTCACACATTGCTTAAAACCCAGCTTCATGACTCCATCACTTAACTTTTCAAACCATGCCCATGGAGATTGTTTCAACCCATACAGTGATTTCTTCAATTTACAAACCATGTTCTGCCTCTGTTCATTATTATACCTAGGAGGTAAGTCCATATAAATGTCTTCCAGAAGGTCACCCTGAAGAAATGCATTCTTAACATCTAACTGCCATAATTGCCATCCTCTGTTAACTGCTACGCTTAGAATAATTATGATAGTGTTCATCTTTGCAACAGGAGCAAATGTTTCTGTGTAGTGTATGCCAAATGACTGACTATATCCTTTAGCTACTAGTCTAGCTTTATATCTTTCTATATTACCATCAGTTTTATACTTTACAAAAAATACCCACTTACATTCCACTGTTTTCCGTCCTGCTGGCAGATCTGTTAGTTCCCACGTGTTGTTTCGTACAAGGGTTGCAATTTCATCTTCCATTGCTGTTTTCCACTGTGGGTGTTGTCTCGTTTCTTCATATGTTCTTGGTACAAGAGTAGAGTCTGCATTCATAATAAACACTTGATATTCTCTGAGATAATTAGAGTAAGATACCATTTTTTCCAACTAATATTTCGCTGTTTTCCTTTTTCCTTTTCTGATAGCAATAGGTAGGTCATCCAACTCATTATTATGAATTAATAATGAATCCTTGAATTTGATGTGGAACTAATTCTGGGAAGGAATTATGATCAGGAGTAATTGATAGCTGAGGAGCAACAACCTTCCTTTCCCCTCTGGTATACACTTGTATATTTTCTGCTTGAGAAGACTAGGACTTAATGAACTCTCTGAACTAGGTGATATGATGAGGAGAAGGGTCAAAGATAGGGACAGGAAGTATAGTGTTTGCCCAGAGAAAATTCTATAGATGAAGTAAAAATGGTGGTTTATGAAAAGTGACATCCATGGAGACACTAGAAACGATGATTAGATCCGAAGGATGATAACATTTATATCCTTTTTGTTAGGAGACATAACCTAGGAAGACACACTTGATAGCACGAGGATCAAGTTCTTTAGCGATACTCTGGAGATGGACATGTGAAGAAAAAGGCCACACGACCAAAAAACACGAGAGCTGGAGACTACTGCATAATAAGACGAAGGAAAAAAGATGTCATGGGTTAGACGTGGACTTTCGTTACCAAGGACACGAGATGTGAAATCAATTTATGCAAATAGCGGCCGGTTAAAACAACTTCACGATATGAATGTGTCGACGAGACGTTTAGAAGCGATGCCCTGGTTATTTCAAGAGTGACGATTTTTTCTCTCGGCAATCCCATTTTCTTGAGAAGTATCCAACTGCATGTCGGTACCGTGATTAGACAATACCATGCTTCTTTAAGAAAGTTAGAAAGTGTTTGGTTGACATACTCTACCATTATCGAGGCGCGGTGATCGTTTATGGATTTTCCAAATTGGGTGCGAACCGTATGATAAAGCCAGAATGAATAATTTTTGACACTTCAAATTTGTCTTTCCATGAGGAACAAGCCAAAGTTGTACAATTGCAATCATCAATAAATGAAACAAAGTACTTATATCCATGCACAGACGTAGTAGAGCAAGGGCCCCAAATATCTGAATGAACAATCTCAAAAGGAATCTGAATTACAAGACTCTTTAAGTACTACTAATCTAACTTACAAGACTAACTTATCCTTAATTAATGACTAATAGAATTTGGGTCCCAATGGATCAGAATCTGATCCATTGGGATCCAAATCATATACGATTATTATTGCTTACATAATACTGATTACAATCGTATAAGATAGCCTAGACTCTAACACTATGTCAACTTGCTTTTTACAACAGATGAAACACCACTTAATAGATCAAACACTTTCCTTTTTTGAATTCATGTGTTTTCTCTTTTAATCATAGTGAAATAAGCTAGTTTATCTCACAAACTTCTCATTTCTATATAAAATTCACTAATTGTCTTCTCTTCCTGTTTACATTTTTGGATTTTCATACTCCTTCGCAATATTCTTTTTCGTAAGTATGCTTCTTTTATGGCTTCCCAGATTTCTTGTGCAGTTTCAAGGAATAAAAATGAATGTCCCACATTATGCGTCATGGAATTGATTAGCCATGCAACAACTAGGACATATTCTCTTTCCCAACAAGAATATTCTGAGATCCTTAGATCTTATTTTACACAAAGATCAGTAAAGTATTCAAACTTTCCTTTTGCCGTAACTCCTAATAGGACAGATCTGGACCATTCTAGATAGTTTTTCAATCTAGTTTAATGTTCATGATGATTAACGAGTCATTTCTATCCATCTACCCCAGCCGATCAACCATTTTATAACCTTCTTTTAGACAGGAAGATCTTTATAACAAACTTGATTCCCTTTCTAGGTAACGACTGTTATTTTCTATTGTTGAAGTTGGATCGAACACTTGAGCTGCCCTTTTCCAACATTTTGCCGATAGTCAGTTGTTCAATCTCCCCCTCAATCTAAGTTACCTGCTCTAATACCATTTTGAATGAAATGAAACAATCTTTATTCATGAATATCAAGAAGAAGTTGAGAAGCATACATGGCAGTCCACGACCCTCCATTGTCCCTCACACATACCTAGAGCAATAGCTCGGTATTCAGCTTCTGCACTTTATCTGGCTACCACAGACTGCTTCTTGCTTTTTCATGATACAATATTCCCTCCTACACGTATTACATAGCCGGATGTTGACTTTCGATCAGTCTTTGAACCTGCCCAATCAACATCTGAGTAGATTTATATATCCAGTGTTGATTGTGGAATATATAGCAAGCCGTACGTGATTGAGGAATTCAAATATCTGATAATATTAAACACCGTACTCATATGATGTCTAGAAGGGCTATGCATCCACCTACTTGCATATCCAACTGCAAAGCTGATATCTGGTCTCGTGATAGTCACATATATCAGTTTTCCTACTAATCTATGGTATTTATTGACATCTTTGTAGGGTTCTACAGACTCAAGATTATCTTCCTTAGGGATTTCCATAGAAATGGAACATATTTGACAATCTTCCATTTTTGTTTCTTTCAGTAAGTCTAAGATATATTTTCTTTGACTTAAGAATAAACCATTATCTTTATGAATTACTTCTATTCCCAAAAAATAATGCAACCTCCCTAAATCTTTCAGATCAAAATAATGCATTCAGTCTCTTCTTTAGATGAATTATGCCTTCAACATCATCTCCTGTAATGATAATGTCATCTACATATACCAATAATACAATAGTCTTCTGATCACGTTTAATAAAGAGTGTATGATCACTCACACATTGCTTAAAACCCAGCTTCATGACTCCATCACTAAACTTTTTAAACCATGCCCGTGGAGATTGTTTCAACCCATACAGTGATTTCTTCACTTTACAAACCATGTTATGCCTCTATTCATTATTATACCCAGAAGGTAAGTCCATATAAATGTCTTCCAGAAGGTCACCCTGAAGAAATGCATTCTTAACATCTAACTGCCATAATTGCCATCCTCTGTTAATTGCTAGGCTTAGAATAATTCTGATAGTGTTCATCTTTGCAACAGGAGCAAATGTTTCTGTGTAGTCTATGCCAAATGACTGACTATATCCTTTAGCTACTAGTCTAGCTTTATATCTTTCTATATTGCCATCAGCTTTATACTTTACAAAAAATACCCACTTACATCCCAATGTTTTCCGTCCTGCTGGCAGATCTGTTAGTTCCCACGTGTTGTTTCATACAAGGGCTGCAATTTCATCTTCCATTGTTATTTTCCACTGTGGGTGATGTCTCGCTTCTTCATATGTTCTTGGTACAATAGTAGAGTCTGCATTCATAATAAACACTTATTCTCTGAGATAATTAGAGTAAGATACCATTTTTTCCAACGAATATTTCGCTGTTTTCCTTTTTCCTTTTCTGATAGCAATAGGTAGGTCATCCAACTCATTATTAGAATGCTGAGAACTTCTTGAATTTGATGTGGAACTAATTCTGGGAAGGAATTATGATCAAGAGTAATTGATAGCTGAGGAGCAACAACCTTCCTTTCCCCTCTGGTATACACTTGTATATTTTTTGCTTGAGAAGATGGCATTTCTTCCTCTTCTTCATCACGTATACGATGTGCTTCGGCTGGTGGAAGTGGCATGACATAGGGAGTCTGCATAGATGAAGGATCAACTTTTTGATGAACTGTAGAATGAAGTATCTTCATGAAAAGTGACATCCATTGTAACATATAGCTTTCTTCTCAGGGGATCATAACATTTATATCCTTTTTAGGTGGAAGAGTATCCCAGAAAAATACATTTAATTGATCTCGCATCTAACTTATCCCTCAATCCACGATGAACATGTACAAAACAGGTACAACCAAACACCCTAGGGAGCAAATGAAATTGTTTCTGAGAAGGACACAACAAATGAAATGGAGTATCTCCATGGAAGACACTGCTGGGCATTCGATTTATCAGAAAGACTGCAGTCAAAACCGCTTCACCCCAATAGTATTTAGGTACATTACATCCAATGAGAAGTGTCCTTGCAACTTCTAATATATGTCTATTCTTTCTCTCTGCAACTCCATTTTGTTGTGGAGAATAGGCACATGAAGTCTGATGCAAGATTCCCTGTGCTAGAAAGTATGAATTAAGAGATTGAGACATAAACTCACCCCCATTATCACTGCGGAAGACTCTTATAACTCGTTGAAATTGAGTATGTACAAATTGGTAGTAGATTGGAAGAATATTCTTCACTTCATCTTTGGATTTCATAAGATATATCATTGTGAATCTAGTGCAATCATCAATAAATGAAACAAAGTACTTATATCCATGCACAAACGTAGTAGAACAAGGACCCCAAATATCTGAATGAACAATTTCAAAAGGAATAACAGATCGATCTTCACTTAAAGAAAAAGAAACACGATGATGCTTAGCCTTTTGGCAAGTCTCACAATTTAAAAACAAATTATTACAATCCTTAAATTTAGGTAGTAACTTTCTCAGCTTAGATAATGGTAAGTGTCCCAGTCTTTGATGCCATCTAGATATATCCTCTTTCTCTTTCCTGATGATCACGATTGATTGTAATGCTGCTTTTTTATGATCCTCGTAGAAATATAAGGCTCTTCTCACACAACCCTGTCCAAAGATCCTCCCCATCTGCACCTCCTGAAAGTAACACCCAGTAGAATCAAATATTATACTACATTTTTTATCTCGAGTCATAGCAAAAACAGATAATAAGTTGACTGAGATATTTGGAACATGCAGGACATTCTTTAAGATACCAAAAGAAGTAGTAATACTCCCTTTTCCAGCTATAGGAGTATAGGAGCCATCTGTGAGTTTGATATTAATGTTGTCTTGAGAAAATTCATAATTATCAAAAAACTCTCTTCGACTGACAATATGATCTGTCGCACCTGAATCAATAACCCAAATTCTTGAATAAGAAGAACTAGTATTACCCTGAGTGAAGAAAGAAAAATGATATGCCACCATAGCCTGAGAATCACTGTGTGAGGATGTAGATGCAGATTGTGAATCAGTTAGTCTGGCTTTAAGGAGTTCAATTTCTTTCTTCATATCTGCTAATGAGGTCATACTATCATCATTCCTTGGTTTTTCTGTCTGATCACTGCTGAAGTAAGCCCTGTTGGATCGATTTTGATTCTGAAACTGAGTAGGAACTCCAACTAATTTCCAACATGTTTTCCTCGTATGGCGTGATTTTCCATAATGTGAACATATTAACTTATCCTTGTCTTCAGAAGTGGTCCCAGAACTGCCTCTACCACATCCATAACCTCCTCTCCCCCTAGAAAATGTGGGAGTAGATGTACCTCTTCCTACGAAAGCTGAAGTTTTTGATATATTTACCTTGGTTTCCTTTTCTTGCTGCTTTCTGTCCTCTTCACGAAGTAAGAGAGAATATACTGTGCTCAAGGTTGGGAGCTCCTCTCGACTGAGAATATTATTCTTAACTGCCTCAAATTCAGAAGAAATTCCCCAGAGAAGGTCAAATACTTTTCGTTCCTCAAATTCTTCATTGTGCTCAAGTGTGCAGTTCTGATATTTGGTTTTAGAGTAGAGTTGTAATTCCTCTCACAAACCTCTTAGTTCTGCATAGTACTCACTGACAGATCTTCCTCCCTGTCTACACTTTCTAATCTTCTCTATAAGATCATATTTTTTAGCAATGTTTTTTCTCTGGGCATAGGCCTCCTGTACTACCAACCATATATCTCTAGTTGTTTCTAAAAACATGAAGGTACTGCCAATGAGAGGTATCATAGACTGAATCAACCAAGCACTCACTAGTGCATTTTCTTTTCGCCATCGAGGATAAAGAGGATTTGTACTTGAGGGTTGAGTTACTTCACCAGTTAAGTAATCCCCACGCCCCCTGGCCATGATTGCCAATTCAATTGAACGAGCCGACTGGAGATAATTTTTTCCATCCAGCTTCAAATTTGTAATTTGAAATAATTCACCTTTGTCGGTAGAACTTTGATCGTTTCCATCAGCCATCTTTGTTCTTTGCATTTTAATGAGAAGATATCAATCCCTTAAAAAATTATGGTAATATTCTGTATCGTTGGAAGTCAAATACACCAATTAAGTGAAATGATTTTCACATATACCGTGTGCACTCTTTGCACACAATCTGATTTTCTAATAAGAACACGACTTAGTGTTCTAATGATCTTAAACAAGGCAGCCGATTGTATTTTCTCCAAGCAGTCAAATCAATAATAAAGAACAAAAAACGTGTTGCACCTTGTTGCCTCTCAATACCATCAAATGTTTATCTTCAAACCGTGGAAGAATGTGGTTTTGCACATTCACTTACACCACTTACACAATACCTTTCTATTATGGAGGAGAAATGAACAAAAAAAAAATAATCAAAAAACTGTCACATGGGATCATTCTTGACAAACCCTATTTTTTCCACAGCTTTCCCTTGATCTTCCTCGGCAAGAAATAGCCGTGATAGGCTCTGATACCATGATGTTTTTATGCACTCAAATCATGCACTTTATTCATTGAAAAAGACTGAAATCATAAAGGCTACAAGGGGATGCAGGTCGGCGCCCTAGGCAGCCGTCACCTGCTATCGAGCTTTCCACGATTTTCACTTGTATGCCTAATCCTAATTACAAGACTCTTTAAGTACTACTAATCTAACTTAAAAGACTAACTTATCCTTAATTAATGACTAATAGAATTTGGGTCCCAATGGATCAGAATCTGATCCATTGGGATCCAAATCATATACGATTATTATTGCTTACATAATACTGATTACAATCGTATAAGATAGCCTAGACTCTAACACTATGTCAACTTGCTTTTTACAACAGATGAAACACCTCTTAATAGATCAAACACTTTCCTTTTTTTGAATTCATGTGTTTTCTCTTTTAATCATAGTGAAATAAGCTAGTTTATCTCACAAACTTCTCATTTCTATATAAAATTCACTAATTGTCTTCTCTTCCTGTTTACATTTTTGGATTTTCTCAAGGAGTTCATACTCCTTCGCAATATTCTTTTTCGTAAGTATGCTTCTTTTATGGCTTCCCAGATTTCTTGTGCAGTTTCAAGGTATAAAAATGAATGTCCCACATTATGCGTCATGGTATTGATGAGCCATGCAACAACTAGGACATATTCTCTTTCCCAACAAGAATATTCTGAGATCCTTAGATCTTATTTTACACAAAGATCAGTAAAGTATTCAAACTTTCCTTTTGCCGTAACTCCTAATAGGACAGATCTGGACCATTCTAGATAGTTTTTCAATCTAGTTTAATGTTCATGATGATTAACGAGTCATTTCTATCCATCTACCCCAGCCGATCAGCCATTTTATAACCTTCTTTCAGACAGGAAGATCTTTATAACAAACTTGATTCCCTTTCTGGGTAACGACTGTTATTTTCTATTGTTGAAGTTGGATCGAACACTTGAGCTGTCCTTTTCCAACATTTGGCCGATAGTCAGTTGTTTAATCTCCCCCTCAATCTAAGTTACCTGCTCTAATACCATTTTGAATGAAATGAAACAATCTTTATTCATGAATATCAAGAAGAAGTTGAGAAGCATACATGGCAGTCCACGACCCTCCTTGGGTGTTTGCGGTTGCTCCTAATCTCTTTCTCTCTTAACTAAACCTAATGAAAGACTATTATATACTACTTGTTCTAACTTGAATGACTAACTTACCCCCGCTTAAGTAAAGACTCAATGTTATATGTTAGCGACAGATCTATCCATATCATGAAACACACTATATTCTTTAACAGAAGAGAACGACCAAAAATATTTATGGAATGAAACAATAAAAAATGATCTAACTTATGTTGAGTTAACTATTAGCATGTCATAGGATTGAGCTCTATGAAAATAAAGAATCCATGTAGCCGACCCCATTTAGTATAAAAAAAAGCTTAGTTGTTATATTTGCCACTGGAGCCATGAATCATAAGAGGAGAGAAGCCAAAAGGTGAACTATTTTCAAAAGAAAGGTCTTACTACTTATCACACTTCATAATTCTAATTAGCATAATTTATCAAGGTATTGCAGAAACCAGTCCCCTCTTGGGTGCACATCTTAGATTTCAAGAGCATCTTGTCAATGAAGGTCGAGAAAAAACTATAAGATAGAATGAATGAAACAAGTACAGTTTAGCAAGGCAAAAATTTGCATTGATGCAAGAGAAAATAAGGATTAACCAAAACAAAATTAAGCTTCTCACAGACTAAGTGGGATCAGCTACAGAAGAAAACTACAGCTACAGAAGAAAACTACCAAGTGCGAAGAATTTGTATGCATTTGTATTCTTTTGCAAATATCATGATCTCAAAACATGCTTTGTAAGTAGGCGACAATTGAAACATCTTCTTTTAAGATATGCTGTCTTCCATTCTCATTTTCTTCCATCCTCAACCCACTGCAGAAAGGGAAGGGAAACTCACAGGAACTTTTTCAGTTCATTAATTTCTAATAGCCTTTACTAAGGAACATGGAAAAGCAAAACTTAATATGGGCATGTTGCTAGGCATTCAAGGAGGAGAACACTTGAACAAAATTCAAATTTAGTAAACCTCAATGTTCAAGAAGTCGATGTTTGAAATAAATAACAAGACGTGAGAAAATAAATAAGAATTTGAAAACTAAATAGACTGGGGGCAATCAAAATGTGTACATTTGATATTTTTCTCAAAGTAAAATCTGTTCAGTTTATTTCTATTCACAAGTCACAATGTCTATGCACTCTTTTACCTGCATGGCATAAGTCTCAGCCTTATGAGCAGTTAAATCCTTAAGCTTCCATCAATCAAATTCCAGATTATTCATTTAGAGAATGAAACTTCTTTAGAGAAATTTGAGGGGGAAAAACATGAGAATGCATCTATTTTACATGAATTCGAGAAAAAAATATCATCTCAGCAATAATGTAGATCTTCTCCATAAGAGCGTAAAGAGAGATACTTGGGTCTGAAGCGATCCATTGGCACCGGGTCCCTGAGAAACTTGTTCAATGCATTTAATGAGCTCTGCAAATAACAAAGAAACCAAAGATAAGTAAAGATCAAGGCTAAGCATTTACCAGGTACATAGTAATGTAAGTACGATATAGCAAAACCTGAGAGACCAACAAGAAGGGAAAACCATCAGAAAACATTGTTTGGTAGCCACTAGCATAATCAGGATCCACACGTCGGGTTTCTGATGCTGCAGTAGTGATCAGTAACAAAAAGTTGAGTGACAAGTATCTTAATATAACAGCAACAACTAGTGATCATATAATGAAAAGAAGAAGACTAGTATACAACAACTAAGCCTTTTCCCATACTAGATGGGGTCGGCTACATGGATTCTTTGTTTCCATAGAGCTTGATCATATCCCATGCTAACCGTTAATTCAACATAAGTTAAATCATGCTTTATTGTTTTCTTCCAATACTTTTGTGGTCTTCCAAGACTAGTATGGCTAGTCTAAATCTCGAAGTGCTTGAAAGCTGGCAATTACAGGAGAATATGAATGGAAATAACAAATGGAGCATATTCAATCTCTTCCAAGAAGATGGTCTTGCCATTGTTGAATCGCACTAGACGGCTTGGCTTCCCAAGGTAATTTGAAAACCATTTTGATGCTTGATCTCCTTCATCAAATGCAGAACCAGACCACTCCCACACCGATATACCATTAACCATGTCATTCTGTTTACTCAATGGAACCATCAGCGTATCCATTCCAGGAGCCCTGATAACTGCAACAATAAATATGAAAAGCACATCAGATACAAGCAACAAGTATATTACAAAGAAAATGAACTACATGGAACTTGACAGCCAAACTCATAAGAAGCCATCAGAGTCTAATTAGCTAATAGACGTTCTCATCTAAAAAAAGATTTGGTCACATGACCAACTCATCTTCATGTATCTCTTTATATAAATGTCTGGTCATCTAAAGTTGAACGTTACTGGTAAAAGAAAGAAACCATATACATATACATTTCACGTGCCTAATGCTGGCTTCTGTGAGCCCTTGTCGCAGCTTCTTCGAGAGAGCATGAGACTTGAATTTCCATATTGCTATCTGGTGGTTATGTACCAATTGGAATAAGGGTATGCCATCAAGGACAGCATTGATATATTCAGTAGCATGCTATTTGAGCTTTTTGTTGTGAAATTTCTGAACTTCACGCTGTTGGATGTTTATAGGTACAGGTTACTCCTTGAAATTAAGAAAGGGCAGTGAAAATGGCCTACTCATTCAAAGATGAAATAAGCCACACCATGGCTGTTGGGGATTTTTTACGACAGAAATTATTCTTCCTGAAATCTAATTTTTATAGGCTTCAAGAAGTCCACCAGATCAGCCCACCAAAGCCAACGCCAACTAACCATTTACTGTTAAACTGTATAGGGAGAGTGCTTGGAGATCAGCTTAGCAGCTCAGGACTGGTTACATCTTGCTGATGTGTGGGAGGGTGTCTTCGACCTGCAATTTCTGTCCACTGTTGCATATAGTTTAAGATTCTTTAGTTTCTCTCTCCACATATTGTAAGGATGTCTCCAGAGAGGAGTTCCTGATCTATCTACTTTTGCAGTCATTTTGGGGATTGTACACTGCCGTAGGGCTAACCCCCAGCTTTGTTATCAAAAGGAATAACTTATAAGCAAACATTTCATGACAGATAAGCTTCCTGAGACAAGTTTGATGAATTTTAACAAGGAAACAGGCTTCTGCTCTCATCCATAATACAACCTTCTTCTGTTAGCTGTGCATACGTTACAACTAATCATACAAGTATAATCTTTCCAATCGTTTGAGAACTATGGTTTGTAGATTTCTCACCAAAGTTTGTCGTCACACTGATGCTTCCCGGACAGTCCTACTGGATATCTAATTTCTCTTCAAGCAAATAAATCAGTAGAGTATTCCAAGAGTCTTGACTTATAACCATATCATAATGTTTCTTCATGTAGGTCACATGAAGCACTTTCACAATCATATTACCATTTTCTTAATTTAAGATTTACAGTATGATTCTTTATGGATGCAGGGTACACACAGATACAAAGAGTACTACAACTAGGGTCAAATGCACTGTGACACTTAAATACCCCAGGCAATAATAAGGTTGAGGCAACAGCATATATATATATATATATATATATATATATATATATATATATATATATATGTGTGTGTGTGTGTGTGTGTGTGTGTGTGTGTGTCCGTATACATATACATATATGTACATACACACATATATATATACTAATATATATGTATGTATACTATATAAATATATGTAAGTATGTGTGTATGTATCACTTAAGGACACCTACCCAAAAGGGAAGTAAAGGCGGAGCATTTCCAAAGATATCACTCAACCTTATCCATGAAAATTGTACCTCTCCACTTCCAATCTTAGTTTCATATTGTATGTATTAAGCATTTCAAAATCGTAGGCTAAAACTGGTGCACAATTAGATGACTCTATTGTTAAATTGTAATAGACGAACTGGGCCAGTAGGGCCTAGCTGGTCCTTTTAGGGAGACATTGGGACTGGGCCTCAAGGGCCAGTCCCCCCCTTCCCCAACCGGCTACACCAACTAGCTGTTCAGAACTCCCAACGGCTAGTTGGGTAGCCATTGGGAGCAACCTCCCTCTTCGTTCCTCCTTCTATTGTCCTCGTAAAAAGCCTCTATAAATAGAGAACGTGTTCGGAGCTTTTAATCCTCACTTGACTTGACTTGCTTGTTGGTATTCGGTTTGACTTGTACACCAAGTGTTGGGTGGTTTGTTTAACGATTTAACTTGTTGAGGATCTTTTAGAATCACTTGTGTTTAAGTTTGTGGATGACATTGACAAGATATTGGTGTTATTTTTACATGGTATCAGAATAAAAAAGGTTCGATTAGAGTTGCATTAAGATTTATACCGATTGTAGAAAGATCTTCAAAATTTGGGGAATCAAGATTAACTTCATATTTCTTATTATTGTTGAGATAGATGGAAGAGAAGAGTGAAATATTTCGTTGTTTGTTGGTGTAACTATTATCCAAGTTGGGCACGTATCAAAAAGTATTTTATCTCTAAAGACTATTGGGATTATATTTATGGTACCATCAAAGAGCCCAAATGGATAAAGAAAGAGTGTGATAGTGATGAATTTCTCAAGTTATAAGAGAAATATAAATAAGAATTGAAAAAATTGGATTATTGGCCAAAATGTGGTGGAGAAGCTTTATAGCCGAATTAGTATGTTTGACAATGCTTTTGAGACTTAGAATATTTTAGAAAAACTCATTCTCAAGACAATTTTGCTTTTTAAATAAACTTGATCGAAAAAATGATAATACTCAAACAAGGTTTCACGAGCATTAGAGATTATCATAATGAGTTTTCCAATATTTGAAACTAACTTAGAAGCTTTGACAAATTCAGAAAACTCCAAAATATAGATGAGTTTTAAGAGTACCTTGATAACCAATATTTTTCTTGTTTACAAGGAGATTGAGAGATGAGTTTGAAAATATTACATCAAACTTGATTTATAGAAAACCAAGACCCAAAATCTACGAGATTTTGGCCTATTTAGTTATTGAAGAAACGAGATTGGGGAATATAAAAGACAACAAGAAAGTGGTTTTTGCTACCTCTAGACCCGAAAATTATTTGAAAGCTTATAAACCGCCACATGCAAAAACTAGTGAAGGCAATTGATAAATCAAGAGTAATGTAGTGCCTTGGCCCAACAAGAGCATGATTTGTCATTATTGCAAGGAGAATAGACACATCAAGACTACGTATCCTCTCTTATTAAGGAGGTTCTCCCATGTCGTTGCCATTACCCACAAGAAGTAAGTGTTACCATCGAAGATCAAGGCCTACGATAAAGAAATGTTCAAAGAAGATGCAAGCATCTCTAGGTCGGCACTATCATCTTCCTCAAAAGGCCAGGATATGCCATGAGACTAAACTAAATGTTAAAAAAATTGGTAATTTAGAAAGTAATTCCTTTAAAATACCTTAAGTACGTTTTATCAACAACAACAACTAAGCCTTTCCCATACTAGACAGGGTCGACTACATGGATTCTTTGTTTCCGCAGAGCCCTATCATGTGCCATGTTAGCATTTAACTCACAATAAGCTAGATCATTCTTTATTGTTTCTTTCCAACACTTTTGTGGTCGTCCTCTACCTCTTTTAATACTTTCAAAATCTAGTTTTTCATACCTTCCTACAGGTTTTTCTTTTTATCTTTCTATATGTCCAAACCACCTTAAACGATATTCTCTCACAGTGTTGTTCGACGCGTATCGTATCGTGTATTATTGTGGTTCAAGATACGGGTGTAGCATATAGTACTGTATCGTACTTTAATATTTAAAAAATAGTAAAAAACTTTAAAATAAAAAGAAAAATAGGAAAAATTTGATAATTAGAAAGAATTCATATAACGCAAAGTTTAGTATATATTAATCATTCACTATTGAACAATTGAAAAAAAATTACATATTTTGAAACAAAAAATGAAATACATTTACATTTACATATTGTAATTATAATCATCAACTAAATAATCTTCATCTTCTCCTTACTAAAGATCCTCACCACCTTCTGCTTCAAAATCAAAATCTTCATCTCCTTGATAATGTTGTTCCATCCTTCCAAATTAATCCATTCAATGTCTTCTTTAGTTAGGAGGACATTTTCTTTGTTATCTTCCAAAATTTGGCTTTCTTCTCTATTTACCTTTTTTAATTGCTTACAAGAAAAAAAGATAAGTAATTAGTAAATAACAATTGAAGTCAAATAATATATTAAATTAAATCTTTAAGTACTAACTAATACAAGATTACCTTTCACGAAACCGCATGTTATAACGGATGAAAACTAAGTCATTGAGCCGCTTATGTTCCAACTTGTTGCGCTTTTTTGTATGGATGTCTTTAAAGACACTCAAATTCCTTTCATAACCCATTGCACTACAGGTTTGGCTTAGAACTCTTACTACAAAATCTCTAAGGTTTGGGCAATCACTTCCAAACCTATTGCACCAAACATATGTAGAAAAAGGCAAACATTAGAGACTTAATTCATAATAATATAAGATTTAAGAATGTTAAATATGAAGATAAACAATTTACCTGGGCGCATATTAGTGCGGTTGCGAATTGCTAAAGGCAAACCCATTAAGTGAAGAGCATTATCATAGATCTCCATCTCTCGATGTATAGCATATGCTCTACTCTCATCAGGTACTAACTTGTCTATACAATCAATGATTCATCGATTAACCTCACCGTTCCTTTTGAAGCTTGTTGAGTACCTGAATGTTGGGTTTAGATAATATGTTGTTGCATGAATAGGCTGATGCAATTGTTTGTTCCATCTATAATCTATAATTTTTCATACGGACACATAATCTCTCTTTTTTCCAACAACAACAACTAAACCTTTTCTCATACTAGATGGGGTCGGCTACATGGATTCTTTGTTTCCACAGAGCCCTATCATGTGTCATGTTAGCAGTTAACTCACAATAAGCTAGATCATTTTTTATTGTTTCTTTCCAACACTTTTATGGTCGTCCTCTACCTCTTTTAATACTTTCCAAATTTAGTTTTTCATACCTTCTTATAGGTTCTTCTTTTGATCTTCTTTTCATATGTCCAAACCGTCTTAACCGATATTTTCTCATTTTATCCTCTATTGGTGCCACTCCTAATTTGTTTCTAATAACCTCATTATGTATACAGTCTTTTCTTGTATGACCACTCATTCATCTCAATATCTTCATTTCTGTCACAGACATCTTTTGTACATGTTGATGGTTAATTGCCCAACACTCAGAACCATAAAACATAATCTCTCTTTTTTCTATTAAAATTATTTATAATGGCTTCCTTTACCCTATCCATGGATTCATAAAGGTAGCCCATAGATAGCTTATCCTCGCCATTAGCCAATCTCAAAACCTTCACTAAAGGACATGTAATCCTCAACAGTCTAATACATGCATTCTAAAATGTACTCTTGAAAACTATCTCTGAAATCTCATTCAACTTTCTATTTCTTCAATTTTAAAACAACTCTGTAAATTATTGCAACTCATCTGAGGAGAACATTCTCTTCAAGGCTTGCTTCTGTCGCACAATACTTTGTACAAATAAGAAATTAGGTACAAACCAAGTTGCAAAAATACGAAGAAGCTCTGCACCATCTGTATATCTCCTCGTTATATACAATATAAAGGCATGGTTGTAGATAAATTTGGTGATATCTTGACAACACTCAGTTGTTGCCTTTATCTCATTCATCTCACCAATATCCTCAAGGATGAGATCTAAACAATGGGTTGCGCATGGTGTTTAATAGAAAGTCCTATAAGTACCTGCTAACTCCTTCCCAGATGCTTTATAGTTAGTTGCATTATCTGTAATCATTTGGACTACATTCTCTAGCCCAACCTCGCAAATCACCTTATCAAACTCTTGCCTAAGGATCTCTGTAGTATGACTCTCCTCTGACATGTCTAGAGATCTCAAAAACATAAGTCCTTTAGGACAGTATACAAGATAGTTTAACAAGGTCCTTCCTCGAATATTTGTCTATCTGTCTGCCATGATAGTGCATAATGTATCCTTCCATGATTCTCTCAAAGTCGAACAATATTCTTCCACTTCAATAACGATCTTATCTAATATCTTTCCTCTCAACTTCTGATAAGAAGGCATCTTATCCTTGACTAATATTAGCAATTGCATCTGCTATTGCTTGAAAATGAAAATTGTTTGCTATATTAAGTGGAATGCATGCATCATAAAACCATCTACCCACTCCAAGGTTTGCCTGATCATGCAGTTCTTTTGAAGCCATAACAACACGAATTCCAGGTTAAGCACCAAGTGTAGTGCTAGGAGGAAAAAATGAATGTATGTTAGAAGCAACTCTTCCTCTACTCCTTCCTTAGCTTCCTCTTCTACCACCTCCACTTCCAAAATCTTCAACAACCCTCTTTCCCCTATTTGGTGGTCGAGAACTACTACTATCAATCTCTGTTCTAACATCTAAAAAAATACTATCAGTTAATCCAATAGCATCATCATCATCTTCCTCAAACATCCTTAAATCATCATTTGGTTGTCTCCTCTCTTATATGCTCTCAATTATCTGAAGGCATTGTCATTTAATGCCTTTTGACAAACTTCTAACTCTGTCCGTGGTGCAAGGAACAACTTCTTTCCTAGTCCCTGCTAGATAGTGTTTCAATCATAAAATTCCACCACTAACCACCTTCTCACAAAACAAACATTAGATCTTTAATCTTGAACCCTCAATTGTTGTACCCCACTGTTATGCCGGATCATCAGATCGAGATTAAGAGTCTCTAACACCCCTTTCTATCATCTCAATTGAGCATTTCAATTCAATCAAAAACCTGAAAATATAAGCACTTCATAAATCCCCAAAATCTTGACATAACACTTAAATAGAGAGTCTTCCACTTCATGAATGCAATAAAAATCATATCCATAATTAATAACTTCATATTTTGTCATTCAAAAAAATAAAAACGCAAATAACACCAAAAAACAACAAATACAAAGAAAAAAAATCAGAAAAACACTCAAAATATACCACAATCCGAGTTACGAGGCTTGCACGAACACCTAGAGTACTTTTTTGAGAGCCTTGAACACCAAGGAGGGGGAGAACCATCAGAAGATGGCTTGAGTTGTTCTGAAAAAACCTCATAAACTCGCAAAAATGCAGTCTTCTGTTCGGCCAGGAACCCATTATCCCTGGGCGTATCGCCCATATTGTGCGATACGGCCTATATCGTAGTTGCATGATACGATACGTATTGCACCGTATATTATTCTCTCATTTTATCCTCTATTGGTGCCACACATAATTTATTTCTAATAACCTCATTATGTATACGGTCTTTTTTTGTATGACCACTCATCCATCTCAACATCTTCATTTTTGTCACAGATATCTTTTGTACATATTGATAATTAACTTCCCAACACTCACAACCATAAAATATGGTAGGTCTAATTGCTGCTCTATAATATTTACCTTTTAACTTTAATGGTATCTTCTTATCACAAAGAATACTTGATGCTCCTCTCCATTTTAACCAACCAACATTAATTCTATGCGTACCATCTCCATCAATTCTTCCAACACTCATGAAAAATTGACCCTACGTCTTTAAAACTTTCCTTTTGGGAGATGCAATATGTGCCAATTTTAATTTCTATGTCCTCTGAAGTAACCAAATGATCAAACTTACATTCAATATATTTTCTCTTTGTTCTACTAAGTCGGAAGCCTTTACTTTCTAATGTTTCTCTCCATAGTTCCAATTTTCTATTAACTTTTTCCTTAGACTCCTCCACTAACACAATATCATATGTAAATAGCATACACCAAGGTACTTCATCCTGAATATGTTTTGTTAACTCATCAATCACCATTATAAATAAGTATTGACTTAAGTTGATCCTTGATGTAACCCAATATTAACTTCAAAGAAGTCTGTCATTCCCTTCATGAGTCCTCACACATATTTTTGCACCATCGTACATGTCTCTTATAAGGTTTATGTATGTCAATGGGATGCCCCAAGTATGTTTTATACTAAAATTAAATCTTAATCTCCTCTCGGTTTCTCAAATTTGTGACAAGGGTTGCATTGTTACCTTCTCACCAAATGAATGTATGGTACAGAATTATCTATTGAAGGTGATTGGGCAAGGATACTGAGAAGGTGGTCTCTACGCCATGGATAATTTAGTTATATCAAATTTTGAAACTTATGGAATTACTTATAATGATTTTGGGCTTTGGCACAAAAGATTGGGGCATCATGATGTAAGCAAAATGAACAATTATCCATGAATAAAGATTAATGAAAAAATAATTTCATTTGTAAAGATTGTATTTTTTGTAAAGTACACCACGCACCATTTGGCGAAAAGACATTTATTACAAAAAAGGCCTTCAAATTATTGCACTGTGATGTTTAGGGACCCGCTCCCATAACCACAAAAAGAGGAGTGACCTATTATGTTATTTTTGTAGATGATTTCATTTGACATAATTGGATATATTTCTTGAACCACAAATCAAAAGTTTTTAAATATTTTTTTATTTTTCAAAATACGATCAAGACCTAATTTGAAACTAATATTAAAATCTTAAGAACCAACTCTGAGGGTGAATATCTCTCAAATGACTTCAAAAATTATCTTGAAGAAAATAGAATTTGGCATAAAAAATCTTATACCAAAACTCTACTAAAATAGTTTAGCCAAAAGAAAACATAAGCATATTATTAAAACTACTAGAACTTTGTTGTTAGCTAGTAAAGTTTTCAAACATTTGTGGGTTGAAGCCGCTCTAACTTCCGTATATTTGATAAATAGGATGTCAATCATCTAAACTTGAAAATTATTCTCCTATAAAAAAATTGTATTCAAATAAACCTAGTTATCATCAGTTGAAAGTCTTTGGATGTAAGTGTTATATTTATACCAATAAGAATGATAAGTTAAGTTCTAAGGCCATTCAGTGTGTTTTTCTTGAGTAGGTATTGATAAAAGGGGGTATAGATGTTATAACCCAAAAGAAGATAAACTTTATGTGTTCACAGATGTCAAATTTATTGAAGATGAATGTTATTATGAAAATGAGTCTCAAAGCACACAAAATAGTTATACATTTTTTGGATGAAATCTCGGATGAAAGGTTAGATGAAAATGAAAGTATAAGAGGATAGCATGGTTCAACTAGAAGATGAATCTAGAAACCTTAAAACTAGAGAAGATACCCTAAATCCCTTTAAACATCATTATTTAAGGAGGAATAGAGAAAATGATAATGCTCCTAGTCCTAACAAAAGAATCATAAACCCCCCTTCAAAGATTTGTGTCTTATGAACCATTTCAACCACAACATAAAAACCACATAGCTACCATATCAACTATCCTTGAACCCAATCATTATAACCAAAATAACTTAGAATGGAGAAAAACTATGAATGATGAATTAGAAGTTCTAGAAAGGAATTGTACTTAGGATATTGTTCTGAAACTCAAATAAAAGAAAATTATTGGTTGTAGATGGGTCTATAAGGTCAAAAATCATAGTGATGGTTCTATTGAAATGTACAAAGAAAGACTTCTAGCTAAGGGGTACTATCAATAATATGGGATTGACTATAAAGAAACTTTTACGCTTGGTGCTCGTATGACTATTATCCGTATTTTTATTTTTATTTTTGCAATTAAAGAATATGATATATATCAATTGGATGTTAAAAATGCTTTTTAAATAAAAATCTTAGTGAAGATATCTATATGGCTCCTCCTCAAGAATTCACTGCTCCAAGAACTATGTTCTGAAACTAAAAAAGGCTTTATATAGACTTAAGCTCCTAAGGCTTGGTTTGATAGATTTGAGAATTTTATGCATGCACAGGAATTTAACTCTTGTTATACTAACGTTGCCTTGTTTGTAAGAAAAAGTGATGCAGGTATTGTGATTCTACTAGATGATATGATCATCACTCAAAGTGATGAAAATGGGATATTACAAATCAACAGAGACTTGCATAAAGAATTTGAAATGAAGGATCTCTCAACATAGACTTGCATAAAGAATTTGAAATGAAGGATCTCAGACTTTTTAGTTTAGAAGTAACTCATAATAACAGAGGTTATTTTATGTCACAAACAAAATTTGCTAGTGATATTGTTAGCAGGTCAGAGTTGACAGATGATAAGAAAATAAGCACGTCAAAGATAATGAGGACCAAAGAATCACATATGGAGAAAATTGAGAAGCTAGTGATATTGTTAGCAGGTCAGAGTTGACAGATGATAAGAAAATAAGCACGCCAAAGATAATGAGGACCAAAGAATCACATATGGAGAAAATTGAGAAGAATCCACGTCCTACAGACAGATGATAGGAGCCTTGACGTATCTTACCATCACTCGACCATACATAGCACACGCACTACATGTGACAAGTCAATTTCAACAAGCCCCCACCAGTATACACATGAGTGTTGTAATGCGGATTGTGAGATACATAAAGAATACACTTGAAAGGAGGATCATTCTAGCCTCATCATCTTCATTTAAATTCACTGCTTACATTTATGCTGATTGGGGTGGGGATGTTAATGATAGACATTCCACCACTAGATTTTGTATGTTTTTAGGTGATTCTCTAATTTTTTAGGGATGTAAAAAGCAGCAAAAGGCATCTTTATCGTTTACAGAGGCAGATAATGAGTCGTGACCACCACAACTGTTGAGATATCTTGGATTACTACACTCCTAACAGACATGGAGGTTGCCCTGAAGGATTCAACCGAATTGCTTTGTGACAACAAAAGCGCTATGTATATTGCTTCAAATAATACATTTCATGAAAGAACTAAACATATTGAGATGAACTATCACTGTATTCGGGAGGAATGCTTGAAGAAAAGATTGACTTTGTGATATATTCCTTCAGAGTTATAGTTGGCAGATTTCTTCACTAAATCTTTAAAAGCCCATAGATTTATGTTTTTGTGAAACAATCTTCAGTATATACACAGCAAGTTTGAGGGTGTGTTAAATTGTAATAGGTGAACTAGACCAGTAGGGCCCAACTGATCCTTCTAGGGCGACCATTGGGACTGAGCCTCAAGGGTTAGTCCCCCCCTTCCCCAATGGCTACACCAACTAGCCCATTGGGAACACCTCCCTCTTCGTTCCTTATTCTATTGATAATGTAAAAAGCCTCTATAAATAGAGGACATGTGTTATTAATAAATTCAGAGTTTTTGATGCTCACTTGACTTGGTTGTTGTTTGTTATTATTCGGTTTGACTTGTACACCAAGTGTTTGGTGGTTTGTTTGACAATTTGACTTGTTGAGGATCTTTCATAATCACTTGTGTTTGAGTTTGTGGATGACATTGGCTAGATATTGGTGTTATTTTTACATATATTGGATGTGTTAATTGTTTAAAAACGTGAGTAGCGCAGCGGAAGATCGAATATCATAAACAAGAAGAACAAGTGAGGAGAAAATGTTGAGATCGAAGGAGGGAGCAGGCCCTCCAATAAATGTCGCCCCCTCGCTCTCTCTCTTTCTTAATCTTAGTCTCTTAAGCCTAATACAAGAAGTTTAACCCTTATATAATGGGTTGTTAAACACAAAATGACCAAAATGCCTTTAATACTACGGGCAATTACAATAATCCTAAAACATCAAAATTACTAAAAAACATATTCTTCAACACTCCCCCTCGAGTTGGGAGTGAGATACTTGAACTCCAAACTTGTCAAAAAAAATTGGTTCTTTCTTCATTTTTTTCTGATTTTTCAGTCCTCTTCGCTGTCTACTTTTCAACAACCTTCCTAGTTGTAACACTCTTCATCAACCTTTATGGTTGTTCTTCAGTAACTTCATTGTCGCACCAATGTTCAGTAGCTTATTGGGTACAACAACTTCAACTCAGCCCGGTAATTTTCAGTAGCTTCTTGACTGCAATATTTTAAACACCTTTTTTGGTTGCAACATCTTCAACACAGCCTTCATGGCTGGTCATTTTAAATAGCTTCTTGGCTGTAACATTTTTAACAGTTTCTTTGGCTGCAACAACTTCAACTCAGCCTTCATTGATGGTCATTTTTAGTAGCTTCTTTGACTGCAACATCTTCAACTAAGCCTTTATGTCTGGTCATTTTCAGTAGTTTTTTTGGCTGTAAATTCTAGCAACCTCATAGCGGCACAATCATTTTAGCAGTCCTCATGACTGTTATCATCACCTCATAAAAAAACAAGTGTTTTTATAACACTTTCTCCATGTCAAACGAATTGGACTGCACCCTTGCAGCCCGATTTGCATATCAATCACTATAGTTATTGCTGCCTCTTCAGCATTTCTCCATTCCTCCGTTTGCACTTTTACGCGTTTCATTAATGCTTCCAGCTCGGCCTTGGCTTGTATTACTACCTCAAGTTGCTCAATTACTTCACTCAGTTGTTTGCCCATCTCCACATCCTTTGCCTTCAACTCCTCGACGTCCAGTAAACAGAGTCTCAGGAATTCGTTTTCCTCAAAAAATCTAATAAGCTTCTTATTTGTTTCTATTGCTTTCTGCTGTTGTCTTCGATGTTTACAACATATTTAACTATCTCCTTAGCCATATGAAGCTCGCCATGGATTCTACATGAACTCAATAATGATCCCAACAAGGAGGCACTGGGCTTCGTACGCATCTTTCCCACCATTTTACGTGCTTCTCTTACCAACCCTGCTCTTCCCAAAAGGTCAACCATGCAACTGTAGTGCTCGATTCCATAATATTGTGTCATCATGTTGAAATAGTGATAACCTTTATCCACCAAACCTGCATGGCTACAAGGAGACAACACAGCAACGAACGTGATTGCATCTAGTCTAACCATAGATTCTCTTTACATTTCCGTGAATATCTCAAGAGCTAGGAGATAGAAGCCATTCATTCCAAATCCTGATATCATTGATGTCCAAGACAAGGCATTCTTGTTGGGCGTCCAGTTAAAACTTCCATTGCATCTATTACAACTCTGCATTTGCAATACAAGCCTATAAGCGCCGTGCTCAAACAAAGATCAGAGACTTTATTCCTCTCCACGTAAACATGTATCCATTTGCCAAGATCCAATGCCCCCATACGAGAACAAAGTTTAAGCAAATATAATTGCATTTGTTGAAAGGATTCTATGGCTTCCTTAAATCTGCAAGAATGAACATAGCCCTCAACGAAAGAAGTCCACAAGACCTAATCTTCCTCTCATTTATGTAATCCAATGCCCTGTTGCCCAGTTTCAGATCCTCTAACTGGGTGCAGGATGATTCTATGGCTAACATGGTGACATCATTAGGCTTCAAGCGACATGGACACAGTGTTGAACAGTGCTAGGTAATGCTAGCCATATTCTGTATCCTCTTTCATATTTTTCCTTCACACTGTCAAATATAATTATTGTTTTATTAGAGAAAAATATCCTGTGAAAACTTAGTCTTCTTTGAGCTCTATGGAACGTTATCATTTATACAAAAGAATACATACATATTTACGTATAGAGTTGTACCCACACCCATAATTTATGAACGACCTATAATAGGATGGAACACTAGAATGAGCAGATCAAACACATAAACACACTCCAAAAACATGAGAAAATTTTACATGGTTCATGGAGAGCTGTTCTGCTTTCTGCATTGACAGACTCCACAGATAAATTCTACTATTTTCAATTAATGGAGATTACATAATGGAGCCACTTTATTTATCTAAAGCATCTCTTAAGAAAACTAAGAAAATTTATATTGAAACCCTCGTAAGTGTGGTTGAATCAGGAAAAGGACTGGATAAGTGAATCATGTTCCACATCAAACTCTAACAACCAACATAGGGCCTAGGCCTGAAGCTAGAAAAGGTTTTCTTCATAGGGCTGATCTTCCAATCCGTTTACCTGACTATTCTCCACAACTTTTTGGATTTAGTATGTATTCACAAACAAAATTACTCTGTTTCCAAGTAAGAAGAGTAAAAGATTGCACAAAGGGAGAACTTACATGGCTTTCAACAAAACAAAAATTAACTTTGATAGGAAGAGGATGCGTTGATTAAGTTTATTCCTCCCCACTCCCATAATGAACTAAAGTCCAACAGCTTAATTCATATGCCAAGTTGACAATGTCATATTTAGATATCCTAAACAAGTAGAAGTCTTTGAAAGTTTAGAAGAAGATTATGTTGACTATGCCAAGTTGACTGTGTCTAGAAGAAGATTATGTTGCTTGAGAACAGACATTTAATTTACAGTACAAGTAATATGACAAAGCACATCAGAGGTGCCTAAGTCCTCAACCCCAGAGCTTTAGCAGGGGGTGTATGTGTGTGTGTTAGGCTTTTGGGCTTCCCTTCTAACCACAAAAAGAAAGATGTATATTGGACTGTATCGTGTGATACAAGATGTATCACTCGTATTGCATGATACAGGCTATATTGCACGTATCACACCCCTTATTTATAAAAGGGGATCTGAGTGCACTGCAATTTTCTATTATGTTGCATCTTTTTGCTCGAGTGCTACATGACTATAAGGGTTTCTAATGGGAAAAGCTTCTGTGACAGTCTGATGGCAGCACCATACCGGCGGCAACAGTGGGCACTATTGGTTTCCTTGTAGTATATCATTTTTGTTGTTTTCACATTTATTTTCTATTTACTTGTATTATCCTTTTTTGTGATTGTATGATAACATATGAAGTGAATGAATATTTTTTGATGAATTTGTGACAATCAATGAAGTGAGTGAATGTTTTTAGGTGTTTTGTCGGTTCATGATTTAGAGATTTATGAATTGTGTGGATTTGTGGTGATTTATAAAGTGATTTTGTTTTTAGGATTATTAAGATTCAAGAAGATAAATTAAGATGTCAAAAAGAGGTTCACATTCTAAATCAAGGTCTGATGATTCGATATGATAGTGGAGTACTTCAATTGATGGAAGCATATTGAGAATAACATGTAATTTTTGTGAGAAAGTTATGAGTGAAAGCATATTGAAAATTACAAGTTTCAAAATTAAAAAAAGAATTACATTTGTATATTGTAATAAGGATCAACTAAATAATATTTCACCTTCTCCTCCTTGTTCAAGATCACCACCTTCAGCTCCAAAATCAAAATCATCATCCCCTTGATGTTGTTATGCTTTTTCCAAATTAATCCATTGAATGTCTTCTTCAGTTAGGAGTGTATTTACTTCATTGTCTTCCATAATCCACTCCTCTAAAATATTAAAATTGTAAAGCCTTATTGGATCAAATTGGTTTTCCTCTCTATTTAACTTTGTTAATTGTTTGCAAGAAAGACAAGTAAATAACATTAATAATTAAATAAAATGAAATATTGAATTGAATACTTAATTAGTAATTAATCATTTGTTACCTTTGTCGGAGCTGCATGTTGCAACAGATGAAAACTAAGTCAATGAGACGCTTATGTTCTAACCTGTTACGCTTTTTGTGTGGATATGTTCGAAGACATTTCAATTCATAGCCAGTTGCAGTGTAGGTTTGACTCAGAACTCTTATAACAAAATCTCTCGAGTTTGGGCAATCACTTTCAAACCTATTCCAAAAAACATAAAATAGAAAAAGACAAACATGAAGAATTAATTCACAATAAATATAAGATGTAAGAAACTTAAATATTAAGATAAATAGTTTACCTTAATGCATATTATTATGGTTGCGAATGGCTACAGGCAAGCCCATCAAGTGAAGAGCATTATCGTAGATCTCCATCTCTCAATATATAACATTTGCTCTACTCTCATCACGGACTAATTTGTCTATGCAATCGATGATGTCTCGATTAACCTCACCATCCCTTTTAAAGCTTACAGAATACCTAAATGTTGGATTTAGGTAGTAAGTTGTTCTATGAATAAGTTATGCAACTATATCTTGACAACACTCAATTCCTACCTACACCTTATCCATCTCTCAGGTATCCTCAAGTATATCCATCTCTCCAATATCCTCGAGTATATCCATCTCTCCAATATCCTCGAGCATGCCCTTTCATAAAGGTTTTGACATTGATTGATAGCGAGGAAAAGCCAATCTCTGGGACTATCTTTATGATGCCATGGACAGGACTAAGGAGGCTATCAAGAGCAACTTTAATGGAAGAAAGAGTGATTATATGCATGTACGAAGAATTATTGATAATAGATGGAATAGACAGTTAGAGCAACCTATTATCTAAATTAAACATTTAGGTACTTTGTAATATTTAAAAGAGACAGTAAGATCAATAGAGACATTATTAATTGTAGAGATAGATTAGCCTCTAATGAGAGTAGAACAAATGCTATAAATCAAAAGATGGAGATTTATGATAATTCTTTTTACTTGATAGGCTTGCATATAGCCATTCATAACTATACTAATATGCACTCAAGTAAACATATGAATCATTTATCTTTATATTTAAGTTTCTTAAATCTTATATTTATAGTAGAATAGATCTTTATATTTATCTTTTTTTTGGTTAAATGTGTGATGGAATAGGTTTGGAAGTGATCCCCAAACATGAGAGATTTTCTCATAAGGATTCTCAACTAAACCTGTAGTGCAACTAGTTTCGAAAGGAATTAGAGTTTTTTAACACAAAAACAACTAAGCCTTTTCTCGTACTAGACGAGGCCGGGTACATGGATTCTTTGTTTTTACAGAGCCCTATCATGTGTCATGTTAGCAGTTAACTCACAATAAGCTAGATCATTTTTTATTGTTTCTTTCCAACACTTTTGTGGTGTCCTCTGCCTCTTTTAATACTTTCCAAATTTAGTTTTTCATACCTTCTTATAGGTTCTTCGTTTGATCTTCTTTATATATGTCCAAACCGTCTTAAACGATATTCTCTCATTTTATCCTATGTGTCACTCCTAATTTGTTTCTAATAACCTCATTTTGTATACCGTCTTTTCTTATATGACCACTCATCCATCTCAACATCTTCATTTTTGTCACAGACATCTTTTGTACATGTTGATGATTAACTGCCCAACACTCAGAACCATAAAACATGGTAGGTCTAATTGTTGCTCTATAATATTTATCTTCTAACTTTAATGGTATCTTCTTATCATAAAGAATACTGATACTCCTCTCCGTTTTAACCAACCAACATTAATTTTATGCGTAACATCTCCATTCATTCTTCTATCACTCTGAAAAATTGACCCTAAGTATTTAAAACTTTCCTTTTGAGGGATGCAATGTGTGCCAATTTTAATTTATGTCCTCTGAAGTAACCAAATGATCAAACTTACATTCCATATATTTTGTCTTTGTTCTACTAAGTCGGAGGCCTTTGCTTTATAATGTTTCTCTCCATAGTTCTAATTTTCTATTAACTTTTTTCTTAGACTCCTCCACTAACACAATGTCATATGCAAATAACATACACCAAGGTACTTCATCTTGAATATGTTTTGTTAACTCATCAATCACCATTATAAATAAGTATGGACTTAAAGTTGATCCTTGATGTAACCCAATATTAACTTCAAAGAAATCTGTCATTCCTTCATGACTCCTCACACATGTTTTTGCATCATCGTACATGTTTCTTATAAGGTTAATGTATGTCAATGGGATACCTCTTTTTTCCAAGGCTCTCCAAAAAACCTCCATCAATACCCTATCGTAAGCTTTTTCTAGATCAATAAATATCATGTGAAGGTCTTTCTTTTTTGCTCTAAAACATTCCATAAGACGTCTCAAAAGGTGAATCGCTTCAACAGTAGATGTGCCTGGCCTGGCATGAATCCAAATTGGTTCTCTATTGTACTTATACTTGTCTTAACCTACGTTCGATAATTCTTTCCCACAATTTCATAATATGGCTCATTAACTTGATACCTCGATAATTCGCACAATTCTGAAGGTCTCCCTTGTTCTTATATATGGGTATAAGTGTACTCGCTCTCCATTCCTCGGGCATCTTTTGGTTTCTCCATATTTCATTAAATAGTCTTGTGAGCCAAGTGATTCTCATTTCTCCTAGTATTTTCCAAACTTCTATAGGATTATTGGTTGGTCCTATCGATTTACCACCCTTCATATGTTTAAGAGACTCTTTGACTTCATTCTTTTGAATACATCGGTAGAAATTGTGGTTTATATACTTTTCTGATTTGGCTAACTCAACTAAGCTAATACTAACATCTTTATTTTCATTAAAAAGCTTATAAAAATAGTTTTTCCATCTATTTCTTATATCATCATTTGCCACTAGAATTTTTTCATCCTCGTCTTTTATGCATCTAGCAGAATTAAGAACTTATATTTTCTTATCTCTAGCCCTAGTTATCCTAAAAATATTTCTTTCACCCTCTTTTGAGTTGTGTTTTTATATAAATCCTCCCAAATTTTAGCTTTTGCTTCACTGACCGCCTTTTTCGCTTCCTTCTTTGCTTTCTTATAAGTCTCTAAAGTTTCACTAGTTTTCTTAGCATAATATAATTTGTAACATGCCCTCTTTGCCTTGATTTTATTTTGCACTACTTCACTCCACCACCAAGCTTCTTTTTGTGTTGGTACACCTCCCTTAGATTCTCCTAACACATCTTTTGCCACTTTCCTAATATGTATAGCCATATTGTTCCACATATCACAAGGTGTACCAACATAATTTCAAACATCTCCTTGAAGGACTTTCTGTTTAAATATATCTTCTTTCTCGCTTTTGAGGTTCCACCATTTAGTCCAAATAGTTCGATGCACTCTTTTCTTCTTTGTCCATTTTTTTATTTGTAAATCCATAACTAAAAGTCAATGTTGGGTGGTTAAGCTTTCTCCTGGAATTACCTTGCATTCTTTACAACACGCTCTATCTTTTTTCCTATAAATAAGGTAATCAATTTGTGTTTGTGATAAACTGTTATAAGTAATTAAATGTCCATCTCATTTTTTGAAGATTGTATTGACTATAAAGAGATCAAATGCCATAGCGAAATTTAAAATCTCCCTACCTTCCTCATTTATATCCCCAAAACCAAAGTTTCCATGAATACCTTGATATCTTAATGCCTCTTTACCGGCATATCCATTTAAGTCTCCTCTTAAACAAATCATATCTCTTTGTGGAATCTTTTGAATCACCTTATCTAACTTTTCCCAAAAGGCGGTCTTTATACTATCTTCTAGTCCTACTTGGGGTGCATAAGCACAAACTATATTCAAAACCTATGTTCTTAACACTAATTTTAACGTCATGCCCCAAAGCAATGCTCATAATTTGTGTAATCCATGGTATAAAAAATACAACTGGTTGGAATATAAGCAAGTTAATGATCTAGTATTTATACATTGCAACATGTGGTTACGAGAGAGATAATTAATAGATTAGTAAATAAAGTATTCAATTCAAGTTTTTATTCTTTCCATCTTAAGCTAATTCAATCTAATAAGTCTTGATAATTTTGATATTTTAGAGATGTGGATTATAGATGATGAAACAAATGCACTTCTAATTGAAGGAGATGTTATGTGGATCAATTTACAAGGAGCGTAACAATATCTGTGGGGGTACGATGATATTAATTTTGTTGTTGATGATGGTGATCTTTAAAGAGGAGGAGAAGAAGAAGATTATTTAGTTGAAGATTCTGATTACAATATATAATTCTTCTTTTTTAATTACGAAAGTTGCAATTTTTAAGAATATTTGTTAATTGTTTAGTGACGAAAGTCTACCTATAAATTGAATTAATGTTCAAAGGATGAATGTTTACCCAAATTTTGATTTATAAGAATTGTTGTTGATTTTTTCATTTTTTTCTGATTTTCTCTATTTTTTTATTTTTAAAATATTTAAAAAGATTTACGATTCTATACGTCTATATCGTCCGTCTCACGAAGAAAAACTATATAAGTTACGATAGGGTAGAGACTCATACTGCTTTTTAACTCTTGCCCAACATGATATTTCAACATCAACAGTGCCCTGAATTTAATATGGATGCAGAAGAAAACATATAGCCAAACCCTAAATTCCATTTCAAAGAACATAACACTTACCTAAATGTGATTCTGGTGAAGGCTCCCAAGCTCCATGAAGTGCTCCATTTGGCAACTCTACTTCCACTAATGCAAGCTTTGGTTCAACTCTTTGTGTATATCCCCGTCCTTTGGAGTTCACAACCAACCACTGTCTATCCCAGCGAAATCCTGTGGAGAGGATAGGGAAAGGAGGAAGAAAATGCGAATAAGTTGATAGTCTAAGATAAAGACAAAATAGCTTGTTTGCCGTTATATTAAATCAATTCTCTGGAAATGGATGATTTGATTTAAGCGTCATAGCTTCCAAACTGAAGCGGAATAAAAACCCAGATTTCTGTGGAGAAAGCTCCGGCAACTTTGATGTTTAAAGAAATTGAATTGAACGGGTTCCTTGTACTATTAATGCAGAGGAAAGGACACCATAGTTCCTCACTACATGACTCGTATCAGCTAAATGGAAAATCCGGTTGCCCGAGAAAGGTGATTATGAACCACGCCGGCTAGCTAATAGTGCAAGCTTCTGCCTATTAAAACTCACTACACCCACAACGGCCTTGCAGTAAAGCACGCATGACTTGGGCATCAAAATTCCGACGTCCTTCAGTTGTGGCTGAAGTTTTAGAGACTCGAAACTCAACTAGTTGATTACACAAAATAAATTGGGTCTCACGAGAATCATCGATAAGGGAGTGATGGTAAGTAAGAAAGAGGAGTTGGAGCAAGAAGATGGACACCAGTGGAAGAGATAGTGGCTGAAGGGACGGAAATCCCGCGGCACGATTTTATCGGATAGACAAAGATGGACGAGACGGTTGCCTCCATTCCTCTCTCTCTCTCTGTGTCTGTCTTTCTGTCTCTCTCGCCACATCCCACAGACTTCTCTCTCGCCACATCCCACGTTATTCACGCCGCTATCTCCCCACATTCGTCATGCCGGCTGCGGAGCTGTACCTTGCACACGTGTGGTAGTTTGACCTTTACCTACTTTTTACGATTAAGCTCCATGACCGATTTCGAACCGGCCGACCAAGGCTGGAACCAACTGAACCAGTCCCACAACCGTAACTAGAATCAGGAACCCTCTTATTCGAGGAACCCCCTTATTCGATTGTGGTTCGGCATTTTTACCGATTGGTCAAAATCGTTTTGAACCAGCAGTTCCAAACTGCCTCGGCTTGGGCCCCCGCCGTCGCCGCTCCCGCCCTCTCACTGGAGCCCCTTGCATTCATGCGTCTACACAAACTTTTTAGAAAATGTTGAATTTAAAGGCTATCGGCATGAGACTGATAGCATGGACATCAAAAAAATATTATATATTTGATGAATTTATTTTATATAAAATATAACATTTTTTAATTTAAGTTTTACTTTTTTACTGGTTTCAAACTGTTCCAGACTCAAATCGAAACCAGTTCTGGGTTGATTCGGTTAAGGTTCCTAGTTACCTAGAATCGGCCATACCTAGTTCTTTGTCTCTCTCTCTCTCATCGGTTTACCCTTTCCTCTTCACCTATGTTGCATGGAAACGAGAGACCGAAAACGTTAAATCTTCAAAACTTAGAAAATGGTTAAACCGTAAAATATATACATATATAACAAATGAAAAATAAAAGCATTTTACTCATTTCAATAATGAGTTTAATATCTAATTCCATTAAACTAATAAATATAAAAATGCATCTACTTTTAATTATCATCTCCAAGAATTGTGTCCTCTTCTTCCAAAAATAGAAACACCAATTCCCCAACTGATCAAAGACGAGAAAAATCAATAACAAAGTTGGTGGGGTTCTAGATTGAAAACGAGAGGAAGTCCAAAAGTTTGATTCTCTCGCGAGCAAAGACTATAGCAAAAGCAACTACACTGGTGGTAGGTTTTTGGATTGAGAGAGAGTTGGACGATTGGACTTCCCTTCTTTCTAGTTTTAAAGAGGCAATGCTTCTTAGAAATAGGAAACTTCAAGAAAATATTGTGTGTGCATGCATATGAGTGTGTCACATATATACATATGCATATATAGTGTTTGTATGTGATTCTTCTAATGATATATTTTAAATGAATCAATGTAATAATTATTGCTTATTCTCTTGCATACTTTGTTGTATTTTTATAAATTCTAATATAACTTTTTTTATAGATTTTGAAATAGGAATGACTCATAGAGGTGGTTAAGTAGAAAGAGTATGTATAAAGATGACGCAATATTTTTTAGTTGACATATAGTAGATCATTGTGTCAACACCGAGAGAGAGGTCATACCGAGCCATCACATGTGAAGTATCCTACAATCCAACCCAAACTTGAGATAAATATGCAAAAGGAGCTTCAAAGAACCAAGATTAAGCTTGTTGTTTAGAGTGTCATCACAATATAGGTACCAACGAGTATTTTATAGAGGATGGTGTTGTCACCCCTTCCTTGTGTTACAATTTGGTAAAAGCAAGTACTTTCAAACCTTTGTTAGAGCTAATGTATTACATATAAGTAAAAGATCCTTATATATGTTTGAACTAACTCATTTTAAGTAAATATACATAGAAATTATTGACGTATCACATAAAACACAATATTGTGGTTGAGTGACCTTTTTCGAGAGGAGATGTGCCAATCTCAAGTAGTTAGATATTATGTATGGTTAGACTATAGAGGTTTGTTGCTTCAAATGATAGATCAATGGTTGATAACCACCTTTATTAAACCGGACACTAACTGCTTACATATGTTGGGAGTGACTTACACTATCACTTTCTATGATATTCATGAGATTCTTAACCTTCTAATGGGTAAACATCTTAGAGCTTTCAAACGGGCAATAAATGTGGTGGATAAGATAGATATTATGATTAAATTCTCAACATGAACTATAATAAAATAAATTAGTAAACAAAGTCTAAAGGTGTGAAATTTGAGATGCTTTGGGTATGTACTTAGAAGAGGGGGACTATATCTACGCATACATTGTTCTTCTTACTGCCTCAAATCAGATGCACTATGTATCGGGATAAGTTGAGAGATAGGATACTAATTTTGAATGTGTAGTTCTTGGCTAACGATGTATAGAGGGTCGATTGCAGTATGTTAATCTTTTTATAAACAATTAAAAAAAGCTTCCCATATAAAGGCACACCAACTTAGAGGCTATAGTACTCTACTTTGGGTAATAGTTACCTATTTTGTTTATGCTAATGTAGCAATAATTGCTTCATAATTCAATGGTGAAGGAATGTTTTTAATTTTGTATTCATGGATTTATGAATACTTTCTAGACTTTGAAGTGAGGCAATAATCAGCTAGGATTGCTTGGCACTCTCGAGTAATCAAGTAGATAGGTCGTGTTACTTATAGAGATTGTCATACTACTTGCATTGATGCTTCTCTTGGATAGCTGAAGTCAATTACGGTAAATCCGGTGTGTGGTTATGATATTGAATTTTATTTGTGATTTTAAACAATGAAAACTATAACAATAATATTGATATTCTTCTTTTTCATCCAAGAATACATTTCAAACCTTATTGCTAGAGAAACTACATTGACAAGACCTATCTTCTGTTCCAATTCTACAAAGGTATTTACTGTTTGGACATTATAGAACCTCGTATATATCAAAATGAGTTACTCATCAATTTGATTAGTGACAACAGATCTTGGTTGATCAAATGAAGGCCTCACATGTATATAAGCTTGTGAAGCCACATGCCTACAGAGTGGAGTACCATCCACAAATGCTCTTTAGCATCATCGTCTTCCCTCACGCATTCATCCTCTAAAATCAAGGATGTTAAATCAAACTAGTAATAGTTTTCATTGGTCATTCATATTGGGGTTCATCGAATGCACAAGTTTAAACTTTTCTTTCATGTATATATATAGATACACACAGGCACGCACACACACACATATATATGTATATATGTATAGATAATTTTGTTTCAACTGACAAATACTTGGTAATAACTTGACTTAGTTCATGACCTTAACCCACCTAAAGTGAATATTTTGTTTTCAAGTGA
The DNA here is from genome assembly GCA_036023115.1 of Brasenia schreberi. Taxonomy (NCBI): domain Eukaryota; kingdom Viridiplantae; phylum Streptophyta; class Magnoliopsida; order Nymphaeales; family Cabombaceae; genus Brasenia; species Brasenia schreberi. The sequence goes on from JAYKKT010000079.1 coordinate 5,670,818, forward strand.
ATTTTACATTTGAAACTTGTCATATAAGACAAGACATATGGTATGACATGAATGTTGAACACAAATACAACAACTTTATTTGATTGATACATATAAAAAAAAATTGTTCAGACTCACCTAAAGTAATTTAAGAAAAAATTTCATATTAGTACTTATATGAAAATCTACTTTGGTATCTTGTTCTTCATTTTTTATGTACTAACTACCATGAGGTCTCAAAACTTCATCACTATGGTACTCTCACTAATGGTGTTAATGATATTCTGACATGGCAAACGAGAGTTCATCTTTGCTACTGATTTTGCATCCACATCATTTCCGATATTAAGTATCTAATTCATATCCAATTTAGAACCATATCCAAGACCTAAGCTTTCATCAAGGTGTGAATTTTCTTTGGTTTTATTCCTTCATGCACTTTGCTTTGAAGTGGTTTTTAGTTAATGAGAAGTACTTCAACATACAATGACATATTATTGTCTTGTGTTTTGTTTGGTTTCTTTGCCCCTTCAAGAAATTAGGCATTGTTTAGTTGGTTTTGTTAGTTTTGGTATATTTTAAAAAATTATAGCAGAAAAGAACAACAAGCCTCTCACCCAAGAAGGCAAGCTCTATGAGCACAAAGTTGTACTCACTAACATTTTGCCAAGATGGAGGCTCATTGTTATGGAAGTTTATGACATGCCTACCCTATTATATGTCGTGAAATGTTGGTGCTAGATACGTATATAGGACTAAAGAAGTGTAAACACCCAAAATTTATCAAAAAGATTTTTTAGAATTTCCTCCCTCACAAGAATTTTTTTTGTTGTGGGTCTTTAAGGTTTTTTCAACAAAAACACCTTAAATAAGACCATTTCCATGCCAAAACTCTATAGGAACCTCAAAATAAGGATACTTTGAACCCCATAGAAAAAAATCGAATTTTGACAAAATCTTAAAAAATGACCACTCTGCCCTCAAGGCCATATTAGCAAAATTTTGCTATTTCGGATGAGTTCTCTTCAAAAGGGTTGGAAAAGCTAAGATGAGATATTTGTAACCAAAATAAGTTTTTACCTGTAAAATGTTTGCAAAGTGACCGTTGTACCCTAATAGAACATTTGAATTTAAAAAAATACAAAGCAAACAGGTCCAAAAACATGATGGACCTCAAAAGACTCATCATATCGATGACAGTCCTATGCCAAGCGATCGTACACACATTAGAAGGTTAAAGCGGTCTGAAAGGTAAAGGATTAATCACAAAGTGAAGGCCAGGAGGCACAATATGGATGTCACTCGGTCATGCAAACAACAATGTTACGTTAGCCCATGCTGGTCCATGAAACAAGCTAAAAGGGAATATTCTCAAGATATTCTCTAGCCTAGAAACTTCTTGGGCCAGCCAAAAAGTCTATAAATACATGCCTTGCGCTAGGTATTACGGGAGAGATCAAAGAAATAAATCAAAAGAGAAAGAGAGAGAGAGGCACGGAGTGGAGAAGCCAACCCAAGAAGGAGTTCAACCAAGAAGGAAGAAGGAGAAAAGCCCTAATTCCCCCTCTTATTCTCCATTTTCTGGTTTGTGCTTATTGTAAGCTTGGAGTCCTCATCTCCAACCTTTTGTAAGTTGAAGAATTACAACAATTTCATGGAATACCATTGTGAAGAAGGGTCATCCAAGTTCAAAAGCATGAAAGGGAAAAGCCATAGGTATAATATTTTGTTTCTTCTACCTCAATATACGTTATATCTTATACATTCTCATATGTTCTATGCTTATGTATAATATCATCTCTTCTTCCCTTTCTTCTTTGTTTTGATTGCTTCTAATTCAATTCAAGAAGTCATAAGAGAGACATAGTTGTCACGTTTACATATGATGACATGAGTATGTAATCACTCTTATGGGGATTAATCAACCACAAGTTTGTGTTGCGGGAGAGCATTGGGCTATGATCACATATATCTTTGAAGAGAGCAATCCTCCTCGTGAAAGATGCCCATGGGTAAGATTGATTAAAAAAACCATTAAAGGTCAGACTCAACTCGAAACCAAACATGTCTGTGCCAAAATTCCTACGACAAACATTTAGTAAAATGCTCATAACTTAGTCCATAGGTATACAAACACCTTGAAAAATGGTTTCATTAGAAAGCTAACATCCGTAGCTTCCTAAATTGATATTTTCATCGAAATTGGAATCTTACGTATAGATATATGAGTGTTCTACTAAAACTTTGTTTCTCAATCACAGATATTGTCCCAAATTTCAGAATAACATTCTGTTATAACTTTTCTCAAGTTTTATTTGGATCATTCAAAGACCTAAAAATACAAACAAAATTTTTTAATAAAAGTTTAGACTAATTTCTCACTTAGGTAAAATTTTTGGGATTTTTGGATCCCCATAAAATAACCAAAAAAATACAAACTCCCCTGCTAGAAAATAGAGCCAATTCTGTTTTCACAGAACATTAACTGGTTCAGTCAAGTGAAATACATACACGTTTGAAAAAAGCAATTTTGAGTGGAAATTGTTTTGGAAAAACTTTGGATTCTAAATCGCTCTTCCTAAGCATCTAGGTTGACCCTTGAGCGCCGCTTCAAGAAGGCTTATGATGACAAGAACCTACTTGTCCATAATCGCTGAATAGTCAGATAAATCTCTTTACTTTGAGTAAACTTATTGGCATTCTCAAGTATAATTTTTACAAGCAAAGTTTTAAGTCCATATCGAACTGAAAAATTTTGTTTACAAGAAGCATATGTCATCAATAATAGATCTTAGAGTGTTTCCGAGTTAATTTTGAGACGATGGGGATGCATCTAAAGCTTCATTTTTAAAATAGGGATGCACCTAGTATGTGCTAATGTTAAAAGAGTAACATACCAAGAGCACATTATCTATAAAATGACTTAAAGGAGATACGATTGTTCTGCATCTCGCCCTAAAGGGATGATGCTACTCAACCATGTTTCTTTGTCTCTCTCTCTTTGAATATATGTATGTGTATGTAGCTAGATTTATATCATTATAATTATTGTATTCATATAGCAAAGTGTATGTGACACTCAAGAAGAAAGCCTAAGTGTGTAAAACAAACAAAAAAAAGGATGAAATAAATATGTATGACATGAAAGGAGAAAGGCTAGTGTTAGAACAAAGTCAATACATATCCAGAACTGAAGAAGATACTTCCCAATCATCAATTAGAACTAAAATACTACATAGTTGTTGATGTAAATTCAATTCCAAAGTATATGGATTGACTTGAAATCAAATTTACATAATAAAATGTGAGCATGCCATCAAGTTTTTTAAAATCTTGCAAAATTTTAATTTTTGACTTCTTGGCAAATGTGGGTAAGTGGGATCTTATCACCATAGGCCTTCTTGAACGTACACTAGGGTAAGCCTATACACTTAAGAAAATGATTTTGGAAGTCATGTGATCTTTTCCTTGACAAAATCAAGTTCAATCCTTAAAAACAGAAACTACTTTTGTTTTCAAGAACAAATATTCCTAATTGTTTTGATATTTTTCGAATCCCCCAATTTTTTTTTTACATGATATAGGACCAGTTGTGGGTTTATTGTACTGTTTTGTTTTTGTTTTTGATTTGTGAATGTTCAGAATTAAATCAGTAAAGTTCCCAACCTTGGAACTCAAGACATACCCTATGATAGAAATACAAAGGCTTAAAGAAATACCTGTATCTCTCCATGTAGGCATTTCAATTTGGAAAGTTACAGACAGAGTTAAGGGACTTTAACCTAGGCTCTATTGTAGGATGTGCAGGGAAGTTAGGTTTTGTTTTGATTTTGTTCTGTATTACACAATTTTATTTATGACCTTATACGCACCTACAATTCTAAAAACTTTTATGGTAGGTTGGCCAGTATGTGAATGATGTGTGGAACAATTTTCAGAATTTTTAGATAGCAAGTCAGGGTTGGAAAATTCGATAATCAGGCGTATACAAAATGTCAAAAATAAAGTTTTCTGTTTTAAGTCTAATGAATGCATCCAACCAATTTCTAACGTATTAAATGCATCATCCAAAGAAATTTCAACAAGGAGAAAGTGCAGTAATCAAGGGAAGTTATTGTATAGCTTAAGCATAGAGGGGATGAGAGAGTATAAGGTGTATAATGTATATTGGGGTAGAAGCAACCACAAATCAAACAAATGGTAGACAATTTTACCTTTGCTCTTGGATGAATTTTAATAGCTCCTCCCCTCAAATATTACAAAGCTTTGGAGTCAAATGATCCTTAATTACAACTTGATTTGAATGAAATTGAAAGAATTAAAGAATCAAAGGAGAAGAGAAGGGAAGGAATCGACCTTGTTTGAAGCCTTGAAGACTTGGGATGCTTGGAGGAGGCTGGCGATGGAAGTGGGCAACACTTCCCCTTCTTGGATGAGACTCCCCCTTTCTCCTTCCTCTCTCTCTATTTGTTGGACTTTCCTTTTGATTTTTCCTCCTCTAGACCAACCCCTTAAGAGGTCTATTTATAGCTTTCAAGAGAGGTCTCTAAGACCTTCTATGGGTTTGGTCATGGGCTTGATGTTTGGCCCAACTTTGATCCAATCTAGGAGTAGTGCTGGTCACATGGCTTCACATGGGGCTTGTAGTGGTCCCCTCTTGGTCCATGTGGACTTGGTGCAGCCCATGTCATGGTGCAACTGAGCCACTTCCTTCTTGTTTTGGTCAAGCCATGTGTGCCTTAGCTAGGAATGATTGGCCATGACTTAGTCAAGTGCAACCCGTCTTTAAGTATGGATGAACCCTTGACCTAGCCATCCAACCCTTGCTTTAGTGTTGGCATTGACCCTTCATTGGCCAACTCTTGACTTGATCACTTTCAGCTTGATTCTATCCCAATTTTGTGAAATGGCTTGATGCAGTTATTTGGTTGATCTTCATTTGCTGAGAGGATGTGGTCTTTCTCTTAGACACTTGACCATTTTGTTGGTCTTGTCTTGACTTCTTTTGTCCGAACATACCTCGATGTGAGATTTGATTATCCTTGATTGAATATAGTCAATGCCGACCTAGGCTAGGTTGGTGCGACCACTTGACTTGAACTTGAGCTTCGCTTTGAATTGGATCGAGCTTTGCTTGGCTTGGAATTGGATCCAACCCTGACTTACAACTTGACCTTGAATTGAACTTGATTTCCATGCTTGGCTTGATTGCCTTTTTTATCATTTCCTTATTTATCTCCTGGGTAATTCACTCTTTCTGGTTTTTCCTTTCCTGAAAAATCCTTATTTCTTTATTTCATTCAATCCAGGTGTGGCTTTCAAAACTTCCAAAATATTTTCTTTTGAAAAAGTGGTGCTTTTAAAATTATCAATTTAAAAAAAATCATGGGACTTTGGCAAAATTTTAAATTTACAAGGGTTTGGTATTTGAAAAAAATTTATTCAAAATTTTTGGGTGTTTACAATTGCCCCTCTTTGGTATTAATCAAAATTTATTTGATTAATGGAAAAGAATAAGTACCCTTTGAGTTTTCTTCCCAAAATTGTTTCTTGAGAATATGGATCTTTCCATTGTTCCATAAATTCTTCTTTCTTGGGTCATTTTTTTTGAGGAGGAAGGGACACTTTACCAAAGGGAATTTGACATGAATGGGACCTAGACCTATGATGATCATACATGAATGATCCTTTTGTCGATAAATGTGTGCATTAAGTGAATGAGGTCTAGAGACCTCCACAACTAGTTTGAGAGCTTCGGAGGGAGCCCATGATGGTCAACTGTTCCAAGCAGGATGGTCTTCATATTGCTTAGCTTGGTGCTTTTGGGTTCTATAAAATCTATTTTCGAAAGGAAACTCATTTTGGTTTCTATCCAAAGGGACGTTTAATTTCTTAGATTTCCCTTCACTTGGGTCTTAATGCCCATTACTTAGCAGAGGTTTTTGTTGAAAAGTTTAATGACATTTCAAAATTCTATTTTCCATACAACAAGGTCTAATCCTCTAACAAAATGAAATCCAAATAGAAAGGGCAGACTTTTTCTCCTTTGTGATAAGCTATAGGGGAATGGGGAATGAGTTTCCCACGGTCCTTTCTAAAGCATCCCATAGTATGAGGCGAAGAAGATTTTGATAGAAAATTGCTCTTTTTGGGCTTTGATTTTTTTTTCTTTTCTTTCAAAGGAAACCTCTATATTGGAGGGTTTTGTTTTTCCCTTTTTCTTTTTCTTTTTAGGAAGACCTCTATATTGCAGGTTTCTTTTCTTTTTTTTTCTTTTATCCTTTTAACTTTTGCCAATTTTATTTTTGAGAAAATGGAATGAGGAAATAGCTTATCCTTCTGGATACTCGATCTAGCCAAGTGTATCCTATTTTACAATATCACATACTATTTAAAAATATTTTGTAATTTTGGACTAGGCCTTATCTTGTAAGTGTAGACATGAAAATTCTCATTCCAAAGTTTATAAAAACTTGAAATGAAACTTTTCTATCTACGCTTGCGCGAGCGTGCCAACTAGTTCAAAACTAGCAAATATTTTGAAAACTTTAGACTTCTAGGCGATTGTGGGCAAGCGGGATCTTTTCACTCAATCCTTCTTGAACCGATGCTCAAGTGTCGGTATTGAGCACTTAGAAACTTCAAGCTTTTGAAAGAGTTTTGAGCTGTGCACTTTGATTCAATACTCGAAATGAACAAGCTGCTGAAAACAGAGAATTCTGTTTTTAGAGCTTGTTTCTAAAAGGGATTTAAATAGGTTACAGGTCTTCAAAAATCTTCAAAATTTTACCCAACCAAGCTGGTAGTATGAGGGCTTGTAGACTTTTACAAATCCAAATTTGGACTATTATTGAATCAGAATTAAATGATTGAATCAGATTGACTTACTGACTCGGAACAGTTTTGTTTTAGAAATACAAAGACTCAAAGATGAGCCTGTATCTTCCTGTTCAAAACTCCGATTTTGATAATTTTGATGTTTCTAGAAAGATATGGATGCTATCTTTCTAATACATCAAAAATCATATTAATTGGACTCCTATGGACAGAGATATGTGACTTTTACCCAACCTCTATTTCAAGAAATCCGACTGTGCAACAGAAGTGCAGAAACTAAGTCGGTTTTTATCTAATTTTATTACATAGCTGGGCGGCCCTAAAAATCTTGCCAATTTTATTTAGAGTGATTCAAGGTGTACGGAGTAAGTGTGCCAAATTTCAAACTAATTGGAGCAAGCATTACGGAATTAAAAATACAGGAACAGACAGATGAAGAGATGCTGAAATCCTATTTTCTGTGTTTATGAATATAGTGATGTAAACTCACACGAATTTAAAGTGCAACAACCCTTAAATTTCCAAAGCAAATTACTGGAATGTAAATGAATTGAAAGTATTTTATAGCTTAAGCATAGAGGGGATTAGAAGTATAGGACGATTATAGAGTATATTGGGGTAGAAGCTTATCAACAAACATTTAGTGTGCGTGTATCTGTAGGGTGTTTCATTCATGAAATTAAACTTGCAGCTAACTATTACAATGTGGGAGAGATGAAACTCCATTATTACAACCCCATTTAATTGAATTTGAATGAAGAAGATGAATTGAAATTGAATCAAAATGCACTTACACGAGTTGGCACACTAAACTGGAGACTCAAGAGTGAATTCCAGCCTCTTTGGCTCCTTCTTCTTCACCCAAACTCCTTAACACACACCTACCTACCCTCTTCTTCACCCAAACTTGGAAGTGGACGTCCCTCCTTGCTGAAAGTTCCTGCTCCTAGCCTAGCACACAACCCCCTTGAGATAGCCTCTCTCTCTCTCTTTGCAAGATGCCCCCTCACGCCCCCACCTTGGCCCCTTTTTATAGGCCAAGGGAGGGCTGGTTCTAGCCCTTTCCATGGGGCGGGTTGGACCAGTTTTTTGTGGGTTCGTGATCCACTTTGGTCCAACCATATGTGGTCCCCTTTATGGACTTGAACCAACTCCATGTGAGCTGGTTTCCATGCGCGCCTAGCCCTAACCTTGGGCTCGGTTGAACTTGAGATGACCAGCCAATGTTTGTTCTACTCAGCATTTGTCTTAACCGAGCCTTGACCGAGTTGTTTTGAATTTTGATGAACTAAGCCCCATGTAGTCAGCCCGTGACTTGAACCAGGTTACATCCCTTGCTGCTTCACATGGTCATGTGTTGGCTTAGGCCATATCTTGATTGATGTCCTCGGTTTTATTTGGTTTCGACCTTCTTTATGGCTTGAACTCACATGGATGAATTGCTTCCAACCTTAGTCTTGTATGGGCTAGTCTTTGAACCACTTCCATCAAGTGTGGATGCCTTTGGTGAAGTAGGCCTTGACATGCATTTTCCCATGTGATGTTCCGGCTCGTATTTAGCCGAATCAAACTCCACCTTCAGTCCTTAGCTTGAACTTGAAAACTTCAACATCGTGTCCTTGGTAGCATGTGCTTCATTCGGGCTAGGCATAGGACTTGACTCTTGTTCCATTCTCGAGAGATGCTTGCTGCACTTTGCATTCCTCCATATGATGGTATTTGGGTTGGGTTTGATCTTGATTTTGAAAATGGGTTTTAGTTCAAAACATAGGGTTTCAAATTATTTAAAACTTGTAAGTTTTGAAACTTCAAACAAGTTCGTATTTCACGTTTTGAACCTTGAAACAACCTTTGTGAATTGGCCTTAAAATTTGATGAACCTTTTTGAGATATTTCGAAAATATTTTTATTTTCGAGTGTTTATAGATGCCCCTCTTTGGCATTAATCCAATTGTATTTGGATAATGTCAAAGAAGAAAACACCCTTTTGTTTTTCTTTTCAAACCTTTCTCGAGAGCATGGATCATCCAAGTTCCTAAACCCTTTTCCTTTAGGATGAGTAAGAGGGGATTTAGAGCCAAAGGGGACTTGCTATGGCCTTGGTCCTAATCAGGATCATGCACTTAACAGTCTTATACGCATGTATGGGCATGTGAATGATATCAAGGATATGCACATGATGATTCTTTTAGAGACCCTAACATACAATGATCGAACTTAGAAGGCTCATGAAGGCCGGCTGCCCCAAGTGAGTATGGCCTTATGTTGCTTGAAGTTCAGGGTTTTCAAAGTTTTCAAAAAGAAAGGGGAAGTCTTTTTAGCTTCAATCACAAGGATTTCTAGCTTCTTGTGTTTCTCTTTACTCGAGTCATAACACCTACTACTTGGTAGAGGTTTTATAGAAAAACTAGGAAACATTACAAAACTCTCCTACTTGCACAACAAAGTCTAATTCTCAAACAAAATAAGATTCAAATGAATAAATCCTATTCCTACTTTACGATTTTTCTCGATAAAACCTTTCTCCATTGGGATAAGTCATAGGGATAGAGAAAGAATTACCACGGTCCCTTCTAAAGCGTCCTGTGGTTTAAGACCAAGAAGTGAAAATTTTGTTCTTTTTGAGCTTTTGGCAATTTTTCTCTTCTTTCATAGAGGGCCTCCCCTTTTCTTTTTAGAGGATTTTTCTTTTGCTTTCCCTCTTTTCTTTTTCAACCAAAGAACTCTTTTTTTGCTTTGTATTTTCTTTTCTTTTGAAGAATTTTTGGAGGGATATCCTTTTTTTCTATTTTTGTCAAATTTTCCTTTTTGAGAAGGAGAAGTGAAATGAGGAGAGACTTATCCCAATGGTTTACTCGATTCATCTAAGATCACCTTATTTCGAAATAGCATATACCACTTGAAAATATTTTGCTATTTTGAACAAGGCTTGATTTTGTAAGATGAAAATTTTTGAAATGTAGCCCGTGGTTTTGAAGACTCTACCTTTCATATGGCTTTAATTCCCTTGTTTAGGGTCATACGATCCACCTTGATCCTTCTTCAAGAAGTTCAAAGGAGATCCCTTTTAAAATATTTTTGAAAAGGTTAGACCCTATACATGATATTTTTTCAAATGTTGAGCATTTATAGGGTCTACCAAGTTTCTATCCTCAACATCAATTAACCAATAAGCATTATTAGTGGTGGTTCCACGCACAACATAAGGACCATCCCACTTGGGCCGCCACTTTCCAAGGGGGTGAGGGCCTCGGTGGTGAATGGTTTTGAGCACTAGATCTCTCACTTTAAAGTGGCGAGCCTTCATGTGCTTATCATAATGTCGGGCTATCCTTTGCCTATATGCATGTGCATGGTCCATGACAAGGAGTCTTTTTTCATCTAACAAGTCAAGTTCTATCATTCTAGTATGCTATAAGGTTTCTAAGGGAATGTTTAATGCAAGTGATGTATGGAATGAATGAAGCTTGGTATGAATGGGGAGTATGGCATTTGTGCCATAGACCAACTCGAATGGGGTGGCATTTGTAGGGGTTCGGATGGAAGTTATATAAGCCCACAAGGCTTTATCGAGCTTCTCATGACATGTCCTACCCTTTTCTATGGTTTTTCCAATGATGCTTATGAAGGTTTTGTTTGTGGCTTCGGCTTGGCCGTTGCCTTGAGGGTAATAGGGTGATGAGAAGTGTTGAGTCATGCCATATGTGACACACAACTTTTCCATCTTCTCATTCTTGAATGGGGTGCCATTATCGGACACTATGTCTCTTGGAACTCCAAATTGGGCCAAGATGTTTCTCTTAATGAATGCCACTACATATTGTCCTTGGACATTAGCCAAGGATGTAGCTTCAACCCATTTAGAGAAATATTCGGTGGCTGCTAGGATGAACCTATGTCCATTGGATGTACTCGGGGATATGAGTCCTACGATGTCAAATGCCCACATGGCAAAAGGCCATGGGCTTATGATGGAATGCAAAGTGGACGATGGGGTATGAATGATATGCCCATGTATTTGGCATTGATGACATTTCCTAACATGATCATGGCAATCTTTTCTCAGGGTGGACCAAAAATACCCGACCCTAAGTATCTTCATGGCCATCATATTTGCATTAACATGGCCTCTACACTCTCTATTGTGGAACTCATGCATTATGGTCCTAGCCTCTTCAAGGTTTACGCATCGCAACATGATGCCCGTAAAACTTTTCTTATAAAGTACCCCTCCCACAATTACATAACGGGTTGAAATTTTTCTAATGAGAGCTTGATCTTTTGAAGAAACATATTCGGGAAATTCTTCATTTTCTAAAAAGTTTTTAATGTCATAAAACCAAGGCTTGTCATTTGAATTTTGGTCATTTTGGCAAATCTCTAAATCGTGTATGGATGGAATGGGTGAGTGCCATATCTCTAGGGATCGGGTTTCCAAGATGGGATCGACCCTTAAAGTAGATCCTAAGGAGGAGAGGGCATCCACTATGGTGTTGTCCTCTCTCCCTATGTGAGTGAGTGTGCATGACTTGAAAGAATCGACCAACTTGGTGGCCAACTCATGGTATGGAATGAGTTTTTCATTTTTGACTTGCCAAAATTTTAAAACTTGGTTCACAACCAGTAAAGAGTCTCTAAAGACTTCAATGCATGATACCCCTAGATTTTTCAAAACCTTTAGGCCTTGTATGAGAGCCTCATATTCAACCACATTATTCGAACACTAAAAATCTAGACGAATTGCAATGGGGATCTCTCCCTTTTCGGGGGATATGAGAATGACTCCAACACCTGCTCCTCATTGGTTACATGCCCCATCAAAGTATATTTTCCATACTTGGTTTTCATTAAAACAGTTTGCTAAAACATGGTTTTGAAAATCGTTTGCAAATATGCCTTCATCAGGCATTTCATCAAGTATGGGATATGTTTCTTCCAAGGGGAACTCAGCCACATGATCGGCTAGGGCCTGCCCCTTAATGGAGGTTTGGTGGTGATATTTCAAGTCATACTCCATTAAGAGGAGTTGCCATTTACCAAGCCTACCCATTAGGATAGATTTTTCAAACAAGTGCTTGATCGGATCAAGCTTAGACACTATCCATATCTCATGATCTAGGAAATAGTTTCTAAACTTTTGGCAAGCCCATACCAAAGCCAAGCACGTTTTCTCCATGTCTTGATAATTTCTTTTATATGCCAATAGAGTTTTTGAAATATAGTAAATGGCATACTCCTTGTGGCTATCATCCTCATATTGAGCTAACAAAGCACCCAATGCATTCGTATGTATGAAAATGTAAAGTAATAGAGGTTTTCCTTGTTTTGGAGGTTTCAAAATTAGAGGATTCACTAAATAAGTTTTCAATCTTTCGAAAGCCTTTTGACATTCATCATCCCACAAAAATTTTACCCCTTTTCGCAAAAGCTTGTTGAAAGGTTCGCATCTTGTTGCTAAGTTTGAAATGAACCTCCTAATAGCTTGGGGGCAACCTTGGAGGCTTCGGATTTTGGTCAAGTTGGATGGTGGAGGCATATCTATGATGGCTCGACACTTAGAGGGGTCTACTTCAATGCCCCTTTGGCTCACTATAAAGTCCAAAAGCTTACCGGATTCTACCCCGAATACATATTTTTGAGGGTTTAGTTTCACTTTGTAAAGCCTAAGTCTTTCGAAAACTTTTTGCAAAGACTCAATGTGAGTAAATCGGGTTTTTGATTTTACTAAGAGATCATCCGCATATACTTTCAAGTGCTCATGAATTTGAATGTGAAAGATAGTAGTCATAGCTCTTTGGTATGTGGCACCGGTATTTTTCAAACCAAACGGCATAACCGTGTAACAGTATGTGCCCCAAGGTGTAGTAAAAGCAGTTTTTGCCTAATCTTTTGGTGTTAACTTAATTTGATTATAACCCAAATAGCCATCCATAAAAGAAAACATCTCATGATTTGCAGTGCTATCCACTATCAAATCAATGTTTGGTAAAGGAAAATTGTATTTTGGAGTGGCTTTGTTCAAATTTCTAAAATCAATGCAAATCTGAATTTTCCCATTGGACTTTCGAACTACAACAATATTTGAAAGCCATTCTTTCAAAAGATCTTCTAAACCCTCTTTCACTTGTGCGTGTACATCGGGGTGAATCTTTCTAAGCTTTTGCTTTATGGGTTTGGCATTGGGTTCTAGGGGAAGACGATGCTCTACTACCGTTGGGTCTAAACCCGGTATGTCTTCGTAGGTCCATGCAAACACGTCTACATATGACTTGAGAAATGCAACGAATGATATCTTTTCATGCTCATGCAAACATGCACCTATTTTAACATGCTTGGGATTAGACTCACTCCCTAGGTTTACTTCCACAAAATCCTCTCCTACGAAATTTGAAGGTTTTTCTAAGTTAAGGATTTTATAGAACTCGGGAAGTTCGGAGGCTTGATCTTTCTCATGGATGAGGGGATCATCCTCCTTGCTTTGATCACTCTCGAGAAATTTGGGTTCTAGGGAAGTGCTGGGCAAAACACACAGTTTTGGGATATTTTTGACTTTCAAATTACTAGGGCTTTTCACAAAGACAATGTTTTTGGTTTTTTCGAGATTTTCAATTTTTTTGGGTTTTTCGAAATTGATTTTGTGAGGTGGAATGTATAAAACCTTGTTTTGGTATTTTCAGGCTTTTCAATTTTTTTGGCTTTTTGTAAACACAAGGAAGGCACAAAAACCACATTCTTTTCGAATTTTCGAAATTTTTGATTTTTTTGGCTTTTTGCAAAGAAATGGAAGGAGGGAAAATACAAATCACATACTTTTTGGGATTTTCGAGATTTTTTATTGTTTTTGGGTTTTGGGGATTTTCTAAATGTTTTTGGATTTTACAAATTTTTGATTTTTTTGGATTTTTGGATGTTGTGGGGTCTTCCATCAAACCTACAAAGAAAACACCATGAATTAGGCTCTAAACAAGAGGTCTAAGTCATAGATTTTAGTGTTAGAAGGTTCTAGGGCACCCTTGACCCAAGTGGTCATGGGTGGAGGTTTGGGTAGTATGGATGGGGCGTAGCCTATCTCGTGCCGGTTTGGGTTTGGGTTTGACACTATGGGTTCTAGGCGACCTTGGTTTTGGCTTTCTAAGCCTTGATAAGGCATGTAACCCATGTTCAACATCATGTTCCAAGGCTTCTTTAATTTTGAAAACGTTTTATAAAGGAGATGGCTTTGGAACTTGGTGTCGTCCATGTCATACTCAAACATTTTTATGGACTTGGGGAGGATTTTGGCTTTAGTTTTACCTAGGGTTTAGACAGTTTTGGGTGGGCAAGCCTTGGGCCACCCCTTTATGCACACGACACTCTTGGGTTTTAGGATGAGTTTGGGATGGTTGACCAATGGTTCACCTAGGTTTGACTCATGGGTTTGGTGACTTGATAAGCATGGGAAATTTTCAATTCCCAGAAGTTGGGGGTGGTTCTCTCCTAGAATTACCACAACTTGATTTTGGAGGGGAATTTTCACGCACCTATGGAAGGTGGATGGCACGACCCGAAGACTGTGTATCCATGACCTTCATAGGAACAAGTTGTGGTGGGGGTGTATGTCTAAGACATGGAACACCCTGGAGTGATTTATACCCCCTAATTCTATGGGTAACTCTATGGCTCCTAAAGGTTTGGATGCATTTTCATCGTATCCTGTGATCACGATGGAACGTGGGCTCAGGAAAGTTAAGGTGACTCCGATTTTGTAGGCTATGTGTAATGGAAGTATATTTAGACCTCCTCTCCCATCAACCAAACACTTGTTTAGAGGATGGTGATTTAATACCACCTCTATATGCAAGGCTTGGTTATGGGTTTGGTATGGCCATTCTAACTCGTCTTCCGAGAACACTATGGGAGCCTTAGCACAAATGGGTGAGACTAGAAAGGAGAGGGACTCAAGGGTTATGGTTGGGTTAACCTTGACCCTTTCTAAGATTTTTTCTAAAACTTGTCTATGCCTAAGGGATGTTTGGATAAGTTCTAGGATAGACATGTTTATGGGAATCTTAGTAAGGTGATTTTTGAAATCATATGGGGTTAACACAATGTTTTTACCCATGAGATGCGATGCTTTGGGAATGCATGATTTTGAAGGGCTGGGGACAACGACCTCTTCCTTACTAGCATCCTTTGCTAAGTGTGGGGTTGGTAGATTCTTTCGGACCTAGTGACCTCATCCACACCCTCCCTATGGCTCGCTCCTAGGTGGGCTCTAATTTGATGCTTCGGAGCACCTCGAATCTCTAGTAAGGCTCTAATCGGGGGTGGGACTCTAAGCGCTCCCCGGATCACTACTTGTTTGGCTTTTTTTATTACGAGTAGTGGTATGTGACAAGTAGTGAGATCGGTATGCCATGCATGTTCCAAACCATTCAGATGAGTGGAGAGAGCATATACATGCTTGTCCTTCCCGCTAATGCTTGCATGGTTGGGGAAGGGTTCCTTGAACACAGCTTGGGCAGGCTCCAATTCCTCGGTGGCCTAGAGCCGGCCTTGCTCGATCTAGTCATCTATTTTGTTTAAAAGTGTGTAGCATTTGTTTGTATCATGGCCTTTGAGCCAATGATACTTGCAAAATTTGTTCAAAAACTTCCCTTTAGGGAATGTTCTCTCGGGAACCTCGGGGAGTGTTACCATCCCCTAGGCGAGTAGGAGGTTGAGGACCTCTGCGATGGGTTGCCCAAGCGGGGTGCACTCCCTCTTTTCAAAAGATCTTTGAACCTTTTTATTTTTTGGTTCAGATTTGGAAGTGTCGGCCGGGTTTGATTCTACTCGGACATTCGCAACTTTTTGGGGTTTTGCCCCATTGTCCGCAGTAGGTGGCCCGTAAGTCCCGAGCATTTTAAAATAGGTTTTCAAAAAGATCTTCCCTTTCCACAAGTCGTCATAGACCCCCTTTTTCATGTTTGCTTTGAATAGGGAAGCCTTCTTGATTAGCTTGTGGCAAGTGAAAATCTCGTGAAGTGAAAGAAACATTTTTAACTCAGATTTAAAATTTTTGAGGATGAGCATCACTGCACATCCTTCAGAAATGGGCTCTCTAACTTACCCCAGTAAAGACTTCCATCGAACGATGAATGCATGAGCATCCTCGTTCATTGCATTGGACATCCTCTAAGGCATGCACACAAAAACCCACAAAAACCCATGCACATAAAAACCCACAAAATGTGCCCGAAAAGGAAGATTTTCAAGGTGCGCCAAATGTCCCACACCAGAAAAAAGAATTTTAAAAACAAAAACAAGAGGTTCAAAAAATGGTAGACATGGAGACCCCTAAGGCATGCATCGACATCCTAGGAACTCATAACCCTACCATAAAAGAACCCACTTCTTCAAGCCTAGTCTTACCCTAAACCCAAGACTACGGCCTTGAGCCAAAAAATTCCATCCTTAGGGGCACCACGAGTTGCATCTAGGGAGCTGGTCAGAACACTCAAGGGACCCAGCATGGCTTCCCTTGAAAAACATATTCCCCAAACTAGGGTCGTGTGGAAGCCCAAGTCTTCCACCACCCCAGAACATCCAACCAAGCATTGCTTCCCTTGAAAAACATGGCTCCCAAACCGGGACAGTGTGGAAGCCCAAGTCTTCCACCACCCCAAAATCCAAACTCCCACAGTCCAAAATAAAACGGGTATATACCCCTGACATGGACGATTCCATGTTCCAAGAGCATGAACTGTATCAAAACTTTTCAAAAATCAAAAAGCCTTGGAACATGATTCTAAACATGGGATATAAACCCTATAAGGGCTTAGGAGCCAGAAATCAAAGTAGGCTAGAACCCGTCCTACCTGAAGCCAACTCAAATCGATATGGATTGGGCTACAATCCACCCATACCTCCTGAGCCACCACCTAAGACCACCTGGGTCAAGGGTGCCCTTTAGAACCTCCTAAAACCGAAACCCATGACTTAGACCTTTTGATTAGAGTCTAATTCATGAAGTTTTCTTTGTAGGTTCGATGGAAGATCACTGCTTTTCAAAAATCCAAAAAAAATCAAATATTGCCAAAAACCAAAAAAAATTGAAAACCTTCAAAAAGTCTAAAAACAGCTGAAAATCTGAAAATTCCAAAAAGAAATGTGTTTCAGTCATTCTGTATTTGGAAAAACTTTCAAGAAGAAAGCCTTTATATTAATCTTTGACATTATATCTCGAAAAAGACAAAAAATTCAAAAAATTCAAAAACACTCCAAAAACAATGCCATGTACAAAGCCAAGTTTCAAAATACTTTCCAAAGATTGTATATACTCCCAAAACCAAAATCGTCCAAGCAGGTCATGAACACATTGTTCTGGCCCAAAGTTTCCTCAAAATTGAAAAATTCGAGAACCATCAAAACAAGGAGGAAGATCATGTCCAAGCTTCCTGAGATTTGTAAAATCCTTAACTTAGAAAAATTGGGGATTTTTAGAGTGAATTTAAACCGTAGTATGTGTGCATGCATACATAAGCATCATACATTGCATTTTGAAATCATACATGTGCATAAACAATAGTGGGTCTAGACATCATCTTAGAACCCAAGTTCAGGGTTTATGTCAAGCCAAAGGGGCATAAGAGTCGACCCCCTAAGTATCAAGCCATCATAGGCATGTCTCCATATGAGCAAAATCCGAAACTTTCAAGGTTGATTCCAAAAATGAGAGCAAAATGCTGAAACTCTCAATAAAACTCTTTGAAAAGGGTTTCCAAAAAGCTTTCAAAAAGATTTTTTTGATAAATCCTCCAAAATTTCAAAAACCTCCAAAGTAAAGCATTACAAACTCATGTGAATGCATTGGGTGTTTTACTTGATCAATATGAAGATGATATCCATAAAACATGTGTCACTTATTGCATTTTGAAAACTCTATTGGCATATGAAAGAAACCACCAAGACCAAAAGAAAAATCGTGCTTAGCCTTGGTATAGGCTTCCAAATTCGCAACATCATTTCCCATGTATGAAAAAGGGATAATGATGATTCATTAAAGCACTTATTCGAAAAACCTATCTTAATAGGTAGGCAAAATAAATGGCAGCCCCTTTCAAAGAAGTATGAGTTCATCCTCAAGACTCCATTAAGGGACAAGCCCTACATCGTGTGGCTGAAGTGTCTCTTTGAGACACATTCCCCATACTTGATCAAATGCTCATGAAGGCATCTTTTCCAAATAAGTTCAAAAACCAGGCTTGGACAAATTATTTCAAAGAAAATCAAGCATGGGAAACATATTTCGATCAAGGGGCAATCATCGAAATCATCTTCATATCTCCCGAGAAAGATGAAAATCCCAATGGCCATTCGGCTAGATTTTGCATGTTCAAATGATGTTGCCGAGTATGAAGCACTCGTACAAGGCCTACAAAATTCGAAAATCTAGAAACTCATACATTGAAGTCTTTGGAGATGCCTTTTAAGCTTTCGAAAAACTTGGCAAGACAAAAATGAAAGATTCATGAAGAATTGGCCATTAGAGTGGTTGGCTCTTTCAAAACATGCACAATTGGCACTCACGATTTGGATGGCTTGCCAAAATGACCAAAATTTAAAAACTTGGTTTCAAGACATTGAAAATTTAAAGGGAGGATTTCCCAAATTTGCTTCTTCAAAAAGATCATGTTTTAAACAAATTTAACCCTACATATGTCTTGAAAAGAAAATTTTCAACATCTTGTCAATATCAAAACCTTGATGAGGTTAGGATAAATACATGAGTCCCACGATGGAAAATGTGGGGATCATATCAATTCAAATATGATGGCCATGAAGATCACTTAGGGCTGGTTATGCTTTCCATCCTTAAGCCAAAAGTGTCATCATCATGCTAGAAATACCATAAAAATGCATGGACATGTCATCCCATCATCCACCCAAAATTCCCCTGGAAAAACCATGGCCCTTCACCATGTGGCCGTGTGAAACATTTATCTCCATCAAGCTAGGGGCATTTAAAAATGCATCCCCTAGACACCTTCCATGGAGAATATTTTTCATGAAAAATGTATCTCCATCATGTCATGTGAAATACATTTCAAATTTTTATCATTCATAATGCATGTATTTCCATCGAATCACATGGAATGCATATCATTCATCTCCATCAAGCTAGGGGCATTTAAAAATGCATCCCCTAGACACCTTCCATGGAGAATCAATTTCATGCAAAATGTAACTCCATCATATCATGTGAAATACATTTCATATTTTCATCATTCATAAAGCATGTATTTCTATTGAATCACATGGAATGCATATCATGCATCACATACATATCATTCACCCAAAGAAGCCCAGAAAGGTGGCAGCCCAAGTAGGAATGTCCCCATGTCTTAAAAAAGGCAACAAAAATCGATGAATCATGTTGATATTGTGGGTAGAAATTTAGTAGACCCCGAAAAATACCCGAATACTCGAAAGGGTCTACGTTAAATTCTTTCAAAAAGATTCTTAAAATTGAGCTCCACTGAAACTTCTTGAAAGAAGGATCAAGGTTTATTGTATGACCCCAAATGAAGGAATTTATGCTTTATGAAAAGTAGAGTCTTCAAAAACGAATTGGTGACATTCCAAAAATCCTTGGCTTACAAAATGGAGCCTTGTTCAAAATATCAAAATATTTTCAAATGACAGATGCTATTAAGAAATGGGACGATCTCGGTTGAATCGAGTAACCAAAGGGATAAGCTTTCCCCCCATCTTACTTCTCTCTCCAAAAAGGAAAATTCGCTATGTTCAAAAGAAAAAGAAAAGAACAAAGAGAATACAAAACTCCTTGAAAAGGAAGTCTTTCCCAAAAAGGGAATACAAAAACTTCTCAAAAAGGAGCCTTCTCTTTGAAAGAAAAAAAGGGGGGAATAGAAAAAGAGAATGCAAAAACTCCTTAAAAAAGAAGTCTTCCCAATAAAAAGGGAATACAAAACTTCTTCAAAAGAGGTCTTCTCTTGAAAAAGAAAAAGAGAAAAAGAAAAAGTCAAAGCTCAAAAGAGTAATTTTCTGACTCCTTGCCTAAAACCACGAGACGCTTCAGAAGAGACCGTGGTAGCTCTTTCCTATATCCCTGCAACTTATCCCAAAGGAAAAATGTTCAACTGTAAAAATCCTAAAGTAGGAATAGAATCTACTTATTTGGATTTCATTTTGTTTGAGAACTAGACTCTGTTTTGTGGGAAATGGAACTTTGAAATGTTTTCTAAAATTTCCTACCAAAAACCTCTACCAAGTAGTAGGCATTGAAACCCCAATAAAGGGAAGTATGAAAAATTAGAAGTCCTTTTCAACAAAAGATAAAAGGAGTTCCTTTTGAAAAAGAAATCTTCAAAAACCCAAGAATGTCAAAAGACATGGGTAAAAGCCTGCTTGAAGAAGACAACCTCAAAAGGCTCTCTCCAAGCTTAAAAGCCCAAAAAATGTCGAAAAGACAAAGGGTCAAACCTGCTTGGAGCAGACAACCTCAAAAGGCTCTTTCTAGACTCGAAAACCCAAGAATGTCAAAAGACATGGGTAAAACCTACTTGGAGCAGTCAGCTCAAAAGGCTCTCTTCGGGCTCAAAAACTCCCCAATAAAGCTCAACCCTGTTCGCTCACTCATGCATGCATTCAAAATTCATTCATACATGGTCATAGCTAGGAAAAGCATCCAATTTAGGAAAAGTCCCCTTTTGGCTAGAAATCCCCTCCTGTGGTCAAGGAAAATAGGGTTTTTACAAAACAAAAGGATGATGCATTCTCAAGAAAAGTTTGGGAGAAAATTAAAGGGTATTTCTTCTTCACCATTATCCAAATCAATTTGGATTAATGCCGAAGAGGGGCATCTGTAAATACCCAAAAATTTCCATATTTTCAAAACTTCTGAATTTCGAAAAAGCCAACTCTAGGCCAAAAATCCAAGTTTTGTAAAAGCAGCTCAAACAAGCAGGTGAAACCTAATAAAAAAGCAGCTCAAGATCAGGTCAAAAAGCAAAGGAAAGGTTCAGCCCGTCCGGTTGAAAACAATGCCGAAAAGCAAAACGAGCATCTAGGCCAGATTTAGACTTCAGCCCCAAAACATAAAAGACGAAGCCAAAGCCCTAATGAGACTGTGAGATATCAAACCCCAAGCCTATGTAAACAAAAATCAAACGAAACAGAGTCTGGAAAGTGAGAAGCAGGTCGACCAAGAAGACTAGGAAAAACCCAGCCTAAAATGAGTCACTGGCGGAACCAGGGCCCATTCAAAACAGTCTGTTTCAAAATACCAAAGAAGGACTGAAGAAAGAAAATTTTTGGATTGGATCTAGACAAAAATATCTAGATCCAGATCTAAATAGAAATTAGATCGGATTTGGATATCAAAATCTAGATCCAAATCCAAGACCCACCCCTTGGCCTGACCAAGGGGAGGGAGCAAATTCACGTGATTATTCTGGTGGGCTTGGGGGAGCTTGTAAAGTATGAGAGAGAGTGGGGACAAAAGTCAACAATGGTGGGCTTTAGCCATGTGGGCTTGATCAAGGGCTAAGTTGGCTCAAGCCTTGTGACCTTGACCTAGCTTGGGCTGCAACAATGGAGTGGAGTTGACCAAGACGTGGGCTGCAACCATGGTTGCGAAGGGTGGACAATGGTGGACCAGCTGCAAGAGGTAAGTCCCCTAAAACCTAACCCTAGACCTAGCCAACTTGACCTAGTCGACCTAACCCACCACCTAGCCTTGAACTAAAACCTAACTCCCCACCTAACCGACCCCTTTGCTAGCCTAACTCCCCACCTAACGACCCTATTGATGGCCTAACTCCCCACCTAAAGCCAACCCATCTTGGCCTGCACCTTGGCTCGACCCAACACCCAACTGAACCTAGCTACCACCTGCCCCAAACGCCTAGTTAACCGACCCTTAGTCAGCCACAAACCTGGCCGATCCTTTTAACCAAGCTCATACCACCTAAACCCCAACTAAACCACACCCCCCACCTTGGCTGAATCAAGGTGGATTCAACCGAACCTTGGACAGCTGAACCTAGCCAATTTGAGCCACAACCTGCCCCACACACTGCCCTAAGACTCAGTCGAACCCCCACCTTGGTTGAACCAAGGTGGATTGAACCGAGCCATTGGCTCGACCTACCCCCAAAACCTAAACCAATTCGGCTAGGTGCTGGCTGCACCTATCTCACACCTAGACAAAACCCAACCTAAACTAACCCCTTGGTCGAACCCAGCCAAGGCCAAGCCCACACCAAACCGGCTGCACCTAGGTGGACTCATACCCAAATTTTGACCTTGGAACCCAACCAAGGGACTTACCTCGCAGCTGCTACGAAGGAAGACCCGAGCGAACCCGAGAGGCAAAACCGAACGAACACTTGTAAGTCACATTTATATTTGGTTTTAAACTACTCAATTCAATTCAATTCGGAACGGGGTTGTAGTAATGGAGCGAAGTCTCCCCCTAAGATGTAATATTCGTGGATAAAACACGACCACACACGTGCACTTGAGCCTTCTCGCTCTTAACTGCACACGAGTACACCCACGTGCACTTGAGCCTTTTCGCTCTTAGATTGCACACGATTGCACTCACACGCACTCAAGACTTCTCGCTCTTAAGCTAATTATATATACTTTCAATTTGGGTAAATTTACTTCGTGAAAGTTGTGTGAGTTGCACTTACATTTCGGGTAAATTTACTTTCGTGAAAGCAATGCGAGTTGGAATTACATTTCAAGTGGATTTACTTTCAAGTCGTGTGAGTTGCCATTTAAATTTCACACCAGAACACCCACGACCACTCGAGCCTTTCCGCTCTTCACACTCACACACATTGAGCCTTTCCGCTCTTAAGCTAAATGTATATACTTCAATTTGGGTAAATTTACTTTGTGAAAGGCGTGTGAGTTGCACTTACTTTCGGGTGGATTTACTTTTAAGTCGTGTGAGTTGCAATTACATTTGGGTGGATTTGCTTTCAAGTTGTGTGAGTCGTAATTTAAATTTCATACAAAGAACAACCACGAGCACTCGAGCCTTTCCACTCTTTACACTCACACACATTGAGCCTTTTCGCTCTTAGGATAAAACATATATATATATATATATATATTTAAGTCGTGTGAGTTTACTTTAGTGGAAGTAGAGTTGCACTTTAAATTTGTGTGGGTTTACTTAAAGTCAAGTGAGTTGCTATTTCAAATTTGGGTGAGTTCGCATCATCGCTCTCAGAAAAGCTCAAAAAGGATTTCCGCATCCCTGCATTCGCTCGCTTTCAAAAGCCCTCGAATCCTCGCTCAAACCACGTTGAAAATAGGCTACACATTCACACACATATCAGGCCTAAATAGATAAAACTCAAAGATTTAGGGTCGTCCAACCTCTATAATAAAAATTGCAAAGAAGGCACAAATCGAATTCATCAAACACTTCTCATTCGAAGTTAACACTTGTTTTGAAAAATCAAAGTTTCTTAAGCTTTTAAACTGACCCTTGAGCATCGGTTCAAAAAGGTTTAAGCGAAAAGATCCCGCTTTCCTACAATCGCCAAAAAGTCATAAATATTTCAAAAACCTTCGCTAGTTTGAGTAAGCTAGCTGGCACGCTCGCAAAACGATGTAGGCACGAAAAGGTTCACTTCAGGTTGCACAAAACTGGGAGTGGGAATTTTCATGTTTACACATGCATAAATTAATTAATGAATGTAATACTTAAAAGTTATAACTTATAACTTATAAGAACTTATATAATGTAACTATGCCCTTTTTAATGTAATATATGTATGTATAATGTCATACATATACATTAATACTTATAGTTATATAACTTATAACATTACAGTCTTATATAATTTATAATCTTATATAGTTTAAATGGTTTAATAAATATATAACTAAACCAAATCTAGAATCAT
Organism: Brasenia schreberi; assembly: GCA_036023115.1. Taxonomy (NCBI): domain Eukaryota; kingdom Viridiplantae; phylum Streptophyta; class Magnoliopsida; order Nymphaeales; family Cabombaceae; genus Brasenia; species Brasenia schreberi. The sequence goes on from JAYKKT010000079.1 coordinate 5,694,547, forward strand.
TTGGATCCAAAACTATCCCAAAACCGAATTCAAGACAATCCAAAAATTGGATCCAGAATCACCCACAACTGCCCCAAAACTAGATTTGAAACCATCCAAAAACTGGATCTAAAGCCAAAAAAACTGAATATGAACCCGTCAAAGATAGAACCGGCAGTTTGGATTGTTTCGAAAATGGATTGAATATGAACCCGTCAACCATACTAAAGAAAGAATAGTGCACTCAAAGCTCTCACATGCTACCCAACCACATTTCTTTCATTTTGGCAAATACCACATATTGATAATTACCATGTTTGTATAGCAAGATGAACAAAGCCTCACACTATCGTGTGTAAAATGAACAATAACATGTTAGAGTAGGCTTATATATGAAATAAAAGAACCAAGTCAATACTTGTGCGAATCTGAAGAAGGTACTCCTTAATCATCAATTACCATTGAAATAGTAAGTAATTTTACAAAAGAAGCAAAAGAACAAAGTAATTGTAACAAAAGAAGAAAATACAACTTAATTCACGTCATTTTATATTATTGTAAACACCCAAAATTTTAAAATGTTTTCAAAAACTCCTGAATTTTGAAAACCAATTTAATGCCTTTATGAACCTTTAAATTCAAAAAATCCCAAATTTTAAAGTTTAATCCTTTTGGGGAATATTTCAAAATAAAGGTTTTTAAAAGCCCATGAGTTTCGAAACAGGTGAGACCCAATCCGAGCCTGGATCCAGATCGATTCCCAAAAAGAAGATAAAGTTGAAGCATCTAGATAAGATCAAGATATGGGATCAAGCTCAAGTCCAAAGTCAAACGAGATCAAGCTAAGATCAGGTGGAAGATCAAGCCCGATCAAATTCAAATTTCATCAAGATCAAGCCCAATTCCATATGAAGTCAAAGAGGAAAAATCGAGCTTGCCCAAGACCAAACTAAGCTCATCAATTCAAGCAGAAGATCGAACATTTCAAGTTGAACTCGAGACCTTGATGAAGCCATGGAAATCAAATCCAGAATTGAGCTAAGGATAAAGGCAAGGCCGTATGGAATCAAAATCAAAGTGGAGCTGAATCAAATCAAGAATCAAAATATGACTGAATGCAAGAGTGCACGGAAAGATGGCTTGTATCAAATTGTAAAGAATATCAAGTCATTACATGGAACCGACTGCACCATGTCCAAACCGGCTGCATCTAGGTCTAGCCCACATGGGCTTGTCCAAGTCAACAAGAGGGACCACTTGCATTGGATCAAGTGGATCTTAAAAGAACAAGGAAGTTGGTCCAACCCGTCCCATGGAAGGGGCTAGAAACCAGCCCCCTTGGCCTATAAAAGGGGCCAAGGGGGGGGCAGGTTGGCCTATCTTGGGCTGCTTGGAATTTGGGGATGCTTAGCTATTCTTCCTCGGAATTGAGGGCTGATATTGGGGCTTAAGCAAGAGGGTTTTTCCAGCAAGAGGGTCGTGAGTTGCATGTAGGTGAGTGCCAAGGGAGTTTGGGGAAGAAGAAGGAGATCAAGTGGCCGGATTCACTCTTGAATCCCGACCTTGTTTTCATAAATCGAGTAAGTGCATTCTCAATTCAATTTCAATTCATCTTCCTTCCTCTAATTCAATTAAATTGGGGTTATATTAATGGAACATAACCTCCCCCCATGTTGTAATAGTGCTTAAATTCAATGCCTTTACATTACATTTGTTGAATTTTCACTATTGCACACACGCACTCTATGTGTTTGCTTATATGCTTCTACCCCAATATAATGTATAATCACTCTATATTCTCTACCCCCTCTATGCTTATGCTTATAAAGATAATTTTCCTTCATTTCAATTCAACAATTTAACATGTGAATGTAGAGTTGTTGCATTTTAAATTTGGGTGAGTTTGCATCATTAGATTCTTAAAAATTGAAATCTGTATTTCCAGCATCTCTTCATCTGATGATTGTTACAATTTTCATTTTTGGATGCTTGCTCCTTTTTGCCTGAAACTTTGCCCACTTATTTTAGACACACTAGCCCACCTTAAATAAAATTTTCAAGAATTTTAAGGCTGTTCAAACATGTAAGTAAAATTGGGAAAAAATGAACAGAAACTAGTTTACTGTCTGCACGATCAGTTTCCATGCAATAGAGTCTAGGTTTTTATCCCATAACTCTGTTTGTAGGAGTCCAAATCCATTCATTTTTGATGAATTGAAAAGTTGACATCCATAGCTTTCTACGAACATCAAAATCACTAAATTTGAAACTCAGGTCACTGAGATACAGCCTCATTTTTGAGCTTCTATATTACTGTGATAGGACAGTTCTAGGCACCCGAGTGAGTTTGCTTCACTAATTTAATTTTGATTCAAAACAACTCCGATTTTAGATCTATAAAAAATTACAGATCCTTCACACCATAGGCTTTTCCTGTTTAAATTTTAGTGATTTTTGGAGGTCTGTAAGGTATTCAAATCTATTTAGGAAACAAGCCCTAAAAACAGAACATTTTGTTTCTCAGGACTTGTGCATTTCAAAAACTTGAACTAAGGTGCACATCATACTTCCTTCAAAACATCAACTCTTCATGTGAATTGGAGTTCACTATTTTCTAAAATTGAAATTACTAAGCACTTAGACTGATCCTTGAGTATCGGTTCAAGAAAGTCTAAAGCGAAAAGAGTTCGCTTGGCCACAATCGCCAAAGAAATTATATTTTTCAAAAACTTTGCTAGTTTTGCAAACTAGTTGGCACACTCGCGCAATCAAGTAGATAAGAAAGTTTCGCTTCAAGTTTTTTACATAAGCTTTGAAGTGAAAATTTTCATGTCTACAATTATACAATTAGCTAACCATCTTCGATGTCATAGACATTATCATTGCCTGGATTTTCAATTATAAAAACGTAGAAATATGGTCAGGGAATGGTAAATTATAAAAGGCAATGCTCTCAGGTCTATATTGTTTCCAAGATGGAAAGATAGGCAACCATATGCAAAAAAGTGCAACACAAGAAAAGTGATACCATACTCTACATAACAAATGAAGAGATATTGTCTTTATATAAAAAATGTCATATTAAATCATAATAATGCATGTACCACACATCCAGCGGAGGTGGTTGGAGAGTTTCACTAATACCATGTTTCATGCAGTAGCACACATTCTATATGTCAACTAGGAACATTGCCAACCCAATCTTGGAGAGCTCTAATGTAACATTTCATGTCATAGTGGTGATCTAACTCATATCTAGCATTGACATCCAATACTTAGAGTGATACTTGTTTTCCTAATATGTAATGCAACTTAGAACATCACCAACACCACACTCTCCTATAAAAGCTCTAGATTATAGCTGATGATAACATATGACCTTCCTAAAACACACCCTACAAGCTTCAAGCCACCATATCTCTCCCTCAACTAAAAGTTCTTCGATAACTTGGTATCCACAATTCACATCTATAAAAATATTCACTCATCTATCAATATAAATGATTATAAATCACAATAACTCTACCACATATGACTTCCTAAAATCTAGTCTTCTCGAAGTCTTTTTGCCATTTGGAGACATTATACAGGCAACAAGAGAGTCCTACATAACATCATATAGAGGGTTTTAAGAATGTGATGATGGAAGACCTTGTTTGGACTCCATGTAGACATGGTCGCCGGTTTGAAATCAGCCCCACTGTTTCAACCGGAACTTAACCATGTTAGGAACTAGAACCAATGAAACCATACCCTTAATTTGGGACCACCTAGTTTGGCTCTAGCTCCAACTTTCATGAAATTGAAATTGGAACGGGCTCTTTCATAAATTTTGTTTTACTTTTCTTTGGCATTTTATATTTGTAATGATTTAGTTGGTTTGGGGTAATTTAGAACTTAAAATGAAACCACTCGTGAATCGGTCATGTCTAAATCCACATCCTCAACCATACTCACTACCATGATGCATGACATTCTATTCTTCAGCTACTACAATACCCTTTTTTGACCTTTCTCAAGTAGCACTCCTCTCCACATGTTTCCATAAAGATAAGTCCTTGTTTGTAGAATTGTTAAATGGCCTTCCTTTAGGATAGTAAAAGGGTAGCTCCTCCAAGGTAGTGTTCTATGGATTCAAATGGTCATGCAACAATCAACCAAATAGCTAAATTGTTCCCAGTTAGGATGACTGCTTAACTATTGGACAAGTGCCTCCATCTTAACTATATGTCCTAGGCCGTCATCATCATAGTGTATCGCCTTTTGAACTCCATATCAAGCTTCCTTCAAAACGGGTTAATTACTGATAGTTTTATCAACTTATCATTTCTAACAAGAATGTTGATCTTGTGAACACACAACAACCCATGCAACTACCACAATATACACCAACAAGTTGGATCAATACTTACTGTATTGACATAATTAACCTCTTTTAAAATCAAATCAAGTTTATCCCTTGATACTTTTGTTTTCAGATTTCCATCATCCATTGCGCAGAATCAAGGTAATGGATGGTGATAGTTCAAAATTTCTCAAAATAACATCTTCAATTTTGTAATCCACACAACTTGATCAATGAATGAGGTTGGGTCCATATCATATTGAATCTCTTAGTAGAGCTGCCAAGGAACCCTTCTTTGCTTCCATAAAAGCAAGCATCTCAAAAAAATTATCGTTAGTTTAGATAAATCCCACAACCTTAAAGGAAGGCATCTTATACCAAAAAATGCCATAGTGAAATTTTTTAGTTAATATACATCTCAAAATTTAAAAGAAAAAAAATATTTTACCCATTTGTCTTATACATATAATCAATCTCCAATACCTTTAGAAATGTATATAACTAAACTAGGTTGAGGATGTGTAAAGGCAATATACCTAATAATGTTTGTATCTAGTATCCCCAAATACCACATATGGTGTTTGTGACAATCGAATCCACAAGAGAACTACTTGTGAAAAGTCTAACTACCCATTTCCTTCTTCCTAATTTTCATCATCACAATATAAATATGCCTTAGACTACTAGCATTCAAGTATCAAGTTGCTTCAATTGTAACAAAATATGCTTAGACTTCCAATAGATTTTGCTCATATCTTTATTCATAGTAAGCATTATTGAATCAGACTGCAAATCATATCCTTCCAGATACAAACCTAGAGGATAGTTATGAACCTCATTAATTCAAATTTCATGAACAATCGGGTCAATCCTCTCCTATAAGTAAAAATGGGCATTTCTTCTTTTTCATACAAGTGCACCATGATTTCCAATAATAAGTTTATTATTTATATTTATTACTTCTTGATCACCCAAGCCATACCTTCCTCCCAATATTTCTTACATATAGAATCATGTCATCTTATTTGCAAAATACTATATCTATCATAAGCACAAGCAAATAATGAAGTTCATTACTGTATATGTGAAATTTCATTCCAAAGTCTATGTAGAGACTTGAAATCAAATTTACAAACTACGTCGTAAGAGAGCATGCCAGCTAGTTTGCTTAAACTAGAAAAGATGAATTCTGACTTCTAGAGCGACTATGGGTAAGTGAATTCCTTTTGACTTAAGTCTTCTTGTATCGATGCTCAAGGGTCAGCCTAGACACTTTGAGGATGAATTTAGGTCCGGTGTATTTTCAAAATCCACTTTTAAATACCAAAGACTTAACCCAACTCGTGAATCTAGCTCTTGAAAGAAAATATTTCAAAGTCTTGAAAAACAGAAACTCGTTATGTTTTCAGGGACTTGTTTTTAGTTTTTTTAATAGCTTCTCAATTCTCCAAAAATCATAATTTTTTTACAAGAAACAGAGGTTGATATGAAGATTTAGAAGCTATTTTTATTCTGATTTTAAGTATTGTGGATGTGCATAAATCAATCAAACAATGAACCCCACTCAGACGTTCAGAATAGATATGCGATAGAAATACAGAGGTTTAGAAAAATAGTTGTATCTTGGGACATGCATCTAATGAACATAAAGAACATAAAGAATGACTAAAGGAAATGAAGAAAAATATGATTATAGCTTAAGCATAGAGGGGATTAGGAGATATAAGAGCTTACAATGTATATTGGGGTAGGAGAACCCGAAAATCAAACATATAGTATGCATCTAATGAACATAAAGAAATTGGTCAACATAGCCCTTAACTATTACATCAAGAATGGAGTCAGTTGCTCCTTAATTGCAACCCCTTTTGAATTGAATGAAAGTAAAGAAGAGATAAAATTGAAGAAGATGAGAGGAATTGACCTTGATCGTGGAGCTCCTTGGCAATGGATGAAGACTACTTAGGAAGGGGCGGCTCCTCCACTCTCTTCCTTTTCTCCCTCTCTCTCTCTCTCTTTTTCTCTTCCTCTCTCTCTCTCTCTCTCTTTCTCTCCCTCACTCATTGCAGGCTTTCCTCTCTTTCCACACCTCTCTTCAATGCCTAAAGCCCAATCCCAAGACCCCCTTTTATAGATTTCAAGGAGGGCCTCTAGGGCCTTCCATGATTTTGGTTTTTGGGCCATTCCACCCCAATCTGATCCAATAGCTAGCCCATTGTTTCACATGGGTGCATGTGGGCTGGGAGGGTGGTCCCCTCTTGGTCCATGTGGGCTTGGTGCAACCCACATGGACCAACTTCTTCCTAGGCATGGCTAGGTGAAGTTGAGTCACCCTAGCCCGCCTTTGTCTTTGGTTCGGTCTTGATGACTTGTGAAGGTTGCCTTGTAGCTCGAGATGAGTCTTGACTTCACCCTTTTGACTGGCCTTAGTTCATCATACTTCATATCTTGGCTTGATTCGGGTATGGTCCTTCACTTTGGCCTTACCTTAATCGAGCTCAAGTCTTGATCGAGCTATCTTGTTGTGCCTTAGTCATAGGGTGTCTTTGACTTTGCCTTGACGCATCCACTTGAGGTTGAACCTGTTTGAATTTGAATTCATCCTCCATTTGAGTTGAATTGGATCGAACTTCATTTGGGATGAACCCTACTTGACCTTGAGATTGGGGTTTGACAATTGCTCGTACCTTGACCCATTCCTTGCTTCGAGTTTGGCCAGACTTGGCCCTGAACCATTTACATTGCTTTTGCGAATTCATCCTTATCTCCTATTGATTCGGGCTTTACTCCATCTTTGGGAAAATCAACACCTTTTAATTTGAATTTCAAAACTTGGTTTTATAACCTCGAGTTTAAAAACATTTTCATTTCTTAAACAGAATTTTATGAAAATTGTAGGTTGTGTTCAAATTGTGGATTTAAAATATGCCTAGATTTATTTCGAAAATGTTTTTAGGGTGTTTTTAGATGCCCCTCTTTGGCATTAATCCAAATTTATTTGGATAATGGCAAAGAACAAAATACCCATTTGATTTTCTTCCCAAATTTATCTTGATAGTATGGATTTTCCCCTCATCTCATAGCATATATTTCCTTGGATTTATTTTTGTGAAGGAGGGGATCTTAGTCAAAGGGGACTTGATTTAGAAAAGAAACACTTAGTCCTATAATGAACATGCATGGATGACCCTTTGATGGATGTATGTCTGTATGGTGTGTAAGGTGAGTGTCGTGTCTGTTTAGAGATCCATACATAAGATTCGTGAGCTTGAGAAGAAACCTATGCAGGCCAACTGCCCCAAGCAAGATGATTCCCATATTGTTTTGGCTTTTCGAAATTTCTTTTCAAAAGAAAACTCCTTTTGGTGTCTATCAAAAAGGACTTCCAATTTCTTACATTTAGCTTCACTGGGGTTTTAATAACCACTACTTAGCAGAGGTTTTGTAGGAAATTTTGAATGACATTTCAAAATTCAGTTTCTCACACAACAAAGTCTAACTCTCAAACAAAATAAAATCCAAATAAGTAGGTCTTATTCCTACTCTCAAATTTTAATGGTAAACCTTTCTCTATTGGGATAAGTTGTGGGGATTTGAGAAAGAATTCACCACGGTCCCTTCTGAAGCGTCTTGTGGTATAAGGCCAAGACAATTTTGATGGAAAATTACTCTTTTGCGCTTTGGCTTTCTTTTTCTTTTCTTTGAAAGGGAACCTCTATATTAGAGGTTTTTATTTTCCCTTTTGTTTTGGGATCACTTGCTATTTTGAACTAGGCGAGCCTTCATGTGATTTTCATAATGTTGGATTATCCTTTGCTGGTATACGTGTGCATGATTCACGGCAAGGAGCCTTTTCTCATTAAGTAGGTTAAGCTCAGCCATCCTACCTTGTTGTAGGGTCTCTATGGGCAAATCGAGTGCAAGAGATATATGAAATGAATGTAATTTGGTATGAATGGGAAGTATGGCATTTGTACCATAGACCAACTCGAATGGTGTGGCATTTGTGGGTGTATGGATGAAAGTCCTATAAGCCCATAAGGCTTCATCTAGCGTTTCATGCCATGTCCTACCCTTCTATAAAGTTTTCTCAATGATGCTTATGAGAGTTTTGTTTGTGGATTCGGCTTGGCCGTTGCCTTGAGGGTAGTAGGGTGATGAAAAGTGTTGAGTAATGTCATAGGTCTTACATAACTTTTCCACCCATTACATGTTGTCCTTGGACATTAGTCAGGGAGGTAGCTTCAACCCATTTAGAAAAATATTCAGTGGCTCCTAAAATAAACCTATGTCCATTGGATGCAATAGGTGAAATTGGTCCTATGATATCAAATGCCCACATGGTGAAGGGTCATGGACACACAATGGAATGTCATGAGGATGATGGAATATGAATGGCATTTCCATGCACTTGACATTGATGACACTTCCTAACATGGTTATGACAATCTTGCTTTAAAGTAGACAACAAATAACATGCTCTAAGTATTTTCATGGCTATCATATTTGCATTGACATGACCTCCACATTCCTCATCATGGAATTCATGCATAATAGTCCTCGCCTCATCATGGTTGACACATCTCAACAAAATGCCGGTAAAACTCTTTTTATAAAAAACCCCTCCCAAAATCACATATTGGGTTGAAAAGCTTTATCTTTAAAGGAAGCAAATTCAAGAAATCCTCTATTTTCTAAAAAGTTTTTAATGTCTTGAAACTAAGGTTTTTCATTTGGATTTTGGTCATTTTGGCAAATCTCTAAATCATGGGTGGATGGAGTGGGTAAATGTAGGATCTCTAGAGATCAAGTGCCCATATTGGGGTCGATCCTTAGAGATGACCCTACTGAGGAGAGGGTATCTGTTATGGTGTTGTCCTCTCTACCTATTGTAAACACCCCAAAATAAAATGAATTTCAAAATCAAACACCTGGTTTTAAAATTCATTTCAAACCGCAAATCTTGAGTTTTCGAAAACACAGGAGCTGTAAAAGCTCAAAATTTTGGTCTAAACCCTGTTCAAATCAAAATTCTCAAATATGGGCCAAGTCCCAGTTTTGTCAAAACCCAAAATTTCAGCAGGTGAAGCCTAAATGCCAAAGCAGCTCCAGAAGCAGGTTCAAGCCTTGTTGGCTAAGTGGGCTTAGACGTGAGCTGCAACCAAGGTGGGCTCGACAAAGGAAGGCTGCAACCATGGCATGGACATGGGCTCAACTAAGAAGGACCGGCTCCAAGAGGTAGGCCTCCTAATCCCACCCTAAACCTAGCCTAAACACCTAACCCACTTCACTAAACCTCACCCTAACTAGACTAAACCTAGCCTAACCGACTCAAATAAAGAGCCTAAACCGACCCCAAAAGCCACTCTCACAAACCCGGCCCAGCCGAGCGCCCTGTGCGCCCTTGCCGCGCCCCCTTACGCGTCCCGTGCCCCCCGACTCTTCCTACGCGCCCTGCCTAGCGCCTGCAGAGCCTGTCCCGCGCCTTTCCGTGCCACGTGCCCCTGTTGTGGCTCCCCTTAGCGCCTACAGTGCCTATCTCGCGCTCTGCCCGCAGCGACTGCCTTGCGCCCTGGTTGCCCCCAGCTTGTCTTACCTTAGGACAAACCCACCTTAGGGCCATACAACCTAACCTACACATTTCCCCTTTAGGTCGACTAGAGCCAACCTTAGGTCATGCCCCCTTTTTGGTCGAACCCCATCTAAAACAAACTCGGCCACTTCCTTTGACCGAGCACCCCAAACACCCAGCCGAGCCTCCTTGGCTCGAGTCACCCATTGAACCATGTCCTACCTAGTTAGGACCAGCCCACATCAACCCCAAAGCTAAGCCCACTTGAGCCACCTCCTTGGCTCGCATTATCCTAAGACAAGTCTAAACAACCCGAGCCCCAAACTCTCGCTCCAAGCCACCTAGGGAGACCCCTCTTGGCTGCCCAAGGTGGACTACAAGCCCAAGCACGAGCAAGGAGAGGAAAGCTGAATCATTGTAAGTGTTTAAAATTCGGTCTTTTACATTACTCCTTTAATACTCAATTCAATTTTGATACAGGGTTGTAATAATGGAGCGTGGTCTCTCCTTGATATGTAATATTGGTGCTTGATATACAAGCACACACGCACACTTGAGCTTTAGCTCTTAGACGTACACAAGACACCCACGTGCACTTGAGCCTTTCCGCTCTTAGTTGCACACAAATTGAGCCTTCACTTTTATTCAAAAGACTTTAGTAAAAGCCGTACAATTTCAATTCCGGGTTGTTATATTCTTGTCGTGTGAGTTTGTCATTTAAGCTTGCACACAAGAGCACTCGAACACTTGCTCTACACTCTCACGCACATTTTGGGCCTTTGTTGCCCCTAAGATATAGAGTATCTATATACTTTCAGCTGCGTGAGTTTTATGTTTAGCTGTGTATGTCTTTATATTTTGGGTGGTTCAATTTCAATTGTGTGAGTTGTCTTTCCATTTACACACCAAAAGCACTCACTCACATTGAGCCTTTCCGCTCTTCTATATCTATATTTCAAATTCGGCAAAGTTCAATTCAAGTCGTGTGTGTGAGTTGTCTTTCCATTTATACACAACACACATGAACACGTTGAGCCTTCCCGCTCATATATATACTTATATTTCAATTCGGCAAGTTCAATTCAAGTCGTGTGAGTTTGTCATTTCAATTCTACACTCACACACGCATGCATTGAGCCTTTCCGCTCTTAATATAAGTATATCTCCCTTCCGCAATTTACATTCAAGTCGTGTGAGTTGCTTTTAAGGTTCGGGTATTTCCCTTTCAGCTGCGTGAGTTGCATTTACATTTCGGGTATTTACTTTAAGTTGGGTGTGTGAGTTGCTTTCAATTCGAGGCTAGTTCACATCATATCAAACCCGAAGAGAGTTTGTGAATCCTTGCATTTTACGCATTTTCAAAGAGAAAACCCCAAACTACGCTCAAACTTCACTAAATCTAGGCCACTTGAAGCACACACATTCGGTCTAAATAGCTTAAAAACACAAAGACTTCGATACGGATAACCCCGTAATAAAAACTGCAACTTAGGCAAACAATCCTCATACTCGCTTTTCTTTTAAAAAGAGTTCATGTTTGTTTAAAGATCGAAGTTTTCTAAGCGCTGGAACTGACTCTTGAGCATCGGTTCAAGAAGGTTTCAAGCGAAAAGATCCCGCTTAGCCACAATTACCTTTTTAAAGTCAGATATATTTCAAAATCTTCGCTAGTTTGAGTAAGCTAGCTGGCACGCCCTTAAAAGTGACGTAAGCATGAAAAAACTCATTTATGGTCTTGTAAACCAGGAACAAGGAATTTTTCGTGCTTACACCTATGTGAGTGAGTGTGCATGATTTGAAACTTGGTTTACAACAAGCATAAAATCTCCAAAGACTTCAATACATGATGCCCCTAGATTTTTCAAAATTTTTAGGCCTTGTATGAGTGCCTCATATTCAGCCACATTATTTGAACAAGGAAAATCTAGTCGGAATGCTATTGAGATCTCTCCCTTCTCGGGAGATATGAGAATGATTCCCACGCCTGTCCCTTGTAGATTCTTTGCCCCATCAAAGTACATTTTTCATACTTGATCTTTATTACAACAATTGGATAAAACATGGTTTTCTAATTCGTTTGTCAAGATGCCTTCATGGGGCATTACATCAAGTATTGGATATGTATTTTCAAGGGTAACTCATCCACATGATCGACTAGGCTTATCCCTTAATGGAGTTTTGGTGATGGAATTTCATAACATACTCCATTAGGAGGAGCTGCCATTTACCTAGCCTATTGTAGACACGCAAAAATTTTCACTTTGGGTTTTTAGGCCTGAAGTGAACCTTTTTCGTGTCTAAGTCGCTTTTAAAGGGCATGCCAGCTAGCTTACTCAAACTAGCGAAGTATGTTTTGAAATATCTGACTTTGGGCGACTCTGGATAAGTGGGCTCTTTTCGTCATAAACCTTCTTAAACCGATGCTCAAGGGTCAATTTGTACGCTTTAGAAATCTCGATTTTAAACAAGCATGGCCTTTTTTAAAAGGTATGAAAGTATTGGATCGATTTATTTGTCTAATTACAGATTTTATTTACGTGGGGTTTGCACGTATCTATGTCTTTGAGTTTTATCTACTTAGGTGTGAGGTGTATGCATCAAGTGCCTAAGTCTTGGCGTGTTTGCACGGGTTGTTCGGGGTTTGTTTGATGCAAGTATGCACACTATCTCGAGTATGGCGGATATGCAATGCAACTCACACAATTGAACCTTAAAACCCGAAATTGAAAGACATAGCTGAAGGGAAATTGCAGAAGGCAAATATATCTATATCTTAAGAGCAAAAAGGCTCAATGTGTGTGTGTGTGTTGTGTATATATTGAAATGCAACTCACACGGCTGAACCTTAAAACGCATCTTAAAGGGAGATATAGATATAAGAGCGGAAAGGCTTAATTGTGGGCGTGTGTGTTGTGTATAAATTGAAAGACAACTCACACGACTTGAATATAAAACCCCGCTCGACTTAAATGTAAAGTGCGGAAGGGAAATACGTATATATATATGGGCCCGAAGGTCGCCAACGTGTGCATGTGTGTTGTGTATAAGTATAAAGACAACTCACACGACTTGAAATATAAAACCCAGCCGAAAGGGAAATACAACTATATATATATATATATATATATATATATATATATATATATATAAGCCGTTAGGCGTCAACGTGTGCGTGTGTGTGTGTGTAAATGTAAAGACAACACACGCAGCTGAACCTTAAATACTCGGAATTGAAAGACAAAAACAACTGAACCAGGAAAACTCACGCAGTTGAAAATATAGAGATATGGTTATATCTTAGTGGCTGTTGAGGCCAAAATGGTGCGTGGAGTGCTTGAGCAAGTGCTCGGGTATTTTTGGGTGCAAGTGTGTAATTGAAATGATAAACTCACACTAATGTAACAACCCAGCTGAATGTAAATACATATATATAATAAGAGCGAAGGCTCAATGCACGCGTGGGCGAAGTGTGTAAATTGAAGACAACTCACGCAGCTCTTACTAGAGTCTTTGGAGTAAGAGCGAAGGCTCAATCGTGCATGTGTGTGCTTGATGTACGAAATTAAGAGCTAAAGCTCAAGTGCTCGTGTGTGCTTCATGTATCAAGCATTGTTATTACATCCCAGGAGGAGACAACGCTCCATTAATACAACCCCATATCCAAATTGAATAGAATGTAGAAGGAGATATGTAAATACTGAATTTGAAACACTTACAAGTGATTCAGATGTTTGTCCACTCCAATCTACATGGGCTTGTGCTAGCTTTACAACCACGGGTAGGTCTCCTTTGAGGCTTGAGGCGTGAAGTGGTTGGCAGAAGCCTTTGAGCTTGGTGGGCTTTTGGCTTGAGAGGTGAAGGTTTACGGCAAGAGGTTGGCGAGTTTGGTTTAGGATAGGTATGGTATGGGAGCTATGGGTCTTAGTGGGTTTTATGGGGTTATGGTATGGTGTGAGATGTGTGGGAGCTAAAGGTCACGGCTGGGGTGTGATCGGTTGCGGGTGTGTGGTGGAGTGTAGGGTGAGGCTAGGTCGGCTAAGGAGGGTTGAGGTCGGTGCTAGGTAGGTGGTGGTGTAAGGCGGTACTGGGGGTGTGTAGCTAGGTTATGGCAGTGGTAGGTCGGTTAAGAGGTGGTATGGTGGCAGGTCGGTGGAAGGTCGGCTAAGAAGTCGGTGGGCGCTAGGTGCCAGGAGGGGAGTTAGGGCGACAGGCGCGCGTCGCAGGCGCTAAGGCAGGGCGACAAGCACTGGGCATCGGGGAGCGGGAGAGTGAGGCGGTTAGGGTATTAGGGGAGTGGCGGTTTGGTTTAGGAGTGCTGTGAGTATTTAAGTGAGGTGGATTAGGGTAGGTCTAAGGCGGTTTAGAGGGGTTAAGAAGAAGGGTTTAGGGGGTAAGTTGGGCTTACCTTTTAGGGTCGGTTTAGGGTGTGCTCAAGCTCCAATCAGCCACCTTAAGCCTTCTTGTTCAAGCAAATCTAGCCCTTAATCAAGGTAGTGCAGCCCACACTAATCACGTGAATCTTTTGGAGACCCCATCACTCCTATTTATAGGCAAATTAAGTGCGTCTTGGATATGGGTCTTCGGTTTGGATCGTGGAATCCATGTCCAATCCAAACACTATTTAGATCTGAATCTCGGATCTCGGATATTTTGAGATCCATATTCGATCCAAATCCAACATTTTTATTGATATGGATCTGGATATTTTGGTATAGATCTGATTCAATCCAAACACTATTTGGATCCAATCCAAATCCAAACACTATTTGGATCGACCCAAATCCAAACACTATTTTGATATGGATCTGGATATTTATGGTCCAGATCCATTCCAAATTTTCTCTAGATGATCCTTCTTGGCTTTTCGAGGTAGATGATCTGTGCGGGCTCTGGCTTCATCAACGCTCCGTCTGGTGTTGGGTTTCCCCAATCTTTGTCGTTCGGACTCCTTTTCGCCTTTTCGAACTCTTTTTCTGCTCACTTCTGACTTTTCCGGTTCAGATTCTTGATGCTTGGGTGAGGATGTTCGATCTAGCTTCTTGCTGCTTCCTAGCTTGCAATCTGCCTTGTACCTAGGCCTTCCTTTTTTCTTTTGAACCTAGTTTTTATCAGGATAGGATGCTCTTCTGGGCTCTGGAAACTGCTTCTGAGCCTGCTTTTGAGATTGGCCTTCGTGAACCCCTTGTTGGGCTGCTTCTCGATCAGGTATCGTCTTTGCATGCTTCACCTATTCGTCTTTGGCTTCTTGGAAAATGGGGCTTAGCCCGGGTTTAAAAAGCTCCTATTTGGACATGGGGTTTCAAAATACTATTTACAGGTTTCAAAGCAATATTTATAGGGTTTAAAACAATATTTACAAGGTTTTGGGAAGGCTCCTAGGTTTTCGAGACTCAAAGTGCCTTTTTGGAGTTGATTTTGTAAACCAGGTATGTTTTATGAAAGCCGTGGGATTTTGGGGTGTTTACACCTACCCCTTAGGATAGGCTCTTCAAAAAGGTGCTTGATAGGGTCAAGTTTGGACACTATCCAAATTTCTTGATCTAGGAAAAAATGTCTAAACTTTTGGCAAGCCCATACCAAGGCTAAGCACGTTTTCTCCATGGCTTGATAATTTCTTTCATATGCCAATAGAGTTTTCAAAATATAGTAAATAGCATACTCCTTAATACTATTATCCTCTTATTGAGCAAGTAAAGCACCCAATTTATTCGTATGAATGGAAATATAAAGCAATACAAGTTTTCCTGACTTTTGAGGTTTTAAAATTGGAGGATTTACCAAATAAGTTTTCAATCTTTCGAAAGTTTTTTGGCAATCGGCATTCTAATCAAATTTCACCCCTTTTCTCAAAAGCCTATTGAAAGTTTCGCATCTTTTTGCTAAGTTGGAGATGAATCTCCTAATCGCTTGGAGTCGACCTTGGAGGCTTCGGATTTGGGTCAAGTTGGAGGGTGGAGGCATGTCTATGATGACTCAAAACTTAGAGGGGTCGACCTCTATGCCCCTTTGGCTAACCACGAACCCTAAGACATAGTTTTTGAGGGTTTAGTTATAAAGCCTAAGTTTTTCGAAAACTTTTTGCAAAGATTCTATGTGTGTGCATTGGGTTTATGTTTTTACCAAAATATCATCCACATATACTTCTAAGAGCTCATAGATTTGATCATGAAAAATAGTAGTCATTACTCTTTGGTATGTGGCATCAGTATTTTTCAAACCAAAAGGCATAACATTGTAACAGTATGTGATATAAGGTGTAGTAAAAGTAGTTTTAGCCTGATCTTTTGGTGCTAGCTTGATTTGGTTATAACCTCAATAGCCATCTGTAAAAGAAAACATTTCATGATTTGAAGTGCTATCCACTATCAAAACAATATTTGGAAGTGGAAAATTATCTTTTGGAGTGACCATGTTGAAATTTCTAAAACGATGCAAATATAAATTTTCTCATTGGATTTTCGAAATACAGCAATATTTGAAAGCCATTTAGAATAAGCAATGGGTTTTATAAATACGGCTTTTAAAAGATCTTCTAAACCCTCTTTTACTTGGGAGTGAATATCGGGATGGATTTTTCTAAGCTTTTGTTTCACACGTTTTGCATTTGGTTCTTGAAGTAGATGATGCTCTACAATCCTAGTGTCTAAACCAGGCATGTCTTCATAGGTCAATGCAAACACATCTATCTATGATTTCAAAAATGCAATGAATGATGCATTTTCATGCACATGCAAACAAGTACATATTTTGACACACTTTGGGTTAGACTCACTCTCTAAATTAACCTCTACGAAATCCCCTCATGTAGAATTTGAAGGTTTTTCAAAGTCAAGGATTTTATGAAATTCGTGAAGCTCAGAGGCTTGATCATCCACATGGATGATTGGATCTTTCTCCTTGCTTTGATCACTCTCAAGTGCTTTGATTTATAAGGAAGGACTACAAGAGAAGGGTTATGTGCAAGAGGTTTATTCACAATGCTATGAGACAATTTGAATTTAAGAATGTACATGGGTTTTGTAAAAACCGATTTTTGAGTTTTCACCCGGTTTTCAAAACCAAAATTTTTAAGATTTTCAACTTTTTCAATTTTTTTAGATTTTTTCAAACAAATGCTAGAAGGATGAACATAAAAGACTTTCTTTTTGGAATTTTCAGATTTTAAAATATTTTTTGGTTTTGTGAGTTTTCTATTTTTTTTCCAAATATATACCTTTTTTAGATTTTTTTAAGTAAGGGGTCTTTCATCAAGCCTACAAAGAAAACACCATGAATTAAACTCCGAACAAGAGGTTTAGGCCATAGGTTTCGGTTTTAGTTGGCTCTAGGGCACCCTTTACCCAATTGGTCTTAGGTGGTAGCTCAAGGGGTATGGATGGGCTATATCCTAAGCCATGTCGACCTAGGTTAGAAAGTGGTAGGATGGGTTCTAATCTACCTTGGTTTTTTGCTCCTAGACCCTGGTATGGTGTATACCCCATGTTCAATAGCATATTCCAAGGCTTTTTAAGTTTTGAAACTTTTTTATAAAGGGGATGGCCTTGGAATGATGTATCATCCATGGCATGGTTATACACTCAAGTTATTTGGGGTGTGCCTAGGAGGTGTATGGCTTTCGAAGGGTTTGACTTGGGTACCTCTAGGATACATGTGACCCTAGACGGTTTGAGATTGATCTTAGGTGCAACCCAATGTGCCCCTAGGGGTGGATAGTTTGAGTTTATATGGATGCTAAGGGGGAGCATGTTTGATCCCTTGCGAAGTAAAAAGGTATGGATTCCAAGAGAAACCATAGTCAGTCCCTTGGTTGGTTTAGGGATCTTCGGGGAAGTCATGGCTATAGGCTTTGATTTATGAGACAAACCTAGGCTCAAATAGATTTATTTATACATGGTAGGGTTAGGTGTACCTAGGATGTCGATGAATGCCTTAGGAGTAACCATGTCTACCATATATTGAATTTTGTTTTCTTTTTGTTTTTCCTTTTGAAATTCTTTTTGTTGGTGCGGGACATTCAGCGCACCTTGAAAATCTACATCCTTGGCATTATTTGGTAGGCTTGTGGGTGCATGAGTGTGATTTGATACAAGGAATGCAGATAAATAATTTACAGATCCTACACTAAGAAGGAGAGGATCGAGTAGAGAGTTTTTGGGAGAGTGAGTTTCAGGTATACATTTTTCGAGCTTGACTACCTTTCCATGGCGAGAGCAAGGTTCCTTGCAGGCATCCCGAGTTTGCTCTACCTCATGCATGGCTTCGAGCTCCCGTTGCTTTGTGAGGTCTTCGATTTCATCCTCCAAGCTTATGTGTGTGCAACACTCATTCTCCTTTATGTGTCTAATGGTGCTCATGAGAATAGAACCTAACGAAGCAAATGGTTTTGAAAAATTTAGAGTGATTTGTGTGAAGTGAATCTCATGCCCCACTCTGCTTGTGTGCCTAGGGATGTAGACTTTTTCTTCATTTTTAATTTTCAGAATTTCAAATGTTTTTTATTTTTGAAGATTTTTTTTGTTTTTCAAAATAAAGAACCTTTTTGGGTTTTCCATGGACAAAGGAGTGTTTGGATGATCAGCAAGGTTGGATGATTTAATCTCAACACTTGTTATATTTGTGGCCTCATATTTTTCATCGGATTTTGGGCTCGGTTTGGTTTTTCAGGTATGGTTTTTCTCCCTATTTACTTGAGATGACTTTTCATGAGAACGATGTGCCTTGGCCTTTTGGCTTAGGGCCTCAATTTTCCTTTCAAGTTATATTGCTCTCTTCCTTAAAGAGACAATTTCTTCATCTCAAGTTTTAGAAGATTTCTGAGGTTTTGGAAAACTGATTTTGAAGGTTTGATGAGGCCTTCCTTGACATATTTTCAAAAGAATCATCCAAGCTTGACATTATTGAATTGCTGGGAATTGAACTTCAAGAAAGAGATTTAGAAAAAGAGAAAGTTTAGAATCACGATTTGAAACTAAAATTTGTTTGGAAAAACAAGAATGTATCAAACAATTTTTAAACACTCACATCCCATCGGGAGTGCCAAATATGTAGATGTGAAATTTTATTCCAAAATCTATGAAGAGACTTGAAATCAAATTTCAAACTATGTCGTGCGCAAGCATGCCAGATAGTTTGCTTAAACTAGCAAAGATGATTTCTAACTTATAGAGCGATTGTGGGTAAGTTAATTCTTTTCGACTTAGGCCTTCTTGAATCGATGCTTAATGGTCAACCTAGACACTTTGAGAATCATTTTAGGTTCAGTGTATTTTCAAAATTCACTTTCAAATCCTAAAGACTTAACCCAACTCGTGAATCTAGTTCTTGAAAGAAAATATTTCAAAGTCATGAAAAACATAAACTCGTTATGTTTTCAGGGACTTATTTTTAGATTTTTTCAATATCTTCTGAATTCTCCAAAAATCATAAAATTTTTACAAGAAACAGAGGTTGATATGAAGATTTAGGAGCTATCTTATTATGATTTTAAGTGTTGTGGATGTGCATAATTCAATCAGACAATGAACCTCACTTGGGCCATTGTTTCTTTCCTACGCATGTTTCTTTCCTATGCATCAAAGAGCCAATATGCATGATCGATTTGTCGCCCTTTTTATGACATGGGGACGTTCTCACTTGGGCCACCACATTTTTGGGCCTCTTTGGGTGAATGATGTGCATGGGATGCATGTCATGTAAAATGTATTCCATATGAGATGATGGAGATACATGCTTTATGAAATGATCAAAATGCTAAGTCTCCATGAAATGTGTTTAGGGAATGCATTCTACATGCCCCCAGTTTTGTGAAGATGACATAAGCATTCATACACTATGGCTGACCCTCATTGTGGCATGTGTTGAATGATTTTAAATGAAATGCATGAATGATTCTTACATGCACTATGTCATTGGACATCTTGTTTGTGAACTAAGAAGATGCATGATATATAAAATATATCTCCATACGAGATGATAGAGATACATGGAATGATGTATGTTTCCATGAAAGGTGTGGATGCATTCTAATGCCCCTAGTTTGAATGATATGAGCATAAACATTATGGCCGACCCCTATTGTGGCCTGTGATGAATGATTTGTAATGTGATGCATGAATGATTCTTACATGCACGATCTTGGTTGTTTTGAATGCCTTAGGAATATGCATGATATGATCCTAGCCTTTGATGCATTTTGGATATAGGTTTGATTCCTATGTTGGTCACCTTCTAAGGAACTTTAATGTTTGTCCAAGTCCAAGACTTTGTCGATTTTGAGGAGGTTCATGTAAATTGATATCACTCAAATCATCTCTAAGGGAATTGACAATTTTTTTGAAAAATGGTTTTGATTTTTTTCCTTTTGAAATTTTGTATTTTTGGTTTTTCCTTTTTCAGATTATTTTGGATTTGGAAATAACCTATACAATATATACAAAAACCTGGAGTTAGCTTTATGTCCAAGGAGGGTTCAGGGTTTCAGGTGCATCAAGGATGCACACCCGGGGTGTGTTTTGAAGGTTGTTCTTAGAATGGATACTAGGTGCAACCCAATGTGCCCCTACAGGTGGATGATGTATATGGGGTTTGTCAAAACCGTTTTTGGAATTTGTACATGATTTTGAAAACCAAAAATTTTGGAATTTTCAACTTTTTCAATTTTTTAGATTTTCCCAAACAAATGCTAGAAGGATAAACATAAAATACTTTCTTTTTAGAATTTTCAGATTTTCCAATGTTTTTGGGTTTTGGAGATCTTCTAGATTTTTTTGGTTTTTCCAAATATATACTTTTTTAGGATTTTTTTCTAAAAAGGGGTCTTCCATCAAACCTGCAAAGAAAACACCATGAATTAGACTCTAAACAAGAGGTCTAAGTCATAGGTTTCGGTTTTAGTGGGTTCTAGGGCTCCCTTGACCCAATTGGTCTTAGGTGGTGGCTCAG
The DNA here is from genome assembly GCA_036023115.1 of Brasenia schreberi. NCBI lineage: Eukaryota > Viridiplantae > Streptophyta > Magnoliopsida > Nymphaeales > Cabombaceae > Brasenia > Brasenia schreberi. The sequence goes on from JAYKKT010000079.1 coordinate 5,715,384, forward strand.
GGGGTATGGATGGGATGTATCCCAATCCATGTTGATTTAGGTTAGGAAGAGGTAGGATGGGCTCTATTCTACCTTGGCTCTTAGTTCCTAGACTTTGATACGGTGTATATCCTATGTTCAATATCATATTCCAAGGCTTCTTGAGTTTGAAATGTGTCTAAGAGGCATAAGGCTTGGACGGTGGAAGACTTGGGTTTCCACATGACCCTAGAAGTGAGTGGCTTGAGAGGTTTTGGCTTGGACTCTCCTAAGAGGTGGACAATTTTGTTATGCACCCTAGGTGCAATCCAATGTGCCCCTAGGGGTGGACAACTTGAGTTTGCATATTTGATCCCTTGCGAAATTGAGAGGCATGGGTTCCAAGGAAAATCATGGTTGGTCCCTTGGTGGGTTTAGGGATGTTGGGAGAAATCATGGTTGTAGGCTTGGGTTCATGATACAAACCTAGGCTCAAAGGAATTTTTTTATTCATGTTAGGGTTAGGTGTACCTAGGATGTCGTTGCATGCCTTAGGAGTAACCATGTCTACCATATTTTTAACTTTATTTTGATCTTGTTTTTCATTTTGAAATTCTTTTTGTTGGTGCGGGACATTTGGTGCACCTTAAAAATCCACATTCTTTGGCACATATTGTGGGTTTGTGGGTGCATGAGTGTGATTCGATGCATCCAATGTATATGAATCATTTACCGATCCTACACTAAGAAGGAGAGGATCGAGTAGGGAGTTTTTGGGGAAATGAGTTTTAGACATTCTTTTTTCGAGCTTGTCTACCTTTCCATGGTGAGAGCAAGCTTTCTTGCAGGCGTCCTGATTTAGCTCTAGCTCATGCATGGCTTCGAGCTCCCGTTGCTTTTCAAGGTCTTGGATTTCATCCTTCAAGCCTGTGTGTGTGCAACACTCATTCTTCCTTATGTTTTCGAAAATGTGTGAGGTGATGCTCATGGGAGTGGAACCCATCGAAGCGAATGTTTTTAAAAATTTCGGATTGATTTGTGTGAAGTGACTCTCATGTCCCACTTTTCTTGTGCGCCTAGAGATGTAGGCTTTCTCTTCATTTTCAATTTTCAGAATTTCAAATTTTTTATTTTTAAATGTTTTTTATTTTTGAAGATTGTCTAGATTTTTTTTATTTTTCTAAACGACTTTTTTTTTCAATGGAAAAAGGGGTGTTTGGATGATTAGAAAGGTTGGATGATTCGATCTTAACACTTGCTATACTTGTGGCCTCATTTCCTTCATCTGATTTTGGGCTCAATTTGGTTTTCCAGGTATGGTTTTTCTCTCTATGTACCTGAGATGATTTTTCATGGGAATGATGTGCCTTGGCCATTTGGCTTAGGGCCTCAATTTTCCTTCTAAGTTTCAGTGCTTTTTCCTATAAAGAGGCAAGCTCTTCATCTTAGGTTTTAGACGATTTCTTTGAGCTTTTGAAAAAACCAATTTGGAAAGGGTAATGAGGATTTCCTTAACATATTTTCAAAGGAATCATCCAAACTTAACATTATTTCAAAAATCAACTTGTGCACGAAATGGATTAAGTATGAAAGGTTTTCGAAAAAGTGAATTTAAAGAAATCAACACCAAAATAAACATCCTTAAAGATCTGAGTTCCACTGGGCGTGCCAATTCTGTAAATGTAAAAATTCCACTCCAAGCCTATGTAGAGAATTAAAGTAAACTTTTCAAAACTACTTCATTGCGCGAGCGTGCCAGCTAGTTTTCAAAAACTAGCAAAAGTTTTAAATCTGACTTTGGCGATTGTGGCTAAGCGATATCTTTTCGCTTTAGGCCTTCTTCAACCTAAGCGCTTTGAGGATTTGTAGGTGAGATTTCAAATTCACTTCAAAAGAAACTCGAGAAAATGTGAACCAACTCGTGCACCAAGTGTTTTGGAAGATAAGTTTTCACCAAGTTCTCAAAAACAAAAATTGGTTCTGTTCACACCTTGGTTTCTGATTTTTTTTCAATATCTTCCAAGTTTCCAAAAATCATGAAAACATAACAGTCATCAGAAATCTTTGTAGAGCTTTCAAAACTATTTTTGTTTTATTTTTGAGGGATATGGTGATCCAAAATTAAATCGGGGAAGTGTCTCTACACAGACACTAGGAACTATTCTATCACAGAAATATAAAGAACCAAAGAAAGGTCCGTATCTTGGCGTATAGAACTCCAATTTTCATGTACTTTATTTTTTTGGAAAGCTATAGATATCAGCTTTCCAATGAACCAAGTTTTACTGAATTTGGACAAACAGAGAGAGTTATGAGATGATTATCCAGGCTTTATTGTAGGAAAACAGTTTTGATAGAAATGTTTTCGGATTTTTCCCAATCTTACACCTCTTTTATTACATAGTTGTACGGCCCTAAAATTCTTGAAAATTTTATTACAAGTGGGATTGTGTGTGTAGATAAAGTGTGTCATATTTTAAGTTGATCAGAGCAGCAGTTTAGCAATGAAAAATAAAGAAATCAACGTATGCAGTAATACTAAAATCATATTTTCTAGTTTTATAACATACGTGATGCAAACTCACCCGAATTTAAATTACATCAACACAACATCCCAAAGTAAATTGTTGAAGGAAAATAAATGGAAATATATATTAGCTTAAGCATAGAGGGGATTAGGAGTTATAGGATGTTTATAATATATAGAGAGGTAGAATTAAGAACACAAACAATTAGAGTGCATAAACAAGAATCGAAAATTGCAGCACATCTACTTCTTATTACATCATGGGGGGAGACAAAGCTCCTTTAATACAACTCCTTTTGAATTGAATGTTAAGAAGAGAATAGAGAAGAATAATGGATGATGAATACTTACTTAATTACCTCCAAGAATCGGCTTACAAATGAAGCACACGGCCCTCACCTTCCCCTTTCTTTTCTCTCTTCTTTTCTCACTCTTACTCTCTAATCTTTCAGCACTTGCCTACCTTTCTACACACTCTCTCTCTCTCCACTCTTTCCTAGAGGAAACTCATGAAATTCTCCAGCCAAGGATGCCCTCCTAATGCTCAAGATGTTGGAAATCATCCCGCTTGGCCTCTATTTATAGGCCAAGGGGGTTCTTCTCTAGATGGTTCTTTAGGGCGGGTGCTCCATGGCCCAAAGTCCAGCCCATAACTTGGTCTTCACGTGGTCTTGTAATCCCATTTGGTCAAGGATGAACCAGCCAATGCAACCCCAAGTGGGCTAGTTAGGTCTTGGCTCGAGCCACCTTGGAGCTTGATCCCATCGCCTAGGCTAGGATGGGTGTACTCAATGAAAAAGATGGGCTAACTGAGATGGGTTCAGTCAAGGCTAGGTAAAGGGGATTTCAATTGTGGTTTAGCCAAAGAATGTAGGGTGGATATGAATAAGGTGAGTCCAATTCGGTCTAGTTAAGGTCATTTGGTTAGAGCTAGACCACGAGTCATGGTTAGCCTAGCTGAATCAAGTCTAGGCTTAGATCAAATTCAACTAGGTTAGGTTGGTGAGGCTACCCACTTAGCTTGGTCTTTTGATGGCGCCGTGCCTTGACTCGATTTGATCCACTTCCTTGATCCATGGCTTGATTTCCATGAACTTAATCCCGGCTTGATGTGGGTTTCGCTCAACCGTCGCCTTGATCTTCGCTCCCGTCTTGATTTGCTTCTATCCTATGGGCTTTATTCCTTCAGCTTTCTCCATTGGTCCGGCTAGGTGCCCTTCTTCATGGGTCCTTGGCTAGGTTTGACCTTGAATCATCGGCTTTGCTTTTGCCAATTTGTCTTTATCTCATGCTTTACTCTCTCTTGGATTTGGTTTGCAGCTTTATCCCTAAATTGGACTTGAATCCCGCACTTGATTTCAGATTAATGGATTCAAATATTTCTTTTGATTATTTAAAACTGTTTCATTATATTTGAAAATATTGAGTTTTGTCAAAATCTTCAAATATTGTTCTTTTTTAGAACAACTGAGTTCCATTTCCAGTGTTCATTTGTATGGGCGACCTGCTTTCGCCTCGTGAATCAGTCTATAACCACCTTGACCATTTAACCCTTTTCATGGGTGTAGGATGTCGAACCACTTTAACCACTTCAATGAGTGTAGGGTATCAAACCACTTTAACCACTTCAATGAGTGTAGGGTATCAAGTCACTTTAACTACTTTAATGGGTGTAGGGCATCGAACCACTTTAACCCTGGGTATTAGGTCTCGGAATGAGACTATTCTAAACCAGATGAATTTCTAAGGTCTGGTTTGGATTTGATTTGATTTCAAAAGGTTTTGATAAATTTGATATTTAGCAAACATGCTTGGTTTGGTTTCCAATGTCTCATTTCTTTAGAGAAAATTGTTTGAAACCATCATTTCTTTAGATAAAATCATTTGAATAGGCAGAACGCTGGCAATTTGGGCTTGAGGGCAAAGCAATCATTTTTTTAGCTCTTTGTCAAAATTGATTTTTTTTGAGAGGTGTGTCATTTACTCTTATTTTGAGGCTGTCACGAAATTTTGGTGCGGAAATGAGTTCATTTAAGGTATCTTTATTTGAAAACCCTTAAAAGACCCAAAACCGCGATTTTTTCTTAAAAAGGTAAAATGTGTAAAAGATCAAATTATTTTGAGAAAAATTTTGAGTGTTTACAGTTGTGTTCAAATCATGGATTTAAAGTATGTCTAGATTTATTTCGAAAACGTTTTTAGGGTGTTTACAATTAACATCATAGTAAAAGGTTCACCATCATATGTATCATTAGCCTACTAGTCAAGAAATGGATTATTTGGTCTACAATAGTATCCGTAAGGTGTTTGATTGTAGTTTGTGTAAAGTGCCCATAGTAAATTTTACAACTAATCATTCAAGTGATCCTTATATGTATATAGGTAGATAGATAAATCGAGTAAATCCTAAAAGAGTGCATCATAGTTATAGATATAAGCACCCACTAGTTACCCTTTGTAGTGGTGATGAGGGTCCACCACGATACTTTTTCAAGGGTGATGCAACTTAGGTGCGCCATTTTTTGAAGATGCACATCCAATGTGTTGTGGTAGCTTGAACAAATCATGACTTAGGCATGTCTCCTCTTCGACAACTAAATGCCACCTTTCCTAAAACGTCTGCATCTATGAAGCCTCCAGAAGTTGGTTTTCCTTGAGGTTAAGAGTGATGGAGAAAGAGCTCAAGAAGAGCTCAAGAGAGAGGTTGATAGAGTGATCAAGAAGGAGTTTGAGAGGGTGAGTTCAAGAGAGATGAAGAGAGATCAAAGGATTGAGAGAAAGTGTGAGATAGAGAGATCATCAAAGGGAGGGAGATTGAGGAGGATCATTGGGGGGAGGAGCGGAGCCAGCTAGTAATGGAAATGTCAAATCAAAGGAAGAGGGAAGGGAAGAGAGAGAATGTGAAATAAGGGTATCTTGGGAATTTTTAAAAATAGTGTTTGTTTAGTTTAGAATGAGCATCAATTAGTTGGGTTTAAATGAATTACCTGAAAACCAAAATATAGCTAATTTTTAAAAATAAAACAGAACCGAACTCAATAGGTAACTAAACTAAACTGAACCAAAATAGTTGGGTTCAGTTATTGAGTTTGGACTCCAAAATAGCTAATTTCTTTTTCATTTACAAATTTTCTTTGTATTGCATCCTCCATAATTGTGAATTCCTAACTATATTAATCTCGTTCACTGAAATTGATTTTTTGTATGCTTATTTTTACTAGAAGACATTATATTAAAGATCTCACAAGAAGCACATGTCCCAAGTGTATCTAACATTTGCTATTTGTAATACAACCATTTACAAAAATGTGAAAAAAGAACTTCATAAAAGAAAACAAAGCATCCAAAACTTAACTACAATAGCCTACATATTCTCGCAGTAGGCAAAAGTTAGGGCCATCATTTTCTGCAAGTTATTGATTTGCCACATGTTTAGAAATCTATCTAAATGAAATGTTGAATACATATTGAAAACCAACTTATCCAACTATGTCAAAGGCCAATAAACCAAGTTATTGATTTAGTATCACTTAAAGAAGATAAGCACATCAGCTCTTCAAGGGCATCATTGAGAGTTTTATCTTAGGCGGTAAAGATTCAACATTCATAGCATAGACTTAGTTCTCTTGGCTGATCTCAATAAACCAAGAAGTTGAATCCAAGACTTGTAGTGGGGTGCTTGAGAACATGAGAAAGATAGCTCAGGGTGGGCTTCATTCCAATATGAAGAACTCAAAGAAATACATTACCTTCATGCAGCCATCTTGGAGGCCCTTCCACTGTTTCCTTCCAATCAACAACTCATGGGTAGTGAGAAATGAATTCTTGTCGGATGGTATATTTGTAGGTGTTAGATAGTTTGTTGATTTACTGATGCAATGGGTAGATCGAAGGAGTTATGGAAAGAAGTTTGCAACAAGTTTATGCCAAAAAAATTGTTACAAGATGGGAAATTTGTACTTGGAATTCATATCAAGTTTCCAATTTTTTAGGCTAGGGACTTATTTGTTTAGGAAAAGACATCACATTCTGGTAAAATTAGTTATAGATTCAATCCTCTACAACTTTAAGATAGCGAATTGAGACTCAAATCTACCTCTTTATTGTCTCACACTTATGATGAAGATGAAAGATAGATTGCTAGTCACGTTGAAGTAGAGAAGCTAATGCTTTTCAAGGATTATGATTCATGTGTTAGCTGTAACCATAATGTAAATGTTTATAAGGAATTGTGCATTGCATGTAGAATGTTAAAGATGCTATGTAGCTTAAGGCCTTCTTGCTACAAAATGGTAAGAGCCTCTATTTATTGTCTCGTGTCTTCTTTCTCGAGATCATGAACAACCAACTAGCCATTCTCTATTCAGCAAGAATTGCTTTGGTCCATCGATCTAGGTCTTTGGGAAGAACATATAAACACCCTTTAGATTCAACATCCTCATAATATACTTTTAAAACACCTATCCTAGTAGCGTCATTTATCAAAGGGTCACATGCATGCAAATCCCTCATATTTGTTAGAGGCTTGTTTGTCTTACTGGGTTGAGAACCCTATTTTCGTCTTTTGGGATAATCGTGTTCTAACTCCTCATCGGAATCGACAACAACTCGAAGATGATAATCCAAATGGTGTCTTTTATGACCATTGATGAGCCTATCAAGTTTCAACTAGTGTCTATATTGAGTCCTCCTTCATTAAGCACGTCGCTTTTGTGTACAAGTGGTCTACCAATGATTAGATAGGAATCGAGTGAATGGCCAAGAATTCTCTAGTCATTGTTCAACTCTCAAGAGAGACGATTTTTATCCCATAAATATCCAATAAAGTCAAACCATTATGTACTCAAACCTCAACAGTTTGAAGTAGATGTTGACAATGGTGATGAAAAATTGACCCTTATATTCCTCTCTCTCTCAAAGATACTCCAAGATCACAAACAATGGGCCACCATTCCTGCCAACTTGTCACAATTCTTTGATGATAAAACTAACGATGTGGCCTTGGGTGGAACCCCATATTCTCTTGTAGCTTTCTTTGATGATTTCAACAAGCACATCCACGAGGTTGGTATATGGGGCGACTCGACAAGTGAATTGGTATAGGAAAATCACGTTCATACATTGGTGATCTGGTCTTGTTCGGTCGGGAGACATATGTGGTAATGATGGACTCCCATTGCCTGGAGTAAATCAAGTTTATTATCCATGTTCTACTATAATGATGTGTAGTGGCAATATTGGACCATCTTCTGCAATAATTGATATAGGTGGGAATGGATTAGTGTCGGTCTCAAGTTTCTTATCTAAGAACTTAAGGCGTCTATCCTTGATAGCTTCTTGTATGTTTGAGTGGAACTTGACACATTGGTTTATATCATACGAAGTCAAGTTGTACCACTCGCTATATCATGACATCTTCTTGAGTTCATCTCAAGATGGTATTGAATGTCCTTTTAACAAACAAATTTGTCGATATTTGAGAAGCAAATTGAAGATTAGATTAGCTTTTGAGATGTCAAAAAGTCGAGTTTATTTCTCATTGGCTTCCTTCTCTTTCTCCTTTGGAGGTCAAAGAACATTGCAAACATAGAGAAGTCCATGTTTTAACTCGGCAACCATGATTTTGGCCTTGTAAAACTCATCAACAGTATTTTGTATCATATCTTTTAAGTAAGAAATCAAAGTTTGTCGATGATTATGCCTCGAGAGTTCTCACTTATTGCTTGATACATCTAGAGTATTTAGGATGTACTCGACCTTTACTGTCCGGTTAGCCAATTGAACTAGAGTTGGGTAAAAATATTCAGCTAAGATCTTCTTAATCTGTGTACATAGGTAATTTTGTGTCAAGGCCATGTATTGGGTTTGAGAGAACTGCATCTAGCAAGGTGTGACCAACTCATAAAATTTCTTGAAAAAGACCTAAGCATTTTTCTAACCTTTTTGTGAGTATCCATTAAATTTGTAGGTATTGGTTGAGGACAAATCTCCCACTGGATTGTTTGATACTAGCAATCAAGTACTATGTATTGGGGATGTTGTCAAATGGTTAACGTATGTGTTGGACAAGATCACATAATAAACTCATTTAAAGCGAGTCTACATAAACTAGGCAACCTTGTAACTAAGTGTGTAGGTCCTACTGAACATGTCAAAGATGTTTTGCTATCTCAAGTAATGACCCCACACGAATGGTTGAGCACGATAAGTTTAAGAAGAATGCTAGAAGATGAAGGGTATACCACAGAATCCTAACCCTCATTCTCAAGGAGAAATTGGACTAGATAAGTTTCCGATAATCTGACAGCATGCATCATTTGTATGTTTATTTATAGATTTTCACATAAACAACAAATATCATGTTGAGCTTTTCGAGTATGATTTCCAATAACTTCTCATTTCTCCGTTTATGCCACTCTTTTCACTGCCACACTGATTAAGGTATGCCAACTAACCCATGATCTATACAAGCCATACTGATTAAGGTATGTCAACTAACCCATGATCTATACAAGCAGCTTAAGATAATAGATATGTCTCATAGCTTGAAGTCATAACCCTTCACAAGTCATACATGTCCGTTCTTTTTTTAAAACTCTCTACCTCTTGTCACGAATCCTCATATCATTAATAAGACCAAAAACAAAATATGTTTAACAAAATAAATCAACAACGATTGGACTTAAATCAACTAAAATCAAAAGTCTTATATTGTTATACATGGTACCTAAGAGAGGAAACCTATAAAAGATGACCAAAAAGTAATAATATTGTATAAAGCAAAATTAGGGTAGAATTATAGTGTTGATAGATACATTTGATATTCCCAAAGCAACTTGAGTAAAAACCTAAAGAGAATTTTGAAAGAAAGGATAAGGGAAAAGTTTGTTTTGTATATTGTTTCAACTACCAATCTATAATAAGATATCTAATTTGAATCAAAGTACTCTTTATACATAGCCTCAAGGAATAACTCAAAGCTCCAAAACAAAACCAAGAAGACATAATGAAAAAACAATTATCTTGCTGCCATCAATCATTTTTGTGCCTAGGAGTCAATATTAATTCTATAGAAAATACAAAAAGTATTGCATTATTTGAAGATAAATCCAAATAAATAATGATAAAGGAAAACAATGAAGGTAAACCAACATTCTTAATCATCTTTATTCATCTAACTTGTTTGTGCTTATCTTCATTCTTCATCTAACTCCATTTGACCTGCATAAAGAAGTAAATGACATAATCATGAAAAGGACAACGAAATAAATAATTAATAATATTAGAATTACTTAATGAATCTATGTTGCTCTTCAATATTACCACACTCCCCGTCAATCCAATAGCCTGCAAACCAAATTTGAAAACAGAAATAGTTTAATTATACCAAGCACATGATTATAAAAGATAAATATAAATAAAATATACTAGCAAGTATATCTTACCCTTTTCAAAATTTTCAATATCTTCCAATTATTCCTCAATGTTTAAACTAATATCATCTCATAGCTAATCTTATATACATGTCAAAAGAAATAGTTCAATTATATCTAGTACACAACCATAAAAGGTAAATACAACTAAAATATACTACTAAGTATGTTTTATTCTTTTCAAAATTTTCAATTCCTTTTATTTCTTTTTTAGTATTCAAAGTAATATCATCTTATAGTCAATCTTATATACAAATCAAGCATTTAACTACATCAAGAGTCAAAGAGCTACTAAATGCATCAAGGACTCTTCCTTCAATACTAAATGTAGACTCAAGAGCTACTATAAATATGGGAAGCACCAAAATATCCCTCAAGATATGTGCGAGAATGGAAAATCTCTCTAAATTAATTTTCCACCATCTTAAAATATTGAATCATCACAATCTTCTACCATTTTATCACCTAAATTAATATTCATTTCAGTTTTCCTTTTTTCTCTTAAATCTTCAACTTTATCTTGGTTTTCAAGTATTCTTCCTTAAGAAAACCTCTAGCATTATGCTTTCTTCCCACATTAGGAGACTCACTTGGCATAAGATTGCATGTAGAGCTTTCATTTGATTAGGGGCATTGACACTTTAGGTTAGATTACTCTTTTATATTCATAGTATAGGTTAAAGAGACTATCTCTCACTTTGTGAAATAATTATTTTTCATTGTCTAAATCATAAATTTTACAAAAGGTAACTCCATGATTTCAAATTTTTCTCGAGAATTAAGTACATTTGCAATAAAAATAAGCATATCTCTCTTCTTATAGTCACCCTAATATTTATCAAACTTTGTTTTCATCCTTATGCCCATAGACTTCACCTTCAAATCATCATTGTTGGTTCACTTTAATATTTCTCGAATTATATCATTAATTTCTATTCAAAATATATTCGATGTGACATAGGATGACTCTAAAATACAGTCATATCATTAAAATATTATAACGTGCTACTAATTTTCTTAATAGAATCCCACTCAATAAAAGTAATTTCATTACTGTCATCATTTGATTTCACCTCATGCCTGAAACATGAATCTTGTGTGTCAAATAACTTGAATGTTCTTTTAAATTTTTAGCAACACTCTATATTTTGTAGATGGAGTTCTTTCTAGTCACAACATGTAAACATAATTGACTTTACATTGAATATTATATTCTTCAACATATTCTTTGAACTTTTGTATTTTAGCTTGAGATCACCTAATATATTCCAAAACTTTTCTTACCCGATTAATGAATCTATTCACCTTCTTTAGACCATATTAACAACCAAGTTTATTACATGTACAATACATCTTATATGAAAAGTCATAATTTTCAATATCAATTTTCATCACCATAATCATCTTTAAACTTGGTGAAATGTGCCAATACATCTTATATGAAAAGTCATAATTTGCCCATGTATCTGTGGTTATTCATATGCTTTGAATATTCTTTTTCAAAAAATTCTTGGGCTTCACTTTTTTATCTATACAGTCCATAGTAATCACATGATACAATCCATCTTAACAATGTCTTAGACTTAGGGCATGCAATACTAAGTATATTTTTAAACCCTTTACTTTCTATAACCTTAAAAGGTAATTTGTCAGTAATGACTATCTCTATAATGGCTTTTCTAATCGCTATTTGAATAAATTTTCAACTAAATAAATTGTCGAAGTTTTTAGTCTCTCCTAGTAGTTTTATAAGAATTTCTTGCAAGCACTAAGATGATTTTTTAGTGCAAGTGTTATTGTTCTTTCAATCACAATAAAAATCGTTACTAAAATAATTGCATTTTGCTTTGAGATCACCATAATCATCTTTAAACTTGGTGAAATCTGCCTATACTTTAGATATTGACTCCATGACCTTCTTTTGTGTTTTTAAAGTAGCATGATAACTTAGTCACAGAGTATATGAATTTACTTACTTTGGGGGTACCTTTGAGGTGGACCTCATGATTGGGACATTTGAAATAATAAAAAGAAACATAAAGAAGTAATGCATGAAATTGATATAAACTAACATAACATGTACTAAACCTGACCAATATGTATACATACATATACACATACACAAATAAAGAGAAACCTAAGATGCTAGGTTTCATGATCTATCTAAAATAGATAAAGCTAGAAGCCTAAAATAGATATCAAATATATATCAAGTTTTTGGTAATAAATAGAGAGGATGTATATCACCAATAAAACTTTAATTTAATGGTTTTGTTCTTGTTTCTTCCTTCTATGCAGCCTCCTAGTAAATAACAATTCAACAAAATAAATATTTAATACAAAATTATCATAAATAGGTAGCAAGTTGGAGATGATATGGTTGATAAAATTATAACTAATCATACTCATATATCATCACCAAATAGACAACAATCAAAAGAAGTAAAGCATTCATTGACATAATAGAAGTGCAATCAAACATCAAAGGATAAGAGGATAGAATCAAAAGTTGAATCTTCAACCAAATTGCTTACAGCATTTATAGAACATAAGTAAAACAATCAAAAGAATACATTTTGAATCCCTATTATGGAGGAACGAGAAGCCGAATATCAACCAAATTATATGGTATGCTGAAATATCTAACATCAAACGATAAGAAGGAAAAGGTTCAGGGTTTTAGGAAAGTAGTTCACACAATATGAAAATACTACTTGGTAGGCTGAACTAGATAGCTCTAGTAAAAGAAAAACGGTTGACACAACCTGAACAATCATCATCGGCTTTGGAACACTATTCAGCAATTGTAGATATTTTTTTTGATGAGAGAGAAGGGGAGGATGGTTGCCTGGAGATGGTTGCAATCTCGCCTTGCAGAGAGACTCTAGAAGACTAGGCAAGTAGATTGAGGTCAGGTGGCGGCTTGCTGTTGCATATCTTATTGGTAGTGAGAGAGGGGGGGGGGGGGGGGGGGGGGGGGGGGGGAGGATGGTACAAGATACATGACTTTTAAAACTTCCAAAGTACAGGTACGCTATTATTAAAATATAAAAAAATCAATATATATTATATATAATTAAAGTATATGAAATTAAATATAATTGAGATAATATTTAGCAATGAATATAACTCCAATAACAAGTATGACATATTAAAGTAAGCACAATGAACAAGAGGCAAATATTGCAGTACATTCATATACATCTTAACCATAGATTTGTTAGAGATGTGACCATACAACCATCGTTCTTCTTCCAGCACAATAGTAATTTCAAATTAGTCTCACTCAGGATTCAACCATCAGTAAGACTAATTTGAAATTGTAACCAGCTCACACCGCTAATCGTAATTCGTCACAGAGAGCTTGCAAAAACCAGAAGCAAGGGTGTTCAAAAAAATCAGCACTCATGTTCTTAAGAAGGTAATATAAAGGAAAACGAACCGTGGAAGAATCCAGAAAATTAGCATGAAAAATCATGCAATTTCCGGGAGAAACGTGAGAATTTCATATTCTGCATGCATGTGTGTTTGTGTATGCATGTGTGAGTAAGATTATCAAGTGAAGTTTAGTTCACACTACCATATTTAATCAATGGTCGCCGGTGAATGGTCGTCCGTCAGCTCCCCACCAGTGAATGTTCATCCGTCGGCTGCCGGTGATGAACGTACGAATGTCAGAAAGAGACCGCAACATTCAGCCATAGAACCGATTAAAGGTTTTACAACCCTTATTTGGAAATTTGGATCAGGTCGACCCATATGGCCGGCTTGATCCATGGTATCGGATACGGGTACTTATACCCAAATAAGCACACGTAAGTATTTTGAAAGCTGTTCAAAAGTTCACGTACTGATATGCGTGCCTATATCCGATATGTACCAGATTCGGGTACTTGACCTTCTTGCACGTACCATGCCTCATAGCTCGTCAGAGAGCCGCTTGGGAGAGCAATCTCGCCGTGCAAAGAGATTCTAGGGACGGCGTAGTGGATTTCTTGAGCTTAGATAAGAAGTCCGCTTATTCGGTATTTTCGGTTTTAGATCATTTGAAACCAGATAAACCCAAACTAATTCTTAATAGAATCAATCCAATTTTGAAATTCTGGTTTAGTTCAGTTCAATAATTCGGTTTAGTAAAAACTGAATTACGCTCACCTTTATGTTTAGTAAAAAAAGGGTATATGATATATCTTGTAACAACACAGTATGTGGGGGAATTGGATTCGGATCCGGTCTCATTGTCTCAGTAAGACCCGGATCAGGTCTTCTACAAAATCAATCCAACTTGGATTCAGTGATGGTATTGTTAGACCCGTTTCCATCCCTGAGAAGTGTCTCCAAGCAGAAACATAAGGGCAACGGAAGTTTCTTTTTGCCGCCCACCAGCGAGATGAGACCTGAGAGGATGCGCAGCCACCGGAGACGGCAGGTGACGTCGAATAGCTGCCTAGTTGTCTCTCCAAAGGGTTGTCAGTAAGCGAGCGACGCAAAAATGCAGCGTCTCCTGAGGATGTTCAAATCTCCAAGGATCGTCCCTCTTGCTTTGTTGGATTTCTGCTGGAGAAGGTCACGCAAGAATCATATGGCCATCCCTTCCGTTGGCGCACCCCTTGATATTGTTTACCCTTCGTTTGCCACTCCGGACGATATTCTTTGCATAACGCCGTCCGTTCTTACCCACCGTTTCTTCTCCAACGGGCGTACCTCCGACCCGGTTCACCAATCTGAAAATGATGGTACTGTTCGGTCCTAAACCGCTTTCATGCGTTCTCTTTGGACTTCCCGTTGCTTATTTTGTTTTGGCAGTCGATGGGATGAAAATCCACCATTTGCCTATGTGAAAACCATTTTCTTGTTTGGATTCACGATATGAAAATGGGAGCTAAGCCCCCTTTTACGATGAACATACTTGCCCTTATTTCCTGAATCTAGAAGATTGCTGTTTTATGAAGTATTATATGAGATTGACCGAATGAAATGAATATTAGATTGAGTTTTCTGCTAGCCTTTGCATGGATTATACTTGAGCTAAATAGATAGTTCCGTAGTCAGATTTTGGTTGATTCGATATCAAAGTCATTGTTTATCGTGCATTTCCTAGATAGTGAAAATTAATGCATACTAATTAATACTCAATAGAGTGCAGGAATGATGAAGTGGTAGATAATGCAGTTGAATGGGAAGAAGAAGAGGTTGAAGCTGAACCTAAGGTTCTCTCTGTGTGTGTGCATGCGCATGTGTCTGTGTATGTGTGTGGTCTGTGTGTGTTTTAGCTCAGCAGGTTTCAACATATAAACAGTTCTATTGGGTGCTTTAAACATCAATTTTATACAACTATCAAAATTGATAAGCGGCAAATCAGCTTTTTACATTGAAACCAGTAAATCCAAAATGTGAGGTTAGATTAGTTTGGTGAAACTAATCAAGGTTGTACGTCTATGTGTGTATATGTGTGTATGGACGTATGCGTAAACACCCCAAAATCCCATGATTTTCTCAAATATGCATGGTTTCACAAAAGCAAAGTCTAGAAACCCAGGAGCTTTCGAGACAACCCTGTACATACTTTGAACCTATATATATGTTTTAAAAAGTGTATACATATAGTTTTAAAACCTTAAAAAGGTGTTTTGAAACCCCAAAAGCAGCTTGGCCTGATGAAAGCAGGACCGAAGAGGCAAAAGAGAGCTCGGACCCGGAGCATACTTGAAGCCTAGCACATCAACTCTCGTATCAAAATCATCCCCAGATTCTCGAACATCCAAGCCCCAGATATCAGAAATTTATTCAAAATGAACTCCGGAAGGTGAGAAGAAGAGCGGACGACAATGTTAGCGAAGACCCAACGCAAGATGGAGTATTGATGTAGTCAGGCCCCGCACAAACCGTCCGTTTTGAAACGCCATGAAGGAATCAGAAAATCAGAGTTGGGCCAGATCTGGATCATATATATCCAAATCCAGACCCAACATGCATTTGGATTTGGATCCAAAGATCCAAATCCAATATCTACATCCATGGCCCACATCACCTTCTCATAAATGGAGGTGGGGCCCACAAATATTTCACGTGAAAAGCTTGGGTAAAGAGAGAAAAAGGGGTGATAAAGTATGAGTGAGAAAGTTGGTAGGCTTGACTTTTGGTCAAGGGTGGGTTAACCTTGTGGGTTTAGCGTAGAGTGTGGGTTTGAGCTTGTATGCACCTACACCTAACCTGGGGCTGCACCAACTTGAACATGGCTGCAACTGGTTCAATGGACCGGCACCAAGGGGAGGTTCCTAAAACCTAGCCCTAAGCTAGCCCACCTCACCTAGCCACTCTCTACTAAACCTGACCCAAACCTAGCCATCCTCACCCAAAACCGCCCCAACCTCACCTAGCCGACCTCACCTAGCTAAACCACTTAGACCCTAACCAACTAAGCCTAAACCCACCTTAGTGCACCTAACTAAACTCCTAACCACTAAGTCCCAGCCCACCTAACTGACCTACCCTAAACCACTAACCAGCCCCCCCTAGCCGACCTACCCCAAACCACTCCCCATGCCCACCTTATTACAAATATCTACCCCATACCACTTCAACCGACCCAACCCCTTTTCCAGCCTATAAAACCCACCTTTCTTGCGGGTTTCACTCTCTCTCTTCCACACACATCCCCCCCTCACTCCCTCCAAGCAGCACCACTTCCACTGCCACTTCATCACCCGGCTGCCACCTTCCCACTTCAACCGACTCCATCACCTTCCACCTTCGGTGAGGAGCTCCACCCTTCGACTGCCACCTTCCTTCCACCACCATCCGGCCACCACCTTCCGGCCACCACCTTCATCCACCAGCTCCACTTCCATCCACGGTTAGTACCCCACCTCAACCCCATCTAGCCTTTCACCTCCTTCTTTCCCAGCCACACATTCCCATCCACCCGCCAGCCCATCCTTCTCTTCTCCCTTACACCCAGCCGACCCACACCATATCCCATCCACCCACCTTAGCTCCTAGCTGAACCTCCTCCCTTAGTCACCCACTTCCCAGCCCAGCATCACCCATAACCTGCCGCCCCTAGCCACTCCATCAACCGGCCAACATCAAAACTCCACCTGTCTAGCACCCCTACCTGCCGCCAACATACATCCAAGGAGCTCCCCTTTGGCTACCCAAGGTGACTCACTAGGCCAAAGCCAAGCAAGTTGAACACGGACTAGCTGCACGTAAGTGCCTAACTCGGTCCTTTATATGAACTTGCTTACATTTAATTAAATTTGATACGGGGTTGTAATAATAGAGCGTTGTCTCCCCCTGGTTGTAATAATGTGGTTTGACACACCAACACACACGTGCACTTTAGCCATTCCGCTCTTAGCTGCACACCATTTTGGCACACACACAGGCCTTAACAGCCCCTAAGATATAGTTATACGTATCCATATTCAACTGCGTGGGTTTTAACTTAAGTCGTGGGTGTTGTCTTTCAATTCTACACTCACACACATTGAGCTTTCGCTCTTACTCCCAAGACCCTAGTAAGGGCCATATTGCAATTTCATTTGGGTGTTTTAATTCAAGTTGTGTGCATGGTCTTTCAATTCCACACTCACACACATTGAGCTTTCGCTCTTACTCTCAAGACCCTAGTAAGGGTCATATTGCAATTTCATTTGGGTGTTTTAATTCAAGTTGTGTGCGTGGTCTTTCAATTGCACACCCACACACATTGAGCTTTCGCTCTTAGACCCTAGTAAGGGCCATATTGCAATTCTATTTGGGTTTTACATTGCAAGTCGTGTGAATTGTCTTTACATATACACACAACACCCATGCACACGTTGGCGACCTTCGGGCCCATATATATTATAAGTATTTCCTTTCCGCTCTTAAGATATAGCCATATTTCCCTTTTGCAATTTCCCTTTTGCAATTTACATTAAGTCATTTCCCTTAAGCATTGTCTTTCAATTCGGGTTTTCCCTTTAGAGTTGTGTGAGTTTGCATTGCATATTCGTCATACCATGAGTTAGGACGCATATTGCATCAAAGCAAGCCCCAAAATCCCGTGCAAAAATCGTCCAACTTAGGTCACTTGCGCACACACCTAGTTGGCCCTAAAAAGCATAAAAAGAAAGACATAGGCACGTGCAAATCCCACGTGAAATAAAACTTGCAATCATATAAACAAAACCCAAACACTTCGGGTATTTTTCAAAGAGGTTTGTTTTAAACGACTTTGTCAAGCGTACAGACTGACCCTTGCGCATCAGAGCAAGAAGGTCTGCGACGAAAAGAGCTCACTTACTCACAGTCGCCCTAATAGAGTCAGATTTCAAAACTTACTTCGCTAGCTTGAGTAAGCTAGCTGGCACGCCCTTGTTATAAAAACGACTTAGACACACGAAAAGGTTCACTTCGGGCCTAAGAACCAGAAGTGAGAATTTTTCGTGTCTACAGTATGTATGCACGATTTCCATAACTGTGTCTCTCCTTATATTATTACTTTTGTATATATATGGCGTGTGGTAACTGTCTCTCCTTAACTTATGTGTAATAGTTTAAACTAAACCAATCATTGAAAATGCTTGAGACCTTAGAAAGAAAACGCAGTTTGGGGAGTTATATCAATTTGACTTCTAAAATATGATATGTTGCTTCTTGTTTCTTTTGGAAAATGAAAGGGAAGTGATTAGAAATTTCAACAGAGAGCAACAACGAAAACAAACTGCCTCTACCAAGCCATGCGTGGATTCCGAGTCTTATCCCAATCTATCTTCAGTGATGCCCATAATTAATTTAACAAAGCAATATCATATTCTAATTGCCTCTCATTGTTTTTGGACTTTCCTTACTCCCTTTTGTGTGTAACCTCCAATTTCTCGCATCTTTGCATTGAAGCTCATGAGCTATATCTCCATATGTGAAAGCCACCTTGATTGTCTCTCTTTGTTTATCTTTAATGGTGTTTACACTTTACACTGACTATTTCCATAATGATTCTCGAATTTGGTCTTTTCTTGTGTGACCACAAAACCATCTAAACATAATAACAATTACCTAACATTAGAACGAGACCGAAGGTCCAAAAATCAGTCCTTTTCCCCTCTTACATTGATTTTTAAATACGATTGTGTTCCATCTTGGGTAGTCACCACATTGAGCTCCAAGAAAATAAGATTGTATTTAATAGTCTTCTTCCTAAACATTTTAGGCTTGTGTTGTTTGTACTATATGTGTTGAAGATTACAATTTTTGTAATTTGTGTTTCTGCATTTATCTTTTGTAATTGGGTCTTGCGGATCTCATTAGATCATAATCTAATTCATTGGGATCTAAGTATCATTAGTTTTACTAATCAAGGGCATTTTCACCTTTTAAGTTAGAAACCTATATAAGTAATGCCCTAAGTGTAATCATGTAAAGCTAAGCAAGAGAGAAATAAGAGAGAGAGGGTGCGACAGTCATGAAGACGCCAACTCCCTCATTGCTTTCCATCAATGTTGTTTCTTCTTGATTTGTCATTGATCTTATTTGGGCTATTTCTCAACATAGTATCGAGGCCTAATTAGTGAGATTAGAGCATTCCAACGGTGAATTTGAGGTAGAAGAGGCGATTAGGGCATCATGGATTGATCGCAGTCCAAAGAAACTTTAATCAAGCACTTTATATTTCAAAAATGGTTGATTTTGAAAAACTTTTTCACCACAACAAAAATGGAATTGAAGGAAAAGAAGAAAATTATATTTTAGCTCTAGAAATAGAGGGAAATAGTCATGACTGAAAGAAGGAAAATGATAGACTATGGTGAGAATGTTGCTCTGACAAAGGAGAAGGATTTCAAATCACCAATAAAAGTTGGATGGTAAAAATTACCTCCAATATGTTAGATCTATCAAACTAGTTGTGATGGCTAGGGAGCTATGGGATTACCTAATTGAAGATATTCTCATGCCCAATATTTCTGATCCTTCGTACTTAAGATGACATAGAGAGAACGCCTTTGTAAGTGCATGGCTTATTACTAAGAAACAAAATATTATCGAGAAAATTAGAAAATATAGACTGGGAGGAAGGTATGTGAGTGAGTATTATGCTTAACCTCGTGTATTATAGGAGGAGCTGCAATTTTATTCAAAAACAAAATGTCAAAATTGTACGAAGGAACAAAATGATGAATTTGAAGAACGATGTGTTTGATCTTTTATGGGATATCTCTGCAGAGTATGAGGTGGCTAAAAATAATATCCTCAACAGAGAGAAACTTCCATATGTAAATACAGTATACTCTCTACTCTCGAGAAGAAGACAAAAAACACTTAGAGAAAGAAAGAAAAATCAATCAAGAAACTACTGCATTTATAGGCAAGAATGCAACAAATTCATCAAATACTCGCGGTAGAGGTGGATATGGTGGCAGAGGCGGAGACAGATTAGATGAAAAAGACAAGTTGACTTGTTCTCACTATGGCAAAACCAGACACACGAAAGAGACGTTTTGGAACTCGTGGGCAGGCCTAACTATTTCAAAACAGACCAAATAGGCCCTGTTTCAGTTATCAAAGTGAGAAACATAATATAGAAACAGAGCTAAATTCATTGGCCGAGAGAAGGAAATTGAAGACCTTAAGGCCATAATAAATGAATCACAATCTGCATCAACTTTTCTACTATCGATTTTCAAGCTACCATGGCCTATCCCTTCTCTTTCATAACATTGGGTAATGCTCTCTCATCTAATTCCAAGATATAGATAGTTGATTCGGGGGAGATTTGTCACATGATTGGCATGAGAGAATTTTTTGATGATTATTAGTCAATTTAGAAAGGGATTGGCATTAAATTAGCCGATGGATCCAACATTCCCATAGCGGGAAAAGGGAGTATAGCTACAAATTTTGGGATTCTTAAAAATGTTTTACATGTTCCCAACATTTCAGTTAATCTATTATCAGTCCATGCCTTGGCTAAAGACTTGAATTGTCTTTTAACATTCAACTCTACTTATATTTTTCAAGAACCGAGGACAGAGAAATCTTTGGTTAGGGTAGCATGAGAAGGTACTCTATGTCTTCGAGGAGACCAGCAAAACAACAATGTAGTCTACCTATACTACAGAAATAAAGAATGAAGATTTGATCTTATAGCATCGAAGACTAGGACATCTTCCACTTTTTAAAATTAAGATGATTTTACTAGCATTTTCTAGTTATAGGGATTTGATTTTACAATGTGAAACTTGCCAAAAGGTCAAACATCATCGTGTTTATTTTTCGTTGAATGAAACTAGAACTTCTAAACCATTTGAAATTATTCATTCCAATGTTTTTGATCCATGTTCTACTACTTCACTCCAAGGTTACAGATATTTTGTTTTCTTTATAGATGATTGCACTCAATTCACTATAGTCTACCTCATGAAAACCAAAGATGAAGTGAAAAATATCCTTCTTGTGTATTGTTAATTCATCCATACTCAATTTTAGTTGCCCATCATAATCATGTTGGATTTGCACAAGAAACATCATAATTTCATTGACGATTGATGATAATACAATACTAGGGTTGGGTGGCTCCTTCTTGGCAACCGTTCAACATCACACATTTTTTCTCTTACAAACCCTAATGATACTCACTTAATATATACTAGACTTTATAACTTGAAAGACCATATTACCCCTAATAAGTATTTAATATGACTCGGGTCCTAATGGATCAGAATCTGATCCATTGGGACCCAAATCCTAATCTATACATTATGGACTGAACATAGACTGATCTATACATTATGGACTGAACATAAACAAGATTGAATATGTCAACTTGACTTTCTCAACACGCCCCCTGAAGTTGACTCCTGAAGGCTGGTAATTCCTAACTGTAAGTGCTTTTCGAAGGCCATTGATTGAGACTGGTTTGGTGAATATGTCCGCTAATTGATCTTCTGAACGGACATGAACAAGATTGAATATGCCTTGCGCTATCTTTTCTCTGATAAAATGACAGTCTATCTCAATATGCTTCGTTCTTTCATGGAAGACGGGATTCTGAGCTATTTGAAGTGTCGCTCTACTATCTGTAAAGAAAGTAATGGGAGTATTCCTTTTTAGACCAAGTTCTTCAAGAAGTGATAGAACCCATTGACCTTCACACATGCCCAGTGTTATAGCTCGATACTCTACCTCTGCGCTAGACCTGACAACCATAGATTGCTTCTTACTTTTTCAAGATATAACATTGCCTCCCAAACAAACTACATATCCTGAAGTTGATCTCCTGTCTGTTTTAGAGCCTGCCCAATTTGCATCTGAATATATACATATGTCTTGCGATAAAGATGGAGAATATAACAACCCATATGTTATAGTTGATTTTAAGTACCTGATGATGAGAAAAACTATGCTCATATGATATACTTGGATGGGCAATGCATCCATCTACTTACATATCCAACTGCAAAGCTGATATATGGTCGAGTAATAGTAACATATATCAACTTACCCACTAATCGCTGGTATTTACCAACATCTTCAAAGGGTTCTATGAGCTTATTGGTCTCTTCTGTGGATGCTTCTATAGGGGTAGAGCATACTCTACAGTCTTCCATTTTTGTTTCCTTCAGCAAATCTAAAATATATTTCCTCTGACTTAAAAATAAACTATCATCTTTATGAATAACTTCTATCCTAAGGAAATAGTGCAGTCTTCCCAAATCCTTCAAATAAAATAAGACATGTAATTTCTTCTTTATATCAATTATGCCTTCCGCATCATCTCCTGTGATAATAATATCATCAACATATACTAATAACATAATAGTCTTCTGATATTGTTTGATGAACAAAGTATGATCACTAATGCACTTCTTGAAGCCCAGATTGACCACACACTCACTGAACTTTTCAAACCATGCCCTTGGAGATTGTTTTAATCCATAGATAGATTTCTTTAACTTACATACTTGGTTATGCATCTGGTGAGAATCATACTCAGGTGGTAAGTTCATATAGATATCTTCCATAAGATCTCCCTGAAGGAAAGCATTCTTAACATCTAACTGTCACAATTTCCATCACTTGTTGACTGCCAAACTCAAAATCAGTCGAATAGTGTTCATCTTTGCCACAGGAGCAAATGTCTCAGTATAATCTATGCCGTATGATTAGCTGTAACCTTTAGCTACTAATCTGGCTTTATACCGTTCTATATTTCCATCTGCTTCATACTTTACAGACGAAACCCATTTGCATCCCACAGTTTTTCTTCCACGAGGTAGATCAGATAATTCCCAGGTGTTGTTCCGGACTAGAGCTGCGATTTCCTCTTTCATGGCAACACTCCACTCTAGATACTGTGTGGCCTCTTCAAATGTTTTAGGAATATGAATGGTATCTGCATGCATCACAAATAACTGATATTCTTTGGGATAATTTGAGTAAGATACCATTTTATTTTGCATTGTTTCTCCTTCCTTTTCTAAGTGCAATAGGTAAGTCATCCGATTCATCATAATGTTGTGTAGTCACTTGAGTTGAATTTAAATCTAATTCTGGTGAAGGATTATGATCCGAGATAGGTGATTGATGTGGAGCAAATACCCTTCTGTCACCTCTAGTATATATCTGTCATCGTCTTTCTGAATCAAGGGTCATCTCTTCACCTTCATTCGCTTGCACTGGCTGAATTTCAATTGGCGGAAGAGGTAACACAGATGATGATGGCATATATGATGGAGCGGTTTCTGCAATATTATAAAAAGGAATATCTTCATGAAATGTAACATCCATTGTGACATATACTTTCCTTTTGTGGGATCATAACACTTGTATCCCTTCTGAGTAGAAGAGTATCCAAGAAAAATACATCTGATTGATCGAGCATCTAATTTATCTCTTAATCCATGATGGACATGAACAAAATATGTGCAACCAAATATTCTTGGGATAAGATGAAATTGTTTCTGAGAAGGATATAACAAATGAAATGGAGTGTTCCTATTAAGAATTCTGCTTGGCATACGATTGATAAGAAACACTGAAGTTAGTACTGCTTCACCCCAATAACATTTTGGCACATTACATCTAAGTAAGAGAGTTCTAGCTATTTCTAGAATATGTCGATTTTTCCTTTCAGCAACACCGTTCTGTTGAGGAGAGTACACAATTGAAGTCTGATGTAGAATTCCATGTTGGAGAAAGTATGAATGAAGGGATTGAGATATAAACTCTCTCCCATTATCACTGTGAAAAACTCTTATGAATACTGAAACTGAGTCTGTACAAACTGACAATAAACATAAGGATATTCTTCACTTTATCTTTAGTCTTCATGAGATATAACATAGTGAATCTAGTACTATCATCGATAAATGAAATAAAATACTTGTATCCATGCACAGATGTAGTAGAACAGGGTCCCTAAATATCTGAATGAATAATTTTAAATGAAATAAAAGATTTTTCTTCATTTAAAGAAAAGGAAATACGATGGTGTTTTGCCTTCTGGCAAGTGTCACAATTCAAATTCAAATTATTACAATCTCTAAACTCAGGTAATAACATCTTTATTTTTAAAAAAGGTAAATGTCCTAGTCTTCTGTGCCAACGAGGTATGTCTTCCTTCTGTTTCTCTGTAATGACTATGGAGTGTAGTGTTGTTCCTTTATTATCCTCGCAAACGTAGATGCCTCTTCTCGTACTATCCTGACCAAAGATCCTCCCCGTCCTCTGTTCCTGAAAGACACATCCAGTAGAATAAAAAATTATACGACATTTCAGATCTTTTGTCATAGCAAAGACAAACAATAAGTTTACTGAGTTGTTTGAGACATGTAAGACATTTTTTAATGTGCCAAAAGATGTAATATTACTCCCTTTTCTCACTATCGGAGTCTGAGAACCATCTGTCAGCTTGATATTAACTTTTGCCTGAGTCAATTCATAGTAATCAAAGAAGTCTCAAGTGACTGACCATGTGGTCTGTAGCCCTAGAATCAATAACCCATATTCGTGAATAAGAGGAACTTATATTACCCTGGGTCAAGAATGAGAATGGATAGGCAATAGTTGCTTGCGAGTCACAGTGAGAAGAGGTAGATGGTACTTGTAAATCTGTTAAACGGGCCTTCAACAGCTCAATTTCTTTTTTCATGTCTGTCAATGATGCTGCATTCTCTTCTGCCTTTGGTTTTTCAGTTTAATCACTGCCAAAATAAGCCTTATTGGTTCTGTTCTAAAAGTAGTAGGTTTTCCTATTAATTCCCAGCATGTTTCCTTAGTGTGGCGTGTTTTCCCGCAATGAGTGCAAGTCAATTTATCCCTTTCTTAAGATGAAAAACCAGATCTTCCTCTACTTCTGCCATAACTACCTTTCCCCCTAGCAAATGGAGGAGTATACACATTCCTTCCTACAAAAGCAGTATTTTCTGAACTGATTTTAGTTTCCTTCTCCAAAAGTTTTCTGTCTTCTTCCTGAAGAAGTAAATAAATTGTACTCAAGGACGGAAGCTCTTCCTTACTAAGAATGTTGTTCTTCACTGCCTCATACTCAGATGAAATGCCCCATAAAAGATCGAATACTTTGCGTTCTTTAAACTCCTCATTTCGTTCCTGTGTGCAACTCTGACATTTTGTCTTAGAGTAAATTTGGAGTTCTTCTTAGAGTCCCCTGAGTTCTGCATAGTACTCACCGATTGTTCTTTCTCCTTGCTTGTATTTTCGAATCTTTTCAATGATGTCATACTTCTTAGCAATATTCTTTTGTTGAGCGTATGTTTCCTGAACTGCTAGCCAAATGTCTCGAGCTGTTTTCAGAAACATGAATGTGCTGCCTATAGATGGAGTCATAGATTGGATAAGCCAAGCACTCACCAGTGTAATTGGGGGTGGAGATATCTCACCAGTCAAGTAATCACAACGCCCCCTGGCCATAATTGCCAATTTAATTGATCTAGCTCATTGCAAATAATTCTTTCCATCTAACTTCAAATTTGTGATTTGAAATAGTTCCTCTTTATCTGAGGAATTCGATTCATTCCCTTCAATCATCTTTCCTTTTTTCATATTCAGAGATATTGTGTTTCCCAAAGACAATAAAGTGAGATTGATAGCAAATCGTGAAGGCCTTCCTTAATCAAAGATTCAAGAAGACTCACCCAATATCATCATATATGCTCTAAACGAATTCAAAGGATTATGCACACGATAGTCTCTCCCAAAGAACCACTCGGGTAGATATTCTTGAGCATAAAAAATCTCGGTTGCAAATCACAAAATCACTTCTCAACTTATATTTAATCTGATTATGAAGAGAATACCACGCCCACTGCGATGATGTTTAGAATCCAACACAAAACTGAACTTTGAATAAAAATATCATGAAAACTATTGAAAAATACTTATCTCTTTGCTAGAAAAATCCATTTTTCTATTTTTCTCTTCGATTGATCGCATGTAGGCCTCAATAGGCTCTGATACCATGTTGGATTTGTAAAAGAAACATCATAATTTCATTGACGATTGATGAAAATACAATACTAGGGTTGGGCGGCTCCTTCTTGGCAGTCGTCCAACATCACATGTTTTTTCTCTTACAAACCCTAATGACACTCACTTAATATATACTAGACTTTATAACTTGAAAGACCATATTACCCCTAATAAGTATTTAATATGACTCGGGTCCCAATGGATCAGAATCTGATCCATTGGGATCCAAATCCTAATCTATACATTATGGACTGAACATAGACTGATCTATACATTATGGACTGAACATAAACAAGATTGAATATGTCAACTTGACTTTCTCAACAAATCATCCGTAGTGATAATGGAGGCAAATTTATTTCTCAATCTCTACGTTCATAGTTTTTGAGTCATGGGATATTACACTAAACATCATGTCCATATTTTTCGCAGCAAAATTTGATTTTTGAGAAAAAAATAGGCATATTTTGGAAGTTACAAGAACTTGTTGATTGAGAATAATGTCCCTAAAAGTTATTAGTGTGAAGTTGTCTTAACTGTTGTTTTTTTTATAAACTGTATGTCTACTAATGCTCTTAATGGTGATTCTCCCTTTTACTCTTTATGTCCTACTCAAAAACAATTTCACGTACCATTAAGAGTGTTTGGATGTACTTATTTTATACATATTTTTAGTAATGCTAGAGACAAGCTTGATATTAGAGCAATTAAGTTTATTTTCTTGGGATATTGCTCTACTCATAAGGGATATAAGTGTTATGACCCTGAGAAGAGGAAGTGGTATATCACAATGAATGTTATATTTCATGAAAACTTAGATTATTTTGGTGCCAATGGGAGTAAGTTATCAAATTCTACTAATTTCATTGTCTTACCGATATTGCCCGTGGAAGAAAAGGACGAAGACAAAACTTAATCTCCTGAAGAAAGAAAGTGACTTACTTATTCAAGAGGAGAAAGAAAAATAGTCCTACCAAATCCTAATGCTACCCTAAACCAAGATGACTTATGAATCAGTTTCGATAATTACTCAGGTAAATCCTTTGTTTTCTCCTAGTATTTCAGATGATTTACTTATTGCTCTTCGAAAGAAAAAAAGAGGAGCGAAATATCCTATTCATAAAATGGTATCCTATTCTAATTATTCAAAAGAATGCCAATTGTTTGTGATGAATGTAAACAAGGTTCATATTCATATTTCAAGGACATATGAAGAGGCTAAACAATTTATAGAATGTAAGGCAGTTATGAGAGAAAAAATTAAAGCTCTAAAAAAAATCAAACTTGGGAATTTACAGAGTTACCATAAGAGAAGAAGATCATTGGTTGTAAATGGGCGTATACTATCAAGTATAGAGCATATGAGAATATAGAAAGATACAAAACCAGGTTGGTGGCTGAAGGTTATACTCAATCCTATGGGATTGACTATATAAAAACTTTTGCACCAATTGCAAAATTAAATACTATTAGAATTATCTTAAGTGTGATAGTTAATGAGAAATGAGACTTATGGTAGTTGGATGTGAAGAATTAAGATCTTACTAAGGATATCTATATGGACTTATCACTTCGTTATGATATAAAGACTGCAAGCTGAAGAAATTGATTTATGGCTTAAAACAATCACCTAGAGTGTGGTTTAAAAATATTAGCGAAGGTGTTCTTAGCTTGGGCTTCAAACGCAACACTAGTGATCACACATTATTCATTAGGTAAGGAGAGAAAACTATTCTCTTAGGTGTATATGTTGATAATATTATCATTGCAGGCAATGATGTGAAAGAAATTATAAATTTAAAGCGAGAGTTTCATATGTTATTTGACTTGAAAGACTTAGGAAAGCTACATTATTTTTTGGGCATTTAAATTATTCGAAGTAATGGTTGTCTGTTCTTAAGGCAACGTAAATATATCCTGGATATGTTAAAGGAAATAAAGATGGAAGATTGTCGTATATGTACTGTTCCCATCGAAGTTCAAAGGAGGTCGGTTGAAGATTCTTAGAATATGTATGAAGATGTGGGTAGATATCAAAGATTAGTTGGAAAACTTATATATCTTACCATCACAATACCATGTATAAGCATTACAGTAAGGTATGTTAGTAGATGGATGCAGTCATCATCTAGGCACCACATGAATATGGCGTTCCATATTATCAGATACCTAAAGTCATCTATTACTCATGGTTTATGCTACTCTCCTAATTCATCTCTCAGTATTGAGATTTATTTAGATGTTGATTGGGCTTGTTTTGTGGATGATCGAAGATCTACTCAGGAGTATATTGTACGCATAGGAAGTAATATTGTTTTATGAAAAATCAAGAAACAATAAGTGGTAGCCAGATTTAGTTGTGAAGCATAATATCGTGATTGTCATTAGTATGTGTGAGGGTTTATAAATATTATCACTACTAGAAAAAATTGGCCTCAAGAGGATCATTCCAATTAATTTGTTTACTGATAGGAAAGTTGCATTTCAAATAGCTTTTAATCCAGCTTTTCATGAGAAGACAAAACATATTGAAGTTGACTATCATTTCATTAGAGAGAAAGTTTCTCAAGGAATTTTCAACAGCATTCATGTTTGTTTTGAAGACCAATTGATTGATATTCTTACAAAATCATTAGCTGCTAATGGATTAAAGAAAGCTCTCGACTAGTGAGTGTTTCAAGCACTAAAGATCCAACTTGCGGGGGCATATTGAAGATTACATATTCGTGTTTTTGCATTTAACTTTTGTAATTGAGTCTTATGGATCTCATTGAATTAGAATCTCCATTGGGATATAAGTATCATTAGTTTTACTAATAAGGGGCATTTCTATATTTCAAGTTAGAAGCCTATATAAGTAATGCCCTTAGTGTAATCGTGTAAAAGTAAGCAAGAGAGAAATAAGAGAGAGAAGGTGTGACAACCCATGGAAATGTTGGCTCCCTCCTTGCTTTCCATTGATGTTGTTTCTTCTTGATTTGTCATTGATCTTGTTTGAGTTATTTCTCAACAGTATCGTATCATATATCATTTTTCTTTATGAAACAGGTGTATCATATTGTATCGTAAATTTTAAAAAAAAATAGTTTATAAATAAAAAAAATAAAGAAAAATAAAAACAATTTTAAACAATTCTTATAAATCAAAATTTGAGTAAACATTCATCATTGAACATTAATTCAAATTATAAGCATTACAACTTTCCAATTAAACAAGTAACAAAATTACAAAAGTGGTTGTTTCTTAAAACTCCCTCAAAGTGGATCGACTTAAGATCCCACTATAAAAACAATAGGGAGAAATCCACTTTAGCACCATGTTATTTTACAAGATAAATCAACTAAATAAACTACTCTGCCCATGTAAGGGATCACCATGCATTACCAGTCCCAAGCCCGGATAAAGGAGGAGGGTTGCATTAGGTTTCCGATAGTCAACATAAAATTTTGACGAATTTTATACCATGGATTACACAAATTATGAGTATTGTGTTGGGGCGTCCTCTTTTAGCGACGCGTTGCAAAACCCGAATGTAGTGAAAAATAAGGGCCACTATATTTTCGCCTAGTACTAACAGAGAGGGTTCCCACAATCAATTTGTGTTTGTGATAAGCCACTGTTATAAGTAATTAAATGTTCATCTCGTTCTTTGAAGATTGTATTGACTATAAGGTGATCAAATGCTATAGTAATTAATGCCTCTTTACCGACATGTCCATTTAAGTCTCCTCCTAAACAAATCATCTCCCTTCGTGGAATCCTTTGAATCACCTTATCTAACTCTTCCCAAAAAGTTGTCTTTATACTATCTTCTAGTCCTACTTGAATGCGTAAGCACAAACTAGATTCAAAACCTCTGCTTCTAACACTAATTTCAATGTCATGATTCAGTCATCGTATATCATTGTATGTCTACTACACTATCCTTTTATTTATGATAATACAAACTCCGTTTCGAGCCTTTTTCTTACCTAAGTACCATAATTTAAAACTTGTATCCTCTATCTCCTTTGCTTTTTTTTCCAACCCATTTTGTCTCTTGTAAACATAAAATATGAATCTTTCTTCGAATCATAGTATCTACCACCTCTATTAGCTTATCGGATAATGTTTTGATATTTCAAGAACCAATATGAATCTTATTATCTACGATTAGTTTTCTTACCCCGCGCATTCATCCATATTAAAAATGTGGAGACCCTCCATTAAATTATTCACTACATTTGGGCGGCAATGTAGCGGGACTAACTTCTTTACCCACACCCGTCCATGATGTGGGAACCCTCTCTACAATTGATTTACTATATTTGGGCAAAAATATAGTAGTCCTTGCTTACTTATCACTGCATTCGGGCTCTGCAGTGCGTCACTAAGCGGGAATGCCACAAAGCAATGCTCATAATTTGTGTAATCCATGTTATAAAAGCCTGACGAAGTTTTACGGTGGTTGTCCAAATACTAACACAATTGATGGAGATGTTATGCATAGAATTAATGCTGGTTGATTAAAATGGAGAGGAGCGTCAGGTATTCTTTGTGATAAGAAGATACCATTAAAGATGAAAGGTAAATATTATAGAGCAGCAATTAGACCCAGTGTTGTCTGACATGTATCGTATCGGGTATCGCTTGGCTTCACGATATGGGCGATACGGCCAATTTTTTTTTAAAGGTTTATGGCCTCTCTTCACTTCTCTCTAAGGCATCCTTCGATTGCTTTAAAAATCTAGTAAAAAATCTTCATGAAAACTTGAAAAGTAATAATATTCTATTGATCGGTAGTCTTTTGATATGATGCAAGACCCATGGGTCAATTTCGTTATCACCTTAAACTAACTCGGGCCTTGCCAGTCCATTCCAAACATCAGACAGTGACGGAGCAACGTGTGTGATTTGATGAAAAACTGATATTCAAACTTTTTTCTTTATTATGACAATCTAATTCAATGCGATTGATCGAGAGTAGAATTCCTAAGAGTTTATAGTGTAGACATTATATTAGAAACAAATTAAGAGTGACACCAATAGAGGATAAAATGAGAGAATATCGTTTAAGATGGTTTGGACATATAAAAGAACTTGTGAGAATGTACGAAAAACTAAATTTGGAAAGTATTAAAAGAGATAGAGGATGACCACAAAAGTATTGGAAAGAAACAATAAAGAATGATCTAGCTTATTGTGAGTTAACTGCTAACATGGCATATGATAGGGCTCTATGGAATCAAAGAATCCATGTAGCCGACTCCGTCTAGTATGGGAAAAGGCTTAGTTGTTGTATAAGAGTGACTTTTCACAAACACAAATTGATTATTTTATTTGTAAAAGAAAAAAGATAGAGCATGTTGTAAAGATTGCAAGGTAACTCTAGGAGAAAGCTTAACCATCCAAGATCGATTTTTAGTTATGGATTTACAAATAAAAAAATGGACAAAGAAGAAAAGAGTGCATTGAGCTATTTGGACTAAATGGTAGAACCTCAAAAACGAGAAAAAATATATATTTAAACAGAAAGGCCTCCAAGGAGATGCTTGGAATTATGTTGGTACACCTTGTGATGTGTGGAATGATATGGCCATACATATTAGGAAAGTGGGGAAAAATGTGTTAAGTGAATCTAAGGGAGGTGTAGAGGCACACAAAGAAGCTTGGTGGTGGAGTGAAAAAGTAGTTCAAAATAAAATCAATGGAAAGAGGGCATGTTACAAATTACATTATGCTAAGAAAACTAGTAAAACTTTAGAGGTTTATAAGAAAGCAAAGAAGGAAGTGAAAAAAGTCGTCAATAAAGCAAAAAGCTAAAATTTGAGAGAATTTATATAAAAAAAAATTAACTCAAAAAAGGGTGAAAGAGACATTTTTAGGACAGCTAAGAAAACTAAGGATCTTAATTTTGTTAGATGCATCAAAGATAAGGATGAGAAAATTCTAGTGACAAATGATGATATAAAAAATAAATGAAAAACTATTTTTATGAGCTTTTTAATGAAAATAAAGATATTAGTATTAACTTAGGAGAGTTAGCCAAATCAGAAAAGTATATAAATCACAATTTCTACCGATGTATTCAACAAAATGAAGTCAAAGACGATCTCTTAAACATATAAAGGTGGTAAATCGCTTAGATGAGACAATATTCCTATAGAAGTTTGGAAAATCCTAAGAGAAACAGGAATTACTTGCTCACAAGACTATTTAATGAAATATGGAGAAACCAAAAGATGCTCGTGGAATAGAGAGCGAGTACACTTATACCCATATACAAGAACAAGGAAGATATTCAGAATTGTGCAAATTATCGGGGTATCAAGTTAATGAGCCATACTATGAAATTATGGGAAAGAATTATCAAACATAGGTTAAGATAAGTATCGAGTACACCAAAGAACTAATTATTCATGCTTGACAAATCTAGTATTAAACCGATTCATCTTTTGAGACGTCTTATGAAATATTTTAGAGCAAAAAAGAAAGACATTCACATGATATTTATTGATCTAGAAAAAGCTTATGATAGGGTACCGATGAAGGTTCTTTGGAGAACCTTAGAAAAAAGAGGTATCTCATTGACATACATAAACCTTATAAGAGACATGTACAGTGGTGTAAAAACATGTGTGAAGACTTATGAAGGAATGACAGACTTCTTTGAAGTTAATATTGGGTTACATGAAGGATCAACTTTAAGTCCATACTTATTTATAATGGTGATTGATGAGTTAACAAAACATATTCAAGATGAAGTACTTGGTGTATGTTATTTACCGATGACATTATGTTAGTGGAGGAGTCTAAGAAAAAAGTTAATAGAAAATTGGAACTATTGAGAGAAACATTAGAAGTAAAGACTTCCGACTTAGTAGAACAAAGAGAAAATATATGGAATGTAAGTTTGAGCATTTGGTTACTTCAGAGGACATAAAAATTAAAATTGGCACACATTGCATCCAAAAAAAATGTTTTAAATACCTAGGGTCAATTTTTCATAGAGATGGAAGAATTGATGGAGATGTTACGCATAGAATTAATGCTGATTGGTTAAAATGGAGAGGAGCATCATGTATTCTTTGTGATAAGAAGATACCATTAAAGTTAAAAGGTAAATATTATAGAGCATCAATTAGACCTGCCATGTTTTATAGTTTTGAGTGTTGGGCGGTTACAAAAGATGTCTGTGACAGAAATGAAGATGTTGAGATGGATGAGTGCTCGTACAAGAAAAGACCATATACATAATGAGGTTATTAGAAACAAATTAGGAGTGACACCAGTAGAGGATAAAATGAGAGAATATCGTTTAAGGTGGTTTGGACATATAGAAAGAAGATCAAAAGAATAACTTATAAGAAGGTATGAAAAACTATATTTTGAAAGTATTAAAAGAGGTAGATAACGACCACAAAAGTATTGGAAAGAAACAATAAAAAATGATCTTAACTGCTAACATGACACATGATAGGGCTATGTGGAAACAAAGAATCCATGTAGCCGACCCCATCTAGTATGAGAAACAGTTTAGTTGTTGTTGTTAATTTAACCTTGTTAATATTGCACGACATTCCATATAGCAAGGGAATATGATACTAATGTATCGTACCTTATCAATATGATTGGATCCCCAATTTTTTCGTGTCATCTCATCCTAAATAACATAAATGAATAAAATATAAATCATCTTAATTCCAGAAAACATTCATCAGAATCTGCCATTATTATTAAAAGTTGTTCATCCTTATTTCTTTTTCTAGAGTACTGGTTCTGTTGTGCCAATTGCCAATGTCTTGTACTTCCCCTACACTCATAGTTTCTCTCCTGAATTATTTTGTTTGGTGACACAACGGCAGAATATGTGCATGTTGCCTTATGCAGAACAAACAACAAACTTGATGTATCAGAACTTCTATTTCCCCATTGAACAGGTGTGCATCTTCAGGACATGCCATTGACAAGGAATAGTGTATAAGCTTTGGAGGTTTAGGAGACAAATCATTTGAAGACGTCTTCCCGAGAGAAAGAGGACTCAAATATGAGCCCTTTTATAATTTAAGGGATGTATCGCACGATACAAGCTGATACATTGCGCCTCATGATATAGGTTAATGTATTGTATCATCACAATACAATATGATATGCGATATGGATAACACTGCGTTATGCCTTTGTCAGCCTCTCTTGAAATGTTCACCACTTGATTGCTCACATCTTCACGCTAGGTATCTATGTGGCGGTCTTTCCAAATGTCCAGACCTCCTGAAGCACATCTTTTTCGTTTTATCTTTTATTGGTGGTATGCAAACTTTTCTACTACTAGTCACTATGGACTCAATTTTTTTTTGTGTAGCTGCACATCCATGTTGTGTCACCATTTCTGTCACTGACATCTTTTGCACATGTAGTGCATGTATCAACATTAAATTTAGTATTCTTTGGGTACTTGAGCACATTATAAAAGACCAAAGCACCACGTTATAGAAAAGAAGTCATATTTTTCGTTAGTGATTTGATAAGTTTGATTGCAAGAAGGAAACAAGTGCTTTAGAAAAGTGCTGCCAGCTTAATGGTGGATATGATCATTCCTATCAGTTGACTGTCGCTAATCTTACAATTAGTACATAAAATTTCATAGAAAGATGTCATCTATATCCCAACACTTCCTTTTCTTGTGGATGCAGTCCTCCAGATGTAATATCCTTTGGTTGTTAGGAACTTACATAGAGAACAGAGTAATGTTTGTGTATGCATGCCTCCATGTTTTCCGTATTTGAGTGTGCTTTCCATTTTTACTCATTATTTCCACTAATAGATAGGTGACGGAGGCGATGGAGGAGGAGTTGTCTTTGGGGATTTGCCATGGGGAGAAAGGGTCCTGTCCATTGCCAATGAGGCCTTGCTACGATGCAAAAATGATATAACAATTTTTTCTTTCAAGGCTACTCATCGTGGATATATCTATGTGCGACTGGATAAACTCTCAAACAAGTAAGAGCCTGCATATAATGTACTTCTATGGAGATAGTCATGTTTTCATATTGGTAGACTCCATTTTGAAAGTTTCATCTTCCAAAATGCAGTGTACCATTTCCAATGAACAGAGGACAGAGTTATGTTCTTTTCCCTCTCAGTGATATGTTAGAATGTCTGATACATTTTGTGCATGATAAAACTTTCATTGCGTTCTATTAGTGAAAGCTCTTTGCATCAATAAGACATTTGGGGGCTTCAACTGATGTTGCTTTCTTCATTTTGACTCTCCTGTCAAGTGCAGGTTACACTGACAACATTTATAGCTTAGGAACACCTGATAAACTTAGAATTTAACCTGTCCTACTATCTTCTTACTAAGCCCTGCGGTTTTTGTGTCCTGCTTTTTCATCTCATTGTGTGATCTTCATTCATGAAATCCGAATTATTTCTGGTTCTCTTTCTGTATAAGGGTCTTTGCAGTCCCTCGCTTGCTTGTGCCTTTACGATTGCAGAATTGTGAAAAAAATAGCAGATCTTTTTTATAGTTCGTAAAAGCAGATGCTTGTGTCGTAACTGTAATGTTATATATTTTCAATGGTGCACATTTTCCTTTTCACCAACATAAACATTGTGCAGGTACGGCTGCCCCAGCATGAATGAAATAGAAGCTTTCCACAACCTTTATAAGGAAATGCTTGATAAAGAAGGAGAGCTAGGGAATATACCTATTGATTTGGCTGTTGAGGTTAGTATTGGCTTCTAGAACGAAATTAGCAACTTCTATTTTTTCTTCATTCAAAAAAGGATGAATTGATCGAGCACCATGGTATCAAAGAATCCATGTAGCTGACTGTACCTAATGCGGGAAAAGCCTTGGTTATTGTTATTGTTAGAAGAGAATGGATGCAGCTCACAGGGTCACAGCTCATCTTGCTAGGAAGTTTTCTGAGAAGCCGAACTACGAAGTTTGATACCCAGATGAGCTGCTGTTTGGGTTTTTGTTTATCCCTGGCTTGCCGAAAAGATGAATGCAACGTAGACATCATGACCGCTTATAGCCAACTCAAGTGTTGCTTGAGTTTCAAAAACCGGAAATTCAATTGAGACACCCTGACCGACATTCAGCATCGGTCTTGTAGCTCTTGCTTTCGTCTTTTAGATGTCTCGATGCTTTGTGGCTGTTTGCATGAAATGACTTGCTCTTGTTCGAGTCATTATCCAACACTCTTTACTGCAGTTAAGTTTGAACTTCGGTGTTGGGTACAAATCCTTTGGTGTCACAGGTCTCTTCTCCAGGGGCTGAACGGATTCTGAAGGTGCCTGACGATCTGGAACGCTTCAAGAACTTGCCTATGTTGGTGACGTTTGTAGGAGAGAGTTCGGCTCTGAGTAATCAGGTTCACGTTGGAGTTTTTCTGCTGGAATCTATTGAAGCTGGAACTGGATACTGCACATGGAAGTTGGCAAATGCAAAAGAAAACAGAGATGCCTTGGGTAAAGGAAGGCCATTGAGCAGGAAGCAAAAAGAATGGAGGCTGAGGTTGAAATTTGAACACCTGAAGCAGGCAAAGCTGTACATGGAATGCTAAGACGCAAGCTTGTATAACAAGATACCTCTATCAGGATTCCAAGCACATGTCCGCATCATGCAACCCATTTATGAAGCTCTCTCTCTCTCTCTCTCTCTCTCTCTCTCTCTCTCTCTCTCTCTCTCTCTGTGTGTGTGTGTGCGTGCGCGTGTAAAAGACGATGGCAGCCCATTTCTGGAGAAAACTTGAGTGTTTGGTTGCCTTGTGTCAGCAGGATACCAAGACAGTATACCGTTGAAAGAAACCGATTGTACGGCGCATACATGTAAGCAACCCTGTTTGGATGTCTTTAGAGGCGAGGCTAATAGGATTGATGATTAACCCTGGAAAATATGAAAAGGGTATGTAATCTTCGGGGTCGACTAGAACTTAGAGGGATATGCTCAGCTATGGTGAATGGTTAAGCAAGTTAAGAAACTGAATGGGTGATGGTATCTAATAAAATTAAGATCTAAGGTCTGATGAATTTAAAACTAAGGTGAATAAAGTTGAAGGGAACTAATTATATTAATCACAAAAAAGAGTGATATTTGAAGGGCTTTTAAGAGTAGTTGATCCTTGATTTTTCATGTTCTTGGAGCATTTCTAGAATTTCATGATATTGGCTAGATGTTTAAGGAGTTGGATGATTTTTGTTGATGAGTTTATTTTGGACGACATATATTTGATGGTAGATCTCTCTTAGACAATAATTACACATATCACATGGGCAAGAAGAAGAGAGAAGGGAATTGAGGAAAAGGATACTTTTTTTCTTAGTATTGTTGCCTTGCTTTGGATGAAAGAGATGGATATAATGAAGACCAGGGGTCTAGCTCCATTAAAGATAATAAACAACTGGATTTTAATTCTTAGAAAATCTCTAACAATTAGTTCAACAACCTAACTCCCACCAAATATGGTATCTACTTTTTTATTCATCACCAAGTAAATAATAATTTCCTTGATGTCCTTGGCAATATGATGTATGCACAAAAAATGTATTGCCTCTATGAATGTGATCCCAATTATATTTAAAAGTGTGAGATCCCAATCACTACAAATTACATAAGAAAATTTGTTCGATATATACAACTCTTTGATACACTTCAATACTCGCACATGATTATCCTCTTTATCTTCACCCATAAAAGCAAATACTATGAAAATTTTGTATTGGTTGACATAAATCCTACAATCTCAAGAAAAGGCATCTTATAATTGTGAATGCAGCAAAATTTTTATTAGTTAATATAATATCAAAATCAATAACAAAAAGGACTTTATACATATTTGTCTTATACATACAAACAAACTCCAACACTTTTGGGAATGCATGTAATAGCTGAATCAACCATGTGCCAACATAATGTTGCTAAGAATATCCATATCTAATATCCGTCAATGCCAAGTATAATATTGGTAACTAACTAATGCATACAACAGTTTGGCCACACATTTTCTCTTTCTTAATTTTCATCCTCGCATTACAAATGTGTCTTATCATGCTAACATTCAAATTATTAAGATGTTTGAATTGCGATAAAATATGTTTGGGCTTGCAATAACTTTTACTCGTCTCTTTTTCATATTATACTCAATGTCACTCAATCTATATGCAAATGCATGCCCTTCTAAATACTAACCTAGAGGATGATTATGCATGCCATGTACCACATTCAACCTCCATAAGCCACCGGCTCCACTCTTCCTTGTAAGTAAAAGGGAGCATTCACTTTATTCCTACCGATCCAATAGCGATTTTCAACATCAACTTTTTTTACTTTTATAGTTGCCTCTTTTTTCACACCCAAGCTATATCTTACTTCTTATATCTTTACTTTTTAAACAAAGAATGATGATATTAATGTTGTGCTTCCTCAACATCTCTTACCCACTAAACTAGGTCATCCTCATTGCAAAACATTATATATATGGTAAACACAAGCAAATAATTAAGTCAATCACTCTCGCAATCAACAAATATATCGTCACATATATCATTAACCAACCAATTAACAAATGGATCATTTGGTCCACTATAATCAATCTTAGTGTCATCATGTGTCCTATATCTATAATCTATTACAACATAATGAACATCGTCGCTTGATTTCTTTAACATCCTCTAATAACAATGCAAGTTGAAGAATAAAAATCAAGTAGAAAATAACTAATAGAATAAGCATGTACATATTGACAAGGGTAATGTGTGGCGGATGTAAACTCTGAGAGTTATATTCCTCAGTGGTGACACTCTCCGAGGAGGGATGTACTTGAGGTGCACAACTACTTGATACTTCTAAAGTTGGTGGTCTCGAGGGGCATTAGAGGGAGCTAAAAGGAGCTCTCGAGGGGATGTAAAAGCAACAATAAGCAAATTAGAGAAGAGTGAGAGTGTGCTTGATGTCATTATTGCTCTCATTAATGATTTATTTGAAACAGTCAATCGTATCCATTCTATTACATCTAATGGTTGTGCAAATTCATTATATGCCTAAGTGCCACAACGATCATCAAAGAGTATCATATCATTGTCAAGTCACTAATTTTTGGTTATTCTTTTAATTTTTGTGATTTTTCTTGAATACACTCTTTTATTAAATATGTACCTTTATTTCCCAACTTTCGAGTAGAAACTTATCCAATATTGCCTTCGGCCCATGGTGATTTTTACAGTGTTGGATATATTTGTATAATTTGGGTCTTCTTATTGACCTTAAATAGAAAAAATTCCTTTTGTGTGGAGTTTTTTGAGACTTTGCTCATAAACCATAACACTATCGATTTGTCTCAGCAAGCTACCTTATCTAGAACTCGACAATAATACCAACTTAAGTCCATTGAGTCATGGTGATTTTGTGACTCAACATGTGTAAGAGAAGTTGTCTAGCTCTGATCATATAACTTCATCAGAATAATGATGACACATTAGTTCGGACTCATCCAAGAGATTTTCGGTTCCATTTGCCCGACCAAGGTGATAGCAGGTGATGTAGTTGTCTCAACTTTTACAATAGCCAAAGTAGCCAAAGCCAAGCCCAATTTGAGAGCCGCTATCGAGTATGAGGAGTGTGGTCCTTGAATATATATGTTATCTTCGACAAAGAGCCAAAGGACTTTGTACAAAACTTTACTAGTTCGACACCTACCGAACCAAGTACCAAGTTCCTGCATATCGATCTAAGCATCCATGTTTTGGTGTTCTTCCACCTTCTTGCTGCATAAGGCCTTCTTCGTTATTCCTTAAACTTGGGCTAGTATCAAAATTTCATTACTTTTCTTTTGTAGGTCCCCATCCTAGAACTCAATAATGAGGATGTTGAGGATGAGATTCCACTATCCCAAAGGTATCTCAAGAGAGTAGGCTTTCTCTTTTTGCACTGGACATTCTCCCTTCTTCGGTTTATTTCCTTTCTTAAGCATTAATCTTAGACACGTGGTTATCACATAGGATAATTATGGAAGATCTTAAGTTCAAGAAAAATCTCCTTTTTATGACCTTCGTTCCAACAATGGTGACCCTCATAGAGGTGGAATTCTCTCGAGAGGAAACTCGTATTCACGTTGAAAGTCCCATTGTTTCCATCACTATGTCTTAGGAACCAAAGAGGGCTCTCGTGTTGGTTCTCATCTTTGCACCATAGTCACAACTTGCTATCACCGCCGACTGTTGCTCATGTTCTTGAAATAAATCAAGCGATAGGTATTGCTATCAGTATAAACTATCATTGTAATTGTGGAAGAAGCTACATCTTGGTCTCTTCACTTAGGGATCACTACTGACATCAAGTTTATTAAGAATGTGTTTAACAAGGATTCTGAAGAGGGGATGAACCTTTGAGGCACCTTTTTCTCTTCTCCTCATAAAGTGGCCAGCAACCCAGATGTCCTATTGAGATTGGACTGACTCGTGCAACAACAAGCCGAGATAAGGGTGTATCTTGTCAAGTTCTAACTTCACACCTCTAACCTATGTGAGGGCATAGACCGGTGTCGAGAAACTCATAAGCTAATCATTATTCTTGGGTGTGACTTCCTCACTCTATTCTAGGAAGTTGCCTCAATAATGGCATAGCTTACAACTCTCAATGAATGTCTTGCCTCATGCTACCAAGAATTGATGGTGATTGTTGCTACCTATAAAGAGGAGCTAGAGATGAGTCTTTAAAAAAACATATTTGGAATTCATCCCAAACTATCGAGTACCAAAAGAGCCATTAGTAAGTGCTAAAGACTACGAGATGCTTGAGAGGGAGTATGTGGAGTGTCGGATGACTATTATTTATAATCAATTAGATTGGTTGGGAGCTCTCTCTTCTTTTCATAAAAACTTTCCTTCAGCTAGACGATCAACTTGTGATTGTTCCATTCTTTACAATTCTTTGATTCTTCATTCTTTGAATTCACTTAATAAATCGTCCATCCCAAACCAAAGGATAATATTTCTTCAAATATTTGTCTTTTATGCTCTTCATACGTTTTTTCCCTCAATTCCTACTAACCTTTAAGCACTTCCTAATATGACCTTTGATAAAATATAAGGTCCATCTCAATTGGAAGATCACTTCCAAATTATGAATCTTTCACAACTATTGGTAAGATGACTTTACATAACACCAACTCCTTGAAATTAGTTTAGTCAAATGAGTTTATTGTATACTCGAGAAACTTTCTGTTTGTTGACCAATAAACTAACCAAAGATATCAAACAATCCTCATTTATTGTATCAAATTCCATTGTAACCGACTACAAGTAATCATCATGTTGCAGATCATTTTGCTTAGCCATCCATAGTGACTCCACATTGATTTTCATCGATAATATTGCATCTTGTCCATATATCAAACAAAATGGGGTTGGACTAGTCATCGAAGTGTTGGAATTTTGATAAGCCTACAAACCTAGGGCAATGCCTCATGCCATTTTCACGGGTTATCCTTGAGAGATTTCTTTATCGAATCGATGATCACCTTATTAGTGGCTTCAACTTGTCTATTTACTTAGACATAACAATGTGTTGAATGGATTAACTTAATCTCAAAATTCTCAAAGAAAGTTGTTACCTTCTCTCCCATAAACATCATTCCTTGATAAGTTGTTATAGATTGGGGAATACCAAATTAGACGATGATATAATTGCTAATGAATTTAATCATATCATCTTGAAAAACTCTTTTCATTGGCAAGGCTTCAACCCATTTGGTGAAATAGTCAGTAGCCACTATTACAAAAGTTTGACCCTTTCATGATTTTGGGTGAGTCTTTCTAATTAAGTCCATGACCCATCTTCAAAATGGTCACGATTTGATAATCGGGTGAAGTTCTAATATTTGTACCTTCTATATGGGTCCAACACATTGGCATTGTTGGCAATCTTTAGCATAATGAATGCAATCTTAATATATTGTAGGTCAATAACATCCATGCTAATATATTAGCCATTTCTTTTTGGGTTTTAATTGATGAGCCCAACAAATCCCTTCTTAGACCTCGGCCATTACTGACCAAGCTTTTAATATGCTCAAACACTTCAACAACAGGCCCAAATGGCTTTACTTGTATAAATAGTCATCTAACAAAACATAATTTAGTGATCTATATCGACTTTTAACATCCGAGCGTTGAGATGGTTGATTTAGGCATTGCACAAACTTAGTTCTCTTGTTGTTGAGTTCCTCAAGTGCTTGTCTCTCTTTTGTAATAAGGATATTGAAGGATGTGGTCCATCTGTATCTCTATAACTTGAGGCAGAGTGAGTTAAATCATTTACTAGGTAGTTGTCCTCTCTCAATATGTACGATAACTTTATCTCAGTGAAGGCTCCTTGTAAAATAGGAGCAGGCTCAAACT
This sequence comes from Brasenia schreberi, assembly GCA_036023115.1. Lineage (NCBI taxonomy): Eukaryota > Viridiplantae > Streptophyta > Magnoliopsida > Nymphaeales > Cabombaceae > Brasenia > Brasenia schreberi. The sequence goes on from JAYKKT010000079.1 coordinate 5,758,161, forward strand.
TCTTCGTCACAAGTATTGCTTTTGTTGGAGCATGAAGCAATTGGACCTCAACAAGACTGGCCTTGGAATTATGTTTTTCCTACAATAAAAAAAAAGTCAAGAACAAGAACAACGAAGAGTTGAACACTTTGAAGGAAAATATTATCAAATGATGTAGAAAGTAGTGAAATAAGATAGCAAGACAACCATGTCACTATTATAAGCCATAAATAGAGTCCAAAATAGTTGGTTTCCTTAAATGAAACACCTAATGATCTATCAATATATTTTTTACTAAAAATTAATGAAATGCAACTCATCTCCTCAAAAGTATTCAGACACGAGTAGTTTGGGATAACACGTTAATACCAAAAATCATAATGATACAAGAGTTGGCTCGAAGAAACTCCAAGAACTTGGAAATGGTAGGAGTAATGGCACAAACATGCACATGATTGAGCCATTAAGATGACCGAAAGTGGATGACAGAAAATTAAAGTAGAAAAATGCCTTCAATATAGAAACTATTGGAAGGTGAAGATACTCTTCTAGAATTGTTTCAATTGCTTTATAAATGGGGGGCCTGAGGAGCATCAAGAGAGATAAATCATTCAAGAAATCAAGCTTTTGTCATACTTCATTTTTCATAGTTTACTTTTCGTGCTATAGTTCTCATTGTAGCCTCTAGGATTTTCCTTTTCAACTTAAAGTTCCTTGTCACTTAATAAGATATATATTTCTCTCTATGCTAATTTCATCTTATTTACGATATCGCGAGTGGAGTTGACACACATCTAGATCCATATGAACTATCTTGTCATTCTTGACACCATCTAACTAAGATACAACATATAGACTCACATGGACCCTCAATCGCCAGAGTCTTCTCCAACCCTCTAAGAATGGAGCTTGATGATCTATGATATGCACATCACTTCACCAATTTGACACAACAGATCCATACATGTCATTTGAATTGAACCTCTCTTGATGACAACTCTATAAAGCTCCTAACCCAGTACAAAACTTGTAGAGTAAGCAACTTAGTGATATACTTATAGAGTAAATAAATAACATGAAACAACACATGATAAGTTATGTGATAAAATAACATGAAAGGGTGAAAAGATTACAAACATGTATGTAGTCATGTAAATGCTTTAATCAATGTACCTAGCCTAGCTCTGATGTCATTTGATAACAATTATTTAATATAAATGAGAGATTATTAAATATAATCAACAAAAAATAATACTTGTAGACAAGCCAAACTAGACCATGACATAAGATAGATGATTCAACTTCCAATACCCACGACAAAATCTCAAAACCCAGAGAAGAGGACTCCATTTATTAAGAAAAGTTATTGAAATTAACTATCATACAAAAAGGTAATTTTGCCCCTTTTTATGGTAATCCTCTTCTTTTAGCTTGTTATGTGATAACAAAATGCAAGTTGGGGTTTCTACCCAAAAAGGGTTCCTAGGTAATCCAACATATCGTTACCCAAAATTAACTAGGACCCAATCCATTTTGAGTTTAGTAAGTGATCTAAAGTTGGTACTTAATTTTACTAACAAAACTAATATTAACTAATTAATACTAATCCATACAAAAATTAAATCAATGAGCTTCTCATGCTTGTTGGCAAAGCAAAATATTTGATGAACGAAGTGAGTGTCGCTTCACTGCGTTCAGTTCTTAAATAGCTAACGACTAATTAAGGACCGAATTGATCAAGGTTGGTGTAACTCATTATGTGGAAAGGCAGGGAGTACTTCATGGCCTTTCCTCTTCTTACCCTAGCGGACATGGGCTACCATCAAGTTCTCTTAGAATTGGAATCCCTTTGTAGATCCTTAAGGTGAATTGGAATGATAGAAAAATAATTGAACCACTTGTCCCTCACATCCGAGTTATCCATTCCCAATGTTGGGATGTCAATATACAACATACCCTTCGTGAAGGCAACCAATGCCCTGATCATCTAGTGGCCAAGAGTAGGAGGAGCTCCAAATGTGATCCTCTGCCCCTAGTTTTGTTATCCAACTAGGAAGTCAAAGAAGATAGATATGCACATACCTTTTTTACTATCCACACACCCCATTTTTATTGTGATTCTGATTTTGCCTTTGATAAATTTTGAAAATCTCCATGATACCCCTCGACCATCTAAATTCTCTCTACCCTATTGTGCGAACCACCATTTGTTGCCTCCTTTTCCATCTATTATTTACTCTCTGACTTACTCTAACTATCCATTTGCAACAAAAAAACTCATCAAAATCCATTGAAAAAGGAAGAAGAACAAAAAATAGGAGGCCAATTCGAAGAGGGATTTTGTGATTTGTTGAGGTATGTTATTGAATTGGTTTAGGTTTTATTATTTTTGTTGTTTTCTTTTTCTTTAGTTGCTTCTCGTCGAAAAAAACTATCTTCCACTTCATGACACACAGTAGGCATGCGTCTCTCTTGGTGGGAGACATGCCTATATCACATCTTTCTCGTAGGGAAGATGTACTTGATGTGTCTCTCTTATTTCGAATAACTCTTATTTGACTAACTGATTTTTCTTTTTAATATAAGGATATAGCTCATACGATATATGAAGAAGGGCACAACATCACCATTTCATTTAGGAGAAATAACACTATATTATACAAAGGATGACCCCACAAATAGCAATAAAGAGAAGAAGATATTTTGGTAGATACAAATAGTGTTGAAGTTGGACCTTCATGTTATGAGGGTAATATAGATACCTCATAGACTAAGATTGATATTATAGAGAATGAGAGTGAAGGATTCCCCGATATGTTGAAATTATTCCATAGCTTTGAAAGTCATATTGCTTATAAGATATGATAGGAACAAGTAATTTTTAACTTTAGTGAAATTTTACATTCAATAACAATACTCACCATTCTGACTAACTATGTAAATGTAAATATGCGGACAATATGAAAAGTCATAACATCCCACAAAAGGTATGTTATTGGTAGAGCATGGTTAGAGAAGATAACGGATATATGACCTGGTAATTGGATTGAGATTATAGATATGAGTGAGCTGATTAAGAAAGAAGGTTTGTATCAAGTTATGGATCATGTGTTATTAACTACTTTATTGAGCGTTAGCAATCAGACACAAACAATTTTCACATACTATGTGGTGAGATGGCTATCACACTTCATGATGTTCATGCGATATATGATCTTTCAATGAAGAGACAACTTATTGCTTTGACACAAGAGATGATGACTAAAAGCAATGAAGATATTTTGAATGATATGTTGGGGATGAGGATTGATGAAATAATGGTAAAGATAAAGTCTAGAGTCATTAAGTTTGAGGTGCCGTAAAGTAAGTTTTTAAGAAAGAGAGTCACTAATGAAAATAAAGCTTTATTATATTTGTTATATCAGCTAAGTTATACATTATATTAGGATAAGTTTAGAGATAGAATGCCAATAACGATCATGCATCTATTAGCACATTGTAAACACCCTCAAAAATTTTAAACCTTATCCAAGCATGCTCTCGAAGTTTTGGAAAATAGGCTTATTTCAAATCCTTGATTTAAATGAAAACCATGAATTTCGCAAAAACTTTAAAAAGATTTCGAAATCAAGTGTTTTCCAAAATCAAAGTAAAAGAATCAAATTGAAAATTTTGAAAAGGGATGAAAATCAAATCAAGGATAAAAACAAATCAGGATGGAAGCGAGGATCAAGGCGACAGTCGAAGCAAGCCCGCATCAACCAGGACTGAGCTCAGCTATGGATCAAGGAAAGTCAAAGACGTGGATCAAATGAAGTCAAGACCTCACCAAGCATGTCACAAAGTTGCCTCAAGTTGAACTTGGTTGAACCACACCCAAGTGCATCCAACCAGGCCCATATCAAGTCCAATCGAACCCACTTACCACTTTGGCCAGACACTTCTTGATCAAAACCACCTTGGCTTTACTTGACCACACCACATTGACTTTGTTTGACCAAGCCACCTTGAAAAACTTGGACCAAAATCCCTTGGCCAGCCTTGATTGAGCCACTTCGGTCGATCTTGACCAAGGCCCTTTGGCCAAGCCTTGGCCGAACTCCCTTGACTAAACTCGCCTTGACCAAACCCCCTTTGACCTTAGCCTAACCAAGTCACCTAGACTCAACCCATCTTGGCTAACCCACATGACACAAAGGGGACCAACCCAATCCCCACGTGAACACATGGTTAGCCATGGAGTTGGAGCAAGAGATTAGGCCAAAGAGCTTGGCTCAATCCACATCGTGGAAGTCTCTAGGCCTTCCCCCCCTTGAGGCCTATAAAAAGGGGTTTTGGGGGCTCATTTCTAGGATTCAAGAGATTGAAGGAGGAGATTAGAGAGTCTAGGAGAGAGAGAGAGTGATGTAAAAAGAGAGAGAGAAAGAGAGGAGAAAGAAAGAGAGAGTGAGAGAAAAAGAGAAAAGGGGAGGATCGATCCCTCCTTGAGCTATCATCCATTGGAGGCTATTGTAAGTTTGATCCTTCTTTTTTAATGATCTAAATCTCTCCTTCTTCTTATTCAATTCAAAAGGGATTGTATTAATGGAGCATTAGTCTCCCCCCATGATGTAATAGAGTAGTAATGCTACCCGTTTAATTCCTTTACATTTACGCATTATATTTGTTTGATTTCAAGTTTCTCTACCTCTATATATGTTATATCCTCTTATATCTCCTAATCCCCTCTATGCTTAAGCTATAAACATATTTCAATTCATTTCCCTTCAGTCATTTACTTTGAATTTGCTGGGATTAACTTTTAATTTCAGATGAATGCATTCACGTATGCTTTAGAAATTGAAATTTTGTTTTCAGCATCCCACATATGTCTGATGTTGTATTTTTCATTTCTGAATCTCTGCTCCAAATAATATGAAATTTTGTACACTAAATCCTCACAAACAAGCCCACTTCTAATAAAATTTTCAAGAATTTTAGAGTCGTGTAACAATGTAAATAAAATAGAGGAAGAACGGATAAATTCAAGGTCAAGTCTGTACAGTCTGTGTTTTCTGCAACAGAGATTGGGTAATCTTTCCATAACTTTGTCTGCAGTGAGTCAAATTGGTTGAAACTAGTCTTATTGGAAATCTGACATCCACAGCTTTTCAACAAGACTCAATTCATAAAAATCGGGGCTCTGTGCACCAAAATATAAAAGTTTCTTTAGACCTCTATATTTTCGTAACAAAACATTCTGAATGTCTAAGTAGATGCATTTCTCATATTTAATTCTATAAAATCACAATGCACAAAAATAAAATAAAAATAGTTCCAGGATCTCCATATTCTGCTGTTCATACTGTAAAATTTTCATAAATTTTGAAGATCTTGAAGCTATTTTAAAAAAAATCAGGAAACAAGCTCAGAAAATAGAATCAATTTCTGTTTTTCAGAGCTTTGAAAGTTTTTCATTCTTTATATGAAGTGCACGTTTTGGTTGATGAAAATTGATTCAAAAGTAAATTTTAGAAATACACACCTGGTTTAAATCAATCCTCAAAGTGTCTAGGTTGACCCTTGAGCATCGGTTCAAAAAAGGATAAGACGAAAAGATCTTGCTTCCCCACAATCGCTACACGAAGTCAGAAATACAACTTTGCTAGTTAAAGTAAAACTAGCTGGCACGCTCACGTAAAATGTTGTAGGTTGAAAATTTATTTCAAGTCTCTACATAGGTTTTGGAGTAAAAATTTCACATCTACACACATGATATTTGGAATGTTGTCAGATATGCTTAAGGTGCAACAACATTAGTCAACTTGTACATGTAATAACGAAAGGCATCCCAAATAGAGGCACAAGAACTCAGTGGACATACTTCTTTGCTCTAAATAAGTACTTATATTATTGTTGTTTGCTATAATATCTTTCATATTATTTTCATAAATTAATAACTTAGTTATATGATATACTCGTACCAACTTTAGGATATTCAGAGACATACCACGACCATTAACGGGTGATCCTGCATTACTAGAATTGTTAAAGGCATTTGAATAGTATTGTCAATGAACACATCGATTGACTATATATGAGGATGATGATGTGGATGTGTGAGCTCAGTGTTGTAGATGATCTATGTGTTGAGATACTATATTTTATATGGTGTTTACATCTTCTATTTGAAATGTTCTTTTGTATTATTCATTACATATATATGTAAATAACATTTATAGTGAATGGCATTTTGATTAACCACTCTTTTCCCTCAATATATACAATTGATGTAAAATAATGCTTTCATTTTAATTGAAAAAATAATTACATTTACAAAATATAAATAACATCTAATCATCGTGTACAATATCATTTCTTGGTCCTCTCATTTGTATATACATTTCAATACGTTCATGAAATGGTCGATTTAAATTCTCAATACTTTTATGTCAGTATAATTGCCAAGATGATAGCATATGTACCACTATGTTCATCAGAGAGCCATCGGTCATGTTCATCTACAAAAAAAGAAAAGGAGTATCATAGAAGATTAATCGTAAATTAGATAAACTAAATGCCTAAATAACATAATCATATTTAATGATTACCACTAGAAAATACTATGCAACTTGATGATAACATATGTACCACACATCACTTATAGTTGGTTGCTCACCATCTCACTCTAGAGGTAGAAATATCATTGACTCCCTCGTAGAGAGGGGTACTAATGCTATGCTCCATTCGATAGTGATGACTAAACTCATACCTGGCATAACCTCCGATAACTCATCCTTAATAATACGATGAATAACAGCATCAATACCACCATCCTCTATAAAAACTCATGAATGTATGTCACGTATATGTGCCATTTCCTTCAAGTAGTTTCTATGAGCTTTATACCATCATTCCTTCACATCCCAAAAGTATACAAATAACTTGATACCCATAATTTTTATCTCCAATAACATTCACTCAAGCCTTTACAAAGATGTCTATAAAACATGATATACCGTATCATATGTCAGTTCAAAGTCTAGCCATCTCGAAATGTTATTCTCAAAGGGAGACCTAATACAATAACTAAGAAACTCAATATTTAAAAGAGGATCACAATTCTCTCAACAGGAACTTACTCTAAGATATGTCTCATGCCCTCAACCACGTGTATGTCTACACCTTTCTCTAAGGGAGATAGGCATGCTCTCAAGCTAATAAATCTCTCTTTATAGATCTATTACATAATATTCATCTAAGACAGTGAATGGGTAGATCTTGTAGAGTGATTTACTTAAAACTCAATTGTTTATCCAATATCTTAACAAATTTGTCTCGATATGAATGGTATATTAACTTGCTCCAAATGATTCATTGTAGATTTATGACGTTCTTACATCCTCTCTTACATGATCGACAATATGTGGCATGCCATCCTTTATGTCTAGCTTCCTCTAAAATGGATCAACTGCTGACAGTTACATCGATTCACCACATTTAAACAAAAGGCTAATTTCGTGAGCACACGATAGCCCATGTGAACATCACAATGTGCAACATATGGTTGTATATAAACCTATTGTCTCCACACGGTTGTACTCTTTTACAATCAAGTTAAGAGCATGTCGTGATACTTTTCTTTACAAGTTTGCAACAATATCTTCTATCACGTCAATACATGGTTATTCAAATGACTTCTTGAATTATGTAATTTGTAACCTTATCAACGAATATAGTTGTTTCTAAATTGTATCAAATCTCCTAGTTAAACTACCGAGGAGCCCTTTCAACCATGCCTCTACACTTTCCACTCTAGCAGCCATTAATAAACAATAATTATAAGATTCAAAAATAATAGATGATATATATTAATATCCAATTTTATATATATTAGTTATATGAGTACCATAATGAATCACACTTCATGATAATATAATTTTCTCCTTATATGGGTTAAACTATTATTCTTTAACATAAAAGAGTAATGCATAAAAAAAAATTCACTTCAATTCCATTACTTTTACTACCTCCTTGAAACTGCTCTCATCTTATAAGTGGACAATCTTCCTCCAACTTATACAAAATGCACTCATCATCTTTTTATTACTTGTTAAGAGAAATTGCTACAAGAGTAGTTTCAATATTTTTTAAAATTAGAGATGTATGGATAGTAAAACATAATTGACATGCACAAACCCTTTTTGCTCTCCACACACTATTTTTTTACTATGATTTCGATTTTGTCCCTACTAAATATGAGAATTATCCTAATGTCCCTAACCATTTTGAATTTTCTCTCTATGGGTTCTTACCTTGCTGTCCTCCCACACCATTTCTCTGGCGATCCACAACTCGAAGCTCGATATTGAAACATCCTCGTCCTAGAGTGCTTCGGATTCGACCGAAAAAGGGAAGAAAAAGAAGAAGAAAGAGAGATAGGGTCGATTCAAAGAGTGCTTAATTGATTTGATGTACTTTTTGTTATTTATTTGATATATTGATTTATTTTCATTCAGAATCAAAACACAAAAATGATGTCAAGTTCTCGACTCGAGATGTGACACAAGCGTGTCTCCCATGTCATTTTTTATTTTTTCATATGTCTTATTGATTTTCTTTTTTCCTTTTGTTTTTGCTCTTATTATTTTTATTATCGATTTTGTTTTTTTCATTTTCTTATTTTTTATTGATCTTTCTTTTCTTCTTCTTTTTCTTCAACTAGATTTGTAAGAGTAGGCATTGATAACAATGCTAAAAAACAAATAAAATATCAGTAACTGGAGTAAAGAGATTCAATGAGAGAGACTCTTGTTGGAATTAGGTGCCAGAATAGGAAAAAAGTGATGAGATGTAATTTTAGTATTAGGAAGGTCTGTCGACAGTAAAAGGAACGTGCGAAAAGTAATCACCTGGTAAAAGTAAAAGAGGTATCCAAATAATAATCCCCGAAGCTAAATCATTATAGATATCATTACGGGACGGGCCAGGCTGGCCCGACCCTAGCCCTGGCCCTGGTGGGTCGAGCTGGGCCATGCCACATTTTGGACGGGCCCATAGAATGCTGGCCGCAACCCATATATATATTCAATTACATATTTACATGTATATATAGCTATATTACATGTATAAATGTATAGTTTTTATTATATATATTTGTAGTATATAGCTCATATATATACTATATATATTATATATATGTATATATATCGGTTTTGTATTTTTTTCCATTAAATGTATACGTACATATATATATATATATATTTATTTATTACATGGATGTGTAATACATATATGTATATATATGTAGTTTTTTATTATATGTATATGTATATATGGTTTGTTGAAGTCTAAAAGCATTGTGATTGGATTTGAATTTCAAATAGATTTGGATTGAGTCTTATAAGTGGATCTAGCTCATGTCGGCCCCCAAAACCTTATCAGTGGGTCATTTGACACAGTTTCAAATATGAATCGGAATTCTCTGGCCCGACTCCTCGGTCCGGCCCATTTTGACATCTCCACAAATCATGGCGGATGTGATCGAGTCTGAAATTCTAACCGAACTAAATAAGGTTGTGACTAACCCAAACCCGACCCAGTTACACCCTAAATGAGGTCCTGCACCCTGCCACGAAAGTAGAGTGGTAGCAGCCGAGGAGGGAAAAGGATGTTATCTTCACCAGCTAGCCTTCTCCTGAATGTGAAGAAACATATGCACTGCCCAGCACCTCTTCTTTTGAAACCACTAATTGTTGTCTCTCTTTCTTCATCCACCATTTCCACGAACCCCCTGCAAGAAGCCGCTGCCGCCACCGCAGGTCTCTCTCTCTCTCAGTGACTTCCTTAGCTGATGTTAATTTTTATATGAAGAAAGAACAACCCAGTGAGGTGGTCATGATGGTTGCGAGTAGGATGTATGTGTGGCGAAGATGACTCGTTTAAAACATTGCTTTCCCAGTGAACTAAGCAGTAAAAGTGTGTCTCATATGCTTGCACCATCTCAGAAGAGGTTGTATTTCGAGTCATTTTTTATGATTCTGGAATTCAACTTCATATGACGTGCATAAGCCTCACCGCTGTACGTACATTTGTGTGTTCGTCAATCTACAACCCTTCTTTGCCCGTTCACTGTAACTAGTAAGTCAGATTTCTGAGGTTCCCAATGAAAAATATCAGCAATAAATGGAAATGCTAAAAATTCCTTCCTATTTGTGCAGTTGCTATTTATTCGAATATCAGTCATAGCTCATGAATTTTGAGGGTAAGGCATGAATATGTTTTTTTTTCATTGCCTGATTGGTGGAGGTGCAACTCCACCCATGTATGGGATCACCCTTGCATGGCATGGCTGGTCCCAATACCCCAATAAAGGATGAGGGTTGTGTTCCCAAGCTTGGATAAAGGACGAGGATAGTGTCAAGTAGTCAACAACTGGAATTCTTGTCTTATCTTTAAGGAAATGCACCAGATCCCATGTGAACTCTGGAGTTAAGCATGCTTAGGATAGTGACCTCCTAGGAAGTCATGATGTTGCACCCTCTAGACGACTCCACCCATTGCGGGAAGAGGCTTATGTAAGATAAGGTAAGGCCTAGTTAGTGGAGGTGCATTGAGAGCAACAGTTGGAGAGAAACTCAAAGATCCTACATCGTACAAACAACTGATAGGAGTATTGACTTATCTCACTATCACTTTCCCATACACATCACACGCTGTACTCACTACAAGCCAATTTCAACAAGCCCATGTGGATAAGGAGGTATTTTTAACTTCCTCTTCTTTTGATTTGACTGCATATACTGATGCAAATTGGGGTAAAGATGTCAACAATCGACATTTCACCACCAATTTTTGTGTATTTTTAAGCGAGTCCCTGATCTCTTAGAGATGCAAGAAGCAATAGAAGGTGTCACTGTCATCCACAAAAGTAGAATACCGAGCTATGATAACTACTGCTATTGAGATCTCATGGATTATAGAGGTGTTGAGAGACATGGGGTCACACAAGGAGATATTGAGTACGGTAATCAAGTTGAAGGTGCTATGTGACTGGAGCATGTCTCTAACTTTGTCAAGATGGAGTGCGAATGGCAGGGCACTGGTGTTCTTGCCCAATATCTACTTGACATGGGGCCAATCTTAAGTCACCAAGAATCGATGACGTTGCTTTATCATAAGGAAAAGCTTCTAGACTAACACAATCGCTTGGAAATGTTTCTAGGTGTCACGTGAGGCTAAATAGTTAATAGCGCGCTATAGTGTTTTAGCAACCCTCTTGTTGTTATAATTCTTGGAATTTGGTGGCCGACCTCCAAACCTGCTATAAGCGTTGTTGCGCTTATCGCGGTCCGCTAACTTGGATCTTGTGAAGAGGCAGGTTAACCTAAATGAATATGGATCAAACAAATCTAATTTAAATCATTTATAAAAACAAACATAAACCCTATAAGGTTTTTGAGCTTTTTACTGCTTCTCTCCTCTTCCACCGTTGCACCAATGGCAACAGTGATCGGCGGCAGCCACCACCAGCAACAATGTAAGTCTCTCTTCCTTTTGTGACTTCTCTCGTCCTACCATGTTTTTGGAGACCTCCACTGCTCCGTGCAAAGGTGTCATATAGTCTCTCTTTCTCTATGTGTGTTTTGTCTCTCCATCTTTCTTTGTGTGCTTATAAGGCATGGATTGGACAGGCCATCAACAACCTATGGCTTCTTTATTGCTTGCTTCTTCCTTCCATCTGAGTTTCTGTACGGACTCTCCTTACGTGCAACACAAGTAATGGCTTGTTTGGTTTGGTTCAAACTTAAGATATCTCACTCTTGTTATTGTTTCATTTGATAATTTAGTTAAATGTTTTGATTGATAAGAATCCAGCTTTATGCACTGTATAGTATTGGTTTCACGCTTGTTAAATTAAATGCAGTATAAGTAGTTTGAATTAAGTGGATTTGTTTTGTAATGATTTGCATTAGTACTTGCAACATAAATAGTTAAATGCAACACATTATATAGTGGATTCATGTTGTTTTGTAATCTTTTATTTTCCAGTTCTTCTTGTTAATCTTGAACCAATGATTTGCATTTGCACTTTAAGGGATTATCGGTGGGAAATAATTGTTACTTAGAGGAACTTGGTGCTAGAATAACTTGATTACATTTATATTTTTGTTTTTAAATTTAAGTTTAACAATTCAATATATATATGGCACATGATATTTATTGTTTGTCTTATTAGAATTTTGTTTATTTAGTTTGATTGGTGTTTATGTGTTTCTTGATATTTCAATATGCATATGCCACATGATATTTATTGTTTGTCTTATTAGAAATTTGTTTGTTTAGTTTGATTGGTGGTTATGTGTTTCTTGATATTTCTTAGAAATTAGAGAATCTATTATATATATATATATATTATTTTTAATCATAAATGAGAGTGTACTGCTAAATCGCTATATCCTTGCTACCACTATATTAGGGTCAACCGCTAACAGCCTGCTAACCGCTATTGATAACATAAATATGAGGTGGTTCATGAAAATAAATTTCATCATATTGGCATGGTTCAAATGTGTTCAGCAAATTACTGTTCATGTTTATTTGTAGGAAGAAATATTCATTTAATACTATGTTCAGCATAAAAGAAGGATGTGGAAGTCCCTTCAGCTAACAGCTAACAAGCGTTGGGTGAATGGAAGAATGGGTGCAAATAAGAAAGAATCCTGGTGGAGTGAATTAGTCTGCGGACATTCTGTGGTTGATATTAAGCAATCGAGATGAGCTCCAATGAATAGCAATGGAGATGAGCTCCAATGAATCAGCTACATGGAGAAGTTTCTGTGAACTGATAAAGTTTAGTGAGTTTGATTCCATTCCCCCTGCCCTTTTCAGATTGCTACTTGCAACAAGAAAATGAGAAAGGAAGCACAAATAGATGGATCCGATAAAGGCCCAATTCTGAATTTCTTACATTGCATTCTAGTGCCTCGTTGAGTCTAGTATTTGTTAAATACACAATGTACATTTAAACATCCATATGTTAGAATAATATTAGTTTATTTCAGTTGAATTCATAGTATACAGGTTTCATTGAGGATCTAGATCTCTTTTCTTTTAGGATGTGTTTTGTTAGAAGAAAAGTTTCAAGAAATAGAAGTTAAAATTTTCATGCAGCTTTGCCATTTAGGTTCTTATGTTTTTCAAATTCACTGAACATTGATTTAGAAGTCCCATTCTCAAAATATACCTTGTTTCAAATTCCACCACACTAGAGGGGAATAGAATCTTGAAAAGATAATTCTGTCACAAAGCATACCCCAAATGAACCACACAAAATATGTAGCCTACAAGACACAACAACAATTGCAGACTCACATGATGTAGAAAGTGGACTTGCAAAAATTCATCAATATCTCAAAAGTGATATTTTAAGTTAGGGCTAGCCCCGATGGCTTTAAGCCAACCATTAGCACCACTATGTAACTAGGGGTGAAAATGAGCTTAGCTACTCAAGATCCACTTGTCCCTGACTTGAATGCAGCTTGATCTTGTTGAGCTCGATGCAAACTTGAAGTGGGAACTAGCTGAGTTCAAGCTAATCAGCACAGGGCTGAAGCAGATTGTGAACAGACGACGAGTATATGAGGAAAGGGTGGGGAAAGTGTAAGAAACAGTCCTATTTCTGTAGTCCCATGTCGTCCACAATGAAGAAATCGGAGCAGGAGAGAGGCTACAAAAGGAGAACTTAGTTCATGACATTATGTTGTACTTCAACCTTAATGGCTGTCAACAAACCACATGCATTTCTATTTCCTGTTGGACCACACAATATGCCATTTATATTATGAAGAAGGGTTGGCCGTAGATTTATTTCCACTTGGCTTCTCATTAGTTAGCTGCACTGCTACTAGCCTGCAACATAGACTTTGCAACAACTTGCTCGATAACCATTATCAAGCCAACCTCGGCTTTGAACAAGCTTGAGCTCGAGAATTCAAAGCTTGGTCGAGTTTGATCAAGCTTGAACTAAGTATTCATTAAACAAGCTGAGTTGAGTTTGACTAGGTCTCCATTACACCCCTATCTCTAACAGGTAAATGTAGGAAAAAATAACCAAAAGAATAACATGACAGAATCACCATAAGCTGTTCTATCATCTATTGGTGCCATGCTTTAAGTAGTTGTTGGTGGATGGTATATTTGGCCTTTTCATGCATCAGTCCAGCATCAGTTTTGTTCCACAGGAATACCAAAGGTTGTTTTAAAGAAAGGAAAAACACAGTTGTTCCGAAATGGAAGTTCAATGGTGTATAGCGGTGCTATTGACAAAATCATAGGCCGGCCTCCACCAAAGACTGGAGATATTGTGCTGGTGACAGATGGATCTGAAAAGCCTATTGGCTGGGGTTTGTACAATTCCTTTTCAATGTTCTCTGTCCGAATAATGCAACTTGAGGATGAAGTAAGCCGGTATATCTACTCCTTCAAACAAATCTGCATCATGACAGATTTGATGGTTCTTTGTTGGTTGCTTTCATGTTCCTCCTTTTCATATCATATATACATTAGTCCATTGTTTTGTTACTTATATATGATTTGTAGATATTCATCCTGCGTGTTCAACATGGAAAAATTGCTTGAGACAAGACTTGATGCTGCCATGAATTTGCGATGCCATTTGGGGCTTCCTGATGAAGATACTAATGCTTTCCGCCTTGTTAACAGTGAAGGAGACAGGCATGTGGATCTTTTGCTTTGTTTTAGATTACTTTTTTCCCATTTTTTATTTTGTTTAGTTGAAGCAATCATAACTTGTCACTAAACAAAAGGCTAGAATCTTTACTAGATTCATGATGTATACTTTTATAACTGGGTTATGTCATCTTGGGTGAACATAATTTTAAAGCCTTTGTGTACTTTTAAATTTACTATAAACTCATTAAATGTCCTGAAGACCTCAAGCTCCTTCCTTCCATGCTTGTAAAACTAGCCATATCAATTCGTTGAACATAAAAAGTATTTAAAGAATTTAAGGCATTAGGGATACATGCTAAACTATAGGGTGTTGGGTGTTGCCTTTTAGAAAAAAATGCATTCTCAACTACGCATCCTAGGGTCTGGGTTTTTCAAGAAAAGGATAGTACCCTTAGTGACTTGACTTGAGCCTTGTTCAGGCTGGAATCAATGGGGATGGGATTCACGATTCAAATGGCGTTAAGTGTGCTAGAAAACATTTGGTGATTCAACAGTAGCCTGCTGATGCCTCTGAGGAAATAAGGCAATATTTGGGTATTCCCAACATCGAACCAACATCTTACCCAAAAGGGAGATAAGGTGCTTGTTATCAGACAGAAGGTGTCCCCTAGGCCTCCTTAGAGACTGTAGCCAGGATTGGATGACACGAAGTTTCCTGAATGTACGAAAGAAATATGAACACACATGGATTAAGAGATTGATTAACTAAGGGAGGTTACTTTAGTGACTACAAGATTCTGGAAATTATACAAAATCAGTAAAACTAAATGACCCAAGGAAATAAATTCTGGAAACAGAAAAACTTGATTGGTTTCAATGAGGAAAGATGTCTAATTGGTCATGGCAATCTTCCTTTTATGGCTAATGTTGAATGCTTATGTCCAAGAGATCGCGCCACCTTTTACTCCTAGAATTGCATCGTGTTATGGAAACATGATGGGTGGTGAGTATCGATTATGGTGAGACCCTTCCGTGTAGGGAACCTTTTTTTTCATGGGAACCGTTTGCTTTGATCAATTTCCTGAATTTCAGGGGCCACAATTATGCCAAGGTTCTTTCTGGACATCGCATCTGGATCTCATTCTCAGTCTGCTACATTTGGAGGGCTCACTTGTGTGCACGGATGCTGAAACTCTAGAGCTTACAAGTTCCCAATATTTGTCTTAGTTATGTGCTTATAGGACCATGCCATCTGGTTGGCGGGATGACTATGTTCCCCTCATTCATCAGTTAAGGCTCATGAATCATTCAATGCCTTGTTAATTATAGGTAAGCTATTCACCTAATCATAAAGAACATATGCTGTTATTACCTTCATAACAAAAAGACAAAGCTCTATCAGTCATAGGTAAGGTATTCATCTAATCATGAATAATAACCTGTTCACCCTACCATGTGGTGCATTAAATTGGGAAATGAGCAAGATGTTAAGAGGAAAGTGAATAACCTGGCCAGTGCATAAAAGTATGAAACATAATTAATTATGAAAATGTAGTGTAGTTTTCTAAAGCTATGGTCCATTGTCATGGAAGGTGGGAGATAGGAGATGCTAAATACATTAAAAAAGTGACATTCTCAAAACAGCAGCTGATCCTGCTGGTACATTAAAACAAGCTCATTGCGGTGGTGCTCGGTTTCATGCTTTTCAAGTTGTGTGTCTTGCAAGGAACTCATTGGTGATATTCCTGTTTATTGAGACATGCTCTTCAATTTGTATTCTCATAGGAATGCTTGGTAGTACATATTTCTATCTTAATGTAGATTTAAGTTTATATATTTTTCTACCTTATGGCTGACTAGCTCTCTAATTTTGGTTAGACATTGTGCAGGTTGTCAGGACTAATTGTTGATGTTTTCAATGATCTTGCTGTCGTTGCATCATCTGCTGCATGGGTCGAAAAGTATAAATCAAGTATAGAGATGATCCTTAGTAAGTTCCATAAGATTAATCATACCGTTTGGAGACCATCAATTGCAATCTTGAAAGAAGAGGGACTGAGTGTAGAAGCAAAGAATGATGAGCCATCTATTCCTTGTGACAAAATCAAGGTGTAATTTCTTGAGTGTTAAATTGTTATTCTTAATGATTTAATGCATCTTGTTAGTGTCTTCTCTATGTTATATTCTACCACTTTCATCTTTCCTTGTGGGGATACTTGAAATGAGTGATAATTTGGTGATCCTCCATTCAATGCTCACCTTTGAAAACATTTGCTTTGTTGTAATCTTGCTTGCTTGGTTCACACACGATGGGTTAATGGTAGTGAAACCAGTGTTATCCGTATCGCACCGTATCGTACAATATGGGTGTATCGCACCGTATCGTACGCCCTGAGACCCTTATAAAAGAAAGTATATCGGAACATTATGGATGGATGTGGGGGTAAGGAAGCTAGTCCTAGATAATAAGATTCGTATTGGTTCTTGGAATATCGGAACATTATCCGGTAAACTAATGGAGGTGGTAGATACTATGATTCGGAGAAAGATTCATATTCTATGTTTACAAGAGATAAAATGGGTTGGAGAAAAAGCAAAGGAGATAGAGGATATAGGTTTTAAATTATGGTACTCAAGTAAAGAAAAGGCTTGAAACGAAGTTGGTATTATCATAAATAAAGATTTAAAGGATAGTGTATAGATATACAATAATATGGTGACCGAATCATGACGTTGAAATTAGTGTTAGGAGTAGAGATTTTGAATATAGTTTGTGCTTACGCACCTCAAGTAGGACTAGAAGATAATATAAAGACAGCTTTTTGGGAAGAGTTAGATAAGGTGATTCAAAAGATTCCACAAAGGAAGATGATTTGTTTAGGAGGAATGGACATGTTGGTAAAGAGGCATTAGGATATCAAGGGATTCATGAAAACTTTGGTTTTGGGGATATAAATAAGGAAGGTAGGGAGATTTTAAATTTTGCTATGGCATTTGATCTCTTTATAGTCAATAAAATCTTCAAAAAATGAGATGAACATTTAATTACTTATAAGAGTGGCTTATCACAAACACAAATTGATTACTTTATTTATAGAAAAAAAGATAGAGCATGTTGTAAAGATTGTAAGGTAATTCCAGGAGAAAGCTTAACCACCCAACATCGACTTTTAGTTATGGATTTACAAATAAAAAAATAGACAAAGAAGAAAAGAGTGTATTGAGCTATTCAGACTAAATGGTGGAACCTCAAAAGCGAGAAAGAAGATATGTTTAAACAGAAAGTCCTTCAAGGAGATGTTTGGAATTATGTTGGTATATCCTGTGATATGTGGAATAATATGACTATACATATTAGGAAAGTGGCGAAAGATGTGTTACGTGTATCTAAGGGAGGTGTACCGGCACAAAAAGAAGCTTGTTGGTGGAGTGAAGTAGTGCAAAATAAAATCAAGGCAAAGAGGACATGATACAAAATACATTACAACAACAACAACAACTAAGCCTTTTCTCATACTAGACGGGGTCAGCTACATGGATTCTTTGTTTCCACGGATCCCTATCGTGTGCCATGTTAGCAGTTAACTCACAATAAGCTAGATCATTCTTTATTGTTTCTTTCCAACACTTTTGTGGTCGTCCTCTACCTCTTAATACTTTCCAAATTTAGTTTTTCATACCTTCTTACAGGTTCTTCTTTTGATCTTCTTTCTATATGTCTAAACCATCTTAAACGATATTCTCTCATTTTATCCTCTATTGGTGCCACTCCTAATTTGTTTCTAATAACCTCATTATGTATATGGTCTTTTCTTGTATGACCACTCATCCATCTCAACATCTTCATTTCTGTCACAGACATCTTTTGTACATGTTGATGATTAACTGCCCAACACTCACAACCATAAAACATGGCAAGCCTAACTGCTACTCTATAATATTTACCTTTTAACTTTAATGGTATCTTCTTATCACAAAGAATACCTGATATTCCTCTCCATTTTAACCAACCAGCATTAATTCTATGCGTAACATCTCCATCAATTCTTCCATCACTCTAAAAAATTGACCCTAGGTATTTAAAACTTTCCTTTTGGGGGATGCAATGTGTGCCAATTTTAATTTCTATGTCCTCTGAAGTAACCAAATGATCAAACTTACATTCCATATATTTTGTCTTTGTTCTACTAAGTTGGAGGCCTTTGCTTTCTAATGTTTCTCTCCATAGTTCCAATTTTCTATTAACTTTTTCCTTAGACTCCTCCACTAATACAATGTCATCTGCAAATAAATGTATGGCTCATTAACTCCTCCACTAATACAATGTCATCTGCAAATTAAAATTGGCACACATTGCATCCCCCAAAAGGAAAGTTTTAAATACCTAGGGTCAATTTTTTAGAGTGATCGAAGAATTGATGGAGATGTTACGCATAGAATTAATGCTGGTTGGTTAAAATGGAGAGGAGTATCAGGTATTCTTTGTGATAAGAAGATACCATTAAAGTTAAAAGATAAATATTATAGAGTAGCAATTAGGCTTGTCATGTTTTATGGTTGTGAGTGTTGGGCAGTTAATCATCAACATGTACAAAAGATGTCTGTGACAGAAATGAAGATGTTGAGATGGATGAATGGTCATACAAGAAAAGAGCGTATACATAATGAGGTTATTAGAAACAAATTAGGAGTGGCACCAATAGAGGATAAAATGAGAGAATATCGTTTAAGATGGTTTAGACATATAGAAAGAAGATCAAAAGAAGAACCTGGAAGAAGGTTAGAAAAACTAAATTTGGAAAGTATTAAAAGAGGTAGAGGACGACCACAAAAGTGTTGGAAAGAAACAATAAAGAATGATCTAGTTTATTGTGAGTTAACTGCTAACATGGCACATGATAGGGATCCGTGGAAACAAAGAATCCTTGTAGCCGACCCCGTCTAGTATGGGAAAAGGCTTAGTTGTTGTTGTTGTTGTATTTTCATTTTGCTTTGAAAAATTGACCCTAAATATTTAAAAATTGTCCTTTTGAGGGATGCAATAGTGTCACTTTAACTTTTGTATCATTTGTTTTAACCAAGTTATGAAACTTGTTCTTTTTATATTTTGTCTTTGTTCTACTATGTTGGAAACCCTTGATTAGGATTAATCAAGTAGTTGCATTAATTAGTTGGACTTGTTCGTCCATGTAAATGTAATAAAATACCAAATTTACCAACTAGATCTGCTGTAGTCAATCCTCAGGTGAGCAGCAATCAGTCTGCAACACCAAGGTCCAGTCACACCAAGAAGCTCTCAGCATACTGAACACATCTTGCGAAGCTCAAGAGAATCGTATATTAAAATAGGCTGCAGAAGGCCATAAACAAATACAAGCAATTGATATGCTTATATAGGCCCTAATACATACGGGCCAGCTGACATTGAACTCCCAAGTAGTCCTTATCCATGCAGGAAAAGTAAAGTTACAACTAAAAAAAGAAAAGGAAAAGGAAACAAAAGAAAAGTACATGGAACCCTAACAGTATAGTAAAAGGGCAAGATTGCATATTGATCACAGATTACATAGGCTGATACTTCAACACTCTTCCTTAAATTTTATGAGGAAAATGGAAATTTGTCGAGAAGAAAATCAAATCTTGGTGACAAAAGTGGCTTGGTAAATGCATCCCCTTCAACTAGTATTCTGCGCTCACAGGCTTCAAACCCAAATTGTCTTGCAAGTGTCCTTCTCTAACATTGTGAGAATTCATCTCATTATGCTCAGCACGCTTATTGTCGTAGAGAGTTCCACAAGTCATCAAGAAGCCTTCTTAGCCAAGTCTTAGCTTTTCTATGGGCGCTTAGTTCCTCATTCATTGCCTCTATCCAATTTAAGGATCTCTTGACTTCTTTGTAACTCTTATACTAATAAGTACAACTGGTAATCAATAAGACCTTTGTTGTGGGGCAGAAACTTTGCAATATAGTTTCAATACATAAACTCTGTTGCAATCTTTAAGAGGAAATCACAAATCATCCATGATATATAAACTTCTTTCTCTATGGTCGTGCCAACCAATCCATAGAGGAGAAAAATACAACATAATCATTATGAGGAGTTTGAAAAATCTATAAAAGATTCAAGTTCAAGTTAGAAACAAAACTAACTTTTGATATGTTGAAATTTTATTTTGCATTCATTTTTTTCCCAAGTTTTCAAATCTTGCTTGTATTTTTCTTGAGCTTTGAAAGCATCATCATCGTTTAAATCTTAAATATTTAAGGTAGGTTCTTGAATTGTCCCGTCTATGTAATCCCAAAAATCTTTGGACAAAAAATACTTTTTCATTGTTCTTGCCCAACTTTGATAACATTTTTGGTCAAAAATGCATTTAAAAGACTCATTTTTGCTATCCATTTCAAGGAACAAACAAGGATCTTGATGGTACCTCATCATCGTTTAAATCTTCAATATCTAAGGTTGGTTCTTGAATTGTCCCGTTTATGTAATCTCAAAAATCTTTGGACAAAAAATACTTTTTCATTGTTCTTTCTCAACTTTGATAACATTTTAGGTCAAGAATGTATTTAAAAGGCTTATTTTTGCTATCCATTTTAAGGAACAAACAAGGATCTTGATGTTACCTCAAGTTTGGAGCATTAAGTAAGCAATATCACGAACTTTTCAATCTTGGCACGCTTTCCGATGTACTCAAATTCTTCAAAACGAGGCTCTGATATCATGTAAATATTTGTTGACGTATGAATGTTAAAGCGGAGAAGTCATAAATCGTCAATGTATTGCTAGGATCGTCAAGATACCAACACATCCAAATATGGATGTTTCAAGTTAAGAATACACAACAAGAGTCAATAAAAAACAAATCCACAAATCAAAAGGCTGTGCAAGACAACTTATTATTGATTATATTATGACTCTATTTATAGAGCAAGAAAGAGCAAGAAGAAGATAATTTAGAACATAAATGGATAAGAGAGAAGAGAGAAGAGAGAAGAGGACTAGTCGTTGGAGGCAGCGCCAACTCCCAGCACCAAGAGAGTCGTTGGGAGTTGGAAGCTCCCAGGCTACATGACAATGGGCCCTAGTGGTCCATGCTATTCCATAATCTTCAGTCACGGGCCCTAGTGACCCATGATCCTATTACATTTAACAATTTGTATAGGCTGTGAGACAGTGGATAAGGGCCAGCTGGCCCAATGGCTGGATTTTTCTATCTGTTGGGGGTGTTCAACTGGCTGGAATAGTCAGCCGTTGGACTCCCAGCTAGTCCTTATCCACAAAAAAAGAATTACAATTACAAAAAAGGTACATCAAACCCTAGTACAGTAGTCTAAGAAAGGCAACATTACATAGTGACCACCAATTATACAGGCTGATAGTTTAACAGTAATTTGCTCTTAATCTGAAGTAAGTGCTTGACACTCTCGTGTCACTCTTTTGAGTGGGTGGGAATCAGTCCCATAGTGGGGCATGAGATCGGGATATTTAATATGTTGGATATCCCATACTTGGCAACTCTGTCTTGAAAGCATTAGACATAAGCCTTAACGTACTTCAATTGATCATCAATCCTATGTTGAAGCCTATGTCACACGGGTGTGGGTGCGAACACGAGTGCGGGATACAGCAAATTTCAAAAATTTTGGGTGCGGCGACACGGCTAGGGTATATAATATTATATATTATATATAATATTCAAGCTACAACAAGTGAGACATCAATTAACATAAGTATATGACAATAGAACTTTATATTAAAGCAAAACACATAAATGATAAACAACTACTAATTTCATCATAATACACAAATCAATCTTCACTATCTGGACCCATTTATCCAAAAAGACCCGAACTTCAAAATCGATACCATATTTTGAAGCGTGAAATATCCATACAAAAGGAAGTGAAGAAGGTCCGCGTTGAGATATTTTTCTATGTTCATTGGCAGAGTTTCATGGGAGATGTTGGAAGACAAGCTGAAGGAGCATTTTGGAAACTATGGTGAGGTAACTCAAGTGGTCATTATGGGAGATAAGGTCACAAGTCGACTAAGAATCTTCGGTTTCATCGTCTTCACGGATTACTCCTTCTTTGATCGGGTTCTGCACGATAAATACACAATAGACGGCAAAATCGAGAGTTATAATTTTCTTTTTGCCATGCCGCACCGACACAGTGTCGGTGTCACACCCGTGTCGAGGTCGACACTCCACCCCTTAGAAGTGTTTGTGTGACTTAGGCTGAAGCTTTGTTCATGAGTTTCTACTAAATTTTCTTTGCAAAGGTGTAGCTGCGGTAAACTCTAGGTTAGTGTTCATGCATTTGCTTGTTTGCAGACCTTTGTACTTAGCCTCTTCTCTGTTTGCAGCACACCTCTCAGTTCTTTGTGTAAAACTTCGATATGGTCATGCATCTTCTGCAAAGTAGTGAGATGAACGTGGCAATGTGAATTGTGACCTGCTACTTTGAAGTAGTTCTTTTACTTTCCATTGGCTTGAAAATTGATTGTGTAAACTCAACTTGAAGAAGGATCAAATCTCATTGCTTTAGATTTTCGCCCAGTAGAGCTTGGAGTAGATTGCCCAGACTCATATTCACCACTCCCTTTCTCCATCAATTTAAGGGTGACATGTTAATAGTGAAGCTTTAAACCAAGCTTTCTTCAAAAAGTGACCCGCAGACTTAGAATCACTGTTAGAATAGACTTTGTATTATGGCTTGCCAAAAAACTACTTTTCTGAAATACAAATTGACTACATCAGTATCATCCTAGTTTTATAACAAAGTGTGCATGTAAGAAGTCTGATAACAAAATCCAACTCACATCCTTCCAAGATGCCATTGGCGCTAGCAGACAGTACTGAGCCTTTTGTTTTGGCCATGGCTTTTAGTAAAATAAATACATCTGTGCTGCATGTCAGCAAGAAATTGGAGTGCACATTAAATATACTATTCAAATGCCATATTACATAAATTGCGTGTCAAGTAACTACACCACTTAGAATAAACAAAAGCTTAATTATTCATACAAGCATGCTTGTAGAATATATATTAGAAATTTAAACTAATTGTTCATGATAGAGAAAGACATAGTTGACTTTGTAGTGGATACAGCAGATTTAAAGGGTGATAAAGCGGAGTTAGCAGGCTAATATAGTGGAATAAGTAAGTAAAATTTCAAAAACTTTGTTGATCGCTGGCAGTCATCTGCTTCAGCATGGGAAGGATGCTATAAATGCTATAGTGGATATTACGGCCTTTGTATCCCACTATATAACTGTGCTTTTTCTTTATTTCTCTGAAGGAGGTGTCTATGTAGCCATTGTTTCATTGATATCTACATATGGAGGGACTCTTTTCCGTTTTAGAAGGGACTACCATAGAAACAAACTGGAACCTTAAATAAGTAAGAGAACTTAAAAATGTTAATGAAACTGGGAAACTGAAATTGACCTACATTTTCATGTCTGCTCTTTCTTCTTTTGAACTTGGATTACTTTGATTGTTTTGAAATGTGGGTTATTCCTAAGTGTATAGTTTTGGGCATAACAAATGACACTTGAAATTTTCTTGTGGATCTTGAGATGATCTTTGTTTTACGAATCCTATATCTCTGAACCAAATCAGAAATCTGAAGATTTTATGCTAAATAAATCAACAGTTTATTCATCAAAGCAACCAAGAACATTAGGAGAAGGAGTAAGGTGCAGGTCGGTGCCTGTGGCTGCCGCACTCCGCCTTTCGTTTTCTCTCTTAATTCTAAACCTAATTACAAGGCTGTTTTATACTGCTAATCTAACTTAAAAGACTGAACTACCCCTAATTAGTGACTAACATAACTCGGGTCCCAATGGATCAGAATCTGATCGATTGGGATCCAAACTATAATCGACTGAACCTAATTACAATAAAACTGAACCTAAATGTTAAACTCAACATGTCTAATACTCAAACAAGAAATAAGAACTTCAACTTCAACTTGATTTTCACAACACGCCCCCTCAAGTTGACTCTTGAAGACTTGTAATTCTCAACTGTGTAAGTGCTTTATGAAGGCCATTGACTGAAACTGGTTTGGTGAAGATATCTGCCAATTGATCTTCTGAGCGTACGTGAACTAGGTTGAAAATACTTTTGGAAATCTTTTCTCTGATAAAATGACAATCAATTTCAATGTGTTTGGTTCTTTCATGAAAGACTGGATTTTGAGCTATTTGAAGGGCTGCTCTAAAGTCAGTAAAGAAAGTAATTGGAGTATTCTCTTTAAATCCAATTTCTTCTAGAAGTGATATAATCCATTGGCCTTCACACATATCTAGAGCAATAACACGGTATTCTGCCTCTGCACTTGACTTGACTACCACAGATTGTTTCTTGCTTTTTCAGGATATGATGTTTCCTCCCAAACATACCACATAACCTGATGTTGACTTCCTATCAGTTTTTGAACCTGCCCAATCAGCATCTGAGTATATCTTTATATCAAGTGTTAGGTATGGAGTGTATAGCAAGCCGTAAGTTATTGAGGATTTCAAATATCTGATAATATGAAACATTGTACTCATATGATGTTTAGATGGGTTGTGCATCCACCTACTTGCATATCCAATTGCAAAACTGATGTTAGGTCTCGTGATAGTGACATATATCAAATTTTCCACTAATCTCTAGTATTTACCAACATCTTCATATGGTTCTGTTGACTCATAATTATCTTCCTTAGGTATCTTCATAGGAATAGAACATATTCGACAATCCTCCATTTTTGTTTCTCTCAGTAAGTCTAGGATATATTTTCTTTGACTTAAAATAAGCAATTATCTTTATGAATCACTTCTATTCTCAGGAAGTAATGTAATCTCCCCAAATCCTTCAAGTCAAATAATATATTTAGTCTTTTCTTTAGGTAGATTATGCCTTCAGCATCATCTCCTGTAATGATAATATCGTCCACATATACCAGTAACATACTAGTTTTCTGATCTTGTTTGATAAACAACGTATGATCACTAACACATTGCTTAAAACCCAACTTCATGACACCATCACTGAATTTTTCAAACCATGCCCGTGGAGATTGTTTCAAACCATAAATTGATTTCTTTAACTTAAAAACTTTGCTATACTTTTGTTCATTAGTATACCCAGGTGGTAGATCCATATAAATATCTTCCAAAAGATCTCCCTGAAGAAAAGCATTCTTAACGTCGAACTGCTATAATTGCCATCCTTTATTTATTGACTACTAAACTCAGAATAATTCTGATAGTGTTCATCTTTGCCACCGGAGCAAATGTCACTGTGTAATCTATGCCGTATGATTGGCTGTAACCTTTAGCTACTAGTCTTGTTTTATATCTTTTTATATTGCCATCAACCTTATACTTTACTGAGAATATCCACTTGTATCCCACTGTCTTTCTTCCTGAAGGTAGATCAGTCAGTTCTCAAGTCTTATTTCTTACAAGAGCTGTGATTTCCTCTTCCATTGTGCTTGGAATATGAGTAGAATCTGCATTCATGACAAACAACTGATATTCTCTGGGATAATTAGAGTATGATACCATCTTTTCCAAAGAATATTTTGCAATTTTACGTTTCCCTTTTCTAATTGCAATCGGTAAATCATCTAATTCACTATCTGAATGTTGAGAGGTTACCTGAATAGGAGGTGAAATTGATTCTGGGAGAGGATTATGATCCAAAGTAGTTGACAAATGTGGAATAAAGGCCTTTCTTTCACCTCTGGTATATACCTGCATGTTCTTTTCTTGGGAAAGTATCGTCTCCTCCTCTTCTTCATCATGTACACGTTGAACCTCAATTGGTGGAAGTGGCATTACATGTGGAGACTGCATATGTAATGGATCAACTTCTGGTATATTATAAAATGGAGTTTCTTCATGAAAAGTAACGTCCATTGTAACATATAGTTTTCTTCTAAGAGGGTCATAACACTTGTATCCCTTCTGGGTGGAGGAGTATCCTAGAAAAATACATTTAATCGATCTTGCATCTAACTTATCCCTCGAGCCAAGATGAACATGAATAAAACATGTACATCCAAATACTCTTGGAAGAAGATGAAATTGTTTCTAAGGACATAATGAATGAAATGGTGTATTCCCACTGAGGACCCTGCTTGGCATACGATTTATAAGAAAGACTACAGTGAAGACTGCTTCACCCCAATAACATTTAGGAACATTACATCCAATTAGAAGAGTTCTTGCAATTTCTAAAATATGTCTATTTTTCCTTTCAGCAACACAATTTTGTTGAGGAGAGTAACCATATGAGGTCTGGTGCAAAATTCTATGTTCTAGAAAATATGAGTTAAGAGATTGAGACATAAACTCACCCCATTATCACTACGAAAAACTCTTATAGTTCGCTAAAATTGAGTATGCACAAACTGACAGTATATCAGAAGAATATTCTTCACTTCATCTTTAGTTTTCATGAGATATATTATGGTGAATCTAGTGCAATCATCAATGAAGGAAACAAAGTACTTATATCCATGCATAGATGTAGTAGAACAAGGACCCCAAATATCTGAATGAACAATCTCAAATGGAATAACAGATCTGTCTTCACTTAAGGGAAAAGAGATACGATGGTGTTTTGCCTTTTGGCAAGTTTCACAATTCAAATTTAAATTATTACAATCCTTAAATTCAGGTAGTAACATTCTCAGTTTAGATAATGGTAAATGTCCCAGTCTTTGGTGCCAGCGAGGTATCTCCTCCTTCTATTTTTTAGTTATGATAGTCGATTGTAAGGCTGCTCCTTTATAATCCTCGTAGAAATACAGGTCTCTCTTCACACTACCCTGACCAAAGATCCTTCCCATCCTTATTTCCTGAAAGTAACATCCAGTAGAATCAAACATTATAATATATTTTAGATCCTGAGTCATAGCAAATACAGATAATAAGTTGACTGATATATTTGGAACATGTAAAACATTTTTTAAAGTGTCAAATGATGTAGCTATACTTCCTTTTCCAACTATTGGAGTATGAGAGTCATCTGCCTGTCTAATATTAATGTTTGCTTGAGTCAACTCATAGTCATCAAAGAAATCTCTTCAACTGACCATGTGATCTGTGGCATCAGAATCAATAATCCATACCCTTGAATGAGAAGTACTAATATTACCCTGAGTCAGGAATATTATTGAGTACTTGATATAAAGATAATATATTCTCAGAATATCTATTCACTCCACACCCAATACTTGATATAAAGATATACTCAGATACTGATTGGGGAGGTTAAAAAACTGATAGGAAGTCAACATCAAGTTATGTGGTATGTTTGAGAGGAAACATCATATCATGAAAAAGCAAGAAACAATCTGTGGTAGCTAGGTCAAGTGCAGAGGCAGAATACCGTGCTATTGCTTTAGGTATGTGTGAAGGCCAATGGATTATATCACTTCTAGAAGAAATTGGATTTAAAGAGAATACTCTAATTACTTTCTTTACTGACAGTAGAGCAACCCTTCAAATAGCTCATAATCCAGTCTTTCATTCTGATCATTGTTGAAATAAGCCTTATTGGATCTGTTCTAAAAATGAGTAGGTCTTCCAACTAATTCTCAGCATGTTTCCTTAGTATGTCATGTTTTTCCATAATAAGAACAGGTTAACTTATCATTTTCTTATGAAATAAGCCCATATCTACCTCTGCCACGTCCATAACTTTCTCTTTCCCGAGAGTAGAAAGGAATAGACATACTTTTTCCTACAAATGCAGAAGTTTCTGATATATTAATTTTGATTTCCTTTTCTAAATGTTTTCTATCTTCTTCCCGAAGAAGAAGAGAGTATACTGTACTCAAGGAGGAAAGCCTCTCTGCTGAGAATATTATTCTTAACCGCCTCATACTCTGAAGAGATTCCCCATAGAAGATCAAATACTTTGCATTCTTCAAACTCTTCATTGCGCTCTTGTGTGCAACTCTGACATTTGGTTTTAGAATAGAGTTGTAATTCTTTCCATAAGCCTCTGAGTTCTGCATAGTACTCACTGACTGATCTTCCTCCCTGCCTACATTTTCTAATCTTTTTTAAATAAATCAGCAATTTATTCATCAAACAACCAAGAACATTAGGAGGAGGAAGGTGCAAGTCGGCGCCTGTGGCTGCCGCACTCTGCCTCTCGTTTTCTCTCTTAATTCTAAACCTAATTACAAGGCTGTTTTATACCACTAATCTAACTTAAAATACTGAACTACCCCTAATTAGTGACTAACATAACTCGGGTTCCAATGGATCAGAATCTGATCCATTGGGATCCAAACTGTAATCGACTGAACCTAATTACAATAAGACTGAACCTAAATGTTAAACTCAACATGTCTAATACTCAAACAAGAAATAAGAACTTCAACTTCAACTTGATTTCCACAACAAAATCTAGTGCCTCATATCACTTCTGTTGGATCTTTCCACGTGAAATATGGTTCCTCTAGTTGGGTTGTAGACTATGTCCTAGATCATCCATGGCCAAGGAAGGCCATTCGGTCATTGGTAAATCTATGGGTACCATTTGAATGAAGTTGGTTTCATCTTTTGTCATCAATCATATCCCCAAGCCTATCCAAATTCCTGCATCTGAGTAAAAAATATCAAGAATTTCTGATTAAGTGGTGGGATGTGTAGCTGTGTACTCTGATTTTCTAGAAGCTACTTAGGATTTGGTTTTGTTTACACTTCCTGAGACACGTTTCCTTTTTCTCCTTTGCATCTTGAGCATGGCTTCTTTTTCTTTTCCTGTGTTGGTCAGATATCACCAGAGTCCGTTTAGTCAGTTTCCTGTTTCCTTTTTGAGGTGGTTTCACGTTCCCACTTTTGTCACTCCATTATCTTGTTTGCTTTAACAAGTCATGCTTAACATTGGTAAATTTTAGGTCATGGAGAACAATATTTATTACTCCATCTCCCTCGATGGCCAAAAGACTGGATTCTATGCAGATCAACGTGAAAGTCGCCGCTTTATATCAAGAATATCCAAAGATAAGAGGGTTCTTGACCTTTGCTGCTATAGTGGGGGATTCACACTTAATGCAGCATCTGGTGGAGCAGCTGCTGTGATTGGTAAGCATCTCACTATTTAATTAAGATGATTTAACTTTGTTGTTTTTCCTACTCTCAGTTTGAGCAGCATGCTGCACTGGATTAAAATGAGCTCTCTAGAATAGTACCACCTTTTCCATGGTGCAATAGGCTTTAGTATATTGTAAAGAAGCCTTCATCTATATCTTGTGAGTCAGGTTATAAAATTTTTGCTACATGCCCTCCATTATTGAAATGTTGAAAGTAGAGACATTCTGTGATATTGTTTTCAGGGATTGATTCCTCTTCAGCTGCTATAGAGCTTGCAAACGAAAATGTCCTTCTCAACAGTTTTGATCCTAAAAGAGTATCCTTCTTGAAGGGGGATGTGTCTGACTTCATGAGAAATGCTGCTTCTCGAAATGAATTATGGGATCTGGTGATTTTGGATCCACCAAAACTAGCACCCTCTCGGAAGGTACCTTTCTGTTTCTTTTATCACATGCAGATCGAGTTATCAAATGACCAATGCATGATATGTTTTTCTTAACAAAACATTAGTGAACACCTTTTTCCTTCTAGTGACAACCCATTTAACTTTAGTGTTGACTTTTAGGTCATTTGGTTGCTCTTCTGATAAGTTGCCCTATCTTTTTTCCTTAACTTGCTTATGAATTGCATGTAAATAACTTTCATAGTCAGACCTTTCTTTGTATTATTTTCTGCATATACAACTAAATGTTCTAGGTGCAATTCCTGATCGAAATGTGAAGGGGTTTATGTTGATTAACTTGATTTATAACTCAAATCTTCATTCAAAGATAATTGGAATGTACAACATGGCGTCTCCACACATACTGCTACCTCTCTCACGTTCTCTCTTTTCCACACTTTCACATGGTAACCTCTTAGGGTTACTTAAGTATGTTAAACATTAAAGGACGACTAAAATGCACCTATACTAAAGATTTACTTCCTAACAACTCCTATTGGATCAGGACGAGAATAGATCTAATGGGAGTTGGATCCAAATCTCCTTTTTAAGACACCCCCTCTAGTTGGGGGTAGGATGCTGGTTACTCTCTGTTAAAGGGAATGGACAAATCACCCACATGCAGAAATTCTACACTTAGTTAACTATCCACTTACGGTCTTGTCTTTTTTGTTTTTAAAGTTACTTTTAAATTCCTTTCATTAATGGCAATGTTGTAATATATTAATATATAGGCTGTTTATGAAAGGAGAAACTCTACCAACAGTGTAGCTGCATCTTTATCGTTAAGAGAATAAAAAGGAGGGAGAGTGTGTGTCGCACACCCTATTAATCCAAAAATCTCTTTTGCATCTTCTCGATCTTGATTTTTGGCTAGAATTTGACATGGTATCAGAGCGTAGGGGCTAAGATTGACACGGAAACTGAGAAGATAATAGACCACTGTAGAGTTTGGGTGACGTGAAGCAATCCAAGAGAAGTTTACAGAAATTAAGCAAATCGATTGCAACAAGATTTGGTCAGACAACAAACAAACAACAACAACTAAGCTTTTTCCCATACTAGACGGGGTCAGCTACATGGATTCTTTGTTTCCACAGATCCCTATCGTGTGCCATGTTAGCAGTTAACTCACAATAAGCTAGATCATTCTTTATTGTTTCTTTCCAACACTTTTGTGGTCGTCCTCTACCTCTTTCAATACTTTCCAAATTTAGTTTTTCATACCTTCTTACAGGTTCTTCTTTTGATATTCTTTCTATATGTCCAAACCATCTTAAACGATATTCTCTCATTTTATCCTCTATTGGTACCACTCCTAATTTGTTTCTAATAACCTCATTATGTATACGGTCTTTTCTTGTATGACCACTCATCCATCTTAACATCTTCATTTCTGTCACAGACATCTTTTGTACATGTTGATGATTAACTGCCCAACACTCCGAACCATAAAAACATCGCAGGCCTAGTTGCTGCTCTATAATATTTACCTTTTAACTTTAATGGTATCTTCTTATCACAAAGAATACCTGATGGCTGATGCTCCTCTCCATTTTAACCAACCAACATTAATTCTATGCGTAACATCTCCATCAATTCTTCTATCACATTGAAAAATTGACCCTAAGTATTTAAAACTTTCCTTTTGGGGGATGCAATGTGTGCCAATTTTAATTTCTATATCCTCTGAAGTAACCAAATGATCAAACTTACATTCCATATATTTTGTCTTTGTTCTACTAAGTCGGAGGCCTTTGCTTTCTAATGCTTCTCTCCATAGTTCCAATTTTGTATTAACTTTTTCCTTATACTCTTCTATTAACACAATGTCATATGCAAATAACATACACCAAGGCACTTTATCTTGAATATGTTTTGTTAACTCATCAATCACCATTATAAATAAGTATGGACTTAAAGTTGATCCTTGATGTAACCCAATATTAACTTCAAAGAATTTTGTCATTCTTTCGTGAGTCCTCACACATGTTTTTGCACCATCGTACATGTCTCTTATAAGGTTAATGTATGTCAATGGGATATCTCTTTTTTCCAAAGTTCTCCAAAGAACCTCCCTCGGTACCCTATCATAAGCTTTTTCTAGATCAATAAATATAATGTGAAGGTCTTTCTTTTTTGCTCTAAAATGTTCTATAGACGTCTCAAAAAGTGAATCGCTTCAACAATATATCTGCCTGACATAAATCCAAATTGGTTCTCTATTGTACTTGATACTTGTCTTAACCTACGTTCGATAATTCTTTCCCACAATTTCATAGTATGGCTCATTAACTTGATACCTCGATAATTCGCACAATTGTGAATGCCTCCCTTATATATGGGTATAAGTGTACTCGCTCTCCATTCCTCGTGCATCTTTTGGTTTCTCCATATTTCATTAAATAGTCTTGTGAGCCAAGTGATTCCTATTTCTCCTAGTATTTTCCAAACTTCTATAGGAATATTATCTGGTCTTACCGATTTACCACCCTTCATATGTTTAAGATCCTCTTTGACTTCATTCTTTTGAATACGTCGGTAGAAATAGTGGTTTATATGCTTTTCTGATTTGGCTAACTCTCCTAAGCTAATACTAACATCTTTATTTTCATTAAAAAGCTTATAAAAATAAATTTTCCATCTATTTCTTATATCATCATTTGCCACTAATTTTTTCATCATCGTCCTTGATACATCTAACATAATTAAGATCTTTAATTTTCTTATCTCTAGCCCTAACTATCTTAAAAATATCTCTTTTACCATCTTTGGAGTTGAGTTTTTTATATAAATCCTCCCAAATTTTAGCTTTTGCTTCACTTATAGCCTGTTTAGCTTCATTCTTTACTTTCTTATAAGCCTCTAAAATTTCACTAGTTTTCTTAGCGTAATGTAATTTGTAACATGCCCTATTTGCCTTGATTTTATTTTGCACTACTTCACTCCACCACGAAGCTTCTTTTTGTGCCTGGTACACCTCTCTTACATTTACCTAACACATCTTTCGCCACATTCTTAATATGTATAGTCATATTGTTCCACATATCACAAGGTGTACCAACATAATTTCAAGCATCTCCTTGAAGGACTTTCTGCTTAAATATATCTTCTTTTTCGCTTTTGAGGTTCTACCATTTAGTCTGAACAGCTTGATGCACTCTTTTCTTCTTTGTCCATTTTTTTATTTATAAATCCATAACTAAAAGTTGATGTTGGGTGGTTAAGCTTTCTCCTGGAATTACCTTGCAATCTTTACAACACGCTCTATCTTTTTTTCTAAAAATAAAGTAATCAATTTGTGTTTGTGATAAGCCACTCTTATAAGTAATTAAATGTTCATCTCATTTTTTGAAGATTGTATTGACTATAAAGAGATAAAATGCCATAGCAAAATCTAAAATCTCCCTACCTTCCTCGTTTATATCCCCAAAACCAAAGTTTTCATGAATCCCTTGATATCCTAATGCCTCTTTACCGACATGTCCATTTAAATCTCCTCCTAAACAAATCATCTCCCTTTGTGGAATCTTTTGAAACACCTTATCTAACTCTTCCCAAAAAACTGTCTTTATACTATCTTTTAGTCCTACTTGGGGTGCGTAAGCACAAACTATATTCAAAACCTCTGCTCCTAACACTAATTTCAACGTCATGATTCGGTCACCATATCGTTGTATGTCTACTACACTCTCCTTTAAATCTTTATTTATGATAATATCAACTCCGTTTTGAGTATTTTCTTTACCTGAGTACCATAATTTAAAACCTTTATCCTCTATCTCCTTTGCTTTTTCTCCAACCCATTTTGTCTCTTGTAAATATAGAATATGAATCTTTCTCTGAATCATAGTCTTTACATTTTCATATTCGAATAAAACACCACGCAAGAGATCAAATACCTTTCTTTTTTCAAATTCATTTCCCTTTTCTTTGCACATTCCTTACATTGTATCATGGTGAAATAAGCTCATTCGTCCCATAGTCCTCTTAATTCTATGTAATACTCACTGATGAATTTTTGACCTTATACTTTTGAATTTTTTCGAGGAGTTCATACTCTTTTGCAATATTCTTTGTTCGTGAATAGCATTCTCTCAAAGCCTCCCAATTTTCATGGGCTATTTCTAAATAAAGAAAAGGTATCCTATACTCCCTAAATCTGGTTTTACACACTGACCAGTTATGTATTCGGTCTTACACTTTGCCCTAACACCAAGTAGAATAGATCTAGACCATTCTAAGTAATTTTTGCCATCAAGCTTTATGTTGGTGGTAACAAAGGAGTCGTTCCTATATGACTGTGTCACTCGGTCTGCCATTATCCTATTCTCAATTTCTTTTTTTCACAGATTAGGTTTTTAGATCATACTTGCATATGTGGTTGCTTGAAGGAATGGACACATAATACTCATAGACTGGTTGTACTGTTCCTTCCTTGCTGTCTGACGAGATCTGGCCGTGTGATTTTCTTCTTCGCCTCAATCTGCCAGCTCTGATACTATGTTGATAGAATTAGATGCAAAAATAATGAAAAACTTTATTGAAATAGTGAAGGGAGTTTATGCTGATTTGGATGCGATCCTTTTATGGGTGTCAACTGCTTCTTTCCAGTCTCTCTCCTTTTTTTACTTTTAAACCTAATCACTAACAACCTATTTAAGTATAGATTGTTTTAACTTAAAAGACTAAATTACTCCTACTTAGTTATTACAGTAATATAACACATAACATAGTATTTTCGTCATTCTTTCACATAAACGTGGTGCCTATTACTGGAGTCATGGATTGAATTAACCATGTACTCACCAATGTATTTTCCTTAAACCATTTGAAGGAAGTCGGATCATTACTACTTGGCATAGGAATTTCATATGTTAGATACTCCCACCTACCTCTTGCCATGATTGCAAGTTCGACAGATTGTGTCCACTGTAAATAATTTCATCCATCCAATTTGATATTCGAAATTTGGAAGCCTTCTCCTTTTTCGTTACTAGAAAATTATGCATACTTAACTGCTTTACCTTTATGAGTCATATTCGCTCCCTTACTCTAGGTAGGAACCCCCTCCTCCTTTTTTTCCCTTTTTCTTTCCAAGAATACTCCTTCCCAGTAGGGCTGTACTACGCCACATGCAAAGGGATTCTCTGAACTACATGGCGTTGGGCTGAACCCTAGGCGACTGCTGCACCACTGTTGGTGCGCACCTTGACCATGAAACGAACTCTTAATCATACTTATTAGGCTTTGACATCATGTTGATTTCTAACTAAAATCTTTGTTCAAAGATAATTGGAATTTACAACAGATAAGAAGAGTTTATGGGGGCTGACATCTCCATACATACTGCCACCTCTCTCACGTTCTCTCTCTTCCACACTTTCAAACGGTAACTTCTTAGGGTTACTTAAGTATGCTAAACATTAAAGGATGACTAAAATACCCTTATACTAAATATTTACTTCCTAACAGCTCTTATTGGATCAGGACGAGAATAGATCCAATGGGAGCTTGATCCAAATCTCCTTTTTAACAGTTTATTGTCATCTTTTTCTTTTCCTTCTTGATTAGAAACAGAGAAACTTATCAAGTCATTCATAAAAGTTCAGTGTAGCTATGGTAGCCAAAAACACAACAATTTTGCAATGTGGTGATTGTAAGTCTGATGTTTATTTTTTCTTATCTGTGAAGGTACTTCAATATAAACAAAAGGTAGCTGTAATAAGAGATCCTGCTCTTATGGGATTCTTTCGCAATAATTTAGCAAAGTAAATTCTTTTGGTATTGTCGAATATCAGTGTGCAATTTTTGTTGTGAAGGGGTTTCTTCAGCAGAAGGCTAGGTTTTCTTGGTATTCTGAAGCATTAGTTAAGTCTTGTTATCTTATGTGCGTCTCATGTTTTAATGTATTTTGAGAAAATTTATGTGAATATATGAGTATTGCTGTATTTTAAAAGCTTCATTCGAAATTTCTGTCTTTCATGAATTATGACCTTTCCTTTTATTATATTTCCAGAAAATACCCCCGAGAGTTTCTTGAATGTATGCACTTTACATTGTAAGTCCCCTCCCCTGGAAAAAGGGAACAACTTTTCTGCTAACATGTTGTTGAGATCAATAAACGTTTAACAGTCAGATCGTTTGGAAGCCTAATGCTTGTTTTACCTAACGTGATTCTGCAATTCTTTTGACTTTCTCAATGACAATCTTTTCTCTGCTTAGGCATGTATTACCATGAATGACAATATTAAAAGTACTAATGTGACCTGTTCCATCAACTTTTACTTGCATGACTTCTATAAATGTTTTGTCTGCCGTTGTGGATTCTGCCATACTTCCATAGGTAGCATAAAACATCCTTTTTTCACTCAATAGGACAAACACATGGAAGTAGCAACTGTTACTGTAAGGCTTATCTTTCGTTTATTTTATTGCGACTTCATTGATTTGGCTGAGGCCTGAAATCTTGTTTCTTAATCTTGTCAAGCGAAAATTCTGTTTGAAGCAATTGGTCATCTAGCCCTGCATCATTTCAGCCTTCTAACTTGATTCTAATTACTAACTAAAACCTTTTTCAGGTTCTTCAACGTGCATCTGGTATGTACAGAAACTTAAATGCCTTAGCCATGAGGATTACAAAGGAAGGTGGTCTCCTTATGACTTGTTCATGCTCTGGTGCTATGACCCAAAGTGGAACTTTCTTACAGATTCTTCAGGCGAGTTATGTTGTAATCATCAATCATTTAGATAGGGATTCTTGTTTTCTAGTTGAACAATATCTTTATGGTGGTAGCTTGCTCCATGACTATTGACTAGCTTCCTTTGGCACATGGAAAACGTACATTGTTCTGGTTAACACACACTATGCTGATGCTTGTGCTCTTGTCTTGAGTGAACCACCTTAAGTTAATGGAGATTAGCTCCAATGGTTGGTCTCACAATATGAGGAAATATTTCATTACTAAAGATATTTGGACTTACATTAGTGGCACAAAGAAAGAGCCCGAACATGACCTTAAGGATTTAAAGACCCACAGTAGAAAACCAAAAGTTCAAGTGAAGTAGGATTTACAAAAAAGTGTTTGAGAAAAGGCATTCCAAGATTTTGTTGACTATATTGAAAAATATTGATCACAAAACTCACAAAAGCTCCCCATTATGATGCAAAGCTAGGTTATAAGTGTTTAAAGAAAATGTAGATGCAAGATGACCTTATTTACCAGATTTAGTTGAAAGAAAAGTTTCTTAAGGCAGTGTGGCAAAAGTCTAAGAGAATATTCGAAAGAGTTCTCCTCGGTTCATAATGAATTTCAAACCCTTCATAAGTTTACTACATTAAATGAAGAAATCAATTTCGAAAATGAACACTTCTTGTCTGTTCACGTTTTGAGAGATGAATTTGAAGATAGCACTACTCTCATGATCTCATCCATTGGAAGCCTCACCACAACAACTAACAACAACAACAACTAAGCCTTTTCCCATACTAGATGGGGTTGGCTACATGGATTCTTTGTTTCCACATAGCCGACTATATGGATTCTTTGTTTCCACATAGCCCTATCATGTGCCATGTTATCAGTTAACTCAACATAAGCTAGATCATTCTTTATTGATTCTTTCCAACACTTTTGTGGTCGTCCTCTACTTCTTTTAATACTTTCAAAATCTAGTTTTTCATACAGTCTTATAGGTGCTTCTTTTGATTGATCTTAAACGATATTCTCTCATTTTATCCTCTATTGGTATCACTCTTAATTTGTTTCTAATAACCTCATTATGTATATGGTCTTTCCTTGTATAATCACTCATATATCTCAACATCTTCATTTCTGCTATAAACATCTTTTATACATGATGATTAATTGTCCAACACTCAGAACCATAAAACATGGCAGGTATAATTGCTGCTCTATAATATTTACCTTTTAATTTTAGTGGTATCTTCTTATCACAAAGAATACCTGATGCTCCTCTCCATTTTAATCAACTTGCATTAATTTTATGCGTAACATCTCCATAAATTCTTCCATCACTTTGAGAAATTGATCTTAGGTATTTAAAACTTTCCTTTGGAGGGATGTAATGTGTGCTAATTTAATTTCTATGTCCTCTGAAGTAAGGGATCACCCTTGCATTGTCGGTCCCTAGCCCGGATAAAGGAGGAGGGTTGTGTTAGGCTTCCGACAGCCAGCGTAAAACTTTGTCGTATTTTATAACATGGATTACAAAAATTATGAGCATTGCTTTGGGGCGTCCCCGCTAGCAACGTGCTGTAGAGCCCGAATGCAGTAAGAAGTAAGCAAGAGCTACTACATTTTCGCCCGAATGTAGTGAATCAATTGCAGAGAGGGTTCCCACATCATGGATGGGTGTGGGTAAAGAAGTTAGTCCCGCTACATTGCCGCTCGAATGTACTGAAAAATTTTCAGAGAGGGTCTCTGCATTTTGATTATGGACGGATGCGGGGGTCCAAGATAATAAGATTCGTATTGGTTCTTGGAATATCGGAACATTATCCGGTAAGCTAATGGAGGTGGTAGATACTATGATTCGGAGAAAGATTCATATTCTATGTTTACAAGAGACAAAATGGCTTGGAGAAAAAGCAAAGGAGATAGAGGATATAGGTTTTAAATTATGGTACTTAGGTAAAGAAAAAGCTCGAAACGGAGTTGGTATTATCATAAATAAAGATTTAAAGGAGAGTGTAGTAGACATACAACGATATGGTGACCGAATCATGACGTTGAAATTAGTGTTAGGAGCAGAGGTTTTGAATATAGTTTGTGCTTACGCACCCCAAGTAGGACTAAAAGATAGTATAAAGATAGTTTTTTGGGAAGAGTTAGATAAGGTGTTTCAAAAGATTCCACAAAGGGAGATGATTTGTTTAGGAGGAGATTTAAATGGACATGTCGGTAAAGAGGCATTAGGATATCAAGAGATTCATGGAAACTTTGGTTTTGGGGATATAAACGAGGAAGGTAGGGAGATTTTAGATTTTGCTATGGCATTTTATCTCTTTATAGTCAATACAATCTTCAAAAAACGAGATGAACATTTAATTACTTATAAGAGTGGCTTATCACAAACACAAATTGATTACTTTATTTGTAGAAAAAAAGATAGAGCGTGTTGTAAATATTGTAAGGTAATTCCAGGAGAAAGCTTAACCACCCAACATCGACTTTTAGTTATGGATTTACAAATAAAAAAATGGACAAAGAAGAAAAGAGTGCATCGAGCTACTCGGACTAAATGGTGGAACCTCAAAAGCGAGAAAGAAGATATATTTAAGCAGAAAGTCCTTCAAGGAGATGTTTGGAATTATGTTGGCATACCCTGTGATATGTGAAACAATATGGCTATACATATTAGGAAAGTGGCGAAAGATGTGTTAGGGTATCTAAGGGAGGTGTACCGGCACAAAAAGAAGCTTGGTGGTAGAGTGAAGTAGTACAAAATAAAATCAAGGCAAAGAGGGCATGTTACAAATTACATTATGCTAAGAAAACTAGTGAAACTTTAGAAGCTTATAAGAAAGCAAAGAAGGAAGCAAAAAAGGCCGTTAGTGAAGCAAAAGCTAAGATTTGGGAGGACTTATATAAAAAACTCAACTCAAAAGAGGGTTAAAGAGATATTTTTAGGATAGCTAGGGCTAGAGATAAGTAAACTAAAGATCTTAATTATGTTAGATGCATAAAAGACGAGGATGAAAAAATTCTAGTGGCAAATAATGATATAAGAAATAGATGGAAAAACTATTTTTATAATCTTTTTAATGAAAATAAAGATGTTAGTATTAGTTTCAGAGATTTAGCCAAGTCAGAAAAGTATATAAACCACAATTTCTACCGACGTATTCAAAAGAATAAAGTCAAAGAGGCTCTTAAACATATGAAGAATGGTAAATCGGTAGGACCAGATAATATTCCTATAGAAGTTTGGAAAATACTAGGAGAAATAGGAATCATATGGAAAAACCAAAAGATGCGCGAGGAATGGAGAGCAAGTACACTTATACCCATATATAAGAACAAGGGAGACATTCAAAATTGTGCGAATTATTGAGGACCGAGGTATCAAGTTAATGGGTCATACTATGAAATTATGGGAAAGAATTATCGAACGTAGGTTAAGACAAGTATAAGTACAACAGAGAACCAATTTGGATTCATGCCAGGCAGATCTACTATAGAAGCGATTCACCTTTTAAGACTTCTTATGGAACATTTTAGAGTAAAAAAGAAAGACCTTCACATGATATTTATTGATTTAGAAATAGCTTATGATAGGGTACCGAGGGAGGTTCTTTGGAGAATCTTGAAAAAAGAGGTATCCCATTGACATATATTAGCCTTATAAGAGACATGTATGATGGTGCAAAAACATGTGTGAGGACTCATGAAGGAACGACAGACTTCTTTGAAATTAATATTGGGTTACATCAATGATCAACTTTAAGTCCATACTTATTTATAATGGTGATGGATGAGTTAACAAAACATATTCAAGATGAAGTACCTTGGTGTATGTTATTTGCAGATGACATTGTATTAGTGGAGGAGTCTAAGGAAAAAGTTAATAGAAAATTGGAACTACGGAAAGAAACAGTAGAAAGCAAAGTCCTCCGACTTAGTAGAACAAAGACAGAATATATGGAATGTAAGTTTGATCATTTGGTTACTTCAGAGGACATAGAAATTAAAATTGGCACACATTGCATTACCCAAAAGGAAAGTTTTAAATACCAGGGTCAATTTTTCAGAGTGATGGAAGAATTGATGGAGATGTTACACATAGAATTAATGCCGGTTTGTTAAAATGGAGAGGAGCATCAGGCATTCTTTGTGGTAAGAAGATATCATTAAAGTTAAAAGGTAAATATTATAGAGCAGCAATTAGACCTGCCATGTTTTATGGTTCTGAGTGTTGGGCAGTTAATCGTCAACATGTACAAAAGATGTCTGTGACAGAAATGAAGATGTTAAGATGGATGAGTGGTCATACAAAAAAAGGCCGTATACATAATGAGATTATTAGAAACAGATTAGGAGTGGCACCAATAGAGGATAAAATGAGAGAACATCGTTTAAGATGATTTGGACATATAGAAAGAAGATCAAAAGAAGAACCTTTAAGAAGGTTAGAAAAACTAAATTTGGAAAGTATTAAAAGAGGTAGAGGATGACCACAAAAGTATTGGAAAGAAACAATAAAGAATGATCTAGCTTATTGGGAGTTAACTGCTAACATGACACACGATAGGGATATGTGGAAACAAAGAATCCATGTAGCCGACCTCGTCTAGTATGGGAAAAGGCTTAGTTGTTGTTGTTGTTGTATGTCCTCTGAAGTAACCAAATGATCAAACTTACATTCCATATATTATGTTTTTGTTCTATTAAGTCGGAAGCCTTTACTTTGTAATGTTTCTCTCCATAATTCTAATTTTCTATTCACTTTTTCCTTAGACTCCACTAACACAATACTCCAAAGTATTTCATCTTGAATATGTTTTGTTAACTCATCAATCACTATTATAAATAAGTATGAACTTAAAGTTGATCCTTGGTGTAACCGAATACTAACTTCAAAGAAGTCTGTGATTCTTTCGTGAGTCCTCACACATGTTTTTGTACCATCATACATGTCTCGTATAAGGTTTATGTATGTCAATGGGATACTTCTTTGCTCAAGATTCTCCAAAGAACATATTTTTGTGGATCAATAAATATCATATGAAGGTCTTTCTTTTTTTTTCTCTAAAATGTTCAATAAGACCTCTTAAGAGGTGAACGCTTCAATAGTAGATCTTCATGACATGAATCCAAATTGGTTCTTTGTTGTACTCGATACTTGTCTTAACCTACGTTTGATAATTCTTTTCCATAATTTCATAGTATAACT
This sequence comes from Brasenia schreberi, assembly GCA_036023115.1. Taxonomy (NCBI): domain Eukaryota; kingdom Viridiplantae; phylum Streptophyta; class Magnoliopsida; order Nymphaeales; family Cabombaceae; genus Brasenia; species Brasenia schreberi. Next base: position 5,800,291 of record JAYKKT010000079.1, read on the forward strand.
CATTAATTTAATATTCTGATAATTAACATAATTCTGAATGTCTCCCTTGTTCTTGTATATGGGTATAAGTGTACTCGTTTACTATTCCTCGGGCATCTTTTGGTTTCTCCATATTTCATGAAATAGTCTTGTTAGTCAAGTGATTCTTGTCTCCTAGGATTTTTCAAACTTCTATAGGAATATTGTCTGGTCCTATAGATTTACCACCCTTCATATGTTTAAGAGCTTCTTTGACTTCATTCTTTTGAATACGTTGGTTGGTAGAAATCGTGGTTTATATACTTTTCTGCTATGTCACACTAGTGCGATTGCAGGTGCGGGATACGATAAATTTCAAAAAATTTTGAGCACATCAACATGGCTAAGGTATATACTATTATATATATAATATTCAAGCTAGAACAAATGAGACATCAACTGACATAAAAGTTTTTAAGTAAAAAATCGGGTAGAATGCAAAAGAAAAGGGATATGTCATATATTTGACAAAACCCCTAGAGATGAGGAGTTGGATTGGGTGAAACACTTGAAAATCTTGTAAATAAACTACAAAATCAAGAAAAGGGTAGGAAAAGAATTTGAGAACAAGGGAATGGTGTGAAAAGGGTTTGGGAAGCAGAAATGATTTTCGTAATTTTGGATTCTCAAAATTTATACAAAAAAAATCATCATCGACTCATATGATATGGTATGATAAATCGCTTATTATGATACATATATCTATATCGTATCGTATACTCGTATGATATATGATAAAATTACGATATGATTTTTACAACATTGGTGTGGCTGCCTCTACTTGGGTGACTGAAAATCAGTCAAATAGTTGGTTGTTTGATCTGTCTGTCTATATTAGCGTTGAGTTTGACTGCTGTTATGTTTTTTCCTTATTTAGTAATGAGTATTCTGCATCACTTGTAGCTCTGCACGAATACCCATTTTATTAATTCACGTGTCTGCAGGGGGCTGCTTCAATGGCAGGAAGGAGAATTACTGTTCTCCGTCAAGCTGGTGCTGCTTCTGATCATCCTATTGACCCGTCCTATCCTGAGGGTTCTTATCTTACCAACTACTTGCTTCGGGTACTTTGAAAATCTTTGGTACATACAAGGACGTTTTGTGTCACTTGTAAATGCTGTTTTTTAACACAACATACATCAACATAATTCCAAGCATCTCTTTGAAGGACTTTTTGTTTAAATATATCTTCTTTCTTGCTTTTGAGATTCCACCATTTAGTTCAAATAGCTCGATGCACTCTTTTCTTCTTTGTCAACTTTTTAACCTCTAAATCTATAACTAAAAGTCGATGTTGAGTGATTAAACTTTCTCCTAGAATTACCTTGTAATGTTTACAACACGATCTATCTTTTTTCCTACAAACAAAATAAGCAATTTTTGTTTGTGATAAGTCACTTTTATAAGTAATTTAATGTTCATCTCGTTTTTTGAAGATTGTATTGATTATAAATAGATTAAATGTCATAGCAAAATGTAAAATCTCTGTACCTTCCTCATTTATATCCTCAAAACCAAAGTTTTCATAAGTACCTTGATATTCTAATGCCTCTTTACGACATGTCCATTTAAGTCTCTTCCTAAACAAATCATCTTCCTTTGTAAAATTCTTTGAATTACCTTATATAACTCCCCCCAAAAGCCGTCTTTGTACTTTCTAGTCTTACTTGGGGTGTGTAAGTACAAACTATATTCAAAACCTCTGTTCCTAACACTAATTTCAACGTCATGATTCGGTCACCATATTATTGTATGTCTACTATACTATCCTTTAAATCTTTATTTATGATAATACCAACTCCGTTTCGAACCTTTTTCTTTCCTGACTACAATAATTTAAAACTTGTATCCTCAATGTCCTTTGCTTTTCTCCAACCCACTTTGTCTAATGTAAACATAGGATATGAATCTTTCAACAAATCATAGTATATACCACCTCTATTAGCTTATCGGACAATGTTATGATATTTTTAGAACCAATACGAATTTTATTATGTAGGACTAGCTTTCTTACCTCCCTCCCTCTCATTTGTTCATACTGAAAATGCAGAGGTCTTCTCTGCAATTTATTTACTACATTCAAGCGGCAATGTAGTGGGACTAACTTCTTTACCCACATCCATACATAATGTAGAAACCCTCTCTACAATTGATTCACTACATTCGGGCGAAAATGTATTGGTCATTTCTTACTTTTCAATGCATTCGAGCTCTACAGTGCATCACTAAGAGGGGACGCCCCAACGCAATGCTCATAATTTGTATAATCCATGGTATAAAAACCTTACAAAGTTTTACGTCGGTTGTTGGAAGCTTAACGCAACCCTCCTCCTTTGACAATTTAGTATCATAAAATTTGGCCCACTTGTAGATATAGGCAGTGTTATTTATTGTTATCTGGATGCGTCTTCTGTGTGTAACTAAGAGTCTAAGAGGCCTTGAATCGGGTGGGCATAGTATAAATTTGCTAGGTCACTTCCATAAAAAGACTTACGGGAATAAAAAACCAGAATAAATATGGAAATGGAAAGGTCACGGTGAAATAGGTGAACTCATGGACTCTTTGGGTAATTTTCTATTTCATAACTCACGTGATGGAAAAACCTTTTTTTCATTCGATTTAGCAGTCTTGTTATTCATATCATAACCATCACCACCATTCACTGCTAAGTATATCACTGGGAGCGCTCTCTGGCGGTGTTATGCAACTGCAGTTTGGCTATCTTGTCACCGCCACTGGTTACCCTACCGTCATTACCACTTGCCATCTCCTGTCCCCCTCTAGTTACCAAGATCACCACCTCCGTTCCACCCACTCCACTGTCACCATTACAACCACCATTGACCTTTATGTCTCACCACCAGTACCATCATTCACCACTATTGCTGACTGTTTGTTTTCAATCACCACCACTGTTATCCATTTCTGCCACCATACTTTTGTGCCTCTGCTTTCTCATCTTATCCTCCATTAGAACATCATACCTTACTGATAAGTTTAAAGGATGTATAAAATGGTTTTGTGTTCTTAGTGCTCTGCAAAAGAGAATAACGAGACGGTAAGCAAGTTTCTTGATTCTTTCTTACTATGTTACTCTTTATACCGAGATCTTGAGTCGTGCATGTCTATCATTTGATCATTAAGGCATCTAGCAACGTGGTTTCTGTTATTAATACTTTATGAAAAGAATTCCCCAAAGAAAGTGGCATTTTTGTGCTCCAACACTTGGTTCAAGTTATTCGGTACTTGTTCCCCTCCTTGAGCAATGCTGGGTGAGCTTTTCCGGCATATTGAGCCGACTTGGCTTGAACCAGATTGGGCAAGGCCCTTGTGAGCTTCCAGATACCCGTGGTTTAGCTGAAAAGTGACATTGTTTATGCTTCTGCCACTTAACTCCGATGACAGATCGTTGTGCGATAACTTAACAAAAGTTTTGATTAAAAAACTTTAACATGTATGTTTAAACAAGCTGTCAAATGAGAATTACCAAATTTTCATTTGACCACCTATCTTTTGCATATTTAAATAAACCACCTCAAGTGTAAATCCTTTTGAGTAGTTTCCATGGTTTAGGAAAATGTATGATATCCAACCATTGCGCCTTCTTTTCTTTTGAAAAGGTGCACATTAAGCCTCGTTTGCTTTTAGAAAGTGATGCAATAATGTGAAAGCCCAACGTTATGAGAGGTAGCGAGTGATCTAGAATTTATTTAGTTAAGGCAACGTGAAAAGTAAACTCGAAAGATGAGAAGCAGGGACAGAGGGGATTGCCGCATAGACGTTAGGGCTGGTAAATGAGCCAATTGGGTTGGGATGTTCATGGGAGCAGGGCGTGGCCAAGGATCATGGACGCCATCCCTGTCCCCTCCCCTTTTTAGGTTCCATCCCCGGCCCTGTCTTCGCAACCAGGACCAAAATAGTCCCCATCTCCACCCGCACATTCCCCGTGGCCCCCAACATGTCCCCGTCCCTATTCGTGTTCAGCTCAGTTGAGGTAACAAACCTAAATGAGCTAGAAACAAGCCGAACCAAATTAACCTACTAGCAAGCATGGTTGATTTGCCGACATAGTCCTCGCGACAAGCGATCTGTAGTCAGCTAGCAAATGGTAGCTTTTGTGCCAGCCAATATATGTTTACCTTATTTTCAATATCTTTAATCTCATATGCCACCACAACGACTCGAACCAAGATGTTCTAGCACTGCTTAAAGCGGCCACCATAAGATATTGATTCCTGGTCTATTTCAAATTATCTAAATCAACAGGAATCAAGATTCTTCTTTCCGATATAGCATGTATACACATGAAGGAAGTCTCCTAATGATAGTTCCTGAACAAACAGAAAGAGAACTGGTATTCCTCACTTGTCATCACAGACTCGGAAATAAATCGAGTCATCCCTTCGTAAGGAAAAAGAAATGGCATCACTCTACCTTGCGGGAAGTGGTATCCGTCCTTATGATAAGATGCACTTTTTGGGGTTTTCTGTATGATGTATCTTTTAGGAGCATATTACTCTCTACAACCTCCTCTTCCAATCTACATCTCTCTTTTCTTTAATACCAAAATTACTCCTTATATAAATACTCTTTCTTCTCACACCCAATTTCAGCATTTCTCTCTCCTCTCTCATCCAATTCCACCAAGGGTCTATCTCACCGGGTCTCTTTGCTCTAACCACGAATGTTTCATTTAGTGTTGCCTTATTTGCAGCTGAACAATGTATATTCTTATGAATCTTATTGAATAAGAAGAAAAAAGAACAATAAAAAACAAGAAAATAAAACCAATAAGAAAAAGAAAAAGATATACATGAAACATACCAAAATAATAAAAAAACTAGGTCAAATTCCTAACGAGAGAGATCTGGTACATGCGCGTCTCTGTGCCTCTTGTTAGGGACACGTGGATCAGGCACGTCTCTCCCCAATGAGAGAGATGCAATGGAGGCACATCTCTCTCATTGGGGAGACGTGTCTATTTTCGACAAAAATAAAATCAATACATCAAATAAACTCAAATAAATAACAAAAAATATACCAAATCACTAAAACTCTCTTCAAATCAGCTCCCTTCTTCCTTTTTCCTCTTCTTCTTACTTCTTTTTTCTTTTTCGATCGTATTCGAGGCACTATGAGATGGAAGATGGTTCAATATTGTGTATTGCATCAAGCTTCACGTTGTGGGTTATCATAAAAATGGTATGGGATGATTGACAGTAAGGAGAAAATCAGGGAAAAAGAGAAGAGAGATTTTCAGACATCAGAGACATTCGGGTAATTTTTGAATTTTAAAAGGAGTAAAATTGAAAATAGGGTAAAAAAGTGTGTAGATAATAAAAAAACGCATGTGCATATTAATTCTGTTTTTAGTAATAGAGTAAATTATTCTCTATAATCTTTTCCTTTTAAAAGATAAGGAAACTTTTATGCAAACGATATTCTTAGATCACACGAAGACCCGTTTGCTCATATACGCTTTTAATTGGTTACTTGTATGCGATTTTAGAAGCACATCGGCATATTCTTCTCAAGCCCAGCCCACCCGTTCTTCTTTCCCGAAACTTCAGATGTGCCATTCTCAGAAATGGCTGGTTTGGAACCAACCTAGCGGCTAGAACCGGATGTAGACGCACCAGCCTAACTCGACACTGGACTGTAACTGAACACGTTCCCCTCCCTCGTCCCCCATGAGACTGGAACAAAGACTAGCAGTTCAAACCATTAGTTTTGGTCCCATTTTATAAGTATTCTCTCTCTCTCTCTCATTTTCTTTCTTTCTTTTTTTTTTTAAACAGCAACCAAAACCGGAGGGTACTAACCACAGCCAGAACAGGTGGGAACCCAGCTGTTAGATTTCATGATTACGAACCTAGTTTCTTGGTTTACCCATAATCAGCCATGTATAGCCATTATACTTTTCTAAAAATTAAGTAAAACAATTAATTTAGCTAGAATTAGGTCGGCAGTATTCAACAATGTTATAAAAAGTGTATCGGTGTCCATATCGCATTGGGTTGCACCGATACACCGTATGATATGGTACAAAATTTTAATTTATTAATAAAATTTAAAAAAATATTAATAAATAAAAAAATATAAAAATTAAAATTAACGAACAAAACATATATAATACAATCAACATTAAATAAAATTGAATCTAAAAGTTTGATTTGAAACATATAATTCCTAATAAATGACTATGACTCTAAGAATATTCGAAGAGATTGTGAGAAAAAAACACTATGAGGCAGAAAGTTAAATAGCATCTTATAATCAACAATGATCCATAATATGAGTACTAAATACCTTTAATGAACAACAAAATTACAAAGTTATAATTACATTTACAACAATCATCCACAATGTGGATCATAATCAACAAAATATTTTAATCAACATAATCAGGATCACCATCATCATCATCATCTCCTCTCTCTTCCTCCTCCATAATCGAATCCACCCATCCAATACCTTCATCTTCATCATCATCTACAACTCCTGCTTCGAATGCTCTCTAGTTTTCATCCTCTAAATTGATGGGAGCTCTTCCTCTTCGACCCAATCATCAAGAATATCAACATTTTTGTAGCTCAACGGGTCATATGACACCCTCATTACCCTTCTTGCATTTGTCTGTAAAGAAAGAATATCCAAATTATCAAGAATATCAAATGCAATATAGTCATCAATCATTTCTTATTAATAAGAAAGAAATAGAGAGCAACAATACATATTTTTAAAATTGTTACATTTACCATAACTTCATGTTATATACAATGTATACCAAATCACGTGGTCGAGCATGCTCCAGTTTGTTTCTTTTTCGTGTAAATTCATTCGGAAAAACTCTAATTTCTCTCGCACCTACTCAAACTACATGCTAGGGAGCAACAATACATATTTTTAAAATTGTTACATTTGCCATAACTTCATGTTATATACAATGTATACCAAATCACGTAGTCGAGCATGCTCAAGTTTGTTTCTTTTTCGTGTAAATTCATTCGAAAAAACTCTAATTTCTCTCGCACCTACTCAAACTACATGTTTGACTCAATATATGTTTAAAAACAAGTTCGGTGCATCTATACCAAAGCGAGTCTATTATTCATATAAAATAAAATATGACGATAATGATTAATAAGAAACACTCAAAATCAATCAATTGATAACTTAAATGAATATCAATAAAAAAACATATAATACCTAATCACATTTGGTAGCGAAGTTAGATTGCAATTGGCCTTCCAAAATCTCTAAGACTTTGTATATATTTTCTTAACTCTAAATGGATATTGCAACGAGTAGATGAATCTTGTACAAGATCAATTGCATTTAATATATCATTTTTTATTTATTCATCCTTTACAAAGTTGAAAGAAAATCGAATAGAAGAGTTAAGGAAATATGCAGCGACATGCAAATCATGATGCATTTGGCAATTTCATCATGCATAAATTATCTTCCAAACTTTTTTAGAAGTGACTCGTTGCAATCAAAGTTTGCTTGTATTTCTAATTTAGCATTATCCATAGCATTATATATATATAACGCATAACATGCCTATTTTTACTATCCACCATCCTCATTACATTAACTAAAGGTTCAATCATTCTTAAAAATTTGTTGTAATTTTTTCAAAATCAGTATTGAAAACATCTATCACCGCAATCCCCTCCCTCTTTTTATACCAACTAATATAGTCTCATTCATCAGATACAAACATTTTTCAATACATTTTTCTGTATGACAAGACTTTGCACAGTAATAACATAACAAACCTTGTCAATAAAGGTCTAATCAATTTTCTTACAATTGTATGGATTCACATCAAATACAATACAGAAGAATGATTATAAATAAACTTTGTGATATTTCTGCATTCATCTATAATCTCTCTTATTTAATTTATTGTACTCAAATCTTCAGGCATTAAATCTATGCAATGTAAAACACATGGTGTACATACTAAGAATAGATGGTTCGCCTTAAGCATCTTACCAACTGCTCTAAAATTTCCAGCATTATTAGTAATAAATTGAACAACATTTGAAACATCAACCTCCTCAACAACTTCCTCAAAAATAAGAAGCAAATTATCTGTAGTTTTATCAATATTGTACAAGCCATACGATTTCGAACACAATGTCCTTTTTGAACAATATACCAAGAAGTTCACCAAAGACTTACGTTGACCATTTGTCCAACCATCAGTCATAATAGAACATCTCGTGTCCTTTGAAACTCCCTAAATTAAGAATTTCATGTTTAACAATATCAACCCATTTTTGTATTAATGTATCCCTCAAAGCATGATAAGTAGAACTCTATAACTCGATCTCATACTAGCAATAACATCCGTCATACTTTGAAAGAAAAATGAGTTTATAACATTCAAAGGGAGACAATTTTCATTAAAAATTTTTGCACACATCAAATCTACTTTTTCAATTACCTCTTTTGAAGTTATAGTTGGGTGCCAGTTGTAGGAATAGGGTGCGCTACAAATTCTACAAGGGTGCCAATAGGGGCAACTGGTGATGTCATTCGAGTGGCACCCACAGAGGCTGCAATAACAGTCACGGTAGGGTCTATAAAGTTTGGACACCATTTCCTAGTAGGGGGGTTGATTCATAGGGTTGCAGTAGGGACATGCCAGTTGCTACAATTGACTTGGTTGGTATTGCAAGCCTTCAGGACAGTGTTCCTCAGTTAAGCAGTGTGCACCACAGTAGAAGGGGATTCTAAACAGGGGTAGCTAGCAACAAGGATAGGCAGCTCTGCTAGCGCCTTGTTGGAGTTGCATTGCGCGATGAAACTCGATTAACTCTCATTCGGCTCCAAGAGTCGTATGCGAGGGAAAATGAACGCATCTCACTACCTCTAGCTTTGGCTCCTTCTCTAATACCCCTCATAAGCATCAAATGAGTAAGAGTTCTTGCAATGGAACGAGAGAGTCAATGTCATTACTACTACCACCAAAACTTACACTCTTTCTCTTTTATCGCCTTGCCCTCTTCAATAGTCTCTTCTTCAATCTCAATTGTACCATAAAATTCATCACCATACATCCCTTCAAAAGCATCTTCAAATGGTTAAGACATCTCAACCAAATATTTTTTCTCTCTTTCACCCTTAATCTCTTTATCTCCTTCGAAGCCTCCAATACCTACTCAATCTCATAGTTCACTACTTCGAGAACCCGAGGATAAGTATTAGCATCCTTTGTAGTTCTTGCACCATGCTTTATTGCATTGCACAATATGCACTTGTTCACAAGTTTATTGCCTTCATACATCGGGGTGCAATATTTTCATGTCAGATCGACCCGATTGAAAGCCATTAAGACAAGAGTAGACAATCAACAAGAAGAAAAAAGCCTTTTAGAGGTTAATAATCACGAAATCTGTAAAAACCCCAATTTTTTCAAGTAAAAATTTGAATAGAATGCAAAAGGAAAGGGATATATCCTAAGTCACATTGACACTTCTAAGGGGTGGAGTGTCGACCTCGACACTGGTGCGACAACGACACTGATACCGTGTCGGTGCGACATGGCCAAAAAAAAAAAGAATTTCTTTTTTTTGTAACTCACGGATAAATGGGTCTGGATAATGAAGATTGATTTGTGTATTATGATGAAATTAGTAGTTGTTTACCATTTATATGTTTTGCTTTAATATAAAGTTGTGTACTTGCTATTGTAGCTGTATACAATATTAGCTTGAATGATTTGGATGCGAACAATTGGTTTCTTATTACTCAATCTGATTGGATTCTTGACTCCATACTGTATGCCTTTGCACAGAATAATCTTTGTCACCAAACACATTTAAAGACTAAGAACATTGTCAGATCAATAGAACAGAAGAGTATGACATCACTAGTGGATCATAGCACAAATACTAGTATATGTTATATCCTACAAAAGATCTCAAAACTCTTTGAATCCATAACTTGGATATTTTGCAGCTCGTAAAATCATTGTAAGTTTCAGATCATTATGAGGGAACTTGCTAATTGATACCTATGTGCACTAGCAAATACTAGTTGTATTATGATTGATTTATATAGCTTGAATATTATATATAATATATAATATTATATACCCTAGTCGTGTTGTCGCACCCAAATTTTTTGAAATTTACTGTATCCCGCACCTGCGCCCGCACCCGTATGACATAGGATATATCACAGATTTGACAAAAATAGTAGAGATGGGGAGTTGGATTAGGTGAAAAACTTTAGAATCTTATGAATAAACCATAAAATCAATAAAAATAAGGATGAAAAAAGATTTGGGGGCAAAGGAATGACATAAAAAAGGGTTTGAAAGAAACATAAGTGATTTCCACAACTTTAGATTGTCGGATTTTATACCAAAAAAATAGCATCGACTCATACGATACGAGTTATATCGTATGATACGACACATCCATATATCATGGCACGATAAATCGTAAATTGCGATAGTGTGCCTGTATCGTACGATACACGATAAAATCATATTGTATCATACGATATAATTTTTACAACATTGGTATTCAATCTTGTGAAACTATAAGGATAAAAATGCAAACTTCAACAATTTTGTAAGTTTGGTAGAATGGAATGTGATCTGGGGACATGTCAACGAACTATAACTCCCATTCTCAAGAGGGATGGATAAAGTTTTAGGTAACAAGATGGATCGTCACGAATCTGATTGTACATATCATAGTTGTCTTTGGGTTTATGCAAAAGAAAGGAGCACTCGATGTGTTCAAGAGTGTATTGAGAGTGCTAAGTTACAACTACTCCTAGGAAAGCGAGAGAAATAAGAAAGTGAGAATTGTGATTGTCCTCTTGTCTTTGTTACAACCACTATTTATAGACCTTCATTGAGGTGATAAAGAATGAATCAATTTTTTTGGGAATGATTACCAATAACTCTCACTTCTTTATTATTGCCTCCTTTTCACCACCATATTAGGTGAAACATGCTAACTGACCCTACAACTCGTCCACACTACAAGGTCCGTAAATATATGGGCTTGATTTCTTGTTTTATCTATTAGGGTCTCTCGAGGTTTTTGCCAAATGTACCCTCTTTGATGCCTCCAAACATCTACCATATAATCCTTTGCATTTTTTGGTATCAACATATGGCACCTACAATATGTCCATAGCCATCGAGGGCATGAGTTGTGCTACTATCAATTATATGTTGCAAATATCCTAACAAATATGTTTTCTCGGTGCAATTTTGGGTTTTGTTTTTCTCGAAAAACATTTGAGATTTATAGGGTTGAATTCCTTCTTATTTCTCACCTTCATCCTTCTACTTTCATACATATTTTTTCTTAAAACTCTTCATCTTTCTGTTCTCATGGCTTCCGACTTGAATTATGTCATTCTCCTTACTTAAGTATGAACCATCGACCTTATTGATTTTCATATTGATCTATCATTAATTTGTGATGTCTTCATAATTTCATGTTGGCCTAACCTTATTCACTCATGGCCTTCTACCAATCAGTTTTACATTGATTGAGTGGACCGAATTAGAAAACAAAAATGCAATCTCTCGATAGAATTGGATATTCACAATCTTGTTATGTTATTTTATTTGGCTATATAATTTGATGACTATCTCCTCTAATCTTTTTTGGCTTTCTAGATTTTTTGGAACAATTGTTTTTAATTTCCTTTTATGATGATCCCAATAATCCTAGATGTCTATGTGATCACGGGCCTCAATCGACGGTGTTGACTATGTTTCCTTGGTTGGTCGTAACTTCAATACTATAGAACTCACCTTGTAACTCTCTTGGGACAATTTCATCACTATGAAGGATGAAGAACACTATTTTTTCTTGTTATTATGATTATCGTGTTTTATTGCTTGTGTTCACATAACCAAGGTCAATGGTGAATATGCATGGTATATTTCCATCATGTCTAGTATGAAGTCGTCGCTTGATTCCTTTTTCTTGTTCCTGGTATACCATTTAGCCAATTCTACTCTCAAGACTCTTTGGAGTGGAGGTTTCACGCATCTCAAAGGAGGCACACTATAATTCCTTCATCTCTTAATTCATTTATACTTCTCATAGTTCAGATTTGTGCTTCTTCCCCTCCAACATATCATACTTGATACATTGCAACCCGCTTTAAGCATCGTTCCTCCCATTTCCATCTCCCATAGATATTATTGCTCATTTATGATCTATTAACCCTAATGAAGTATCTTTCTTACCAACATATTTTGGTCCCCTCAACCTCCTACCACCATATTGATGGCAAACCTTTTTGAGAACGAGATGTCTTTTCTCCATGATTCCTATTTTGTGCTGCCTCTCAATCTTATAGGTTCAATCTAATTGTTGTTGAACAATACCTTATCCATTCTCTTGTCCATCAATTAGGATTTCAGTAAGATTTACCAATCATCATAGATTTGTCGATTGACAAGGTTGATGAGCAATGGTTCCTTCAATGATTACGTTTATATCCTTATTATGGAGAAACTCCAAATTTTGTTGATTGATAGGTCATCTTTCGTGAAGACATAGTAAAGGCTTTAGTCGACGAATATCAATTGAGGCTTATAAACTATTGTGTTGATGCAGCCACCGGTAACAATTCGAGATCTCTATACAGGCACTCTTGTACCTATTCTCCATCCTGTGATCTTTCTCACCGACCTTCTTCTCTACCTCCGTAGAAAAAGGCTTTGGAATCTACTCCTTCAACGAGGACCATAAGGACCAAGAGAAGGTTAAGAGTCTCAAGTATACCTTATGAATCTCTTCACCCTATCAACGTGAAGGATTCAATTTATGGCATCTCCGATCCTGAAAGAATTTCTTCAGTCATATGAAACTCACAACAGTCAATGTAGTGACCCCAAAATCTCATTCTAAATAGAAAGCTTGTGAATATAATATCAATGATATTTTCTTTGATGACAATTTAAAAACTTAATTGGGTTTAAAAGAAGCATAATCATTAAGAGAGCATTCATTTCAAACACAGATATAAAGGTACAACTGAAATGGATGTAGGCTGCCACTATTTTAAACACATTACAAGAACCCTCCTTTTTTTTTCAATGGTCAAACAAAGGTCAAAGTCAATACAAGTACAACCTGCACATTAGCAGTAATACATAAAAATAGAAAAGCTACAAACCCAGAAGCAAAAGATGCCTGCTACAAAGCAAAACACCTATTACAACCATATCGAAATGACTGAAGATTAGTTGTAAAGAATAAGCAATAGCAATCGTTCAGTATATAATCTTATAGAAGAAGAAAAGAGATCTGCAAGAATTATAAGATTGACAAGATACGATCAATGTTGTCATCCAAAGAGGGAAGGAAGACAAAGAAGTTAAAAGGGTGAAGATTTTAAAACTTTGCAAAATCTATAATTTACCAAGAATTTACAAATAACAATAGGATAGATCCATATCAGAAGAAACTAGATAAGTAAAGAGAAGTTTCGAAGAACCACAATCTAGAGAGCAGATCATAAATCAAATAGAAACACTCATAGAAGAACTCTATAAAAGGCAGTAAAGAGGCCCTTCATGATCATCAATCAAGCCTTTAGAGAAATCCTATAGAAAGAGAGTGAAAAGTCCCTCCCTCCTTTACCGATCTTTGAGCATCTGTATCTCCACCTTCATTTTCATATATCCTGCAACGTCAAAAGAAAAGAAAGGAAGAACCAACCAAATCTCTCCCTCTCTATGTGCATGTGTGTATGTCTCGACTGCCACCAGAACCTCCAAACACCCCTGCCCATCATCCCTTCCGATCCATCGCCCCATCAATCGTCGCTCACACTCGAAGACCATCATCTCTCTCTATTGCCCGATTGCAGAGCCCTCTCTCTCTTGCTCTCTACTGAACATAGAGAGCCTTCTCTCTCTCTCTGCATGTACATGCTTACAAAAACCACCAACCACCTCACCGACCTTCACCGTCGTCAGTTAGCCACCGCCCTCCTCCACCGCTTCCATTGCTGCCATCATCCGGAAAAAAGGGAAAGCCCTTACCTCATAACAGCTTCGCCACCAGCCTCCGCCTCACCAATCCTCAATCGCCATGCACCACTCAGCCACTGCCAGCGCCTTCGATAGTCAATTGGAATTCCTCTCCTCCACTTCATCCTCTCTCTCTCCTGCATCAAAAGCCCCTAACTCTCCTTTTACGAACTCAAGTTGCATCGGGTTTGGTTGATTGACCTGATCCACTTCCTCTTTAAACCCATGTTGGATCTTATATCTTCCTGATCCGATCCAGTCCAACCGATCCATAGATCACAATCCAATTCATTTCGACCCACCTAAACCGGATCCCATCTAACCTATTTGAACCCCATTCCAGTTGACCCAATCCTATTTGGACATGACCCCAGATAGCCCAAAATCCAAATTGGCTATTCAAATCTCACAAACTCATTTTTAATCGAATCTATTTTGATTTAAAATCTCATTTACGAGTTGAACCCAATTCCCAAAGATTCAAATCTCACTTGACCCAAACCCACACCAAGATCCGTCATTTAGGTCAAGACTCGAAACCAGGTCCTATTTTCTTCAAACTCAATTTCATTCCTCCATTATAGTCCATTTTTAATTGAATCCAAATAAACTCAATTCAAAACCCATTTTTCCTAACCCAATCCTCCCTCAACAACCCAAGCGATTGAGTTGTGGCAAGTTCCATATAAAAAACATCAAATACTAAAATTCAACAAATTCATTACCGAAACAAGTAAATTTGGTAGTGTGGGAGACTGACTCTTGATTGGTGGAGCAAGAACTTCGACGAAAAGAACTCAAACGACCCTCATTGCACATCAAAAGGAGAGTGTTAGAGGTAATATTCCGATCAAATTTTGTTTTCTAATTATGTCTCCTTTCATTTTCCTTTAAGAGAATCATATTGGAGGAGGTTCGAAAATTTGTGTATTTCTCTTTTAGCTTGTGTGGTGTGACCTAAGTGGGTGTATCAAAATTATTATGTAGTTTAAATTTGAATTTGATTTTATTTGGTGAATATCATAGTTGGTACTTCCATACACCATGTACGTAGTGTAAAGCAATGTTAACTACTTTACAAATCGCGTAAAAATACACTTATGCACACATTTACTCTCGTTTATTTGCTTGTATATTTGATTATTTACAACACTTACACACACTTAGACTATGATTAGCATAAAATCTCTTTTTAATTCAAAATGTCTTCCAGCTATCATTAAAATACTCAGTCTAAGAGTAAAATGAAGTCCTTGTCTCATGGTTTCTCGAAATCCATAAAACCCAAAGGATTAGACCTTGAGCTATTGATGATGCTACATCATCAATCAAGAAACATATTGAGTCTAAACATAGCTTCTCTAGGATCCCAATACTCTCAAGAGTATCACCCAACCACTCATCACCATAGTCCACCATTCCAATCTTACACTTCCTACCAAGATTCTTGCTTAGCCTATCTAAGTCAGGCTCATAGTCCTCTTCCATACCTGGGGTATTCACCTTCTGACCATGTAAGTTTCGACCATTTCTCCCCATGAACATGCTAGAAGGCAAACCTCTATAGTCATCTAAGGTCCTAAGAGTTCTCCTATTGTTGCAACTCAAGGACCTCATAGCCTCATTGTTACACTACGAAGACCGAATCCCTAGAGCAAGGGTCCTTCATCTTCCTCTAGCCTTCACATGAATGAAATCACAAGATCTAATAGGATCTACCAATCCAAACATCTCAGAAAATCCCTAAACTTATCAAACAAGAGCCCATTAAGATTTGAGCTCCTAGAGCTTTGACACTGACCCAAGATAAGGGAAGGAGTGACTACTCGAATACAACTTTACGAACCACCTAGCTTGGACACAAGTTCATAATTCATCATTGAGTTAATAAAATCCTCATTCACATACATAAAGGTGATGGATAACATACTTAGAAAGGTTAAGGTCCCAAAAATCACTTCTCCTAAGTCTCTGTCATTCTGGTGTCACCCATTCTAACAAACACACCTCTCATTTTCTCTGATGATGATATGCTTAGACCTATACAATCACATGACCATGCCCTATACATAAGATTGAAGGTCAATGTTAGACTCATTTATAGGTCTCATAAATGGAGCCGGAGGCCTTAACGTTCTCTCCTCTTGAGTTTTCCTCCAAATAGGAATCATTGAAGAAAGACTCGCACTCACTCATATCCAAATTGTAGGATACGACACACATCCTCACTATTAAGGTAGGTCCCATCATTCATCAAGCTTAGTTTCATGCCATGGAGCTAGACTCTTTATACTACCTCCTCTTAGGTTGTTCCTAGATCCACGACCTAAAGGGTATTCCATCGACCTACCATCGATGCATGAAAATCTCATGGCACAACCAACCTTGGTAGTTATAAGGAAAGACAACGCAATCAACTTCGTAGGGGCACAAGATAGTTCTAACCTCCCATTTTACATGTATGACCCCATAAAAGTTAGTATATTCACTTTGCTTGCTCTATCTACAGATATTGTTGAGCCTCCTATCACTTTTGCTCCCACCTCGCAAGTTCTCATCATCGATCACACTGATTGGTCTATGGTCTTTCACTTAGCAGAACAAATTGATGATTCACCCCTCTAGTCTTGTCCTGAATACCTAACCTTTGCTTGTATTGATAAGGCTTGGAGGATTCTCCTCTTCATCGAGTATTTTCCTTCTAGGGTATTGGCACCCACTCACATGGTCCTTCCACACCCATACAACATAGTCTATTGCGGTCGATACGACCTAGGTTATGATCATTTCTCTAACCCATAACATCATCTTAATAGTCCTCCTAGTTGGATCCAACGACACATACTCTATGCCCCTCACCCATCCTCATTGTTGATAGGGTTATTAATGACCTTGTGTTTGATTGATACAGCTTGTAATTCTTATTCCTATGATTGCCTTTTGATTCTCACCTTGGTCCATCTCCATTTTTTCTAGGTGAGAGAGGTTTTCCAGTGACTTAATATAGACCTACTCTCAAGGCACCACCAGTTGCATCCTCTCTCTATTTGGACATGTAGATATTTATTTAAAAAAATAGAAAATTAAAAAACCAAAAGAAAGTAAAAACAAACTTTCAATAATTTCTTTCGATACTTAGATCTTTTGCTTCTATACTTGAGCATGCATCTTCTTCCATCTATATTACCGCATCTACTCCTATTCATATCCATATTATAGCATATTTGCGTCACTTCATCTATTACACATAACCTTTTTAAATCCTAGATATCACCTTTAAACCTTCCCTCATTGTTTACATTTGTAAGGTGGTCTCTCTAACATATTGATGAGACAATACCTGAGTCTAGAAAGGATAGTGATGATATCATTGCACCTTCCCCAAATTTGACCAAGCTCTAAAATATCAAGAGAAACCATCTAATATGGTAGGAGGAAACTTTGTTGAAGTCAACCTCGAGTCCATGTCCGACCCCAAGATGGTCAAGATAGGTACTTGACTAACTAAACCTTAGAAAGAAGCATTCAACGAGTTCCTATGGACGAACAAGGACGTGTTTGCATGGACATGTTTAGACATTCATGGGTTAGACCTAGGAGTCATTCAACATCATTTTATTATGAATCCTACTATCAAATCAGTTAGGTAAAAACTTAGAAAGATACACCTTGAAGTTAAACTCTAAGTTAAAGAGAGTCTTGAAGAGATGCTTAAGGCCAGACTTATTCGAAACAATAACTTCTTTCGATTGGTTGTTTATCATTGTCACAGTCAAGAACTCCAATGGCAAGGTTAGAGTCTTCATTGACTTTATAAACCTAAATAAAGTCACTCCTAAGGATGATTTTTCCCTACTAAATATCAACTTGATCGTTGGTAGTATGGTAGGTCATGAAATAGTCTCCTTCATAGAAGACTATTATGGATACAACCAAATAGTTGCATTCAAAAGACCAATATAAGATCACATTCACGATTCCTTGAGAGGCCAATTGTTACAAAATGATTCTCTTTCGACTCAAGAACACTAGAACAACATACCAATGAGATATGATGACGATTTTTCATGATTAGATTCATAAGCTTATGGAGGTCTATGTGGATATCTAAGTGAAATCTACATAAAAAGCCTCACACTTAAAGTCATTACCCCAAATGTTTGACCATCTCCATCAATACAACCTGAAGTTAAACCCTTTAAGTGTGTCTTTGGTGTCAAGTTGGATAAGTTCTTAGAGTTTATGGTCAGTCAAAGGGGCATAGAGGTTAACCCCTCTAAGATTTAAGCTATTATCGATATGTCTCCATCCTCCAATGTATTATAACTTAGAAACCTCCAAAGTTGCCACAAAATATGAAATTGTTCAACCAACTACTTCGCAAGAATGTTCATTTTGAGTGAGACTATGAGGATCAAAGATCTTTTGACCAACTAAAAGAGTATTGTAAACACCCCAAAATCTCATGATTTTTCTCAAACACCTGGTTTGGCGAAAGCAGCCCCAAAGGGCTATTTTGAGTCTGGAAACCCAGGAGCCTTCCAGGCAACCCTGTACATATGTTTAAACTATATATGTTTTAAAATATGTATAATATAGTTTTAAAACCTTTAAAAATGTGTTTTGAAACCCCGAAAAACAACTTGGCCTGATGAAAGCAGGACCAAAGGAGCGAAACAGAGCCCAGAACCAGAGCACATGTCGAGCCCGGTACATCAACTCTCGTATATGATTCATCCCCAGAATCTTAAACATCCAAGCCCCTGTTATCAACAAACTGCTTGAAATCATCTTCGGAAGGTGAAAAGAGGAGCGGACGACAATGTTAGCGAAGACCCAACGCAAGACGGAGCACTGATGCTGTCAGGCCTCGCACAAACCGTTCGTTTCGAACACATCCTGAAGGAGTAAAAAATTCAGCTTTGGATTGGATCTGGACCATATATATCAAGATCCACACCCAAACATATATGTGGATTTGGATCCAAAGATCCAATCCAATATCCACATCCAGGGACCACATCACCTTCTCATAAATGGAGGTGGGGCCCACAAGAAATTCACGTGGAAAGCTTGTGTATGAGAGAGAATGGGGAGGATAAGATATGAGTGAAATGTGTTAAGCTTGACTTGTGTGTCAAGTTTTGGGTTAATCATGTGGGTTAGCCTAATGAGTGTGGGTTTAAGCTTTATGCACCTACACCTAACCTAGGGCTGCACCAACTTGATGCAACTAGGTCCATGGGTAATGCAAAGGGATGCTCCTAGCCCTAAACCTAAGCTAAACCCCCTTACCTAGCCGTTTCCCCCTAATCCCGACCTAATCCTAGCCTAATCACCTAACCCACTTCTCTAATCCTTCCATAATCCTAACCTAATCACCTAACCCACTTCCCTAATCCTTTCCTAAACCTAGCCTAATCCCTCTAACCTCACCCTAATCCTAGCCTAAACACCTAACCCACTCCACTAAACCTCACCCTAAGCCCAACCCACCTAGCTAAGCCCTAAACCACTAAACCAGCCCACCTAAATCCCTAGTACACCATATCGCTAAACCACCTAAGACAAATATCTGGCCCACCTAAATCCCTAGCCCACCATATCCCCAAACCACCACCACCATACCCCTAAACCACCCCCCAATACCTGCCCAAACTGACCCCACTAAAAACCTATAACCCCCCCCCCCCCCCCCCCCCCCCCCCCCTTGTGGGCGGGTTTTAGAGGCTTTTCTTGGGCAGCCCAGCCCTTGCTCTCTCTCTCACCTGCCATCTCTCTCACACCCTCTTGGAACTCGCCACCTCCAACTTCCAGCAGCACCACTTCACTCCACTCCACTTCGGCCAACTCCATTCCACACCACCTGCTGCAACCTCTCCTTCCATTCGGCTGCCCCTTGACACCCGCCACCTTCACCCTTCGGCCAGCCTTCCCCTCCGATTAGTACCCCATCTCAACGCCACCTTTTCTTCACTCCCCCTCCATTCTTAGCCACCACCCGCCACCTTCCCTTAACCTAACTAACACATCATCCAATCGGCCACCACCTGCCATCTTCCACTGTTCGGCCAGCATCACCCGACTGCACCACCTGCCCCTCCTTTCCCTTAGACAGCCCCTAGCTAACCCCCTCAGCCTTACCTCTCCCTAAGACTTGCCCCACGCCTTAGTGACACACCTTAGCTCCCCTTACCTTCCTTAAGCACCCCAACCCTAGCCAAGGCAGCACCCCATCCACTCGGCTAGCGCCAAGGCGCCACCCGCAACACCTCATCCATCCTGCCAGCACCTTCCTTTGAGGCGCCCACCCAAGGAGCTCCCTCTTGCAGCCCAAGGCGACTCACCAGCCCAAGCGTAAGCAAGTCACACTCGGACCAACTATACGTAAGTGCCTAACTCGGTCCTTGTTA
The DNA here is from genome assembly GCA_036023115.1 of Brasenia schreberi. Classification (NCBI taxonomy): domain Eukaryota; kingdom Viridiplantae; phylum Streptophyta; class Magnoliopsida; order Nymphaeales; family Cabombaceae; genus Brasenia; species Brasenia schreberi. The sequence goes on from JAYKKT010000079.1 coordinate 5,820,758, forward strand.
TAGACTTGCTTATGCTTAATTAAATTTGATACGGGGTTGTAATAACGGAGCGTTGTCTCCCCCCGCTTGTAATAATGTGATTTGGCACACCCACACACACGTGCACTTGAGCCTATTCCGCTCTTAGTTGCACACGATTTTGACACACACATGGGCCTAATCAGCCCTTAAGATATAGCTATACTTATATAATTTAAGTTGCGTGGGGTTTTGCTTAAGTTGTGTGTGTTGTCTTTCAATTTTCACACTCACACACATTGAGCTTTCGCTCTTACTCCCAAGACCTTAGTCAAGGCCTATTGCAATTATATTTGGGTTTAATTTCATGTCGTGTGCGTAGTACTTCAATTCTACACTCACACACATTGAGCTTTCGCTCTTACTCCCAAGACCTTAGTCAAGGCCTATTGCAATTATATTTGGGTTTTCATTACATGTCGTGTGCGTAGTATTTCAATTCTACACTCACACACATTGAGCTTTCACTCTTACTCCCAAGACCTTAGTTAAGGCCATATTGCAATTATATTTGGGTTTCATTTACAAGTCGTGTGAGTTGTCTTTCAATATACACACAACACCCACGCACACGTTGGCGACCTTCAGGCCCATATATATTATAAGTATTTCCCTTTCAGCTATGTCTTTAAGATTTAGGTTTTAAGGTTCAGCAGTGTGTGTAGTCTTTACATATATACACGGCACACACTTGCACAATTGAGCCTTTTCGCTCTTAAGATATAGCCATATTTCCCTTTTGCAATTTATATTACGTCATTTCCCTTCCGCATTGTCTTTCAATTATGGTTTTCTCTTTGGAGTTGCGTGAGTTTGCATTGCATATACGCCATACCACGAGTTAGGACGCATATTGCATCAAAGCAAACCCCACACTCCCGCTCAAAATCGCCCCACTTAGGTCACGTGTGCATACACACACCTAGTTGGCCCGAAAAGGGATAAAAAGAAAGACATAGGCACGTGCAAATCCACGTGAAAATAAAATTTGAAACCATACAAATCAGCCCGAATCGAACACCTCAAACATTTTCCTGGGTTATCATGTCAAAAACTAGATTTTCTAAGCATACAGACTGACCCTAGCGCGTCGGTGCAAGAAGGTCTACGACGAAAAGAGCTTGCTTGTTCACAGTCACCACAATAGAAGTCAGATTTCAAAATATTTCTTCGCTAGCTTAAGTAAGCTAGCTTGCATGCCCTTTTGCTTAAATATGACTTAGACACATGAAAGGATCCGCTTCAGGCCTAAGAACCAGAGGCGAGGATTTTTAACGTCTACAAGTATCTATCGATTTCCCCTATCCTTCTACCTCCAATGCCAAGAAGACCCCTACTCCTATACTTATCCATTCATTAGTTAGCCTTCGGAGTCCTCCTTGCACTATATGAGGATGATGAGAAAACAAAATATGCATATACTATATCTTTAAAACCTTAGTTAAGTATGAGTAGAAGTGCAACCAATTAGAGAAAACATATCTAGCATTAGTGTGGGTAAGTCAAAAGTTACATCACTATATGCTATCTTGCAAAGTTCAAGTTGTCTCTAATTTAAACCCTATTAGACACTTTTTTGAGAAGTCTATACTCACTGGTAGGCTGGTAAATGACAGTTAGTCCACATGAAATATGATCTTAGATACTAGTTGTAAACACCCCAAATCTTCTATATTTCAAAAACTCTCAAAAACACTAAAAAGCTCGTTTGAGCCAAAACGATAACCTGTTTTAAATGCAAAAACAGGTACAAAAGGCAAAAGAGAGCCCCAGCAAGAAGAAGGATTCAAGCCCGGAGTCTCAAAAAGCCACTCCCTGATAAAAAATAAGAGAAAGCAGAGCCCGTTTGAAGAAAAGCCAAAAATGGTGAAAATCAAGCAAAACAGAGTCTAGAATGGCGAGACGGAGTCCAGACGACAAAGTTGGGGAAAACCCAGCACCAGACGGAGCGCTGATGAAGCCAGTGCCCGCACAGATCGTCCGCCTCGAGAAGCCAAGGACTATTCGAAGAAATTTTGATTTGGATCTTGTAAACACCCCGAAATCCCACGAATTTCTCAAATAACCTGGTTTTGTAAAAGCAGCCCCAAATGGCTATTTTGAGTCTAGAAACCCAGGAGCCTTCCAAGCAAACCCTGTACATATGCTTTAAACTATATATGTTTTAAAATATGTATAACATAGCTTTAAAACCTTTAAAAAGGTGTTTTGAAACCCTACAAAGCGACTTGGCCTGATGAAAGCAGGACCAGAAGAGCAAAAGAGAGCCCGGAATCAGAGCACATTAGCTTCAACCCATTTGGAAAAGTATTCTGTGGTTGCGAGTATGAACCTATGCCCATTTGATGCATGAGGAAATATTGGTCCTATGATATCAAACGCCCACATGGTGAATGGTGAATGGCCAGGGGTTGACCACGGAATGCAATGAGGATGACAGAGTATGGATGGCGTGCCCATGCACTTGACATGGGTGACACTTCCTAACATGGTCATGGCAATCTTGCTTTAAGGTGGACCAAAAATAACCCGCTCTAAGTATTTTCATTGCCATCATATTGGCATTTACATGCCCTCCACATTCTCCATCGTGAAATTCATGCATTACTATCCTAGCCTCCTCCAGGTCGACACACCTTAGTAAGATGCTAGTGAAACTTTTTTTATAAAGAACCCTCCCAAAATCGAATATTGGGTTGAACTTCTTTGTATAAAAGCTTTGTCTTTGGACGAAGCATATTCTGAAAATCTTCCGTTTTCTAAGAACTCTTTAATGTCTTTGTAGACACGCAAAAATTTTCACTTTGGGTTCTTAGGCCTGAAGTGAACCTTTTTCGTGTCTAAGTTGCTTTTAAAAGGGCGTGTCAACTAGCTTACTCAAATTAGCGAAGTAAGTTTTAAAATATCTAACTTAGGGGGCGACTGTGGACAAGTGGGCTCTTTTCATCGCAAACCTTCTTGAACCGATGCTCAAGGGTCAGTTTGTATGCTTAGAAATCTTGATTTTAAACAAGCATGGCCTTTTTGAAAAGGTATGAAAGTATTTGATCGATTTGTTTGTCTAATTGCAGATTTTATTTACGTGGGGTTTGCACATATCTATGTATTTGAGTTTTATCTACTTAGGCGTGAGGTGTATGCATCAAGTGCCTAAATCTTGGCGTGTTTGCATGGGTTTATTCGGGGCTGTTTTGATGCAAGTATGCGCACTATCTCGAGTATGGCGGATATGCAATGCAACTCACACAACTGAACCTTAAAACCCGAAATTGAAAAACATAGCAAAAGAGAAATTACAGAAGGGAGATATATCTATATCTTAAGAGCGAAAAGGATTAATGTGTGCGTGTGTGTTGTGTATATATTGAAAGACAACTCACACAGCTGAACCTTAAAACGCAGCTGAAAGGGAGATATAGATATAAGAGCGGAAAGGCTCAATTGTGGGTGTGTGTGCTGTGTATAAATGTAAAGACAACTCACACGACTTTTGAATGTAAAACCCAACCGAAAGGGAGATACAACTATATATATATATGAGCCATTAGGCGTCAATGTGTGCGTGTGTGTTGTGTGTAAATGTAAAGACAACTCACACGACTGAAAATTAACAACTTGGAATTGAAAGACATACACAACTGAATCGGGAAAACTCACGCAACTGAAAATATATAGCTATGGCTATATCTTAGGGGCTGCCAAGGCCAAAATGTGCGTGAAGGTGCTTGAGCAAGAGCTCGGGTGTCTTTGGGTGCGAGTATAGAATTTTAAATGACAACTCACACTACTTAAAGTAACAACCCAGCTAAATGGAAATACATATATATGATAAGAGCGAAGGCTCAATGTACGCGTGGGTATAGTGTGTAAATTTAAAGACAACTCACGCAGCTCTTACTAGAGTCTTTGGAGTAAGAGCGAAGGCTCAATTGTGTATGTGGGTGCTTGGTGTACGAGATAAGAGCTAAGGCTCAAGTGCACTTGTGTGCATCGCGTACGATTTAAGAGCTAAAGCTTAAGTGCATGTATGTGTCTCCTGTGCCAAGCAACAATATTACATTCCGGGGGGAGACAACGCTCCTTTAATACAACCCCGTATCCGAATTGAATTAAGTATAAAGGAAGTTAGCGTAAGAGACCAAGTTTAGACACTTACAAATAGCTGGTCCATCTTCACTTGCTCGTATTTGGGCTTGTGATTCACTTCGGGCAACTAAGGACGTGCTCCCCTTGTAGCTTGAGGCGTGAAGTGGCCAGCCGGAGGTTGAGCTTAGTGGGTTTGGGGCTTGAGAGATAGGGCTCACGGGTGTTAGGTGGATGCGGGTCTTAGTGGGGGATAGGCAAGGGAGTTGCGGGTGTTGGTGGCTGGTGTGGGGTTATGACAAAAGGGAGGTCGTGATGTGGGGATGATGTGGGAGGTGCTAGGCTAGAGGTAACGACAAAGGGCTGGGGTATGGTATGGAGTGGGGAGTGTAAGGCAGTGGTGTATGGGGTAGTTTAGGCTGAGGTGGTGGCAGGTAGTGGCTGGGGTTGGTAGAGTTGGTGGGGTGAAGGTCGGCTAAGGTGGAGGTGTAGCAGGGTGGTCGGGATCCAGTCGGGGTGATAGGTGCTATGCGCTAGGTGGGCATGCGGGAGGCGCGCGACGCGTGCGCAGAGCGGGAGCGGGGCACGGGCGGGGTGCGCGCGCAGAGCGGGAGCGAGGCACGGGCGGTTTGGGTAGTGCTAGGGGCGCACGGGAGTGAGGGCTTTGAGTCGATTAGGATGTTAGGTTGGTTTAGTTGGGGATTAGGGGTGTTGTGGGGTAGTTAGGTGGTGTTGGTTAGTGTAGGTTTAAGGTGGTTTAGAGGGTTAAGAAGAGATGGGTTTAGGGTGGATTAGGGCTTACCTTTAGGGGATGGTCGGCTAGGTGGTGCTCAAGGGTGGCGCAACCACTTCACTCCTTCCACGCGCAGGTAGGTTCCGCCCAAGTGGTGGTGTATCTGTAGACGCAGAAAGTTCTCGCTTCTGGTTCTTTAGTCCTGAAGCGAATTTTTTCGTGTGTCTAAGTCCTATTTAAGTAAAAAGGGTGTGTCAACTAGCTTACTTAAGCTAGCGAAGAGATATTTTGAAATCTGACTCCTAACGTGATGACTGTGAGTAAGCAAGCTCTTTTCGTCATAGACCTTCTTGCACCGATGCGCAAGGGTCAGTCTGTACGCTTAGAAAATCGAGTTTTAAATATGAGAACCTACGAAAAAGTTTGAGGTGTTCGATTCGGGCTGTTTTTGTATGATTTTCAAGTTTTATTTCACGTGGATTTGCACGTACCTATGTCTTTCTTTTTATCTCTTTTCGGGCCAACTAGGTGTGTGTTATGAACACGTGACCTAAGTGGGGCGACTTTGAGCGGGAGTGTGGGGTTTGCTTTGATGCAATATGCGTCCTAACTCGTGGTATGGCGTATATGCAATGCAAACTCATGCTACTCCAAAGGGAAAACCCGAATTGAAAGACAATGCGAAAGGGAAATGACTTGAATGTAAATTGCAAAAGGGAAATATGGCTATATCTTAAGAGCGGAAAGGCTCAATTGTGCAAGTGTGTGCCGTGTATATATGTAAAGACTACGCACACAACTGAACCTTAAAACCCAAATCTTAAAGACATAGCCGAAAGGGAAATACTTATAATATATATGGGCCCGAAGGTCGCCAACGTGTTGCATGGGTGTTGTGTGTATATTGAAAGACAACTCACACAACTTAAATGAAACCCAAATATAAATTGCAATATGACCTTAACTAAGGTCTTGGGAGTAAGAGCGAAAGCTCAATGTGTGTGAGTGTAGAATTGAAATACTACGCACACGACATGAAATTAAACCCAAATATAAATTGCAATAGGCCTTGACTAAGGTCTTGGGAGTAAGAGCGAAAGCTCAATGTGTGTGAGTGTAGAATTGAAGTACTACGCACACGACATGAAGTAAAACACCCAAGGGAAATGATAGCACGGCCCTTACTAGGGTCTTGAAAATAAGAGCGAAAGCTCAATGTGTGTGAGTGCGAGAATTGAAAGACAACATACACCACTTAAGCAAAACCCCACGCAACTTAAATTATATAAGTAAGTCTATATCTTAAGGGCTAATTAGGCCCATGTGTGTGTCAAAATCGTGTGCAGCTAAGAGCGAGATAGGCTCAAGTGCACGTGCGTGTGGGTATGCCAAACCACGTTATTACAAGCGGAGGGAGACAATGCTCCGTTATTACAACCTCGTATCAAATTTAATTAAGCTTAAGCAAGTCTATATAACAAGGACCGAGTTAGGCACTTACGTATAGCTGATCCGGGGTGACTTGCTTGTGCTTGGGCTTGAGTATCGCATTTGGCTGCAAGAGGGAGCTCCTCGGAAGGACGCGGCAAGGGAGCTCCTCGGAGGGACGCGGCAAGGGAGTTACGTATATAACACGGAAGGGCTTATGCAATTGATTCACTACATCCGAATAAAAATATAGTGAGCCTTACTTACCTTTCACTGTATTCGGGCTTTGCAACGCATCGCTAAAAGGGAACTCCCCAACGCAATGCTTATAATTTGTATAATCCATGGTATAAAAATCCGACAAAGTTTTATGTTGACTGTCGAAAACCTAACATAATCCTCCTCCTTTATCCGGGCTTGGGACCGACCGACCATGCTAGGGTGATCTCTTACATGGGTAGAGTTATTATCAATGATGAAGATTTAACTTAAAAGTAACATTGCAATTTTGTACTTTACATTTATGTGCATTAAATCCTATTAATTTATCACTTCAGTTGTTCATATCCAACATCAAATGGTTGGGATGTTAAAAATAGATTTGAGCAATTGATTCACAACATTTGGACACAAATATAAAGGCCCTTGCTTACTTTTTACTGTATTCGAGCTCTTCAGTGCGTCGCTTAGAGGGAACGCCCTAACGTAATAATTATAATTTGTATAATCTGTGGTATAAAATTTAATAAAGTTTTATGTTGACTGTCGAAAGTCTAAAACAACCCTCCTACTTTATCCGGGCTTGCGACCGACCGACCGTGCTAGGGTGATCTCTTACGTGGCAGAGTAATGATCAATGATCGAAGATTTAACTTAAAAATAACATTGTAATTTTATACTTTACATCTATGTGCATTAAATCCTATTAATTTATCACTTTTAGTTGTTCATCTCCAACATCAAATGGTTGGGATTTGAGCATTTGTGTTTCTCTCTCTCTCTCTCTCTCTCTATATATATATATATATATATATATATATATATATATATATATATATATATATATATAGTGGCAAATGCTTTGTTATTAAATTTACTTTCTTATTTAAATCATTTGATATTTGAGACGATGAGGTGATAAAGCAAAAAAAATACTACGTTCAAAAGTACAATGATACTTTTAATTCAAATCACTATTGTCGATAATATCAATTAAAAATGTAAGAGTAGATTTTAGTGTGAAGAGGATTTGAGCATTACCACTATCTCTCACTGTATAAGGTCTATTTCTTTGATTTGATGGTTTCTCACCCCTCTAATGGTAAATGCTCAAACATGATCCATACTTAAATTTACTTAAGCATTTCTTTTAATTCATTAACATGATCATCGATCAATATTTGAATTAAAACTACATTGTAATTTTGTACTTTGCATTTATGTATATTAAGACCTTTAATTTATCACTTCACCTATCCATCTCCAATACTGAATGGTTGAAATGTTAAAATAGAATTAAGCATTTACTTCTCTCTCTCTCTATATATATATATAGAGAGAGAGAGAGAAAGAAAGAGGAAGTTGTCTAGCATGAGGATCTAACCTTACGGCACACCTAAACAGCTTCTCCTTTCAATTTCTTTGTATCGGCGAACGCAGCTCCCTTCCTGTTCCTCTCTCTCGACGAAGGCATTTCCCCCCTCCCCATCTCCTCAACAAAGGCGCGCCCCTCCTATTCCTCTCTCCCCTAGTGAAGGTCAAAAGGGTTAAGGTGAAGTTCCGATCTTTCTTGTCCCACACAAAAACCGTGGGAGAGAGATGGGACAGGAGCGCCTTTCGAAGGACGTTGTTCAGGGCTGGTTTAGATGGGACGCGTTGGGAGCCATCAGGTTAGATCTTGATGAGATCTAATCCAACCCATGCCGGCCAGTGAATGCTAGAAACGAGATGCTTTATCTCGTAAGCAAAGTCGTCCAGGAAAGACGCGACACGCGGGCAAGCTGATGTGTCCAGGTAAAGTACGCCATGAGAGAGAGAGAGAGAGCTTTCTCTGGCTCTGGCCTTTCCTCGTGATAACGACAGAGCCGGCCGACCATCCCTTTTATACTATTTTAGTTAATTATTAAAAAATATTCGTTGGATTCGGTGGGCTTTACACAGCCATCTGGCAACTCTGCAGTGTGCAGCCGCCTGTCGTGAAGGTTCAGAGTGTGTTGTGGGGCCCGCCGTTACCGGGCCCCAGCGTCTCTACCCGCACCATTGGCCGCCTTCCTTGCCGAACCTGTCGGCCACCATCACTCCATAACATACATATTGCATGGCCATCCCCTGCGTTCGACTGGCATGACCGAGTCTGGTTGCGGGTCGTATTCGTGTCGTATCATTTCTTGCTAAGTTTGAAACAACCACCCGACCAAAACTTTTTTTTTCTTTTCCTTTTCCGATTTATAATGGAGAGTTCCCAAGCCAGGTACTCATGATCTAAGTATCCAGCTCATGACCTGCAACTTGTGAATGGAGCCCACTAGTCGAGTGGGCCATCGGTATGAATGCAAACATGAAAAATGCTTTGAATTTCGATTGGTATTTGTGTCTTTCGTGTTCTTGTCAAAACAACCCAACCAGAACAACCATTAAAATTTTTATTCCAAAGCAGAAATTGTGAACGTGGTTGAAAAACAATTAACGAGCAAATCCCGTCTCGGTTACTAATTGGGTTTGAATCGGAAGTCATTCGGGTTAACAGTACGACATGTGAAAGAGAAACTGACACGAACTCAAACGAAAAAGTCCATGTTGCAAGATTGGCTTAAGCAATGCTGAATCTGACACACTGGCATCCCTACGGAGTCGGAATAATACCATATTTCACGTTAAAAGAGGCACTTCATGTCTATGTGTAGACAAATAATAATAATGTTTTAACCAAATTTAATACATAAATTAACAACAATCATGTTAAATGTGATTAAAGAGAAAGCAATTTGTGTTGTTGAATGCACTCAAGATCTAGGGTTCTCATTCTATATGCTTTGCGCAAACCCTGACTATTCAGATGCGCTCGAGACGTCCAAAAACCATGGTATTGGATATGTACACATTTTATCAATGCAGATTAGATTTTATGCACCAAAATGCTGAAAACGTCAGCTTCTAAACCCTGATAAAATCTGATCTATCCACTATAAGCCTTTTGGAGGCGAAGATTTCTCGGTCTTTCTCAACCAAGGATGCTGGCAGTACATTGGATTGGTTATAAAGGTCCATCACACTAGTACAATTGTTTTTGTTAATGATGTGCATGAAGAATATCCCTCGTTTGGTTCCTTCTTGAATGAGGTAGGCACTATTATGCAAAGGTGTTATTGCCAAAAGTGACGATGCAATTCGAATAACACCTATAAACACATGAGTGACCCCTCATTCTCAAAGAAAAAGATTCCTAGCCGATTGTATTGGATTCACTAGGGTCAACATTAAACCTAATTCTTCCTATCTTCGTGTCTCCCAAGGATATTGTTGTTCGAATGAAGTCCATCAATATTGATAAGACAACTTTCTTTCCTTTGTACCTCGGACCTTTCTTATTATGCAAAGCATCTCCGTCTTCTAGGTTCAATCCAATAACTGGTGAACCTCACCTTCCTCATTGTCTCATTCAAGAATTAGAGTTTCAATAAGATCTACCCATCATTGTAGACTTGTTGACGGACCAATCATTCTAAACTTGAGTAAGAACCTCCTTTTTGGTTTTTGGATTCATATCCTTGTCTTAGAGAGACCCAAATTTTGCCGCTTGGTGGCCTGACCTTCATAAAGATATGCCTCTACTAAAAGAATATTGACAAAAACTTATTGACTATGGCATGAATTCTCCTGCTAACAATAATCCCAAATCAAGTGGTATTTATCAGAGGCAATCTTGTCATTATTCCTTACCTACTCTAGTAGATCAACTTGAATCTCTAGTTTTTCCCATCCCATGAAATAGAACTTAGGACTCAACTACCTCAGCAAGGGTCATTCATGAGGAGCAAGACGAGATCTAGGATGTCAAAAATATCTCATGTGCCCTACAACCCCATCTGGATAGAGAACCTAACTGATAGTGACCCTGACTCTATATCTGAGACCATCAACAAGGGAGCCTTCTCCTTCTTATGAGGCACCAATCGGCTAGATCCCAAGGCACTATGATCACTACTTTGTTGGTCCCAACATTCTTCTCGAACCTAGCAACTCTCTCCTAGTTGCATTTCACAACATTTTAATGTCTATGATCTACCAACCTGATGAGAGACTCCTCTTTGATGAGTCTACTTTGGATGCAATGATTTATAGCTTGCACCTTATATCTTGTTTTTGGGCCAATGCATTTCCTCCTGAACTAGGAGATCAAGTAAAAAAGGCCTTCAATTATATGTGTTGAGGTCTATGAATAACTTAAAGCCTATTGTGCCCACAAGTTATTAATAAAAGTCAAATTTACTTCTATAGCCGACAGTCGGGTGCACATCATTTCTCTATGTAATCAAGCGACTGTCACAAGTAAGGCCCGCCTCAAGACCTCTAAGTTAGAGGTAGCGTCCTTCCATGTCAATGATTTGAAAGGGCAAGGTTGTCCACTCAAGCTGATATCAACCTCCTCAAGGAGCAACTTGTAGTTCTCTACTAGCATTGCCACAAACTCCTTGTTGAGGCTTTCCAAGCTTTATTCAACCTTAGCTCTCTAACATTCCAGGTATCAACCACAGGTGAGACATAGGGCAAGGTGTCTCAAGAATTCATTCGAGAAACACATGAGTTACACTCCGTGTTGGCCAAGTAGGAGGATCTCGAGAAGGATGCCGAGCTTGATACCCTCAAACTCAATGGCCACAAGGAGCATTTGAAGAGACTCAAAAGGGTCCTCTAGAAAATGTTAGGGACTAAATAGCCAAGACATGGATTGGAAATGTACTTGATTTTATCATGCCTGCATTAATAATTGATTTGAAATCTTTATTCGTATTTGTTTGTGGTATGCACAAATTATTCATGCATTTACTCTTCTATGACCTTTTCCTCACTTTTTGTTACTTCAAGGTCTTAATAGAATAGGCTTAATTGTTTTTTAATATTTTGATGTCACATGGCAAATCCCACTGCTACATGACAAATCCCACCATCACATCAAATTCAAGTTGAAGATCACCATCAGTGATGGTTAAGGTCTTCCTTATGATGACCCCAAACTCTACTACCTTGGTTTCCTATTTTTTGAGTTTTCTTTTTGCTCCAAGAACTTGTCTTGCAAGGGATTTCTAGAAACTAATGCTCGTCAAATGGGAAAAGTAACTATCAATAAGCATGCCAATTTCCTTCTATTTTGACTATATAAATATTATTATTGCCTAAGCGATGTAGAGATCAAAGAATATTGCATCATTATCAAAGCACAAATTTTTGACCAACATTTTGATTTTGCTCTTTCTTTATGAGTACCTTTTACCGAGAACTATGCACCTTTCTCTACCATCTTATTAATGGAAAAGTTTGCAACATTGCCTCCAGTGCATGATGGGTTTCACAATGTTGGATATATTTATACTTCCCTGGGTTGAGCGCCGTCAATAATCCAGATCAATTTACCCAACTCAAACCACACGAATTCTTTTTGGACTATGATCACAAATCGGAGGCATTGTTGACTTGTTTGGGCAAGTTACTCTATACTAGAATCTTACAATAGGTTTGACCTTTGTCCGCCGAGTCATGGTGACCTTGTCACTCAATATATGTTGAAGATACTCTTTGATCCCATGTGCATATCATCGATAGAATGACAACCATTCCTCTATTCTCTAGATTTACTGGACAATATTGGAGCGTTGTCTTCATCTACCAACCGGATGATGACCGAATAGTATCATTCCCATTGTTTTGCCTGTTAATTCGGGCTAGTACAAGAGGTCCTTGCCCCCATTTGCCTAAATATGGTGCTAGCAGGTGTCATGACTGTTTTAAACTCTGCAATATCTAAAGTAGCCATGACCAACCTGTAATTGGTAGAGAGTTTTCCTTATAAAGGTTTCTTCCACAATTCGAGAGCCACAATTGAGGAGTAGTGGTTATCGGAAATTTTTGCTATTTTTGATAAAGAATTGAAAGAATTCATTCATATCTTTAGCACCACGACCCACGCTGAGCCCAACATAAAGCTCTTATGTCCTTAAGTTTGGCAAGACCATTTCTTTTTTCCTTTGGTTTGAATTGATATTCATTTTTCAGCCTCTTTTGTAGGACCCTTCTCTAGAAGAGGACGAAGAAGACAATGTCTTGTTATCCCGAAACGACCTCAATGGATAAATGTCATCTTATGCTCCTTGTTTGTTGAGCATTCTTTCGTTCATACCTCACCTTGATATTTACTCTTACACAGGTGATCTCGTTCGAGGAAGACCTTTAGAAGACCTTATAAATAGATGAAGTGCTTCCTTTTGGAACCATGTGTCTAACAAGAGAAATTCTTGTGAGGCTATCGGAGACCATATCGAGCAATGTTATGGGCGTAGTTTCCTTGGAGGAAACCCCAATGCCTCTAAGAGTGGGGCCGAAGGTTGATCATTTCACATGATTTAGCGGAATGTCCAAGGGATCCCAAATGAAATTGGCAAGATTGCTCCATACGAGATCCCTCTCTAGATATTGCTTTGGCCGAACATACTTGTTGTATGATCGAGTGACTTCGCACTTGTTGGCTATCAAACAATCTTTATCTACTACACTGAGCTCATCATGACTGATTGTATATAGTCGTCTATTTGTAAGTCATTTTGTCTAGCTACATGTAACAACTTAACATTAATCTCCATATGCAATACCACATCTTGCCCTATGTTAGATGAAATGGAATTAGAACCATTGTTGAAGTCTTTGAGTTTTGATAAGCTCATAAAACCTTGGGTAACACTTTATACTACTTTCGTAGTTCAATGCTCTTTGTCGAGTTTTACTATTAGAGCATTAGGATGGTTGATTCAAGCATTGCACCAATTTGGTCCTCCAATCATTGAGAACTTTTGGGTTTTCTCCACGGTTAATGTTATTAACCATTGGGTTTTATCCTTCACCTTATAACCCGAGGTAGATTGGACCAACCCATTTCCAACACAATTATCGTCTTCTGCTATATAAGATTGATGTACCTTAGTGAATGTCCCAAACAACTCCCTTGCTCGCTGGTGTAAGGGTATCAAATTAAAGCTATGGCACTCATAATCACAAGTGAGTTGACTAAGAATGATATGGGAATCACCTAATACTTCAAACTTTTCGAGCCAATCACCAACTCTAAGCCCAATCCATAAATTAGAGCTTGATATCTGCCTCATTGTTGGTTAGGGTGGATTCTAAAGACACGGTGAGCATCTCAATCTTCCCTATTGGACATATCATGCATTGATGCCCACACCTTTGCTACATTTGGATCCGTCGAGTGTCATCCTCTAAGACTGTTCGACGAGCATTCCCTCTATAGTCTCCAATGGATCAGACACTTCAATGCATACACAGTGTGCGAAGAAATTTGCTGACTTGTCCTTTAACCGCCTTAAGAGTCCTATATTTCAAATCGAACGGGCATAATTTAATTGCCCATTTGACTAGCCTGCCCTGTTGAGGTAGACAACTAAGAAGGTCCATAAAAGATCAACTTTACAAATCACATACACTTAGTAGTAAGTCAGAAGATAATATTCTAACTTGGTCAAACATAATTTTTCTATTAGAAAATAATGAGACTCAATGTCAATAAGTAACCAACTCAAATAGAAAGAAGCCCTCTCGGTATCATCATCAACATCTTATGCTAGTGAAGCAGTGATGAAATCCTCCGTAAGGGCTTTGTACAACTTTAATGGTTTCCCGAACATAGGGGGCATCAACACCGGAGGTTTTGTTAGATATGCCTTGATTTTGTTGAACACTCATTGTTGTTCCGAGCCCCAAATGAAGTTTTTAACATTCTTCAACTTGAGTAACACTGTGAGAAGAGATATCTTCTCCGTGGCATTGGCAACAACTAAGGAAGTTTTTTATTGTTCCTCAGCTGATTTTGGAGAATTCTGCAATTGAAAACCAGAAGTCAGCCCACGGGTGCTGTCTAGGGTTCTGAACAAGATGAAGATGACTGCATGAGAAGAGAAAAAAATGCAAAGAGGAGAAAAGCTATTTAATTCATTATCTGCAGTGTAATTGGACCTTATGATATTCATAGGGGTGGTCTTACACCATCATACTAACGATCTATCTAAACTGGCTGGCTGAGGTGGTCACGCTCTTCGGTAACTAGATGAGTTGGCTGCACTAAAGGCCTATGTCAGTACAAAACATGGGAGGACTCTTGGAGCACCTACAACCATTTGTAGAACATGTACCTACATCAGGACACTCAATGCATGACACATCAAGTGTCGCCTTGTGTGGCCGGTGATTTCTTCAATTTTGACAAGAATTATTATGTTGAATCATAAGCCCTATTTTACCAAGCCCAAACAAGCTAGAAAAGTACAACATTTGATCCTTTAACCTCTGATACAGTATTTCACCCTTGAAAGTTGTGATTTGACATCAACTAATGATTTTAAGTCATGTGTGCACCGGTCAGTCTAAACAAAGATGCATTACATGTGTTTTGGCTTGGTTTAGTAGCACTGAGTCTATCTCCAACTTAAAGCTTTGAAGAACCAACAAACAGTTACCTCAAGTATTTGGAGACCCTAGAATTCAATGGCAAACTGCAACATTATCTATATAGTCACACACACACACCCAAGAAAAAAGCCAAAAGAAAACAAAATGTAGTTCTAAATTAACTCTTGTGTGAGTCTTATATGTAGGGATGAACATCGATCAGTTCGGTTTGGTCCAATAACCGAACCAGAAAAACTGATTACCGAATTAATGTGAATTATATAAACTGAATTACTTATATAACCAAACTTATCTGAACCGAAAAAAGTCCGTTTGGTTAATTCGGTTTTCATGGACCTGGGATTTCTATGGGTTCCATGTTACACAATATCCATAATCACTCAACATATGATGTTGGCTGTGTAGGTTTTAAAAGAAAATCATATGCAAAGAAAATGAAACCTAGGCAATCTATAGTTCTTGAGTTAATGACTATAAACTGTCAATCTAATACAAGTTCTCAAACATTATAGGAGGAAAAAAGAAGAACTGACATACATTTGATCCTGTGACAAGTGAGCAACTATGGCGGGTTATAGACCCAATCGATCAAGCAGCTACATAGCAAACAATACATGTATCTAAACAAAATTGGCCTCATTTCTAAATGGATTAAGAAAAAACAACCCATCCTTCAACTCAGCTACAAAGAAAACAATGTGCCTCAAAGCTCTCTTTTCTTTCAGTTTGATCTCAACAAGCATGGCGCGGTTAAAAGCTCACATTCATCATGTAGAAACTTCAATCTAAAACCGTCAATTAGCTAAAGCCACTTAAAAATCTTCAACAAAGACAAAAATTAAAGCAGAGGAAATCCACGAAGTTCTTGAAACTAAAAGCAAGCAATCATTTAAACCAACTTACATAAGGTTCAATGTGTACACACGAGTACCAAGCCTCGATAAATTAGACGTCCTCTGGCTACTAGATCTTTCAGTTCTGCGCCCGATGTGGCACTATCCGTTGGTAGAATTTCAGGATCGCCCAAACCATCTCACAGGGTTGATTGAGCCGCTAGCGCTTGCTTTACACCATGGACAGATTGCTTGCTGACCTATCAAAAGAAATGAACTTCCCTTCTAAGAAGGAGGCTTTGGTTGTCCGGGTCGAAAGCAAGGCAGTAGCCAGTCTGTCCAAGAAAAGGAGTGTGTTTGCGAGTCTTAGTGCGAGCATTCCTGTCAACCTATTGCAAGGAAACAGTGAGTATGTGACAAATAAACTTGGCCACGGAGTCGAATAACATCCTTGTCAAATAATTTGGCATTACTTCATTTGCAAAAAATGGGTAAAATATGGAACTAAAGGATGCAGCCGTGAATCTCTAGCTAGGCTCGACAATGCTTCCTTAAAGAGGGGCGAGTCAGATTCACCAACAATAAGTTCAATAATTTTATCAAAGTATAACTGTACATATATGACAAGGCCCATTAAGAAACCGTTAGGGGAATCTATTCTAAAATACACAGTAAAGTACGCAAACAATCAGAAGTACATGTAGCTCTCTTGATAGTATATGTTTGACAGGAAGCTTTATATCAACATGAAGTACTGTGTTGTGTCAGGCTTATTCTCTGGAGGAGCTACACGAACGTTCTTACAGAGGAACAACAAATCATTCGTGCAATATAGTAAATTTATCTAGAGAAAGAAGACCGGTTGTATAAATATCCAAACGATTTGATAGACTCTAAATAACTGGTATACCATCTATACAAAGACCAAAGTGATATATCAGCAACAAGTATTATATCTTTTCTTGCAACTATGCTACTACAACAAAAAGCACAATATATATATCTTCAAATGTCCATGACCACACGACAGAACTATGTGGTCCAGAAGATAAGTGGAGAAATTCACGCTTAAGACATCTATAACCAAGCTTGAATGATGAGGGATTACATGAAACTAATGATAGATTACAGGCACAAATAATGCAACGAACCAAAGTGGTGCTCAAATCGTTCATACCGGTAGAGACAGCAAGAAAAGACACTCAAAATGTCAATAAATCCTGCCAAAAAAATTTCATCAAGAATGCCAAAGAATTACAATAGCACAAACAAGAAAAGGGAAAAAATGAAAGACGTCAGAATTACCTGAGCTAATTCATCAGATAGAATGACAGTTCAAATAGAAGATAAACAATTTCTCCTTGCTGATGAAGAGGATCATTTCAAATTGCAGAATCCTGATACATTCTAAATGACATACAAAATCCAGATGGGTATACCATCTACCCCAGCAAAACAAAGGAAACTTTGCAAAATAACTAAAAGAAAGAGCTTACTCTTTCATGTTAAGAATAACAGTTAAAGACAAAAAAAAGCTGAAAGAAGTTGCCTACATATCCAAGTAATGCAGAGATAAAAGTTGAGCAAATAAAAGCACGGCTGGTGTTTCCATCAACTAACACAATTTAATGAAGAAAAGCATATAAAATAAGTTCGGAGAAATGAAATAGCATTAACATTATGGCATTCTGTGTTTGACATAAATCATCTCAACTAGATAGTATCTTCAGTCTTTATCTAACTCCACGATACCTAACAAACAGAGGTAAATATTGTAATTGTTAAAAAGCCAATAAGATAAATAATTGAGAAGTTATAGTATAAATACCTAATGAGTTCATGTCGCCACTCATCATTCCCATATTCCTACCAAATCAACTATTATACAAATCTGAATTGTTACAAGAAATAGTTTAGTGATATCAAGAACATAAATATTAAAAGTAAATGCAATTAAAAACACTAGTAAATATAACTTACCTTCTCAAAATTTTCAACATCTTGTAATTCTTCCTCAATATTTAAACTAATGGTATATTGTAGCCAATCTTCTGCACAAATCAACCATTCAACTATCTTAGGAGTCAAAGAGCTCCTAAATGCATCCAAAATACTCCCTCCATCACTAAAAGCAAACTCAAAATCTATTGTAGATATGAGAACCACTAAGACATCCCTAGCCTTATGTACAAGAATAGGGAACCACCAATTAATCATCAACCATTGTTTCCTCAGCACCTTTCATTTTTATTTTGGTTTCGAGATACTTTTTTTCTTAAAAATACCTCTAGATTTTTGTTTTGTTCTCACAATAGTCGATTCACTTGGCATAAGATTACCACGAAGCTTCCACTTGATTGGGAGGTACTGTCACTTTTAGGTTGAAGCACTTTTCTATATTCATCATACCAGTCAAATAGAACGATCTCTTACTCCTTGAAATTATTTTTTTATTTTCTTTTCCATAAATATTACAAAAAGGCTTAGTTGTTGTTGTCCATAAATCTTACAAAAAGTAAACTCTATACCTCAATTGTTTTTGAAGATCAAGCACAATTGCAACAAATAAAATTTTGTTCATCATTTTGTAGTCATCCCAATATTTATCAAACTTCATTTTCATTCTCATGACCATAGACTTTACCTCCAAGTCATCGTTGTTATTATATTGTAATATTACCCCAACTAGATCGTTGATCTCTATGCAAAATGTGTTAGATATGAAATAGAATGATCTTAAAATATGTATAATCATATCATAAAACTGTTATAAGATATTACTCACCTTCTTAATAGATACCCAATCAATAAAAGTAACTCCATCGTTATCTTCATATGATTCCATCTCATGCTTAAAACATAAATATTTTTTGTCAAATAACTCAAATGCCTTTTTAAATTTTTCTACAATACTCAACATTTTATAGGTAGAATTTCACCTAATTACATCTAAATATAATTGACTCTTACACTGAATATTACATTGTTCAATACATTCTTTGAACTTTTGTATCATAACTAGAGATTCTTTGATAAATTTCACAGCTTTCCTTACCCAATTAATGAACTATTTACCTCTTTTAGACCATCTTATACAACTAAGTTTATTCAATGCACAATATATCTCAAATGCAAAAACTTATAATTTGCAAAACCAGTTCCCCAACTTATAAATATTTGTTTTATATATGAAATAGCAACATCATGGGAACTAACATTATCTATTGTAATTGTGAGCACTTTTTTAAGCCCACTCAAGAAAGCAATCAACAAGTAGCCTAACCGTTATGACTAGTTATTGAACAAAATCTAAGATTTTTTTTTGCATCTTCCACTCATCATCAATAAAATGAATTATGATGCTCATGTAGTTTAATCATTACAGAGATGTCCATTTATATGTGGTTATGCATATACGTTGGCTATTTTTTTTAAAAAGTCTTCAACATAACTTTTTCATCTATGTAGAGGTCATGGCAATCCCATGATGCAATTCACCTAGATGTCATTTTAAACTTAGGACATGTAGTATGGAGTACCTTCCTGAACCCTTTACTTTCAAGATCATAAAAGACAATTAGTCAATAATGATAATTCTGCAATGGCTTTTCTAGTGGCTATTTGATCAAATTTCAATAAATATTTGAACATATATTAAAGAAAAACAAATAAATAGTATGACTATAAAGAAACTCAAATGGGAGAACAACAAAGAATTACCTAAATTGAACAAAATCAAAATCAAGAAAGAGATGTCCATTTATTTGTGGTTATGCATATACTCTAGCTATTCTTTTAAAAAGTCTTCAACTTAACTTTTTCATTCATGTAGAGGTCATAGCAGTCCTGTGATGCAATCTACCTAGATGACATTTTTAAACTTAGGACATGCAGTATGGAGTATCTTCCTAAACCCTTTACTTTCAACGATCTTAAAAAATAATTAGTCAGTAATGACTATTTCTACGATGGCTTTTCTAGTGACTATTTGATCAAATTCCAACAAATATTTGAGCATACATTAAAGAAAAACAAATGAATAGTATGACTATAAAGAAACTCAAATGAGAGAAACAACAAAGAAACCCCTAAATTGAAAGAAATCAAAATAAAAAAAGAGGAATAAAGAGAGAATATATCTTGCTTCCCTACTAGCTTGGAGAGTGTTGCAGAAATCCCCCATTGCTGTGAGAGAGATGGAGAGAGAGAGAGATGGCAGTAATCAGAAGAGGCCCGCTGCATGCATAGAAGTCTTTGGACTCCACTAAGGCATCGAAGGAGGGGCAAAATTTGACAGGATTGATATATAACGTAAATCAATTTTTCAGTTATAGATCCTTTGGAGCTGAAACCAAACCAGAAAAGTGATTTGTTTTTTAGAAAAAGGAACCAAATCCAAACCAAAACTTAATCCAACCAAACTGAATGGGACATTTTGGTTTGGTAATTCGATTGAAACCGATTTATGCTCACCCTTACCTATATGTGTTTATCAACTAAAATTTATGATATTTCAAAAATAAAAGCAACCTCATAATCTTTTTATAGCATAATTCTTTTCCATGTGTAGCTTGGAAGAGATATATGAAAAAAAGGACCGTTGAGTTAGGCATCAAGACACTTGGAAATATCATGCATTGTGACCTCCTTTTTCGTATAGAAACCTTTGAATGATAATTGAATGATAGTGCATGTCCATCATTTATAGCATATTACCATCTAATAACTAACTACAACAACAACAAGCCTTTTCCCATACTAGATGGAGTCGGATACATGGATTCTTCATTCCTATAGAGCCTTATCATATACCACACTAGTAGTTAACTAAACATAAACTAGGTCATTCTTTATTGTTTCTTTAATACTTTTGTAGTCTTTCTCTTCTTCTTTTAATATTTTCACAATCTAGTTTTTTATACCTTCTTACTAGAGCTTTTTTTGGTCGTCTTTCTACATGTCCACACCATCTTGAAAGATTTTTCCCCATTTTATCTTCTATTGATGTCATTCCAAATTTGTTAACCTCATTATGTGTCTTTCCTTATGTAACCACTCATCCATCTCAACATCTTCATTTCTATCATAGCCATCTTATGCACATGCTATGATTAATTGTCACTCAGGACCATAAAACATAGCAAGTCTAATCGTTGCTCTATAATATTTACCTTTCAGCTTTAGTAGTATCATCTTGTCACATAAATACATTATGTCCCTCCCCATTTTAAGCAACCAATATTAATTACCATTAATTTTTCCATTACTATGAAAAACTGACTCTAGGTAATTTAAATTTTCTTATGAGGAATGCAATGTGTGTCGATCTTAATTTCTATGTCATCTGAAGTAACCAAATGATCAAGCTTACATTCCATATATTTTATCTTTGTTCTACTAAGTTGAAAACCTTTACTTTCTAATGTTTCTATCTAGAGTTCCAATTTTCTATTTATTTTTTCCATGGACACATCAACTAAACAATATCATCATCAAATAACATACACAAAGGTACTTGATCTTGAATATATTTTGTTAACTCATCAATGACCAATATAAATAAATATAGATTTAAAGTTGATCCATGATGTAACTCAATATTAACTTCAAAGAAATCTGTCATTCCTTCATGAGTCCTCACACATATTTTCGCATCATCATACATGTCTCTTATAAAATTTATTTATATCAATGGGATATCTTTTTTTTTCTAAGGTTCTCCAAAAAACATCTCTTAGCACCCTATCATAAACTTTTCTACATCAATAAATACCATGTGAATGTTCTTTTTTCTGCTTTAAAATGTTCCATAAGATGTCTCAATAGGTGAATTGTTTTATAATAGATGTACTTGTCTTGAATACAAATTAGTTTTTTGTTGTACTCGATACTTGTCTTAACCTATGTTCAATAATTTTTTTTATAATTTCATATTATGACTCATTAACTTGATATCCTGATAATTCGCATAATTCTAGATGTCTCACTTGTTCTCGTATATAAGTGTACTCGTTTTCCATTCTTTAAGTATCTTTTGATTTTTCTATATTTAATTAAATAGTATTATGAAACAAGTGATTCTCGTCTCTCTAGGATTTTTCATACTTCTATAGGAATATTATATGGTTCTACAAATTTACCAATCTTCATAGCCTCTTTGACTTCATTCTTTTGAATACTTTTGCGATTTATATATTTTGTTATTTGATTAACTCTCTTAAGCTAATACTAATATTTATATTTTCGTTAAAAAGCTTAACAGAAATAATTTTTTCATCAATTTTTGATATCATTAGCCACTAGAATCTTCTGATCCTTATCTTTGATGCATCTAACAAAAGTATTTTATCTTTACTATGTTAAAAATATCTCTTTCACCTTCTTTTGATTTAAGTTTTTTATAAAAATCCTTCCAAATTTTGACTTTTACTTCACTAACCGTTTCTTTCACTTATTTCTTTGCCTTCTTATAAACTTCCCAAGTTTCACTAATATTCTTGACATAATGCAATTTGTAACATACTCTCTTTACCTTAATTTTATCTTTCACCACTTCAGTCCACCACCAAACTTCCTTTTGTACTAGTATGCCTCAAATTCACCTAACATACCATCTAATAACTAAGACATAATTAAAACTTACTTTAGTGAGATGCCTTTTAAATAAATCGTTGAACTAAAACAGTTGAAGGTGGTTACACGGAATATAAACTGGTAGTTGTATTCATCTTAGCAGGTTTGTTTTTGGATTAAATGTACGCTTGTAGTTTGTATGCTCCAGAAAGCAAATGCTAGGCAAAGTCGGTTAGAAAGGATCACGATAATTCATTATAAGGAACTCCTAATCGAAACTTACAAACGCGGTTTTCTTTACTTGATTTCTCGCTGTGTTTAAAATGCTCTCTCTCTCTCTCTTTCTCTCTCACCCCCAAATTTGACGTCAAGTTGCGTTAGCTGTGTCCGAGGCTGAGTGTGAAGCACGAGCAATAATAAGGTTTAAGTTCTCTCACAAACTGACTATATCTGCTGCATTCACTTATTACTCTCTCTCATGTACATACATACACGTTACATTTCTTTTCCAAGATTTATGCTCATGCATGACTCTGCTTTTGGACCAACTAGCGGGTGAAATGCCTAACAAGCTAAGCAGGTGAATCGGCAGGAGAAGCGATCTTCTTAATAACATAAACAGGAGCACCAACATGAATGGAAATTCCTTTCTAAGCAACAAACTCCTCACACACCAGGTTCTGCCCAAAGTAAACCTGATGAAATAAGAAAGCAGATGAAACTGGATTAACCCTTTACCCATACATATTATTGCAAAGTAACGCATGAATGCAGCTTCCAACCTTTCCTTGTGATTTCTTGGTTGGCCGCAAGATTTTGTCTGATCGAAATTCCCTAAGTGTTTTGATGGGCTCATCACCGGCAATCCCATTCTCCTGGTTGATTGTTGGTACCTGACAAAATTGACATCTTAGCCAAGGATCATCAGTGAAATGACCATATATGCTCAAACCAATCAGAGGACAAGAGAAGTTGTAACGATGGACTTTTTATGCAAAATCCAAGACAATATGTTACGAAGTCATGAAAAACTGATTAACAAGCTTAAGGACACACCTCATCTACACGGTGTTTTGTAATCAATGGTCTTGAGGTTTGTTTGCATAATATTGTGTTTGCATATGCCTGTGTGTGTTTGTTTGTTTGAGATACTGGTCCAGAAACATTAGTAGCGTTTGGCGCTACCAAGCACCAATCCAGGCATCTTTTACGAATTTCACGAAAGTTGTTAAAGCTCCAGCGGGATGCATTTCAATTGGTCTCAATAGATAGAAATTAAGGAAATATTAACTTACCTTACATCGAGAGCACAACTTAACACCAAGTAATCGTGTCTCATTTATCTTCATTTCTGCCCATAAGTCCTCAGCAAATGGTTCACATCCATCAACCACAATGCTGCGAAATTACACATCAGAGACTAGAAGATTGTGACTACCACAAAGTTCAACAAGGCCCATGTCCAGAACAATTGTCAGGTCATTTTGAAGAGAAGATATGCAGACAGACAAATGGACTAACGTTTCCATTATAAACTACCAGTTCTGTCATACAGGCCACTAAACGTCATGCCACATATAAAAATCATTTCTAAGTCTACAATGTTTGACTGAATTAAGCACAACAGATCAAACTAATGGCGAAAGATGTGAAAAGCATGACATAACAGAAAGAAAAGTGACAGAGGACTATGGATAGATTTTGGATAAAATTTTCAAGAATAATTCATAATTATGCTCACTTTTACAAGTCCTAATCAACTTTTCACATGGCACATCCAATTTGTACTCAGAGAATCAGCAAGTGGATTTGAATTTTAAGTAGGTATATGACAACCATTTAAATGTTCAAAAGAGAAAACATCTTTAATTTATGATGATAAACCAAGATTGAGTATTGCCCATTATTTAGATATTAATTATGGATATCATTTGAAATCATTGATTTAGAAAAGTATACGTACTAGCTTGAGAGGGCTAACTACCTCACAAGAATATATAAACCGTAATTTCTACCAACGTATTCGGAGGAATGAAGTTAAACAAGCTCTGAAAGATTTTTAAATTTATAGGACCAAACAATATTCTTATAGAAGTATGGAAAATTCTATAGAGACGAGTATCACTTGGCTTATAAGATTATTTAATGAAATATGAAGAAACCAAAAAATACCTAATAAATGTAGGAAGAATATAATTATACCCTATAAAAGAACAAGAAAGATATTTAGAATTGTGCAAATTGTCAAGGTATCAAGTTGATGGATGATACTATACTATCAAATTACATGAAAGAATTATCAAACGTAGGTTAAGACAAGTATCTTGGATCCATGCTAGGAAGATCTACTATTGAAGCTATTCATCTAGAGGTCACTACTTGTGCACCCTTTTTTGCTATTCACACACTCCGAGGACACTCTACCCTCACTGAACACACTCCCTCTTCTCTGGTGTCTCCCGCCATTGCTACCACTCTCCTCCTACCACCATCCATGAATGCCGGTACTCTTCTCTTCTCCGACAGCAAGCTGCCAAACTTTTGCGAAAATCGCAGGTCGCTCCCAGAAGCATATGCTTCTCTTATCTTTTGTTCCCTTTGTTCTTTTGTTCTTTCTTTGTGTTATCCTTCCTCAAACACTTTATTAATCTTTCTCTTTTATTTATAAAAAAATATGCTTCTTTTATTGATAAAAAATATTTTTACTTTTATGATAAGGTATGGCTAGTCGGGAAGATTAGAGAGGCATGTAATTACAACTTCAAAAATATTGAAACTTTTTAAGGGGATTACATATGGAGGAGATGTTCACGGCTCTAAGTGAGCATAAGATGCAGTCAAATAGCTTTAATATGATGATGTCAAACATAGGATTGGTGAGTGAACATGTAAAATCACGAGGATGAGGTCGACCGTTCACATCATCGTTCAAAATAGTATGATGAGGTCGGCCATTCTTGTGATGAGATCTTGATGTGGGAGGTGGAAATGATGGTCATGATTTTGAGATGAGGAAAGTGGCAAGGTCGATATTCTTCCTGTTCCACATTTACTCTTAAGTTTTGTTGCTCACGTCACATATAAGGTGTGGTAGGATTAGGTAAATTTTAAATATGAGTTTGATTGATAATTAATATCATTTTTTATCTTCATTATGATTAAAATTGACGTGTTCTCCATAAATTTGTAGAGTATGCTGAAAGTGATCATTGTTTATTCACGATACAAAATGGTTTCAAAATGAAATTTGATGATGAATAGTGACAAATGATCGGTCAATTAGAGGGAGATTGTCTACTGGTATGGACTAGATATGTAGTAAGAGTTGCTTTATGAAGTATTAGACTACATATTATTCAACGATAGCAGTCATACGCTAACAATTTCCATATGTCATGGAGTGAAATGACCGTGACCCTACATAATGTCCATGAGATGTTAAGCCTTCCAATGGATGGACACCTTGTTGCGCTCATGTATCATATGGAGATGCAAAGAAAGAAAGTTATTTGAGCAATCCTTTTTAACATGAGCATTAAGGATGTGATGGCATAAATGAAGTTTGGAGTTTCTTGCTTCAAGAAAGATCTCGCATGCACTCATCGATTCTAAAAGCACAAGTAATGTTATATATTTTATACCATATCAGATCTATGCTCTATGAAGATAAGTCTAAGGATAGGATGCTAGCTTGTGCAGTTATTAGCTTATAATATTCATATAGAGTCGGTGAGTATCTTGGGATGTGGTGACACTGGTTTGCTTATACAAACAATTGGTTGTATAAGTTTTTTACAACGTCTTATTGCCTATATTGTTTAAGTTAATACAATAAGTTTTTTACAATGTCTTAATCTAAAATTTAATGTATGTTCTAGGCATGAATTTATTAATATTTTTTAGCCTTTAGAGTGAGTGCAATCAAAATGGGTTGAGAGGCATCCTCCAATAGCTAGATGGATGCAAAATATTACTCATAGGCAGTCTTCTACATCTCGTCTTGGCTAGTACCGTAAGAAGTTAGATATGATGAGGTATGGATATAAAAGATTGAAATTTATTAAGTTATATATTTTACAGTATTGCTGATATGATTGTTCCTTTTTTGTTGCAAATTGACTGGCAACTCTAGTTTTAAAGAAACTACCTTATAAGTACATATTGTCTCAATATCACAATTGTATCTATTTTTTAGATGTCATGGAGGCACATATACCTAACAAAGTTATTTCCCAGTTTGGTCATTGATAATACTGTTAAGAAGGCTGCGGTTGTATCTTTTACTTACCTTAGTACAGTACTTAGTTTGTTTTTTATTTTTAAAGGTAGCTTTAAATTAGGTTCATTAATGGCATTGCACTAATTATGCTTAGTGATGTAATGCTGGTATTTAAGGGAAAACCCTACTAGTAAACTGATTTACGTTGGAATTAGAGAGAAGAAAGAGAGGGTGCAGTCGGCTGCAGTATATCTGGCCGACTACCCTATATTCCATTTCCCATACTTCTTGTTTATTTTATTTGTGTTTGAGTGTGAAATCGTGACATGGTATCATTGCTTTTTTAGGCTAATCTACGCATGAAAGATATAAATCAAGGGATAGCAGTGATAGAGAAAAGAAGAAAATTTACATGAGGAATTCTATAGAAAGGAAGAAATCTGAAGAAATCTGTCCGCTTGTTCGCCATTTGTTTGTAAAAATTCTGAGAAAGAGGAAATCTGCATAAAAGAAGAAAACAGGTATTAAAAATTGTCCGCCTGTCCACCAAAATTCTGGAAAATTATTCGCCTGTCCACCATCTGTTCGTGAAAAAATTTGTAGAAAGTAATCATGAAAGGACGTTTAAAGGAAGAATCTCAAGTGATCAGGTATGATAATGAACACAAAATGGAGCCATTCGAGATTACTAACATTCGACTTAGGTCGAAACTACAGGGAATGGGCCAGATCAATTGAGTTTGTCTTAAAGTCTAGACGTAAATCCATTTATATCAACAGAAATTATAATCAGCTTATTGAAGACAACGCAAAATTTGAACGTTAAGGATGATGCATTAGTTAGTTTTTGGCTGCTCTAATCCATGAATCTCATAATTAGCAAGACATTCATGTATATGAAATTTGTTGTAGAATCTAGGCAGCAGTGGAAGAAGCTTACTCCAGATAACGTAATATAGCCAAGGAGTATGAGATTCTTGAAAAGATAAGAAAGTATCGCCAAGGAGACAGGTCAATAAGTGAATATTATGAGAAATTACGTGGTTTATGGAATGAATAAAGGTACATTATCGAGAATAAATGCAGCATTGAATTAAGGAACGTGCTACAGACAATGAGGTACAAAAAGTATTTGATCTCTTATTGGGAATATCACCAGACTATGAGTCAATTAAAATCAATATCCTAAGCAAAGAAGATCTGCCCTCAGTGGGTAAAATATATTCTCTTTTACAAAGAGAAGAAGATCGAAGAAATTTGGAAAAGGGAGAACAAAATCAGGTTGAGAAATCAGCATTCGTTGAAAGAGGTCAAACTAATTTTTAATGAGGTAGAGGTTCTGTTAGAGGTCGAGGAACTGTTAGATCTCAGCATCACGAAGATAAAAATAAATTAGAGTATTCACATTATGAAAAGAGAAGGCATACACGTGATTAGTGTTGGGAAATTATTTATAGACCGATTAACTATAAAGGATATGGGAGTCATGTAGCAGCCACTTCAAAGAGGAAGACTAAATCAAGTTTCATGGATGAAATGATTGAACTGAGAAGGAAATTAACTGAAATTGAGTCATGTCTACAAGAGGAACCTTCCACATATGTTCTTAAGAATGAAACAAACACTCCTACATCCTATAGTATCAGCGGTAACTCGTATTTTAATTATTCATGTCCTAAATTCTGGGTTGTAGATTCTGGTGCTACTGATCACATGATAGGAGATAAGTTAAGGTTTATGAAATATGAAAATGCTTCTCTACCACAATATGTGATAGTTACTAATGGATCCCTAGTTCAAATGGAAGGAAAGGGAGTGATACAAGCCAAACATTTTAGACTAAATTCAGTTATTTACATTCCTAAATTTCTAGTTAATCTGTTATTAGTTAGCTCTTTGATTAAAAACATGAATTGTTTATTCTCCTTTTGGTTGTGTTTTTCAGGATAGACGAGAAAAACCTTTGATCATGGTGAATTGAGGAATGAGCTTTATATACTATCAAAAGAAGAGATGTCGTTACAGGAAAGAGCATTAACAATCACCATAACAAAAGAAAAGTTAAGGATGTGGCACAGTTATTTAGGCCATTTACCAGCTTCAAAAATTAAAGAGATAATTTAGGATGATTGTTTCAAAGATTTAACTATTCAATGTGATGTTTGTCAAAGAACTAAACACCATAGAGCTTCCTTTCCTATTAGTGAATCTAAGTCATGTATTCCTTTTGAATTGATACATTCATATATATATGGGGTCCATGTTTACTACATTCACTTGGAAAATTTAAATATTTTGTTACCTTTATTGATGATTTCTCTAGACTCACCTTTGTCTATCTTATGAAATTAAAAGCTGAAGTCTACTATATTTCGTATTGTTCATAAGCTCATTATGACTCAGTTTAGATATCTTATCAAAATTTTGAGAACAGATAATGGAAGCAGTGTTGTCTGACGCGTATCGTATCGTGTATCGCTGGGCTCCATGATACAGGCGTATCGTATCGTACTTTAATATTAAAATAATACAAAAATAAATAAAAATCAATAAAAATTAATAAAAATCCCCAAAATAAAAAATAAAAAAAAATCTAGTAATTGCTTTAAATTAATATACTGTAAGTTTAGTACAGATTAAGCATTCAACATTGAACAATTGCATCCAAATTTACATATTTTGAATCCAAAAAATGAAATACAGATTACAAACACAATTACATTTTACAAATTGTAATCAGGATCATCAACTCAATAATCTTCATCTTCTCCTTGTTGCAGATCCTCATCATCATCAGCGACATCTTCTTCTTAGAAATCAAATTCTTCATCTCCTTGATGTTGTTATTGCGCTCCTTCCAAATTAATCCAAGCAATGTCTTCTTCAGTTAGGAGGGCATTTTCTTCAATGTCTTCCATAACCCAATCTTCTAATATATCAAAATTATCCAGACTTATTGGATCGAACTGACTTTCTTCTCTATTTACTTTTTTTTATTGCTTACGACAAACAAAGATAAACAATTAGTAAATAATATTAACAATTGAAGACTGAAGTTAAACAATATTGAATTGAAAATTTGAAAGTAATACAACATTACCTTTTATGAAGGCGCATGTGTTCCAACCTGTTGCGCTTCTTTGTATGGATGTATTCAAAAACACTCCAATTTCTTTCACAACCTATTGCACTACAGGTTTGGCTTAAAACTCTCACTGCAAAATCTTTAAGGTTTGGACAATCAGTTCCAAACCTGTTCCACCAAACATCTGTAGAAAAAGGCAAACATTATAGAAATAATCCACAGTAATATAAGATGAAACTTAAATATGAAAATAAACAATTTACCTAGACGCATCGTAGTGCAGTTGCGAATTGCAACAGGCAAACCCATCAAGTGAAGAGCATTATCATATATCTCCATCTCTCGATGTATCGCATCTGCTATGCTCTCATCAGGGACTAATCTGTCGATACATTCAATGATTCCTCAATTAACCTCACCGTCCCTTTAGAAGGTTGCTGAGTACCTGAATGATGGTTTAGATAGTAGGTTGCTGCATGAATAGGCTGATGCAATTGTTTATTCCATCTACTATCAATTATTTTTCATACAGGCACATAATCTCTCTTTTTTCCATTAAAGATATTTCTGATCGCTTCTTTTGCCCTGTCCATGGCTTCATAAAGGTAGCCCATAGATGGTTTCTCCTCGCTGTCAGCCAATCTCAAAACTTTCACTAAAGGACAGGTAATTTTTAATAATCTAACACATGCATTCCAAAACGAACTTCTAAAAACTGTTTCTGCAATCTCATTCAACTTTCTATTCCTTCTGTTTTGAGGCAAGTCTGCAAATTGTTGCCACTCATCTGAGGAGAACATTCTCTTTAAAGCTTGCTTCTATCTCACAATACTCTGTACAGATAAGAAGTTTGTTGCGAACCGAGTTGCAGCTGTGCGAAGAAGCTCTACACCTTCTTTGTATCTCCTCATCATACACAAAACAAATGTATGGTTGTAAATGAATTTTGTAATATCTTGGCAACACTCAGTTGTTGCCTTTATTTCATCCATCTCACCAATGTCCTCAAGGATGAGATCTAAACAATGGGCTGCACATGGTGTCCAGTAGAAAGTCTCATAAATATCAGCTAACTCCTTCTCAGCTGCTTTATAGTTAGTTGCATTATCTGTAATCAATTGGACTACATTTTCTAGCCCAACCTCCTGTATAACCTTATCAAATTCCTGTCGTAGGATCTCTACAGTATGCCTCTCCTCTGACATATCTAGAGATCTCAAAAACATGAGTCCTTTAGGATAATATATAAGAAAGTTTAGCAATATCCTTCCTCGTCTATCGGTCCATCCATCTGCCATGATAGTGCATCCCGTTTCCTTCCACGACTGTCTCAAAGTCGAACAATATTACTGCACTTCAATGATGGTCTGATCTAATATCTTCCCTCTCAACTTCTGATAAGAGGGCATCTTGTATCTTGGACCAATGTTAGCAATTGCATCTGTCATTGCTTGAAAATGAAAACTGTTTGATGCAATAAATGGAATGCATGTATCATAAAACCATCTTCCCACTGTAAGGTCTGCCTGATCATGTAGTTGTTCTGAAGCCATAGTAACACAAATTCCAAGTTGAGCACCAGATGTAGTGGAAGGAGGAAAGAACGAATGTATGGTAGAAGAAGTTCTTCCTCTACTACTTCTTGAACTTCCTCTTCTGCCACCTCTAAAGTCTTCAGCTGTTCTAGCATATGAAGGCAAACTATCAGTGAATCCAACTACAGTGGCAGTAGCATCATCAGCTTCTTCACACATATGAAAATCATCATTTTGTTGTCTCCTTTCCTGTATGCTCTCAATCATCTGCAAGCATTGCCATTTAATACCTTCTAGCACACTTCTAACTCTGCCTGTGCATGGAGTAACTTCTTTCCTAG
The DNA here is from genome assembly GCA_036023115.1 of Brasenia schreberi. Taxonomy (NCBI): domain Eukaryota; kingdom Viridiplantae; phylum Streptophyta; class Magnoliopsida; order Nymphaeales; family Cabombaceae; genus Brasenia; species Brasenia schreberi. The sequence continues at coordinate 5,852,300 of JAYKKT010000079.1, forward strand.
TTCCTGTTAGGTGGTGTTTCAACCTTAAAATTCCACCACTAACCACCTTTTCACAAAATAAGCATCTAATTTTTAACCTGGAACCCTCAACTGGTATACCCCACTGTCATGCTGGATCATCAGACCGATAATGGGAGTCTCTACCACCCCTTCCTGCCATCTCAATCGAGTACTTTAATTCAAGCAAAAACCTAAAATAAAAGCACTTCGTAAATCCCCTAATCTTTAAATAACACTCAAATCGAGTGTCTCCCACTTTATGAATGCAATAAAAATCGTATACACACACTTAATAACTTCATATTTTGTCATTAAAAAAAAACAAAATAACACAAAAAACAACAAATATAAAGGAAAAAAATAGAAAAACCATTAAAAATATACCTAAATCCGAGTTTCGAGGCTTGCACGGACACCGTAGGGCACGATTTTTGGGCTTTGAACACTAAAGAAGCGAAAACCGGCTCTTAGAGAGCTTGAAAAACCCAAGAGGAGAGAGGAAACCCGCGAGAAAACACGGGTTTCGTGAGGCCGGGGACCCTTTATAAGGGTCCCAGGACGTATCCACACCGTATCGTACGATACAGCCCGTATCGCACGATAAGGTACGATACGGTGCGATACACCTGCATTCACGATACGGGCCCACGATACGATACGTACGATACGGTGCGATACGGATAACACTGAATGGAAGTGAGTTTATAAATAGTCAGTTGCAAGTTTACCTGCAGTCTCATGGAATTTTACATCAAACTTCATGTGTATACTCCTCCGCAAAATGGTGTGGCTGAAAGAAAAAATAGACACATTTTAAAAGTAGCCAGAACATTACTTCTTAAACATAATGTTCCTAAATTTTTCTAGCTTGAACCAGTTCTTACCACTGTGTTTCTTATCAATAGTGTCATCTACTATCCTTAAAGGAGAATCACCATTTCATAAGGTAAAACCAAAAGTTAACCCATTTCAAATCACACCATGAACTTTTGGATGCCTCTGTCTTGTTAATGTACATGATCTCTTTCGTAACAAGTTAGATCCATGGGTTCTTCATTGTGTGTTTATTGGATATTGGTATGCTATGTCACACTTATAATCCCCTCCACTCTTTAACTAGATATATCCACACGAGAATGCACAAAAAAATGCACAAAAAAATTGGTCTGCTATGTCACACTTATGAAAATAGAATGCACTCTTCAACTAGATATCTTTTGTAAAAAAGCTTATCTGTTTCATGTGCAGAAAATGCACAGAATTCGGTCTGCTTCACATGCAGAGACCAAGTGAGTTTCACACGCAGAGATGACTAAAATCATTGATCTTTCTCTTCTGAAAAAATCGATTTAAACGCCTTATAAGCTCTGATACCATGCTTAAATGATTATTCATTAACCTGAAGGAAAATTACTTACGTAAGTGGTAGATTGGAGGCATCTCCTCCAATCTACCTATGTAGTCTCACAGCCTCTCTCTAGGCAGCCTTCTCTCTGGGCAACCGACCCCACACACTGTACCTCTATCTCTATCTTTAACACTAACCCTAATTATCTATTTATAAGTACCTTCTAACTTGAAAGACTAAACTACCTCTACTATTAATTAAGTATAACTAAATGAACATCAAGACTGAATATGTACTATAATGGGTCTACTATGAGACTCATTACAATCTCTAACACAAAAGACTTCATGAATTTTAAATATGAATAAATAATCAATTTCATCACCTTCACACTCAATCCATGCATTATTTGATAGAGAATTGTCAATTTCTTCATTAGTGGTATATCTAGATTCTCTTTTGTCATTTTGTTAAGAAGAAGAAAAGAATATTTAAAAAAGAAAATAATTTGGTGTCGGGACCGAACTTTTATAGGGGTCTGGTTAAAGTATCACTTTTCCGTGAGGGCATCCCGATCTCTATATCAAACATGGTCTTCGAAGCATAAACACCCCCATGGGTGTCTGGTGTAAGCATTAGACACCCATCAGGGCATGTGATCTTTAGACTAGACCACAAGAGCATCCGATCTCTACACGAGATCCTTGGAGTGGGAGAGTTAGGGTTCAAGGAGTACCTTTTGGTGGCAGTGGCAATAGACAAGGGAGATATCACCCTAGTGACCAAGAACGAGATAGAGAAGAGTGTTTGGTCAGGCGCTTCAAAGAAGGAGAGAGCGTGAAGAGAAGGAGAGACGAGGAAAGGCAAAAAGGGAGAGCGAGAAAAGTGTATTTTCAATAGATCGCATGTTAGGAGTATGCGAACAACAAAACATGGTGTGTGTAGAATTGTATTCACCTATTAACGTTTTATAGAACATTTTAGAGAAAAAAAGAACTTACAATGTTGTATATTGATTTAGAAAAAGTTCATTATAGGGTGCTAAAAGATATTCGTTAGAGAACCTTAAGAAAGAGAGGTATCTTACATACATTAATCTTATAAGAGACATGTATCATGACGCATAAACATGTGTGAGGACTCTTCAAGGAATGATGATCTCTTTGAAATTAATATTAGATTATATCAAGGATCCCCCTTGCATGGCCGGTCCCAAGCTCGGATAAAGGAGGAAGGTTGTGTTAAGCTTCCGACAGTAGTATAAAACTTTGTCGAATTTTTATACGATGGATTACATAAATTATGAGCATTGCTTTGGGGCGTCCCCGCCTAGCTAGCCCGAATGTAGAGAAGTAAGCAAGCGTCACTACATTTTCGCTCGGATGTAGTGAATCAATTGCAGAGAGGGTTCCCACATCATGGACGGGTGTGGGTAAAGAAGTTAGTCCCGATACATTGCCGCCCGAATGTAGTGAATAAATTACAAAGAGGGTCTCCGTATTTTAAATATGGATGGATGCGGGGGGTAAGGAAGCTAGTCCTAGATAATAAGATTCATATTGGTTCTTGGAATATTGAAACCTTGTCCGATAAGCTAATGGAGGTGATAGATACTATGATTTGGAGAAAGATTCATATTCCATGTTTACAAGAGACAAAGTGGGTTGGAGAAAAAGCAAAGTAGATTGAGGATACTGGTTTTAAGTTATGGTACTCAGGTAAGGAAAAGACTCGAAACGGAGTTGGTATTATCATAAATAAAGATTTAAAGGATAGTGTAGTAGGCATACGACGATACGGTGACCAAATCATGACGTTGAAATTAGTGTTAAGAACAGAGGTTTTGAATATAGTTTGTGCTTATACACCCCAAGTAGGATGAGAAGATAGTATAAAGAAGGCTTTTTTAGAAGAGTTAGATAAGGCGATTCAAAGAATTCCACAAAGGAAGATGATTTGTTCAGGAGGGAACTTAAATAGACATGTCGGTAAAGAGGCATTAGGATATCAAGGTATTCATAGAAACTTTGGTTTTAGAGATATAAATGAGGAAGGTAGGGAGATTTTAAATTTTGCTATGGCATTTGATCTCTTTATAGTCAATACAATCTTCAAAATATGAGATGAACATTTAATTATTTATAAGAGTGGCTTATCACAAACACAAATTGATTACTTTATTTATTGAAGAAAAGATAGAACGTGTTGTAAAGATTGCAAGGTAATTTCAGGAGAAAGCTTAACCACCCAACATCGACTTTTAGTTATGGATTTACAAATAAAAAAATGGACAAAGAAGAAAAGAGTGCATCGAGCTATTCAAACTAAATTGTGGAACCTCAAAAGCGAGAAAGAAGATATACTTAAACAGAAAGTCCTTCAAGGAGATAACTTGTAATTATGTTGGTACACCTTGTGATATGTGGAACAATATGACTATACATATTAGGAAAGTGGCGAAAGATGTGTTAGGTGAATTTAAGGGAGGTGTATCGGCATAAAAAGAAGCTTAGTGGTGAAGTAATGCAAAATAAAATCAAGGCCAAGAGGGTATGTTACAAATTACATTATGCTAAAAAAACTAGTGAAACTTTAGAAGCTTATAAGAAAGCAAAAAAGGCCGTCAGTGAAGCAAAAACTAAAATTTTGGAAGATTTATATAAAAAACTCAACTCAAAAGAGGGTGAAAGAGATATTTTTAGGATCGCTAGGACTAGAGAAAAAACTAAAGATCTTAATTCTATTAGACCCATAAAAGACGAGGGTGGCAAATGATGATATAAGAAATAGATGGAAAAACTATTTTTATCAGCTTTTTAATGAAAATAAAGATGTTAGTATTAACTTAGGAGAGTTATCCAAATAAAAAAAGTATATAAACCACAATTTCTACCGACGTATTCAAAAGAATGAAGTCAAAGAGGCTCTTAAACATATGAAAGGTGGTAAATCAGTAGGACCAAACAATATTCCTATAGAAGTTTGGAAAATACTAGGAGAAACAGGAATCACTTGGCTCACAAGACTATTTAATGAAATATGAAGAAACCAAAAGATGCCCAAAGAATGGAGAGCGAGTACACTTATACCCATATATAAGAACAAGGGAAACATTTAGAATTGTCTGAATTATCGGTGTATCAAGTTAATGAGCCATACTATGAAATTATGAGAAAGAATTATCGAACGTAGGTTAAGACAAATATCGAGTACAACACAGAATCAATTTGGATTCTTATCAAGCAGATCTACTGTTGAAGCGATTCACCTTCTGAGACGTCTTATGAAACATTTTAGAGAAAAAAAAATACCTTCACATAATATTTATTTATTTAGAAAAAACTTATGATAGGATACCGAGGGAGGTTCTTTGGAGAACCTTGAAAAAAAGAGGTATCCCATTGACATACATAAACCTTATAAGAGACATGTACGATGGTGCAAAAACATGTGAGGACTCATAAAGAGAATGACAGACTTCTTTGAAGTTAATATTGGGTAAAATCAAGATCAACTTTAAGTCCATACTTATTTATAATGGTGATTGATGAGTTAACAAAACATATTCAAGATGAAGTACCTTGGTGTATGCTATTTACAGATGACATTGTGTTAGTGGAAGAGTCTAAGGAAAAAGTTAATAGAAAATTGGAACTATGGAGAGAAACATTAGAAAGTAAAGGCTTCCAACTTAGTAGAACAAAGAGAAAATATATGGAATGTAAGTTTGATCATTTGGTTACTTCAGAGGTCCCCCAAAAGGAAAGTTTTAAAGACGTAGGGTCAATTTTTCAGAGTGTTATTGATGGAGATGTTATGCATAGAATTAATGTTGGTTGGTTAAAATGGAGAGGAGTAAGTATTCTTTGTGATAACAAGATACCATTAAAGTTAAAAGGTAAATATTATAGAGCTATGGTTGTGAGTGTTGGGCAGTTAATCATCAATATGTACAAAAGATACCTGTGACAGAAATGAAGATATTGAGATGGATGAGTGGTCATACAAGAAAAGACCGTATATATAATGAGGTTATTAGAAATAAATTATGTGTGGCACCAATAGAGGATAAAATGAGAGAATATCGTTCAAGGTGGTTTGGACATATAGAAAGAAGATCAAAAGAAGAACCAAGACTACCAATAAGAAGGTATGAAAAACTAGATTTTGAAAGTATTAAAAGAGGTAGAGGACGACCACAAAAGTATTGGAAAGAAACAATAAAAAATGATCTAGGTTATTGTGAGTTAAATGCTAACATGGCACATAGGGCTCTGTAGAAACAAAGAATCCATGTAGCCGACTCCGTCTAGTATGGGAAAAGGCTTAGTTGTTGTTGTTGTTGTAAGGATAAACTTTAAGTCGATATTTATTTACTTTGATTATTAATAAGTTAATAAAGTATATTCAAGATGAAGTACCTTAGTGTATGTTATTTACATATGACATTGTATTAGTGGATAAGTCTAAGAAAAATGTTAATGGGAAAGTGAAACTATAGAGAGAAAAAGTAAAGACTTTCGGCTAGAATAAAGATGGAATATATATAATGTAGGTTCTATCGTTGTGGCTACTTCAAATGATATAAAAATTTACATTGGCACACATTACATCCTTGATAAGAAAAATTTTAAATACCTAAGATAAGCTTTTTAGAGTGATGAGAATATACACATGTTAGTTAAAACCGAGGTGCATGAGGTATTTTATATGACAAGAAGATACCACTAAAGTTAAAAGTAAATATTGTAGGATAGCAATTAGACCCCCTATGTTATATGATTTTGAGTATTAGCAGATAATAATCAACATATACAAAAGATGTCCTTCATGAAAATGAAGATGTTGAGATCAGTGTTGTCCGACGCGTATCGTATCGCGTATCGCTGGGCTCCACGATACGAGCGTAACGTATCGTATCGCCCATATCATACTTTAATATTAAAATAATACAAAAATTAATTAAAAAATCAAGAAAATTTAGTAAAAATCCTAAAAAAATCAAGAAAAATCTGAAAAAATATGGTAATTACTTTAAATTCATATAATGCAAAGTTTAGTAAAGATTGATCATTCAACATTGAACAATTGCATCCAAATTTACATATTTTGAATCAAAAAAATGAAATACATTTACATTTTACAAATTATAATCAAGATCATCAACTAAATAATCTTCATCTTCTCCTTGTTAAAGAGACTCATCATCATCATCAGCAACAGCACATTCTGCTTGGAAATCAAATTCTTCATCTCCTTGATACTGTTGTTGCGCTCCTTCCAAATTAATCCATGCAATGTCTTCTTTAGTTAGGAGAGCATTTTCTTCACTGTCTTCTATAATCCAATCTTCTAATATATCAAAACTATACAAACTTATTGGATCAAATTGGCTTTCTTGTCTATTTACTTTTTTTAATTGCCTATAACAAATAAAGATAAATAATTAGTAAATAATATTAACAATTGAAGTCAAACAATTTATTGAATTGAACATTTAAGTAATAGAACATTACCTTTCACGAAGACGCATGTTACAACGAATAAAAACTAAATCATTTAGTATCTTATGTTCCAACCTATTGCGCTTCTTTATATGGATGTGTTCAAAGACACTCCAATTCCTTTTACAACCCGTTGCACTGCAGGTTTGGCTCAGGACTCTTACAACAAAATCTCTAAGGTTCGGACAATCAGTTCCAAACCTATTCCACCAAATATCTATAGAAAAAGACAAACATTAGTAACATAATCCACAGTAATATAAGATGAAACTTAAATACAAAGATAAACAATTTACCTCGACGCATCGTAGTGCGGTTGCGAATTGCTACAGGCAAACCCATCAAGTGAAGAGCATTATCATAAATCTCCATCTCTCGATGTATAGCATCTTCTATGCTCTCACCAGGGACTAATCTATGTTGCTGAGTACCTAAATGATGGGTTTAGATAATATGGTGCTGCATGAATAGGCTGATGCAATTGTTTATTCCATCTATTATCAATTATTTTCCACATGAGTACATAATCTCTCTTTTTTCATTAAAATTATTTCTGATGGCTTCTTTTGTCCTATCCATGGCTTGATAAAGGTAGCCCATAGATGGTTTCTTCTCGTTGTCTACCAATCTCAAAACCTTTACTAAAGGACATGTAATCCTCAACAGTCTAACACATGCATTCCAAAATGTACTCCTAAAGACTGTCTCAGAAATCTCATTCAGCTTTCTATTTCTTCTATTTTGAGACAACTCTGCAAATTGTTGTCACTCATCTTAGGAGAACATTCTCTTCAATGCTTGCTTCTGTCTCACGATACTCTGTACAGATAAGAAGTATGTTGCAAACCGATTTGCAGCTATTCGAAGAATCTCTGCACCTTATGTATATCTCCTTATCATACACAAAACAAATACATGGTTGTAAATGAATTTTGTAATATCTTGACAACACTCAGTTGCTGCCTTTATTTCATCGATCTCACCAATGTCCTCAAGGATGAGATCTAAACAATGGGTTGCACATGGTGTCCGGTAGACATTCCCATAAATATCAGCTAACTCCTTCCCAGCAGCTTTATAGTTAGCTGCATTATCTGTAATCAATTGGACTACATTCTCTAGCCCAACAACTTATATAACCTTATCAAATTCTTGTCGTAGAATATTCGCAGTGTCTCTCCTTTGACATATCCAAAGATCTGAAAAACATAAGTCCTTTAGGACAGTAGATAAGAAAGTTTAACAAGGTCCTTCCTCACCTATTTGTCCATCCATCTGCCATGATAGTGCAACATGTCTCCTTTCATGACTCTCTCAATGTCGAACAGTATTCTTGTACTTCAATGACGGTCTTATCTAAGATCTTTTCTCTCAATTTCTGATAGGAGGGCATCTTGTATCTTAGACCGATGTTAGCAATTGTATTTTCCATTGCTTGAAAATGAAAACTGTTTGCTGCATTAAATGGAATGCATGCATCACAAAACCATCTGTCCACTGCGGTTTGCCTGATAATACAACTGTTCTGAAGTCATAGCAGCACGAATTCTAGGTTGAGCACCAGGTGTAGTAGGAGGAGGAAAAAATGAATGTATGCTAGAAGAAGCTCTTCCTCTACTCCTTCCTGAACTTTCTCTTCTACCACCTCCAAAGTCTTCAGCAACCCTCTTTTCCCTGCTAGGTGCTCGTGAACTGCTACTATCAATCTCTGTTCTAGCATCTGAAGGCAAACTATCAGTGAATCCAAATCAAATAGCATCATCATCATCTTAAAACATCTCTAAATCATCCTTTTGTTATCTCCTTTCCTTTATACTCTCAATCATCTATAGACATTGTCATTTAATACCTTCTGGAAAACTTCTAACTCTGCCTGCACATGGAGCAACTTCTTTCCTAGTCCTTGCTAGGTAGTGTTTTAACCTTGAAATTCCACCACTAACCACCCTCTCACAAAATAAACATCTGATCTTTAATCTAGAACCCTCAAATGATATACCCCACTGTCATGCCGGATCATGAGTCTCTACCACCCCTTCCTGCCATCTCAATTGAGTACTTTAATTCAAACAAAAACCTGAAAATAAAAGTACTTCGTAAATCCTCAATCGTCAAATAACACTCAAATAGAGTCTCCCACTTCATGAATGCAATAAAAATCATATCCACACACTTAATAACTTCATATTTTGTCATTCAAAAACAGAAAATTACAAATAAACAAAAAAAACAATAAATAAAAAGAAAAAAATGAAGAAAAATACTAAAAATATACCTAAATCCGATATTAGAGGCTTGCACGGACACCGTAGAGCACGTTTTGGAGCCTTGAACACTAAGGAGGCGAAGAACGGTTCTTAAAGAGCTTGGGGAGGTCCGAAGAGAGAGGAAACCCGCAAAAAAGCGGGTTTCGGTTCGGCCAGGGACCCTTTATACGCCCGTATCGTACGATACGGTGCGATAACATGGCAATTACGATACGGTGCGATAACATGGTAATTACGATACACTAGGTTGTGCCCACGATACAGTGCGATACGGATAACACTGGTTGAGATAGGTGTGTGGTTACACAAAGGACCCTATGCGTAATGAGGTAATTAGAAACAAATTAAGAGTCTCACCAACATATAATAAAATGAGAGAAAATCATTTAAGATAGTTTGAACAATGGAAAGGCGATCAAAGGAGTGGAAGATTTTGAATGGAATGAAACAATCTTTATTGATAAATATCAAGAAGTTGAGAAGCATACATGGCAGTCTATGACCTTCCTTGGGTGTTTGCGGTTGCTCCTAATATCTTTCTCTCTTAACTAAACCTAATGAAAGACTATTATATATACTTGTTCTAACTTAATGACTAATTTACCCCCACCTAAGTAAAGACTCAATGTTTGTCTATATCATGAAACATATTATATTCTAACACTCCCCCTCAAGTTGGGAGGAATATGCTCGAGACTCCCAACTTAATGCACAATTTGTGTAGGATGACTTTTGGAACTGCTTTAGTTAACATGTTTGCAATCTAATCTTCTAACCTGATATATTGTACTTGTAGTATCTTGTTTGTGATTTTTTCTCGCATGAAGTGAGAACCTACTTCTATATGTTTCGTCCTTTCATGTTGTACTGGGTTGGTAGCTATTTAAATTATTGTCCTCTTATCTGTGTAAAATGATATTGGAAGATTAATTCTTTCTTGAATTTTTGTAATTAGAGAGATAAGTCACACTAGTTCTTTGTGTTACAGCTTTGTATTCTACTTCTACACTTAATCTTGTGACCACAAATTGTTTTTTACTTTTCCATGAGATACAGTTTCCTCCAAAGAATGCAACATACCCAGTTGTGGACTTCCGGACGTCTAAAGATCCAACCCAATTTGCATTTGTGTATAATTCCAAATTGGTGTGTCCATGTTTAGAGTACAAGATGCCATTATCCGATGTACCCTTTAGATATATGAGTACTTGAAAGACTGCATCCATGTGTGGATGTTTTGGTGCATGCATAAATCTACCAAGGATCCCCACAACATACGTAATATCGGGTATGATTATGGTCAAGTATATCAACTTCCCAACTAATTGTTGATACTTCTTGATGTCTCGAAATTCTTTACCTGTTTTTAAGCTTAGCTTGTGATTAACCTCCATGGGAGTGTCACACGGCTTTGATCGAGCTATTCCGGTCTCTCTCAATATATCTATCACATACTTGCGTTGGGTTAGAAATATACCTCTTCGTGACCTTAGAACTTTAATTCCCAGAAAATAGTGAAGTTGACCAATATCCTTTAAATCGAATAGGCAATCTAGTTGTCTCTTCAGCTGTGATTTTCTCTTCATCATCACTTGTTACAATAATATCATCAACGTAAACAATTAGTATTGAGATTCCTTTGCCCACTTTGAAAAATAATGTATGATCAATTTTACTTCTGATATAACCGAATCCAATTATGCCTTCATTAAACTTTTCAATCCAGGCCCATGGAGATTGTTTTAGTCCATATAATGACTTCTTTAGAAAACACACTTTATCATTTCCATAAAGATGTTTTAAACCTTGTGGTATTTCCATATATACTTCTTCATTAAGGTCCCCTTAAAGGAACGCATTCTTCACATCCAATTGCCATATTTTTCATCCTTTGTTTGCAGCTAGGCTTATAAACACTCTTATTCAAGTTATTTTTATCATAGGACCAAATGTCTCGTTATAGTCAATTTCATAGGATTGACTATATCCCTTTGCTACAAGTCTTTCCTTATAGCGATCAATTTCCCTATATGGTTTGTATTTTATTGTGTACACCCATTTGCATCTTACCACTTCTCTCCCCTTTGGTAGAGATACAATCTCTGTGCATTTAATTCATCATCCATAGCTTGCTTACATTCCTTAGATATGTTGGCTTCTTTTCATGTTTTTGGCATGCTAACAACCTCTGAGTTTGATAGAATTAACTCATAGTTTGACATTTTTTTTGTAATCAATGAAATTGCAAATTGGATAAGTTATCTGGCATAGTGCTGATAGTTCTGGCATAGTGTTGATAGGCTTCAACTGCTCCTCATCTGCCTCAGATAAGAATTTTTTCTGAATTCCCCTAGTGTAGACTTTATGAAAGACACATTCCTACTGGTTTTCATTTTCACTTTCTTTTATTTTGGGCTCTTCTTCATTGTTCTCATCGTCTTCTTCAGTTAACATTGATAGTAATGATTCTTGAGGTATCTTAATTTGTTCGGCCTCCCCCTTACTTCTATAATAGGATGTAGTTTCATGAAATGTAACATCTTTAGATACAATTTTTTAAAAATTGGATCAAAATATCTGTATCCCTTTTTAAATGGAGAATATCTCACAAATATACACTTCACATCTCTAGGACCGAGTATATCTCTTTTGTTAATATGTATATGCACATAGCATACACATACGAAAATTCTAAGGGGTAGAATAAATAATTTTTTACCAAGAAGCAATAATTTCAGTAGTACCTGGCCTGCAGAGGATGGCATTCAATTTATAAGAAATGTTGCCGTGAGAATTGCTACGCTTCAAAGATATTTTGGGGTTGAGGCTCCAATCATTATGGTGCATGCCATTTCAAGTAAATGACTGTTTTTTCGTTCAGCTATGCCATTCTGTTGTGTTGTCTATAAACATGTTTGGTGAATGATTTAATGCACTGCTAGGTAGTTCTTCAAAATATTAGAGCTGAACTCACCTCCATCTTACTGAATGACTTTCACTTAAGCCTAAAATTGTGTCTCAACAAATTTATGAAATAAAGAGAATATTTGTTAGAGAATTGGTCTACTGCATTTTATATTATGTTCATATCTAAAGTTTATCTGCACAGTTTGTAAGTTTGTAATTCTGGTTTATTAGTAAGGGTGTATTAGTCATTTAAATTAGATTAGACCTATAAATATCCACTAGGATTTTGTTAAGAGAAGATCAAGAGCAACAACCGCCAAAGAGTTGTGCAGAGACTTCTCCAAAGGGTTGTCGATGTATATATTCTGCCCATTCTAAGTTTATGATTAATATTCAATAAAGTTTATGAAGTTTTATCATGGTATCAGAGCTGAAAAAGGCAAAAAACGTGAATAGTGATAACTCCAACTTACTTGACTACGACAAATCTTTGCTCAAGATTGGAAATTCCAACAGGGCACTGCCCCTTATCATATTCAACGAAATCACCGTCCAATAAATTTCTAGGTTCATTGTCTTCATTGGTCATTGAACGACCTCTAACTGGGATCATTGAGACATTTCCATCTCATCCACAAAATATACACTTTTAGGAGAGATTGGTAATCCCTTAAAATTATTTTGATCTTCCTCAAACACTTCTGAGTATCCAACGGTCACATTATTTTGATCTTCCTCTGGCTTGACATGAGACAAACCATGCCTACTAGAACAACCTCACTAGTAGCAGTCCCGGTAGATGCCCCATTACTGCAACCATAACTCAAGTTTTTCATGCTCGACTCAAGAGCACCTGCTCTAACTTGTATGACTGATTGATTGTATAGACCAGATAGAGAGATTCATCTGGTGATATGAAAGGAAGGCGGGAAAGAATCTCAATACAGACCAAATACACATGTCTCCTTCTGATTTGTGGTGCTTGACCATCAGCATTACTCATTGGACAACAAAGAGCACATAGACATATAAGCTCTCTGCTTTATAACTCACACATATGGCAGACAAAGGTAAATATGTTCAGATTTCAACAATTGTTCCATAAATTTCTCTTAATGATAAGGTTGAATCTTTTCAAATCACCAATACTCGTTTGGATGAAAAGAATTTTTTGGAATGGTCAAATCAGTAGAGTTAGTCGTGTTCGCAAGGGGGAGACGACCTCATCTTATCGGCCAGATTCCCTGTTCACCTGCGCATGACAGCCAACATCATGCTTGGCGAAGAGAGGATGCCCTAATCTGCTACTCTAATCAATGCAGCCCTACATTGCCAAAAACTTAATGTATCTTGAATCAGCCACTGAAATATGGAATGCGGTAAATGAAGCCTATTCCCGAAAAAAGAATGTTGCCAAGGAATATGAGATACTTAAAAAAATTAAAAAAAATGCAGGCAAGGCACAAGATCGATTAGCGAGTATTATGCTAATCTTAGGGGTTTATGGGATGAACTCCACTTTTATACTACAATTAAATGTTCAACATGTTATTCAGAAAGATTGGCTGAATAAAAAAAGAAGAAAGTATTCGATCTATTATGGGGTGTAAATTCTGATTATGAAACTATCAAAATAAATATCTTGGACCGTGAGGAACTACCCTCAGTTGATACTGTTTATTCCTTATTTCTAAGAGAAGTAGATCGCAGGAACTTAGAGAAAGATAATAGTGTTTCTACTGAACAACATGCTTACCATGGGAAAACAGACTTTCAACCCCATCGTGGCCATGGTGGACAGCACATGCGTGGAAGAGGACGTGGTAGGTCTCCCTTAGAAGCCAAAGACAAGATTATATGCTCACATTATAGCAAACCACGACATATAAAAGAACAATATTGAGAATTAATCGATAAACCAAATTACCCTTGTTCTCTCACAACTGCTCATGTCATAGAAAGTGTAACACCCTCTTCAGAAAATCTTCATGCGTTAATGCAGAGAATTACAGATCTTGAGAGTTATCTGCTAGTGATCAAGCTCCTTCATCACAAGCTACAATGGCACAAGCCACAAATTTGATAAAGGGTAATATTTTCTCTTCCTTTCAGCCTAAAACATGGATTATTGACTCAGGGGCTAATGATCATATGGTAGGAAAGGCATCATATTTTCTTGATTATCGCAAACTTCCAAGAGAAGAACCTATCAGGTTGGTAGATGGATCTCAATCATATATGATTGGACAGGGAAGTGTACACTCAAGTTTTTCTCTCCTAAAATTAGTTTACCATGTTCCTAGTTTTCTCATAAATCTCCTTTGAGTTAGCTCTCTTACACAATCTTTGAATTGTTGTATAACATTTTATCCTATTAGATGTATTTTTTAGGATTTGAAGATGGGGAAAGTCTTTGAACGTGGTAATCTACGAAGAGGACTGTATATCCTTGAAGATGAATCTCAACATGTTGCTTCCTACAGTATTTCTACCATGACGACTCACCGTGATGACATATGATTGTGGCACTCCCGTCTAGGCCATCTTCCTTTATCAAAGATCCCTTACATTCTTCCTAGTCTTCAAATTCAGTCCAATAAAGTGCATCTTGAATGTGAAGTGTGTTAGTTGGCTAAACATTGTCACGTCCCATATCCTTTGAGTGAATCTAGAAGTTCCACACCATTTGAAATCCTTCATTCAGATGTTTGTGGGCCTAGTCATGTTCCCTCTATCTTTGGTCAAAAGTATTTTGTTTCTTTTATTGATGATTGTACGCGTCTTTCTATTGTGTACTTAATAAAATCTAAAGCTGAAGTTTCATAGCTTTTTTGCATTGTTCATAAGTTTATCTTCACTCAATTCGATGCTTCAGTGAAAATCATGCATTTAGATAATGGGGGGGAGTATGTGAATAGATAGTTAAAGCAATACCTAAACACACATGATATTCTTCACCAGACTTCTTGTGCACATACATCTCAGCAAAATGGTATTACGAAGAGAAAAAATCGGCATATTTTAGAAGTTGCTCGTACACTTCTCATTGAACACAATGTACCCAAAATCTATTGGGGAGAGAGAGATTGTTCTTACTGCCGTCTACCTCATTAATCGAATGCCAAGTCCTATACTCAAAGGTGAAAGCCCCTTGAAGTCTCTTAGTAAAGAATAAAAAATATTTCATGTCACTCCCCGTATATTTGGTTGCACTTGCTTTGTACATGTCTATCTTCCAAGCCAAGACAAACTTGATCCTAGAGTCATTAAATGTATATTCCTTGCGTATTCAAACACTCAAAAAGGTTATAAATGCTATGATCCAGTTCATTGAAAAAATTATATTTTCATGGATATTATCTTTTCAGAATTTACTCCACACTATAGTTCCCATGGGGAGTTAAAAACTTCAGACAATGTGTTCACACATGTTCTTCCTCTAACAGAAGTTAAACAAGCAGACACAAAAGAAGGATATGCCGCACCAAAGGATATCATGATGTACAAGAGAGGACCAAGACAAATTATCTTTGATCAATATCAAAACACAGAAATACCAAAGATCTTTCTCTAGATTCAAATCCTCAACCACTCAAAGAATCCACTATAGACCTTCCAATTGTCATTCGCAAAGGTAAACGTTCATGTGCTCAGTATTCTATTTCTGATTATGTTTCTTATGACCAAACTTCTGAAAATTACCAAAAATTTGTTATGAATGCTGAAAAATATAATGTTTCGATAAGTTTTGAAGAAGCCAACAGGTGTCCATCTTGGAGAGAGGCTATGGAAACTGAATTGGCAACACTTATGAAGAACAAAAACTGGACTATTATGGATCTTCCTCCTAACAGAAATACAGTGGGCTGCAAATGGGTGTACACCATTAAATATAAGGTTGATGGGACTCTCGAAAGATATAAAGCAAAACTTATTGCTAAAGGCTATAGTCAATCATATGGAATTGACTACAATGAAACATTTGCCCCTATAGCAAAATTGACTTAAGAATAATCCTCAGTATGGCAGCCACATGGGGATGTGATTTATGGCAGATGGATGTAAATAACGCTTTTCTACAAGGAGACCTAAGCGAAGAAGTATACATGGATCTACTACCTGGATTAAAGAACATAGATCATGAAAGAAAAGTTTGTAAGCTAAATAAAGCTATCTACGGACTAAAACAATCTCCTAGAGCATGGTTTGAAAAATTCAATGAAGGCGTGTGCAGCTTGGGATATCAGAGAAGTATTAATGATCACACCCTATTCTTCAAGAAATGTACAAAACTATCTATTTTACTTGTATATGTGGATGATATTATTATGACAGGTGATGATACAGAAGAAGTATCAAAACTTAAAAAGAATCTTCATCAATTATTCAACTTAAAAGAATTAGGCAGATTGCATTACTTCTTGGGAATAGAAGTGGTGTATTCCAACAAAGGTATTTTTCTAACTCAAAGAAAATATACTATGGATCTTCTGAAGGAAACAAATATGATTGATTGTAAAAAGGTTGATAGTCCCATAGAGACAAATCACAAGCTCTGCCTCAAGGATAGTGAAGAATTATGACAAACTAACAAATATCAAATTTTGGTAGGGAAGCTGATTTATTTGACTATTACACGTCCTGATATTACCTATGTTGTTGGAATTGTGAGTAGATTTATGCATTTCCCAACAAAAAATCATATGGTTGCAGTTTACAGAATCTTAAAATATCTAAAATCTACTCGAGGATTGTGTCTTCTATATTCAAAATCATGTCAATTCAATCTTAAAGTTTATTCTGACGCAGACTGGGTTGGTTCTCTGGATGATCAGAGGTTAACTACTGTATATGTTACTCTACTTGGAGGTAACATTATATCATAGAAAAGTAAAAAAAGACTGTGGTTTCTAGATCGATTGCAGAAGTCAAATACAAAGCTATAGTCCAAACAATGTGTGAAGGAAAGTGGATAGCTTCTTTAGTCAATGAATTAGGATTCGGATCTCTACGTCCTATATCTCTATACGGCGACATCAATGCAACTATACAAATGGCATCTAATCCAATACATCATGAAAAAATGAAACATATAGAAATCAACTGTCACTTTATAAGAGAGAAAATAGCAAATCAAGAATTCAAGTTGATATATGTTAAATTCGAAAATCAAAGGGTTGACTTCCTCACTAAAGCAGTTAATATCAGCCAGTTTCACACTATATTGATCAAGTTGGGCATCAACAACATATTCCACCCAACTTGAGGGGGAGTGTTAGAGAATCGGGCTACTTCATTTTATATTATGTTCATATCTAAAGTTTATCTGCATAATTTATAAGTTTATAATTCTGGTTTATTAGTAAGGGTATATTAGTCATTTAAGTTAGATTAGACCTATAAATATCCACTAGGGTTTTGTTAAGAGAGATTGAGAGAAGATCAAGAGCAGCAACCGCTAGAGAGTTGTGCAAAGACTTCTCCAAAGGGTTGTCGATGTATATATTATGTAAGTTTATGATTAATATTCAATAAAGTTTATTAAGTTTTATCAATATTGTGGCAATTTCATTCTTAGATTTGATTATGTATATAATAATAAAATGAGAATGGTCATCAATAAAGGAAACAAAGTATTTTTGTCCTATAATTGCAGTAACAGGACAAGGTCCCCATACATATCAAATGAAAAGGTTTATCAATTCTTGAACCACTTCTAGGAAAATTAACTCTAATAAGCTTTCCTAAATGACATGTTCACACTTTAGATGATCATTTCCTTTCATTTTTTTCAGCTGCGATATGATAGTATGTATTTTTTGAATCGGTGGATGACCAAGTCGCCTATGCCACAATATCACGTCCTTCTCAATTTGAGTTGTTGTTGCATGTGTTGATATGTTGTGCTTCTTTTCCTCACATGTATATAGTCCTCCATCTTTTCTATCATATCCAATTGTCTTTCTCGTCTTTAGTTCCTGAAATACACAAAAAGAGACAAAGAAATAAACAATATAGTTTGATCTTATAGATAATGCACTAACAGATAATAGATTCATAGAGATTTTCGGGACAAAGAATTGGATCTAGGATTCCCAATGTTGTCCTCAACTTCCCTCTTCCTTTTACCAAGATGAAGGAGTTATCTGCAATCCTAACATTATCATTAACATCCTGATAATCAAGCAACCCAACTTTAAAGTTCACCATGTGCTCGATTGCACCTGAATCAATAATCCAGTGCATATATGAGTGTGAACAATAATTAAAAGAATTACCACTAGGACCAGCTTGATCACTCTGCGCAGCTGCCATAGTTGCGTGTATTCTCTCTGAAGAATAATGAGTAGTCGACAAAGTCCCATTGAATATGCCCTCGAGTGCTTCTAGATGCTTTAGGATCATATTTAAGGCCTCACTTTTGCTCTCACCTACAATTTCTGAATTTTCTTCAACCATAGCCTTGTTTTTTTTTTGTATAATTTGACTTACCAATCAATTCCCAGCATTGTTCTTTTATGTGTATGGGTTTATCACAATGTGTGCATCTTACCATTTCTCGTCCATCAATAATAAGGTTGTCTCCTCGTCCTCTACCTCTGGAGCTTCCTCTACCTCTAGTGGACTGATTATACCCTCCGTCAACAAATGTAATTTTTTTGGTGTTTTAAATTTCTATTTTTTCTAAATTCCATCTATCTTCCTCTCTGGTCAATAGAGAGTATACTATACCGAGAGTGGGCAGATCTTCGCTTGCCAAGATATTTTCACATTCTCATAATTAGATGATGATGTTTTTATGCACTCAAATCATGCACTTTATTCATTGAAAAAGACTGAAATCACAAGGCTATAAGGGGATGCAGGTCGGCGCCCTAGGCAGCCGTCACCTGTTGTCCAGCTTTCCATGATTTTCACTTGTATGCCTAACCCTAATTACAAGACTCTTTAAGTACTACTAATCTAACTTAAAAGACTAACTTACCCCTAATTAGTGACTAATAGAATTCGGGTCCCAATGGATCAAAATCTGATCCATTGGGATCCAAATCATATACGATTATTATTGCTTACATAATACTGATTACAATCATATAAGACATCCTAGACTCTAACACTAATGTCAACTTGCTTTTTACAACACGCCCCCTCAAGTTGACTCTAGAAGACTTGTGATTCTCAACTGTGACAAAGCTTTCTGAAGGCTGTTGACTGAAGCTGGTTTGGTAAAGATATCTGCCAGTTAATCTTCAGAACGGACATGAACAAGATTGAAAATTCCTTTGGAAATCTTTTCTCTGATAAAGTGGCAGTCAATCTCAATGTGTTTAGTTCTTTCATGGAAGACTGGATTTTGTGCTATCTGCAAAGCCGCTTTACTATCCGTAAAGAAAGTAATCAGAGAGTTTTCTTTGAATCCAATTTCTTGTAGGAGTGATATAATCCATTGTCCCTCACACATACCTAGAGCAATAGCTCGGTATTCAGCTTCTGCACTTGATCTGGCTACCACAGACTGCTTCTTGCTTTTTCATGATACAATATTCCCTCCTACACGTATCACATAGCCGGATGTTGACTTTCGATCAGTCTTTGAACCTGCCCAATCAACATCTGAGTAGATTTATATATCCAGTGTTGATTGTGGAATATATAGCAAGCCGTACGTGATTGAGGATTTCAAATATCTGATAATATTAAACACCGTACTCATATGATGTCTAGAAGGGCTATACATCCACCTACTTGCATATCCAACTGCAAAGCTGATATCTGGTCTCGTGATAGTCACATATATCAGTTTTCCTACTAATCTATGGTATTTATTGACATCTTCGTAGGGTTCTACAGACTCAAGATTATCTTCCTTAGGGATTTCCATAGGAATGGAACATATTTGACAATCTTCCATTTTTGTTTCTTTCAGTAAGTCTAAGATATATTTCCTTTGACTTAAGAATAAACCATTATCTTTATGAATTACTTCTATTCCCAAAAAATAATGCAACCTCCCTAAATCTTTCATATCAAAATAATGCATTCAGTCTCTTCTTTAGATGAATTATGCCTTCAGCATCATCTCCTGTAATGATAATGTCATCTACATATACCAATAATACAATAGTCTTCTGATCACGTTTAATAAAGAGTGTATGATCACTCACACATTGCTTAAAACCCAGCTTCATGACTCCATCACTAAACTTTTTAAACCATGCCCGTGGAGATTGTTTCAACCCATACAGTGATTTCTTCAATTTACAAACCATGTTATGCCTCTGTTCATTATTATACCCAGAAGGTAAGTCCATATAAATGTCTTCCAGAAGGTCACCCTGAAGAAATGCATTCTTAACATCTAACTGCCATAATTGCCATCCTCTGTTAATTGCTAGGCTTAGAATAATTTTGATAGTGTTCATCTTTGCAACAGGAGCAAATGTTTCTGTGTAGTCTATGCCAAATGACTGACTATATCCTTTAGCTACTAGTCTAGCTTTATATCTTTCTATATTGCCATCAGCTTTATACTTTACAAAAAATACCCACTTACATCCCAATGTTTTCCGTCCTGCTGGCAGATTTGTTAGTTCCCACGTGTTGTTTCATACAAGGGCTGCAATTTCATCTTCCATTGTTATTTTCTACTGTGGGTGATGTCTCGCTTCTTCATATGTTCTTGGTACAATAGTAGAGTCTGCATTCATAATAAACACTTGATATTCTCTGAGATAATTAGAGTAAGATACCATTTTTTCCAACGAATATTTCGCTGTTTTCCTTTTTCCTTTTCAGTTAGCAATAGGTAGGTCATCCAACTCATTATTAGAATGCTGAGAACTTCTTGAATTTGATGTGGAACTAATTCTGGGAAGGAATTATGATCAAGAGTAATTGATAGCTGAGGAGCAACAACCTTCCTTTCCCCTCTGGTATACACTTGTATATTTTCTGCTTGAGAAGATGGCATTTCTTCCTCTTCTTCATCACGTATACGATGTGCTTCGGCTGGTGGAAGTGGCATGACATAGGGAGTCTGCATAGATGAAGGATCAACTTTTTGATGAACTGTAGAATGAAGTATCTTCATGAAAAGTGACATCCATTGTAACATATAGCTTTCTTCTCAGGGGATCATAACATTTATATCCTTTTTAGGTGGAAGAGTATCCCAGAAAAATACATTTAATTGATCTCGCATCTAACTTATCCCTCAATCCACGATGAACATGTACAAAACAGGTACAACCAAACACCCTAGGGAGCAAATGAAATTGTTTCTGAGAAGGACACAACAAATGAAATGGAGTATCTCCATGGAGGACACTGCTGGGCATTCGATTTATCAGAAAGACTGCAGTCAAAACCGCTTCACCCCAATAGTATTTAGGTGCATTACATCCAATGAGAAGTGTCCTTGCAACTTCTAATATATGTCTATTCTTTCTCTCTGCAACTCCATTTTGTTGTGGAGAATAGGCACATGAAGTCTGATGCAAGATTCCCTATGCTAGAAAGTATGAATTAAGAGATTGAGACATAAACTCACCCCCATTATCACTGCGGAAGACTCTTATAACTCGCTGAAATTGAGTATGTACAAATTGGTAGTAGATTGGAAGAATATTCTTCACTTCATCTTTGGATTTCATAAGATATATCATTGTGAATCTAGTGCAATCATCAATAAATGAAACAAAGTACTTATATCCATGCACAAACGTAGTAGAACAAGGGCCCCAAATATCTGAATGAACAATCTCAAAAGGAATAACAGATCGATCTTCACTTAAAGAAAAAGAAACACGATGATGCTTAGCCTTTTGGCAAGTCTCACAATTTAAAAACAAATTATTACAATCCTTAAATTTAGGTAGTAACATTCTCAGCTTAGATA
This sequence comes from Brasenia schreberi, assembly GCA_036023115.1. NCBI lineage: Eukaryota > Viridiplantae > Streptophyta > Magnoliopsida > Nymphaeales > Cabombaceae > Brasenia > Brasenia schreberi. The sequence goes on from JAYKKT010000079.1 coordinate 5,874,224, forward strand.
ATGGTAAGTGTCCCAGTCTTTGATGCCATCTAGATATATCCTCTTTCTGTTTCCTGATGATCACGATTGATTGTAATGCTGCTTTTTTATGATCCTCGTAGAAATATAAGCCTCTTCTCACACAACCCTGTCCAAAGATCCTCTCCATCTGCACCTCCTGAAAGTAACACCCAGTAGAATCAAATATTATACTACATTTTTTATCTCGAGTCATAGCAAAAACAGATAATAAGTTGACTGAGATATTTGGAACATGCAGGACATTCTTTAAGATACCAAAAGAAGTAGTAATACTCCCTTTTCCAGCTATAGGAGTATAGGAGCCATCTGCGAGTTTGATATTAATGTTGTCTTGAGAAAATTCATAATTATCAAAAAACTCTCTTCGACTGACCATATGATCTGTCGCACCTGAATCAATAACCCAAATTCTTGAATAAGAAGAACTAGTATTACCCTGAGTGAAGAAAGAAAAAGGATATGCCACCATAGCCTGAGAATCACTGTGTGAGGATGTAGATGCAGATTGTGAATCAGTTAGTCTGGCTTTAAGGAGTTCAATTTCTTTCTTCATATCTGCTAATGAGGTCATACTATCATCATTCCTTGGTTTTTCTGTCTGATCACTGCTGAAGTAAGCCCTGTTGGATCGATTTTGATTCTGAAACTGAGTAGGAACTCCAACTAATTTCCAACATGTTTTCCTCGTATGGCATGATTTTCCATAATGTGAACATATTAACTTATCCTTGTCTTCAGAAGTGGTCCCAGATCTGCCTCTGTCACATCCATAACCTCCTCTCCCCTAGAAAATGTGGGAGTAGATGTACCTCTTCCTACGAAAGCTGAAGTTTCTAATATATTTACCTTGGTTTCCTTTTCTAGCTGCTTTCTGTCCTCTTCACGAAGTAAGAGAGAATATTCTGTGTTCAAGGTTGGGAGCTCCTCTCGGCTGAGAATATTATTCTTAACTGCCTCATATTCAGAAGAAATTCTCCAGAGAAGGTCAAATACTTTTCGTTCCTCAAATTCTTCATTGTGCTCAAGTGTGCAGTTATGACATTTGGTTTTAGAGTAGAGTTGTAATTCCTCTCACAAACCTCTTAGTTCTGCATAGTACTCACTGACAGATCTTCCTCCCTGTCTACACTTTCTAATCTTCTCTATAAGATCATATTTTTTAGCAATGTTTTTCCTCTGGGCATAGGCCTCCTGTACTACCAACCATATATCTCTAGCTGTTTCTAAAAACATGAAGGTACTGCCAATGAGAGGTATCATAGACTGAATCAACCAAGCACTCACTAGTGCATTTTCTTTTCGCCATCGAGGATAAAGAGGATTTGTACTTGAGGGTTGAGTTACTTCACCAGTTAAGTAATCCCCACGCTCCCTGGCCATGATTGCCAATTCAATTGAACGAGCCGACTGGAGATAATTTTTTCCATCCAGCTTCAAATTTGTAATTTGAAATAATTCACCTTTGTCGGTAGAACTTTGGTCGTTTCCATCAGCCATCTTTGTTCTTTGCATTTTAATGAGAAGATATCAATCCCTTAAAAAATTATGGTAATATTCTGTATCGTTGGAAGTCAAATACACCAATTAAGTGAAATGATTTTCACATATACCGTGTGCACTCTTTGCACACAATCTGATTTTCTAATAAGAACACGACTTAGTGTTCTAATGATCTTAAACAAGGCAGCCGATTGTATTTTCTCCAAGCAGTCAAATCAATAATAAAGAACAAAAAACGTGTTGCACCTTGTTGCCTCTCAATACCATCAAATGTTTATCTTCAAACCGTGGAAGAATGTGGTTTTGCACATTCACTTACACCACTTACACAATACCTTTCTATTATGGAGGAGAAATGAACAAAAAAAAAAAAATCAAAAAACTGTCACATGGGATCATTCTTGACAAACCCTATTTTTTCCACAGCTTTTCCTTGATCTTCCTCGGCAAGAAATAGCCGTGATAGGCTCTGATACCATGATGTTTTTATGCACTCAAATCATGCACTTTATTCATTGAAAAAGACTGAAATCATAAAGGCTACAAGGGGATGCAGGTCGGCGCCCTAGGCAGCCGTCACCTGCTGTCGAGCTTTCCACGATTTTCACTTGTATGCCTAACCCTAATTACAAGACTCTTTAAGTACTACTAATCTAACTTAAAAGACTAACTTATCCCTAATTAGTGACTAATAGAATTCGAGTCCCAATGGATCAGAATCTGATCCATTGGGATCCAAATCATATACGATTATTATTGCTTACATAATACTGATTACAATCGTATAAGATAGCCTAGACTCTAACACTATGTCAACTTCCTTTTTACAACAGATGAAACACCTCTTAATAGATCAAACACTTTCCTTTTTTTGAATTCATGTGTTTTCTCTTTTAATCATAGTGAAATAAGCTAGTTTATCTCACAAACTTCTCATTTCTATATAAAATTCACTAATTGTCTTCTCTTCCTGTTTACATTTTTGAATTTTCTCAAGGAGTTCATACTCCTTCGCAATATTCTTTTTCGTAAGTATGCTTCTTTTATGGCTTCCCAGATTTCTTGTGCAGTTTCAAGGTATAAAAATGAATGTCCCACATTATGCGTCATGGAATTGATGAGCCATGCAACAACTAGGACATATTCTCTTTCCCAACAAGAATATTCTGAGATCCTTAGATCTTATTTTACACAAAGATCAGTAAAGTATTCGAACTTTCCTTTTGCTTTAACTCCTAATAGGACAGATCTGGACCATTCTAGATAGTTTTTCAATCTAGTTTAATGTTCATGATCATTAACGAATCATTTCTATCCATCTACCCCAGCCGATCAGCCATTTTATAACCTTCTTTCAGGCAGGAAGATCTTTATAACAAACTTGATTCCCTTTCTGGGTAACGACTGTTATTTTCTATTGTTGAAGTTGGATCGAACACTTGAGCTGTCCTTTTCCAACATTTGGCCGATAGTCAGTTGTTCAATCTCCCCCTCAATCTAAGTTACCTGCTCTAATACCATTTTGAATGAAATGAAACAATCTTTATTCATGAATATCAAGAAGAAGTTGAGAAGCATACATGGCAGTCCACGACCCTCCTTGGGTGTTTGCGGTTGCTCCTAATCTCTTTCTCTCTTAACTAAACCTAATGAAACACTATTATATACTACTTGTTCTAACTTGAATGACTAACTTACCCCCGCTTAAGTAAAGACTCAATGTTATATGTTAGCGACAGATCTATCCATATCATGAAACACACTATATTCTTCAACAGAAGAGAACGACCAAAAATATTTATGGAATGAAACAATAAAAAATGATCTAACTTATGTTGAGTTAACTATTAGCATGTCATAGGATTGAGCTCTATGAAAATAAAGAATCCATGTAGCCGACCCCATTTAGTATAAAAAAAAGCTTAGTTGTTATATTTGCCACTGGAGCCATGAATCATAAGAGGAGAGAAGCCAAAAGGTGAACTATTTTCAAAAGAAAGGTCTTACTACTTATCACACTTCATAATTCTAATTAGCATAATTTATCAAGGTATTGCAGAAACCAGTCCCCTCTTGGGTGCACATCTTAGATTTCAAGAGCATCTTGTCAGTGAAGGTCGAGAAAAAACTATAAGATAGAATGAATGAAACAAGTACAGTTTAGCAAGGCAAAAATTTGCATTGATGCAAGAGAAAATAAGGATTAACCGAAACAAAATTAAGCTTCTCACAGACTAAGTGGGATCAGCTACAGAAGAAAACTACCAAGTGCGAAGAATTTGTATGCATTTGTATTCTTTTGCAAATATCATGATCTCAAAACATGCTTTGTAAGTAGGCGACAATTGAAACATCTTCTTTTAAGATATGCTGTCTTCCATTCTCATTTTCTTCCATCCTCAACCCACTGCAGAAAGGGAAGGGAAACTCACAGGAACTTTTTCAGTTCATTAATTTCTAATAGCCTTTACTAAGGAACATGGAAAAGCAAAACTTAATATGGGCATGTTGCTAGGCATTCAAGGAGGAGAACACTTGAACAAAATTCAAATTTAGTAAACCTCAATGTTCAAGAAGTCGATGTTTGAAATAAATAACAAGACGTGAGAAAATAAATAAGAATTTGAAAACTAAATAGACTGGGGGCAATCAAAATGTGTACATTTGATATTTTTCTCAAAGTAAAATCTGTTCAGTTTATTTCTATTCACAAGTCACAATGTCTATGCACTCTTTTACCTGTATGGCATAAGTCTCAGCCTTATGAGCAGTTAAATCCTTAAGCTTCCATCAATCAAATTCCAGATTATTCATTTAGAGAATGAAACTTCTTTAGAGAAATTTGAGGGGGAAAAACATGAGAATGCATCTATTTTACATGAATTCGAGAAAAAAATATCATCTCAGCAATAATGTAGATCTTCTCCATAAGAGCGTAAAGAGAGATACTTGGGTCTGAAGCGATCCATTGGCACCGGGTCCCTGAGAAACTTGTTCAATGCATTTAATGAGCTCTGCAAATAACAAAGAAACCAAAGATAAGTAAAGATCAAGGCTAAGCATTTACCAGGTACATAGTAATGTAAGTACGATATAGCAAAACCTGAGAGACCAACAAGAAGGGAAAACCATCAGAAAACATTGTTTGGTAGCCACTAGCATAATCAGGATCCACACGTCGGGTTTCTGATGCTGCAGTAGTGATCAGTAACAAAAAGTTGAGTGACAAGTATCTTAATATAACAGCAACAACTAGTGATCATATAATGAAAAGAAGAAGACTAGTATACAACAACTAAGCCTTTTCCCATACTAGATGGGGTCGGCTACATGGATTCTTTGTTTCCATAGAGCTTGATCATATCCCATGCTAACCGTTAATTCAACATAAGTTAAATCATGCTTTATTGTTTTCTTCCAATACTTTTGTGGTCTTCCAAGACTAGTATGGCTAGTCTAAATCTCGAAGTGCTTGAAAGCTGGCAATTACAGGAGAATATGAATGGAAATAACAAATGGAGCATATTCAATCTCTTCCAAGAAGATGGTCTTGCCATTGTTGAATCGCACTAGACGGCTTGGCTTCCCAAGGTAATTTGAAAACCATTTTGATGCTTGATCTCCTTCATCAAATGCAGAACCAGACCACTCCCACACCGATATACCATTAACCATGTCATTCTGTTTACTCAATGGAACCATCAGCGTATCCATTCCAGGAGCCCTGATAACTGCAACAATAAATATGAAAAGCACATCAGATACAAGCAACAAGTATATTACAAAGAAAATGAACTACATGGAACTTGACAGCCAAATTCATAAGAAGCCATCAGAGTCTAATTAGCTAATAGACGTTCTCATGTAAAAAAAGATTTGGTCACATGACCAACTCATCTTCATGTATCTCTTTATATAAATGTCTGGTCATCTAAAGTTGAACGTTACTGGTAAAAGAAAGAAACCATATACATATACATTTCACGTGCCTAATGCTGGCTTCTGTGAGCCCTTGTCGCAGCTTCTTCGAGAGAGCATGAGACTTGAATTTCCATATTGCTATCTGGTGGTTATGTACCAATTGGAATAAGGGTATGCCATCAGGACAGCATTGATATATTCAGTAGCATGCTATTTGAGCTTTTTGTTGTGAAATTTCTGAACTTCACGCTGTTGGATGTTTATAGGTACAGGTTACTCCTTGAAATTAAGAAAGGGCAGTGAAAATGGCCTACTCATTCAGAGATGAAATAAGCCACATCATGGCTGTTGGGGATTTTTTACGACAGAAATTATTCTTCCTGAAATCTAATTTTTATAGGCTTCAAGAAGTCCACCAGATCAGCCCACCAAAGCCAACGCCAACTAACCATTTACTGTTAAACTGTATAGGGAGAGTGCTTGGAGATCAGCTTAGCAGCTCAGGACTGGTTACATCTTGCTGATGTGTGGGAGGGTGTCTTCGACCTGCAATTTCTGTCCACTGTTGCATATAGTTTAAGATTCTTTAGTTTCTCTCTCCACATATTGTAAGGATGTCTCCAGAGAGGAGTTCCTGATCTATCTACTTTTGCAGTCATTTTGGGGATTGTACACTGCCGTAGGGCTAACCCCCAGCTTTGTTATCAAAAGGAATAACTTATAAGCAAACATTTCATGACAGATAAGCTTCCTGAGACAAGTTTGATGAATTTTAACAAGGAAACAGGCTTCTGCTCTCATCCATAATACAACCTTCTTCTGTTAGCTGTGCATACGTTACAACTAATCATACAAGTATAATCTTTCCAATCGTTTGAGAACTATGGTTTGTAGATTTCTCACCAAAGTTTGTCATCACACTGATGCTTCCCGGACAGTCCTACTGGATATCTAATTTCTCTTCAAGCAAATAAATCAGTAGAGTATTCCAAGAGTCTTGACTTATAACCATATCATAATGTTTCTTCATGTAGGTCACATGAAGCACTTTCACAATCATATTACCATTTTCTTAATTTAAGATTTACAGTATGATTCTTTATGGATGCAGGGTACACACAGATACAAAGAGTACTACAACTAGGGTCAAATGCACTGTGACACTTAAATACCCCAGGCAATAATAAGGTTGAGGCAACAGCATATATATATATGTGTGTGTGTGTGTGTGTGTGTGTGTGTGTGTGTGTCCGTATACATATACATATATGTACATACACACATATATATACTAATATATATGTATGTATACTATATATATATATATATATATATATATATATATATATATGTATGTATGTGTGTATGTATCACTTAAGGACACCTACCCAAAAGGGAAGTAAAGGCGGCTAGCATTTCCAAAGATATCACTCAACCTTATCCATGAAAATTGTACCTCTCCACTTCCAATCTTAGTTTCATATTGTATGTATTAAGCATTTCAAAATCGTAGGCTAAAACTGGTGCACAATTAGATGACTCTATTGTTAAATTGTAATAGGTGAACTGGGCCAGTAGGGCCTAGCTGGTCCTTTTAGGGAGACATTGGGACTGGGCCTCAAGGGCCAGTCCCCCCCTTCCCCAACCGGCTACACCAACTAGCTGTTCAGAACTCCCAACGGCTAGTTGGGTAGCCATTGGGAGCAACCTCCCTCTTCGTTCCTCCTATTGTCCTCGTAAAAAGCCTCTATAAATAGAGAACGTGTTCGGTGCTTTTAATCCTCACTTGACTTGACTTGCTTGTTGTTATTCGGTTTGACTCGTGTTCGGAGCTTTTAATCCTCACTTGACTTGACTTGCTTGTTGTTATTCGGTTTGACTTGTACACCAAGTGTTGGGTGGTTTGTTTAACGATTTGGCTTGTTGAGGATCTTTCAGAATCACTTGTGTTTAAGTTTGTGGATGACATTGACAAGATATTGGTGTTATTTTTGCATGGTATCAGAATAAAAAAGGTTCGATTAGAGTTACATTAAGATTTATACCGATTGTAGAAAGATCTTCAAAATTTGGGGAATCAGGATTAACTTCATATTTCTTATTATTGTTGAGATAGATGGAAGAGAAGAGTGAAATATTTCGTTGTTTGTTGGTGTCCAACTCTTATCCAAGTTGGGCACGTATGAAAAAGTATTTTATCTCTAAAGACTATTGGGATTATATTTATGGTACCATCAAAGAGCCCAAATGGATAAAGAAAGAGTGTGATAGTGATGAATTTCTCAAGTTATAAGAGAAATATAAATAAGAATTGAAAAAATTGGATTATTGGCCAAAATGTGGTGGAGAATCTTTATAGCCGAATTAGTATGTTTGACAATGCTTTTGAGACTTGAGAATATTTTAGAAAAACTCATTCTCAAGACAATTTTGCTTTTTAAGTAAACTTGATCGAAAAAATGATAATACTCAAACAAGGTTTCACGAGCATTAGAGATTATCATAATGAGTTTTCCGATATTTGAAACTAACTTAGAAGCTTTGACAAATTAAGAAAACTCCAAAATATAGATGAGTTTTAAGAGTACCTTGATAACCAATATTTTTCTTGTTTATAAGGAGATTGAGAGATGAGTTTGAAAACATTACATCAAACTTGATTTATAGAAAACCAAGACCCAAAAGCTACGAGATTTTGGCCGATTTAGTTATTGAAGAAACGAGATTGGAGAATATAAAAGACAACAAGAAAGTGGTTTTTGCTACCTCTAGACCCGAAAATTATTTGAAAACTTATAAACCACCACATGCAAAAACTAATGAAGGCAATTGATAAATCAAGAGTAATGCAATGCCTTGGCCCAACAAGAGCATGATTTGTCATTATTGCAAGGAGAATGGACACATCAAGACTACGTATCCTCTCTTATTCAGGAGGTTCTCTCATCTCGTTGCCATTAACCACAAGAAGTAAGTGTTACCATCAAAGATCAAGGCCTACGTTAAAGAAATGTTCAAAGAAAATGTAAGCATCTCTGGGTCGGCACTATCATCTTCCTCCGAAGGCCAGGATATGCCATGAGACTAAACTAAATGTTAAAGAAATTGGTAATTTAGAAAGTAATTCCTTTAAAATACCTTAAGTACGTTTTATCAACAACAACAACTAAGCCTTTCCCATACTAGACAAGGTCGACTACATGGATTCTTTGTTTCCGCAGAGCCCTATTAAGTGTCATGTTAACAGTTAACTCACAATAAGCTAGATCATTCTTTATTGTTTCTTTCCAACACTTTTGTGGTCGTCCTCTACCTCTTTTAATACTTTCAAAATCTAGTTTTTCATACCTTCCTACAGGTTTTTCTTTTGATCTTTCTATATGTTCAAACCACCTTAAACGATATTCTCTCAAAGTGTTGTTCGGCAGGTATCGTATCATGTATTATTGTGGTTCAAGATACGGGTGTAGCATATAGTACTGTATCGTACTTTAATATTTAAAAAATAGTAAAAAACTTTAAAATAAAAAAAAAAGGAAAATTTTGATAATTAGAAAGAATTCATATAACGCAAAGTTTAATATATATTAATCATTCACTATTGAACAATTGAAAAAAAAATAAATATTTTGAAGCAAAAAATGAAATACATTTACATTTACATATTGTAATTAGAATCATCAACTAAATAATCTTCATCTTCTCCTTACTAAAGATCCTCACCACCTTCTGCTTCAAAATCAAAATCTTCATCTCCTTGATAATGTTGTTGCGTCCTTCCAAATTAATCAATTCAATGTCTTCTTTAGTTAGGAGGACATTTTCTTTATTATCTTCCAAAATTTGGCTTTCTTCTCTATTTACCTTTTTTAATTGCTTACAAGAAAAAAAGATAAGTAATTAGTAAATAACAATTGAAGTCAAACAATATATTAAATTAAATCTTTAAGTACTAATTAATACAAGATTACCTTTCGCGAAACCGCATGTTATAACGGATGAAAACTAAGTCATTGAGCCGCTTATGTTCCAACTTGTTGCGCTTTTTTGTATGGATGTCTTTAAAGACACTCCAATTCCTTTCATAACCCGTTGCACTACAGGTTTGGCTTAGAACTCTTACTGCAAAATCTCTAAGGTTTGGGCAATCACTTCCAAACCTATTGCACCAAACATATGTAGAAAAGGGCAAACATTAGAGACTTAATTCATAATAATATAAGATTTAAGAATGTTAAATATGAAGATAAACAATTTACCTGGGCGCATATTAGTGCGGTTGCGAATTGCTAAAGGCAAACCCATTAAGTGAAGAGCATTATCATAGATCTCCATCTCTCGATGTATAGCATATGCTCTACTCTTATCAGGTAGTAACTTGTCTATACAATCAATGATTCATCGATTAACCTCACCGTCCCTTTTGAAGCTTGTTGAGTACCTGAATGTTGGGTTTAGATAATATGTTGTTGCATGAATAGGCTGATGCAATTGTTTGTTCCATTTATTATCTATAATTTTTCATACGGGCACATAATCTCTCTTTTTTCCAACAACAACAACTAAACCTTTTCTCATACTAGACGGGGTCGGCTACATGGATTCTTTGTTTCCACAGAGCCCTATCATGTGTCATGTTAGCAGTTAACTCACAATAAGCTAGATCATTTTTTATTGTTTCTTTCCAACACTTTTGTGGTCGTCCTCTACCTCTTTTAATACTTTCCAAATTTAGTTTTTCATACCTTCTTATAGGTTCTTCTTTTGATCTTTTTATATGTCCAAACCGTCTTAACCGATATTTTCTCATTTTATCCTCTATTGGTGCCACTCCTAATTTGTTTCTAATAACCTCATTATGTATACTGTCTTTTCTTGTATGACCACTCATTCATCTCAATATCTTCATTTCTGTCACAGACATCTTTTGTACATGTTGATGGTTAATTGCCCAACACTCAGAACCATAAAACATAATCTCTCTTTTTCTATTAAAAATATTTATAATGGCTTCCTTTGCCCTATCCATGGATTCATAAAGGTAGCCCATAGATAGTTTATCCTCGCCATCAGCCAATCTCAAAACCTTCACTAAAGGACATGTAATCCTCAACAGTCTAATACATGCATTCTAAAATGTACTCTTGAAAACTATCTCTGAAATCTCATTCAACTTTCTATTTCTTCAATTTTGAGACAACTCTGTAAATTGTTGCAACTCATCTGAGGAGAACATTCTCTTCAAGGCTTGCTTCTGTCGCACAATACTTTATACAAATAAGAAATTAGTTGCAAACCAAGTTGCAAAAATACGAAGAAGCTCTGCACCATCTGTATATCTCCTCGTTATACACAATATAAAGGCATGGTTGTAGATAAATTTGGTGATATCTTGGCAACACTCAGTTGCTGCCTTTATCTCATTCATCTCACCAATATCCTCAAGGATGAGATCTAAACAATGGATTGCGCATGGTGTTTAATAGAAAGTCCTATAAGTACCTGCTAACTCCTTCCCAGATGCTTTATAGTTAGTTGCATTATCTGTAATCATTTGGACTACATTCTCTAGCCCAACCTCGCAAATCACCTTATCAAACTCTTGCCTAAGGATCTCTGTAGTATGACTCTCCTCTGACGTGTCTAAAGATCTCAAAAACATAAGTCCTTTAGGACAGTAGATAAGAAAGTTTAACAAGGTCTTTCCTCGAATATCTGTCTATCTGTCTGCCATGATAGTACATGATGTATCCTTCCATGATTCTCTCAAAGTCGAACAATATTCTTCCACTTCAATAACGATCTTATCTAATATCTTTCCTCTCAACTTCTGATAAGAAAGCATCTTGTATCCTTGACTAATATTAGCAATTGCATCTGTCATTGCTTAAAAATGAAAATTGTTTGCTATATTAAGTGGAATGCATGCATCATAAAACCATCTGCCCACTCCAAGGTTTGCCTGATCATGCAGTTCTTTTGAAGCCATAACAACACGAATTCCAGGTTAAGCACCAAGTGTAGTGCTAGGAGGGAAAAATGAATGTATGTTAGAAGCAACTCTTCCTCTACTCCTTCCTTAGCTTCCTCTTCTACCACTTCCATTTCCAAAATCTTCAGCAACCATCTTTCCCCTGTTTGGTGGTCGAGAACTACTACTATCAATCTCTGTTCTAACATCTAAAAGAATACTATCAGTTAATCCAATAGCATCATCATCTTCTTCCTCAAACATCCCTAAATCATCATTTGGTTGTCTCCTCTCTTATATGCTCTCAATTATCTAAAGGCATTGTCATTTAATGCCTTTTGGCAAACTTCTAACTCTGTCCGTGCAAGGAACAACTTCTTTCCTAGTCCCTGCTAGATAGTGTTTCAATCATAAAATTCCACCACTAACCACCTTCTCATAAAACAAACATCAGATCTTTAATCTTGAACCCTCAATTGTTGTACCCCACTGTTATGCCGGATCATCAGATCGAGATTAAGAGTCTCTAACACCCCTTTCTATCATCTCAATTGAGCATTTCAATTCAATCAAAAACCTGAAAATAAAAGCACTTCATAAATCCCCAAAATCTTGACATAACACTTAAATAGAGAGTCTTCCACTTCATGAATGCAATAAAAATCATATCCACACTTAATAACTTCATATTTTGTCGCAAATAACACCAAAAAACAACAAATACAAAGAAAAAAATTTAGAAAAACACTCAAAATATACCACAATCCGAGTTACGAGGCTTGCACGAACACCTAGAGTACTTTTTTGAGAGCCTTGAACACCAAGGAGGGGGAGAACCACCATAAGATGGCTTGAGCTGCTCTAAAAAAACCTCATAAACTCGCAAAAATGCGGGTTTCTGTTCGGCCAGGAACCCATTATCCCTGGGCGTATTGCCCATATTGTGCGATACGGCCTATATCGTAGTTGCACGATACGATACGTATTGCACCGTATATTATTCTCTCATTTTATCCTCTATTGGTGCCACACATAATTTATTTCTAATAACCTCATTATGTATACGGTCTTTTTTTGTATGACCACTCATCCATCTCAACATCTTCATTTCTGTCACAGATATCTTTTGTACATATTGATAATTAACTTCCAACACTCACAACCATAAAATATGGCAGGTCTAATTGTTGCTCTATAATATTTAACTTTTAACTTTAATGGTATCTTCTTATCACAAAGAATAGTTGATGCTCCTCTCCATTTTAACCAACCAACATTAATTCTATGCGTAACATCTCCATCAATTCTTCCAACACTCTGAAAAATTGACCATACGTCTTTAAAACTTTCCTTTTGGGAGATGCAATATGTGCCAATTTTAATTTCTATGTCCTCTGAAGTAACCAAATGATCAAACTTACATTCCATATATTTTGTCTTTGTTCTACTAAGTCGGAGGCCTTTGCTTTATAATGTTTCTCTCCATAGTTCTAATTTTCTATTAACTTTTTTCTTAGACTCCTCCACTAACACAATGTCATATGCAAATAACATACACCAAGGTACTTCATCTTGAATATGTTTTGTTAACTCATCAATCACCATTATAAATAAGTATGGACTTAAAGTTGATCCTTGATGTAACCCAATATTAACTTCAAAGAAATCTATCATTCCTTCATGACTCCGCACACATGTTTTTGCACCATCGTACATGTCTCTTATAAGGTTAATGTATGTCAATGGGATACCTCTTTTTTCCAAGGCTCTCCAGAAAACCTCTATCAGTACCCTATCGTAAGTTTTTTCTAGATCAATAAATATCATGTGAAGGTCTTTCTTTTTTGCTCTAAAATGTTCCATAAGACGTCTCAAAAGGTGAATCGCTTCAACAGTAGATCTGTCTGGCCTGGCATGAATCCAATTGGTTCTCTATTGTACTTGATACTTGTCTTAACCTACGTTCGATAATTCTTTCCCACAATTTCATAATATGGCTCATTAACTTGATACCTCGATAATTCGCATAATTCTGAAGGTCTCCCTTGTTCTTATATATGGGTATAAGTGTACTCGCTCTCCATTCCTCGGGTATCTTTTGGTTTCTCCATATTTCATTAAATAGTCTTATGAGCCAAGTGATTCTCATTTCTCCTAGTATTTTCCAAACTTCTATAGGATTATTGGTTGGTCCTATCGATTTACCACCCTTCATATGTTTAAGAGACTCTTTGACTTCATTCTTTTGAATACGTCGGTAGAAATTGTGGTTTATATACTTTTCTGATTTGGCTAACTCAACTAAGCTAATACTAACATCTTTATTTTCATTAAAAAGCTTATAAAAATAGTTTTTCCATCTATTTCTTATATCATCATTTGCTACTAGAATTTTTTCATCCTCGTCTTTTATGCATCTAGCAGAATTAAGAACTTATATTTTCTTATCTCTAGCCCTAGTTATCCTAAAAATATTTCTTTCACCCTCTTTTGAGTTGAGTTTTTATATAAATCCTCCCAAATTTTAGCTTTTGCTTCACTGACCGCCTTTTTCGCTTCCTTCTTTGCTTTCTTATAAGTCTCTAAAGTTTCACTAGTTTTCTTAGCATAATATAATTTGTAACATGCCCTCTTTGCCTTGATTTTATTTTGCACTACTTTACTCCACCACCAAGCTTCTTTTTGTGTTGGTACACCTCCCTTAGATTCCCCTAACACATCTTTCGCCACTTTCCTAATATGTATAGCCATATTGTTCCACATATCACAAGGTGTACCAACATAATTTCAAACATCTCCTTGAAGGACTTTCTGTTTAAATATATCTTCTTTCTCGCTTTTGAGGTTCCACCATTTAGTCCAAATAGTTCGATGCACTCTTTTCTTCTTTGTCCATTTTTTTATTTGTAAATCCATAACTAAAAGTCGATGTTGGGTGGTTAAGATTTCTCCTGGAATTACCTTGCATTCTTTACAACACGCTCTATCTTTTTTCCTATAAATAAGGTAATCAATTTGTGTTTGTGATAAACTCTTATAAGTAATTAAATGTCCATCTCATTTTTTGAAGATTGTATTGACTATAAAGAGATCAAATGCCATAGCGAAATTTAAAATCTCCCTACCTTCCTCATTTATATCCCCAAAACCAAAGTTTCCATGAATACCTTGATATCTTAATGCCTCTTTACCGGCATGTCCATTTAAGTCTCCTCTTAAACAAATCATATCTCTTTGTGGAATCTTTTGAATCACCTTATCTAACTTTTCCCAAAAAGCGGTCTTTATACTATCTTCTAGTCCTACTTGGGGTGCATAAGCACAAACTATATTCAAAACCTATGTTCTTAACACTAATTTTAACGTCATGCCCCAAAGCAATGCTCATAATTTGTGTAATCCATGGTATAAAAAATACAACTGGTTGGAATATAAGCAAGTTAATGATCTAGTATTTATACATTGCAACATGTGGTTACGAGAGAGATAATTAATAGATTAGTAAATAAAGTATTCAATTTAAGTTTTTATTCTTTCCATCTTAAGTAGGTATGAGAACTAATTCAATCTAATAAGTCTTGATAATTTTGATATTTTAGAGATGTGGATTATAGATGATGAAACAAATGCACTCCTAATTGAAGGAGATGTTATGTGGATTAATTTACAAGGAGCGTAACAATATCAGTGGGGGTACGATGATATTAATTTTGTTGTTGACGATGGTGATCTTTAAAGAGGAGGAGAAGAAGAAGATTATTTAGTTGAAGATTCTGATTACAATATATAATTCTTCTTTTTTAATTACAAAAGTTGTAATTTTTAAGAATATTTGTTAATTGTTTAGTGACGAAAGTCTACCTATAAATTGAATTAATGTTCAAAGGATGAATGTTTACCCAAATTTTGATTTATAAGAATTGTTGTTGATTTTTTCATTTTTTTCTGATTTTCTCTATTTTTTTATTCTTAAAATATTTAAAAAGATTTTCGATTCTATACGTCTATATCGTCCGTCTCACGAAGAAAAACTATATAAGTTACGATAGGGTAGAGACTCATACTGCTTTTTAACTCTTGCCCAACATGATATTTCAACATCAACAGTGCCCTGAATTTAATATGGATGCAGAAGAAAACATATAGCCAAACCCTAAATTCCATTTCAAAGAACATAACACTTACCTAAATGTGATTCTGGTGAAGGCTCCCCAGCTCCATGAAGTGCTCCATTTGGCAACTCTACTTCCACTAATGAAGCTTTGGTTCAACTCTTTGTGTATATCCCCGTCCTTTGGAGTTCACAACCAACCACTGTCTATCCCAGCGAAATCCTGTGGAGAGGATAGGGAAAGGAGAAAGAAAATGCGAATAAGTTGATAGTCTAAGATAAAGACAAAATAGCTTGTTTGCCGTTATATTAAATCAATTCTCTGGAAATGGATGATTTGATTTAAGCGTCATAGCTTCCAAACTGAAGCGGAATAAAAACCCAGGTTTCTGTGGAGAAAGCTCCGGCAACTTTGATGTTTAAAGAAATTGAATTGAACGGGTTCCTTGTACTATTAATGCAGAGGAAAGGACACCATAGTTCCTCACTACATGACTCGTATCAGCTAAATGGAAAATCCGGTTGCCCGAGAAAGGTGATTATGAACCACGCCGGCTAGCTAATAGTGCAAGCTTCTGCCTATTAAAACTCACTACACCCACAACGGCCTTGCAGTAAAGCACGCATGACTTGGGCATCAAACTTCCGACGTCCTTCAGTTGTGGCTGAAGTTTTAGAGACTCGAAACTCAACTAGTTGATTACACAAAATAAATTGGGTCTCACGAGAATCATCGATAAGGGAGTGATGGTAAGTAAGAAAGAGGAGTTGGAGCAAGAAGATGGACACCAGTGGAAGAGATAGTGGCTGAAGGGACGGAAATCCCGCGGCACGATTTTATCGGATAGACAAAGATGGACGAGACGGTTGCCTCCATTCCTCTCTCTCTCTCTCTCTCTCTCTCTCTCTGTGTCTGTCTTTCTGTCTCTCTCGCCACATCCCACAGACCTCTCTCTCGCCACATCCCACGTTATTCACGCCGCTCTCTCCCCACATTCGTCATGCCGGCTGCGGAGCTTGCACACGTGTGGTAGTTTGACCTTTACCTACTTTTTACGATTAAGAGGGATGTCTCCATGACCGATTTCGAACCGGCCGACCAAGGCTGGAACCAACTGAACCAGTCCCACAACCGTAACTAGAATCAGGAACCCTCTTATTCGAGGAACCCCCTTATTCGATTATGGTTCGGCATTTTTACCGATTGGTCAAAATCGTTTTGAACCAGCAGTTCCAAACTGCCTCGGCTTGGGCCCCCGCCGTCGCCGCTCCCGCCCTCTCACTTGAGCCCCTTGCATTCATGCGTCTACACAAACTTTTTAGAAAATGTTGAATTTTAAGGCTATCGGCATGAGACTGATAGCATGGACATCAAAAAAATATTATATATTTGATGAATTTATTTTATATAAAATATAACATTTTTTAATTTAAGTTTTACTTTTTTACTGGTTTCAAACTGTTCCAGACTCAAATCGAAACCAGTTCTGGGTTGATTCGGTTAAGGTTCCTAGTTACCTAGAATCGGCCATACCTAGTTCTTTGTCTCTCTCTCTCTCATCGGTTTACCCTTTCCTCTTCACCTATGTTGCATGGAAACGAGAGACCGAAAACGTTAAATCTTCAAAACTTAGAAAATGGTTAAACCGTAAAATATATACATATATAACAAATGAAAAATAAAAGCATTTTACTCATTTCAATAATGAGTTTAATATCTAATTCCATTAAACTAATAAATATAAAAATGCATCTACTTTTAATTATCATCTCCAAGAATTGTGTCCTCTTCTTCCAAAAATAGAAACACCAATTCCCCAACTGATCAAAGACGAGAAAAATCAATAACAAAGTTGGTGGGGTTCTAGATTGAAAACAAGAGGAAGTCCAAAAGTTTGATTCTCTCGCGAGCAAAGACTATAGCAAAAGCAACTACACTGGTGGTAGGTTTTTGGATTGAGAGAGAGTTGGACGATTGGACTTCCCTTCTTTCTAGTTTTAAAGAGGCAATGCTTCTTAGAAATAGGAAACTTCAAGAAAATATTGTGTGTGCATGCATCTGAGTGTGTCACATATATACATATGCATATATAGTGTTTGTATGTGATTCTTCTAATGATATATTTTAAATGAATCAATGTAATAATTATTGCTTATTCTCTTGCATACTTTGTTGTATTTTTATAAATTCTAATATAACTTTTTTTATAGATTTTGAAATAGGAATGACTCATAGAGGTGGTTAAGTAGAAAGAGTATGTATCAAGATGACGCAATATTTTTTAGTTGACATATAGTAGATCATTGTGTCAACACCGAGAGAGAGGTCATACCGAGCCATCACATGTGAAGTATCCTACAATCCAACCCAAACTTGAGATAAATATGCAAAAGGAGCTTCAAAGAACCAAGATTAAGCTTGTTGTTTAGAGTGTCATCACAATATAGGTACCAACGAGTATTTTATAGAGGATGGTGTTGTCACCCCTTCCTTGTGTTACAATTTGGTAAAAGCAAGTACTTTCAAACCTTTGTTAGAGCTAATGTATTACATATAAGTAAAAGATCCTTATATATGTTTGAACTAACTCATTTTAAGTAAATATACATAGAAATTATTGACGTATCACATAAAACACAATATTGTGGTTGAGTGACCTTTTTCGAGAGGAGATGTGCCAATCTCAAGTAGTTAGATATTATGTATGGTTAGACTATAGAGGTTTGTTGCTTCAAATGATAGATCAATGGTTGATAACCACCTTTATTAAACCGGACACTAACTGCTTACATATGTTGGGAGTGACTTACACTATCACTTTCTATGATATTCATGAGATTCTTAACCTTCTAATGGGTAAACATCTTAGAGCTTTCAAACGGGCAATAAATGTGGTAGATAAGATAGATATTATGATTAAATTCTCAACATGAACTATAATAAAATAAATTAGCAAACAAAGTCTAAAGGTGTGAAATTTGAGATGCTTTGGGTATGTACTTAGAAGAGGGGGACTATATCTACGCATACATTGTTCTTCTTACTGCCTCAAATCAGATGCACTATGTATCGAGATAAGTTGAGAGATAGGATACTAATTTTGAATGTGTAGTTCTTGGCTAACGATGTATAGAGGGTCGATTGCAGTATGTTAATCTTTTTATAAACAATTAAAAAAAGCTTCCCATATAAAGGCACACCAACTTAGAGGCTATAGTACTCTACTTTGGGTAATAGTTACCCATTTTGTTTATGCTAATGTAGCAATAATTGCTTCATAATTCAATGGTGAAGGAATGTTTTTAATTTTGTATTCATGGATTTATGAATACTTTCTAGACTTTGAAGTGAGACAATAATCAGCTAGGATTGCTTGGCACTCTCGAGTAATCAAGTAGATAGGTCGTGTTACTTATAGAGATTGTCATACTACTTGCATTGATGCTTCTCTTGGATAGCTGAAGTCAATTACGGTAAATCCGGTGTGTGGTTATGATATTGAATTTTATTTATGATTTTAAACAATGAAAACTATAACAATAATATTGATATTCTTCTTTTTCATCCAAGAATACATTTCAAACCTTATTGCTAGAGAAACTACATTGACAAGACCTATCTTCTGTCCCAATTCTACAAAGGTATTTACTGTTTGGACATTATAGAACCTCGTATATATCAAAATGAGTTACTCATCAATTTGATTAGTGACAGCAGATCTTGGTTGATCAAATGAAGGCCTCACATGTATATAAGCTTGTGAAGCCACATGCCTACAGAGTGGAGTACCATCCACAAATGCTCTTTAGCATCATCGTCTTCCCTCACGCATTCATCCTCTAAAATCAAGGATGGCAAATCAAACTAGTAATAGTTTTCATTGGTCATTCATATTGGGGTTCATCGAATGCACAAGTTTAAACTTTTCTTTCATGTATATATATAGATACACACATGCACGCACACACACACATATATATGTATAGATAATTTTGTTTCAACTGACAAATACTTGGTAATAACTTGACTTAGTTCATGACCTTAACCCACCTAAAGTGAATATTTTGTTTTCAAGTGAATTTTACATTTGAAACTTGTCATATAAGACAAGACATATGGTATGACATGAATGTTGAACACAAATACAACAACTTTATTTGATTGATACATATAAAAAAAATTGTTCAGACTCACCTAAAGTAATTTAAGAAAAAATTCATATTAGTACTTGTATGAAAATCTACTTTGGTATCTTGTGCTTCATTTTTTATGTATTAACTACCATGAGGTCTCAAAACTTCGTCACTATGGTACTCTCACTAATGGTGTTAATGATATTTTGACATGGCAAACGAGAGTTCATCTTTGCTACTGATTTTGCATCCACATCATTTCCGATATTAAGTATCTAATTCATATCCAATTTAGAACCATATCCAAGACCTAAGCTTTCATCAAGGTGTGAATTTTCTTTGGTTTTATTCCTTCATGCACTTTGCTTTGAAGTGGTTTTTAGTTAATGAGAAGTACTTCAACATACAATGACATATTATTGTCTTGTGTTTTGTTTGGTTTCTTTGCCCCTTCAAGAAATTAGGCACTGTTTAGTTGGTTTTGTTAGTTTTGGTATATTTTAAAAAATTATAGCAGAAAAGAACAACAAGCCTCTCACCCAAGAAGGCAAGCTCTATGAGCACAAAGTTGTACTCACTAACATTTTGCCAAGATGGAGGCTCATTGTTATGGAAGTTTATGACATGCCTACCCTATTATATGTCATGAAATGTTGGTGCTAGATACGTATATAGGACTAAAGAAGTGTAAACACCCAAAATTTATCAAAAAGATTTTTTAGAATTTCCTCCCTCACAAGATTTTTTTTTGTTGTGGGTCTTTAAGGTTTTTTCAACAAAAACACCTTAAATAAGACCATTTCCATGCCAAAACTCTATAGGAACCTCAAAATAAGGATACTTTGAACCCCATAGAAAAAAATTGAATTTTGACAAAATCTTAAAAAATGACCACTCTGCCCTCAAGGCCATATTAGCAAAATTTTGCTATTTCGGATGAGTTCTCTTCAAAAGGGTTGGAAAAGATAAGATGAGATATTTGTAACCAAAATAAGTTTTTACCTGTAAAATGTTTGCAAAGTGATCGTTGTACCCTAATAGAACATTTGAATTTAAAAAAATACAAAGCAAACAGGTCCAAAAACATGATGGACCTCAAAAGACTCATCATATCGATGACAGTCCTACGCCAAGCGATCGTACACACATTAGAAGGTTAAAGTGGTCTGAAAGGTAAAGGATTAACTCACAGAGTGAAGGCCAGGAGGCACATTAGGGATGTCACTCGGTCATGCAAACAACAATGTTACGTTGGCCCATGCTAGTCCATGAAACAAGCTAAAAGGGAATATTCTCAAGATATTCTCTAGCCTAGAAACTTCTTGGGCCAGCCAAAAAGTCTATAAATACATGCCTTGCGCTAGGTATTACGGGAGAGATCAAAGAAATAAATCAAAAGAGAAAGAGAGAGAGAGGCACGGAGTGGAGAAGCCAACCCAAGAAGGAGTTCAACCAAGAAGGAAGAAGGAGAAAAGCCCTAATTCCCCCTCTTATTCTCCATTTTCTGGTTTGTGCTTATTGTAAGCTTGGAGTCCTCATCTTCAACCTTTTGTAAGTTGAAGAATTACAACAATTTCATGGAATACCATTGTGAAGAAGGGTCATCCAAGTTCAAAAGCATGAAAGGGGAAAGCCATAGGTATAATATTTTGTTTCTTCTACCTCAATATACGTTATATCTTATACATTCTCATATGTTTTATGCTTATGTATAATATCATCTCTTCTTCCCTTTCTTCTTTGTTTTGATTGCTTCTAATTCAATTCAAGAAGTCATAAGAGAGACATAGCTGTCACGTTTACATATAATGACATGAGTATGTAATCACTCTTATGGGGTTTAATCAACCACAAGTTTGTGTTGCGGGAGGGCATTGGGCTATGATCACATATATCTTTCAAGAGAGAAATCCTCCTCGCGAAAGATGCCCATGGGTAAGATTGATTAAAAAACCCATTAAAGGTCAGACTCAACTCGAAACCAAACATGTCTCTGCCAAAATTCCTACGACAGACATTTAGTAAAATGGTCATAACTTAGTCCATAGGTATACAAACACCTTGAAAATGGTTTCATTGGAAAGCTAACATCCGTAGCTTCCTAAATTGATATTTTCATCGAAATTGGAATCTTATGTATAGATATATGAGTGTTTTACTAAAACTTTGTTTCTCAATCACAGATATTGTCCCAAATTTCAGAATAACATTCTGTTATAACTTTTCTCAAGTTTTATTTGGATCATTCAAAGACCTAAAAATACAAACAAAATTTTTTAATAAAAGTTTAGACTAATTTCTCACTTAGGTAAAATTTTTGGGATTTTTGGATCCCCATAAAATAACCAAAAAAATACAAACTCCCCTGCTAGAAAATAGAGCCAATTCTGTTTTCACAGAACATTAACTGGTTCGGTCAAGTGAAATACATACACGTTTGAAAAAAGCAATTTTGAGTGGAAATTGTTTTGGAAAAACTTTGGATTCTAAATCGCTCTTCCTAAGCATCTAGGTTGACCCTTGAGCGCCGCTTCAAGAAGGCTTATGATGACAAGAACCTACTTGTCCATAATCGCTGAATAATCAGATAAATCTCTTTACTTTGAGTAAACTTGTTGGCATTCTCAAGTATAATTTTTACAAGCAAAGTTTTAAGTCCATATCAAACTGAAAAATTTTGTTTACAAGAAGCATATGTCATCAATAATAGATCTTAGAGTGTTTCCGAGTTAATTTTGAGACAATGGGGATGCATCTAAAGCTTCATTTTTAAAATAGGGATGCACCTAGTATGTGCTAACGCTAAAAGAGTAACATACCAAGAGCACATTATCTATAAAATGACTTAAAGGAGATACGATTGTTCTGCATGTCGCCCTAAAGGGATGATGCTACTCAACCATGTTTCTTTGTCTCTCTCTCTTTGAATATATGTATGTGTATGTAGCTAGATTTATATCATTATAATTATTGTATTCATATAGCAAAGTGTATGTGACACTGAAGAAGAAAGCCTAAGTGTGTGAAACAAACGAAAAAAAGGATGAAATAAATATGTATGACATGAAAGGAGAAAGGCTAGTGCTAGAACAAAGTCAATACATATCCAGAACTGAAGAAGATACTTCCCAATCATCAATTAGAACTAAAATACTACATAGTTGTTGATGTAAATTCAATTCCAAAGTATATGGATTGACTTGAAATCAAATTTACATAATAAAACGTGAGCGTGCCATCAAGTTTTTTAAAAACTTGCAAAATTTTAATTTTTGACTTCTTGGCAAATGTGGGTAAGTGGGATCTTATCACCATAGGCCTTCTTGAACGTACACTCAAGGGTAAGCCTATACACTTAAGAAAATGATTTTGGAAGTCGTGTGATCTTTTTCTTGACAAAATCAAGTTCAATCCTTAAAAACAGAAACTACTTTTGTTTTCAAGAACAAATATTCCTAATTGTTTTGATATTTTTCGGATCCCCCAAATTTTTTTTTTACATGATATAGGACCAGTTGTGGGTTTATTGTACTGTTTTGTTTTTGTTTTTGATTTGTGAATGTTCAGAATTAAATCAGTAAAGTTCCCAATCTTGGAACTCAATACATACCCTATGATAGAAATACAAAGGCTTAAAGAAATACCTGCATCTCTCCATGTAAGCATTTCAATTTGGAAAGTTACAGACAAAGTTAAGGGACTTTAACCTAGGCTCTATTGTAGGATGTGCAGGGAAGTTAGGTTTTGTTTTGATTTTGTTCGGTATTACACAATTTTATTTATGACCTTACACGCACCTACAATTCTAAAAACTTTTATGGTAGGTTGGCCAGTATGTGAATGATGTGTGGAACAATTTTCAGAATTTTTAGATAGCAAGTCAGGGTTGGAAAATTCGATAATCAGGCGGATACAAAATGTCAAAAATAAAGTTTTCTGTTTTAAGTCTAATGAATGCATCCAACCAATTTCTAACGTATTAAATGCATCATCCAAAGAAATTTCAACAAGGAGGAAGTGCAGTAATCAAGGGAAGTTATTGTATAGCTTAAACATAGAGGGGATGAGAGAGTATAAGGTCTATAATATATATTGGGGTAGAAGCAACCACAAATCAAACAAATGGTAGACAATTTTACCTTTGCTCTTGGATGAATTTTGATAGCTCCTCCCCTCAAATATTACAAAGCTTTGGAGTCAAATGATCCTTAATTACAACTTGATTTGAATGGAATTGAAAGAATTAAAGAATCAAAGGAGAAGAGAAGGGAAGGAATCAACCTTGTTTGAAGCCTTGAAGACTTGGGATGCTTGGAGGAGGCTGGCGATGGAAGTGGGCAACACTTCCCCTTCTTGGATGAGACTCCCCCTTTCTCCTTCCTCTCTCTCTATTTGTTGGACTTTCCTTTTGATTTTTTCTCCTCTAGACCAACCCCTTAAGAGGTCTATTTATAGTTTTCAAAAGAGGTCTCTAAGACCTTCTACGAGTTTGGTCATGGGCTTGATGTTTGGCCCAACTTTGATCCAATCTAGGAGTGGTGCTGGTCACATGGCTTCACATGGGGCTTGTAGTGGTCCCCTCTTGGTCCATGTGGACTTGGTGCAGCCCATGTCATGGTGCAACTGAGCCACTTCCTTCTTGTTTTGGTCAAGCCATGTGTGCCTTAGCTAGGAATGATTGGCCATGACTTAGTCAAGTGCAACCCGTCTTTAAGTATGGATGAACCCTTGACCTAGCCATCCAACCCTTGCTTTAGTGTTGGCATTGACCCTTCATTGGCCAACTCTTGACTTGACCACTTTCAGCTTGATTCTATCCCAATTTTGTGAAATGGCTTGATGCAGTTATTTGGTTGATCTTCATTTGCTGAGAGGATGTGGTCATTCTCTTAAACACTTGACCATTTTGTTGGTCTTGTCTTGACTTCTATTGTCCTAACATACCTCGATGTGGGATTTGATTATCCTTGATTGAATATAGTCAATGCCGACCTAGGCTAGGTTGGTGCGACCACTTGACTTGAACTTGAGCTTCGCTTTGAATTGGATCGAGCTTTGCTTGGCTTGGAATTGGATCTAGCCCTGACTTACAACTTGACCTTGAATTGAACTTGATTTCCATGCTTGGCTTGATTGCCTTTTTAATCATTTCCTTATTTATCTCCTGGGTAATTCACTCTTTCTGGTTTTTCCTTTCCTGAAAAATCCTTATTTCTTTATTTCATTCAATCCAGGTGTGGCTTTCAAAACTTCCAAAATATTTTCTTTTGAAAAGGTGGTGCTTTTAAAATTATCGATTTCAAAAAAATCATGGGACTTTGGCAAAATTTTAAATTTACAAGGATTTGGTATTTGAAAAAAATTTATTCAAAATTTTTGGGTGTTTACAATTGCCCCTCTTTGGTATTAATCAAAATTTATTTGATTAATGGAAAAGAATAAGTACCCTTTGAGTTTTCTTCCCAAAATTTTTTCTTGAGAATATGGATCTTTCCATTGTTCCATAAATTCTTCTTTCTTGGGTCATTTTTTTTGAGGAGGAAGGGACCCTTTACGAAAGGGAATTTGACATGAATGGGACCTAGACCTATGATGATCATACATAAATGATCCTTTTGTGGATAAATGTGTGCATGAAGTGAATGAGGTCTAGAGACCTCCACAACTAGTTTGAGAGCTTCGAAGGGAGCCCATGATGGTCAACTGTTCCAAGCAGGATGGTCTCCATATTGCTTAGCTTGGTGCTTTTGGGTTCTGTAAAATCTATTTTCGAAAGGAAACTCCTTTTGGTTTTTATCCAAAGGGACGTTTAATTTCTTAGATTTTCCTTCACTTGGGTCTTAATACCCATTACTTAGCAGAGGTTTTTGTTGAAAAGTTTAATGACATTTCAAAATTCTATTTTCCACACAACAAGGTCTAATCCTCAAACAAAATGAAATCCAAATAGAAAGGGCAAACTTTTTCTCCTTTGTGATAAGCTATAGGGGAATAGGGAATGAGTTTCCCACGGTCCTTTCTAAAGTATCCCATAGTATGAGGCGAAGAAGATTTTGATAGAAAATTGCTCTTTTTGGGCTTTGATTTTTTTTCTTTTCTTTCAAAGGGAACCTCTATATTGGAGGGTTTTGTTTTTTCCTTTTTCTTTTTCTTTTTAGGAAGACCTCTATATTGTAGGTTTCTTTTCTTTCTTTTTCTTTTGTCCTTTTGACTTTTTCCAATTTTCTTTTTGAGAGAATGGAATGAGAAAATAGCTTATCCTTCCGGATACTCGATCTAGCCAAGCGTATCCTATTTTACAATATCACATACTATTTAAAAATATTTTGTAATTTTGGACTAGGCCTTATCTTGTAAGTGTAGACATGAAAATTCTCATTCCGAAGTTTATGAGAACTTGAAATGAAACTTTTCTATCTACGCTTGCGCGAGTGTGCCAACTAGTTCAAAACTAGCAAATATTTTGAAAACTTTAGACTTCTAGGCGATTGTGGGCAAGCGGGATCTTTTCACTCAATCCTTCTTGAACCGATGCTCAAGTGTCGGTATTGAGCACTTAGAAACTTCAAGTTTTAAACCAAGATGAACTCCAAATCTCGTGAATAAGTGTTTTTGAAAGATTTTTGAGCTGTGCACTTTGATTCAATACTCGAAATGAACAAGCTGCTGAAAAACAGAGAATTCTATTTTTAGAGCTTGTTTATAAAAGGGATTTAAATAGGTTACAGGTCTTCAAAAATCTTTAAAATTTTATCCGACCAAGCTAGTAGTATGAGGGCTTGTAGACTTTTACAAATCCAAATTCGGACTATTATTGAATCAGAATTAAATGATTGAATTAGACTGACTTACTGACTCGGAACAATTTTGTTTTAGAAATACAAAGACTCAAAGATAAGCCTATATCTCCCTGCTCAAAACTCCGATTTTGATAATTTTGATGTTTCTGGAAAGCTATGGATGTTATCTTTCTAATGCATCAAAAATCAGATTAATTGGACTCTTATGGACAGAGATATGTGACTTTTACCCAACCTCTATTTCAGGAAATCCGATTGTGCAACAGAAGTGCAGAAACTAAGTCAGTCTTTATCTAATTTTATTACATGGCTAGGTGGCCCTAAAAATCTTTCCAATTTTATTTAGAGTGATTCAAGGTGTACAGAGTAAGTGTGCCAAATTTCAAACTAATTGGAGCAAGCATCACAGAATTAAAAATATAGGAACAGACAGATGAAGAGATGCTAAAATCCTATTTTCTGTGTTTATGAATATAATGATGCAAACTCACACGAATTTAAAGTGCAACAACCCTTAAATTCCCAAAGCAAATTACTGGAATGTAAATGAATTGAAAGTATTTTATAGCTTAAGCATAGAGGGGATTAGAAGTATAGTACGATTATAGAGTATATTGGGGTAGAAGCTTATCAACAAACATTTAGTGTGCGTGTATCTGTAGGGTGTTTCATCCATGAAATTAAACTTGCAGCAAATCTAACTATTACAATGTGGGAGAGATGAAACTCCATTATTACAACCCCATTTAATTGAATTTGAATGAAGAAGATGAATTGAAATTGAATCGAAATGCACTTACACGAGTTGGCACACTAAACTGGAGACTCAAGAGTGAATTCCGGCCTCTTTGGCTCCTTCTTCTTCACCCAAACTCCTTAACACACACCTACCTACCCTCTTCTTCACCCAAACTTAGAAGTGGACGTCCCTCCTTGCTGAAAGTTCCTGCTCCTAGCCTAGCATACAGCCCCCTTGAGATAGCCTCTCTCTCTCTCTCTCTTTGCAAGATGCCCCCTCACGCCCCCACCTTGGCCCCTTTTTATAGGCCAAGGGAGGGCTGGTTCTAGCCCTTTCCATGGGGCGGGTTGGACCAGTTTTTTGTAGGTTCATGATCCACTTTGGTCCAACCATATGTGGTCCCCTTTATGGACTTGAACCAACCCCATGTGAGCTAGTTTCCATGCGCGCCTAGCCCTAACCTTGGGCACGGTTGAACTTGAGATGACCGGCTAATGTTTGTTCTACTCGGCATTTGTCTTAACCGAGTCTTGACCGAGTTGTTTTGAATTTTGATGAACTAAGCCCCATGTAGTCAGCCCGTGACTTGAACCAGGTCACATCCCTTGCTGCTTCACATGGTCATGTGTTGGCTTAGGCCATATCTTGATTGATGTCCTCAGTTTTGTTTGGTTTCGACCTTCTTCATGGCTTGAACTCACATGGATGAATTGCTTCCAACCTTAGTCTTGTATGGGCTGGTCTTTGAACCACTTTCATCAAGTGTGGGTGCCTTTGGTGAAGTAGGCCTTGACATGCATTTTCCCATGTGATGTTCCGGCTCGTATTTGGCCGAATCAAACTCCACCTTCAGTCCTTGGCTTAAACTTGAAAACTTCAACATCGTGTCCTTGGTAGCATGTGCTTCATTCGGGCTAGGCATAGGACTTGACTCTTGTTCCATTCTCGAGAGATGCCTGCTGTACTTTGCATTCCTTCATATGATGGTATTTGGGTTGGGTTTGATCTTGATTTTGAAAATGGGTTTTAGTTCAAAACATAGGGTTTCAAATTATTTAAAACTTGTAAGTTTTGAAACTTCAAAGAAGTTCGTATTTCACGTTTTAAACCTTGAAACAACCTTTGTGAATTGGCCTTAAAATTTGATGAACCTTTTTGAGATATTTCGAAAATATTTTTATTTTCGAGTGTTTACAGATGCCCCTCTTTGGCATTAATCCAATTGTATTTGGATAATGTCAAAGAAGAAAACACCCTTTTGTTTTTCTTTCCAAACCTTTCTCGAGAGCATGGATCATCCAAGTTCTTAAACCCTTTTCCTTTAGGATGAGTAAGAGGGGATTTAGAGCCAAAGGGGACTTGCTATGGCCTTGGTCCTAATCATGATCATGCACTTAACAGTCTTATATGCATGTATGGGCATGTGAATGATATCAAGGATATACACATGATGATTCTTTTAGAGACCCTAACATACAATGATCGAACTTAGAAGGCTCATGAAGGCCGGCTGCCCCAAGTGAGTATGGCCTTATGTTGCTTGAAGTTCAGGGTTTTCAAAGTTTTCAAAAAGAAAGGGGAAGTCCTTTTAGCTTCAATCATAAGGATTTCCAGCTTCTTGTGTTTCTCTTTACTCGAGTCATAACACCTACTACTTGGTAGAGGTTTTATAGGAAAACTAGGAAACATTGCAAAACTCTCCTACTTACACAACAAAGTCTAATTCTCAAACAAAATAAGATTCAAATGAATAAATCCTATTCCTACTTTACGATTTTCCTCGATAAAACCTTTTTCCATTGGGATAAGTCATAGGGATAGGGAAAGAATTACCACGGTCACTTCTAAAGCGTCCCGTGGTTTAAGACCAAGAAGTGAAAAATTTGTTCTTTTTGAGCTTTTGGCAATTTTTCTCTTATTTCATAGAGGGCCTCTCCTTTTCTTTTTAGAGGATTTTTCTTTTGCTTTCCCTCTTTTCTTTTTCAACCAAAGAACTCTTTTTTTGCTTTGCATTTTCTTTTCTTTTGAAGATGAATTTTTGGAGGGATATCCTCTTTTTCTATTTTTGCCAAATTTTTCTTTTTGGGAAGGAGAAGTGAAATGGGGAGAGACTTATCCCAATAGTTTACTCGATTCATCTAAGATCACCTTATTTCGAAATAGCATATACCACTTGAAAATATTTTGCTATTTTGAACAAGGCTTGATTTTGTAAGATGGAAATTTTTGAAATGTAGCCCGTGGTTTTGAAAACTCTACCTTTCATATGGCCTTAATTCCCTTGTTTAGGGTCACACGATCCACCTTGATCCTTCTTCAAGAAGTTCAAAGGAGATCCCTTTTAAAATATTTTCAAAATGGTTAGACCCTATACATGATATTTTTTCAAATATTGAGTATTTATAGGGTCTACCAAGTTTCTACCCTCAACATCAATTAACCAATAGGCATTATTAGTGGTGATTCTACGCACAACATAAGGACCATCCCACTTGGGCCGCTACTTTCCAAGGGGGTGAGGGCCTCGGTGGTGAATGGTTTTGAGCACTAGATCTCTCACTTTAAAGTGGCGAGCCTTCATGTGCTTATCATAATGTCGGGTTATTCTTTGCCTATATGCATATGCATGGTCCATGACAAGGAGTCTTTTTTCATCTAACAAGTCAAGTTCTATCATTCTAGTATGCTGTAAGGTTTCTAAGGAAATGTTTAATGCAAGTGATGTATGGAATGAATGAAGCTTGGTATTGTAGACGCGCGAAAATCCCCGCCTCTTCGCCTCTTTCGGGGCTTGGAGTGGATCTTTATCGTGCGTCTAAGGCCTATGTATACAAATAGGGCGTGCCAGCTAGCTTACTTAAGCTAGCGAAGATATATTTAACACTGACTTCTAAACGTGGCGACTGTGAGCAAGTAAGCTCTTGTCGTCGCAGACCTTCTTGCACCGATGCGCAAGGGTCAGTCTGTACGCTTTTGCAAGAATCGAGTTTTGGGGAGAAAGTCTACGAAACGGTTCGAGGTGTCTATTTCGGGTCTTTAAGATGCGATTGCATGTTTTAGATCACGTGGATTTGCACGTGCCTAAGTCTTTTCTTTTATCCCTTTTTGGGTCGCCTAGTTTGTGTGTTATGAACACTCCACTACATGGGCGAATTCGAGCGGGGCTTGCTTCGATGCAATATGCGTCCTACCTCGTGGTATGGCGTAGATGCAATGCAAACTCACGCTACTCCAAAGGGAAAACCCGAAATGTAAAGACAATACTGAAGGGAAATAACAGAAGGGAAATAACCGAAGGGAAATAACCGAAGGGAAATAAGTATATATCTTATGTATATGAGCCCTTACTCGGGTCTTGCAAATAAGAGCGAAGGCTCAATGTGGGTGCGTGCTTGAATTGAAAGACTTACACACACGACATGAATTTAAACCCAAATATAAATTGCAGTATGGCCTTGACTAAGGTCTTGGGAATAAGAGCGAAGGCTCAATGTGTGTGAGAGTGCTTGAATTAAAAGACTACCCACACGACATAAATGAAACCCAAATATAACTGCAATAAGGCCTTTACTAAGGTCTTGGGAGTAAGAGCGAAGGCTCAATGTGTGTGAAAGTGCTTGAATCGAAAGACTTACTCACACGACATGAAATGAAACCCAAATAGTATAGGTCGGCCCTTACTTGGGTCTTTCAAATAAGAGCGAAAGCTCAATGTGTGTGAGAGTGCTTGAATTGAAAGACTTACTCACACGACAAGAAATGAAACCCAAATAGTATAGGTCGGCCCTTACTTGGGTCTTTCAAATAAGAGCGAAAGCTCAATGTGTGTGAGAGTGCTTGAATTGAAAGACTTACTCACACGACAAGAAATGAAACCCAAATAGTATAGGTCGGCCCTTACTTGGGTCTTTCAAATAAGAGCGAAAGCTCAATGTGTGTGAGAGTGCTTGAATTGAAAGACAACGCACCCAACTTAAACAAAACCCTTCGAAAATGAAAGTATATATACACTTATATATTAGGGGCTGATTAGGCCCGTGTGTGTTCAAAATTGTGCACGACTAAGAGAGTGCACGTGTGTGGTTGTGCCAAGCCACGTTATTACAAGCGGGGGGAGACTATGCTCCGTTATTACAACCCCGTATCAAATTGAATT
This sequence comes from Brasenia schreberi, assembly GCA_036023115.1. Classification (NCBI taxonomy): domain Eukaryota; kingdom Viridiplantae; phylum Streptophyta; class Magnoliopsida; order Nymphaeales; family Cabombaceae; genus Brasenia; species Brasenia schreberi. The sequence continues at coordinate 5,905,577 of JAYKKT010000079.1, forward strand.
TCAAGCAAGTGTACGACTAAAGACCGAGTTTAGACACTTACGAGTAGCTGGTCCGTAGAGGTCTTGCTTGAGCGTGGGCTTGGCCTTGGGCTGCAAACGGGAGCTCCGCGAAGGTAGGTGATCAAGGGTGCTGGCCGGCTGCAAGTGGGGCGCGGGATAGGCGCCTCGGAGGTGGCCGGCGGCAAGTAGATGGCGCCTCAAGGTAAGGGGTTTAAATGGCTGAATGAGTGGGTTCTTAGGGTCACTAGGGGAGTTGGGAGTTTAGGGAAATTGGACCTAAGAGGTGAGCTGGTGGGAGGGCCGAGTAGGACACCTAGGGGAAAGCCGAATGGGACATGATAGCTAGGTAGTGGCCGGCAGCTTGGGTTATACTAGGTTCGGCTAGGTTTAGGTGGTGGCGGCAAAAGGGCTGAGATGAAGGTAGGATGGGTGGCTAAGAGTGGAGAGGTGGTAGAGAGGGGCCTTGAGGGAGTTTGGGGTACTTACCGAATGGGGAGAGGTGGCGGATGAAGTGGGAAGGTGGCAGGCAGGTGGCTGTCGGCTGGTTCGGTTGGGTGGAGGTGGTGGCGTCCGGCTGAGGGGTGGTGGTGGTGGATGGAAGAGGGAAGGTGGCGGAGCAGGTGGCGGCTGGTGGAGCAGCTGGAGCAGGCCAAGGTGGGGAGTCGTCCCGGCTGGGTGAGAGAAGGGAGAAGGAGAGGGCCCGGCTGGGTGAGGTAGTGGTTCCCACTTGGAGAACCCGCCCACAAGGAGGGGGGTTTAAATAGGGGATGGGTAGGTCGGTTAGGGCTGGGCTGTGGGTAGTGGTTAGGTGGTTTAGGTAGGGTGGTATGTAGATAAGGTGGGCTGGAAAAGGTTGGGCCAGATATTTTAAAACTAGGGGTTTGGGTAAATCGTGGGCTAAGGGTGGTTTAGGGGTTTAGGGCTAGGTTAGGTGGTTGGGTTTTAGGGTGAGGTTTAGTGAGCTAGGTTAGGTGATTAGGCTAGGTTCAGGCTAGGATTAGGGAAATTAATCTAGGTTTAGGGAAGGATTAGGGAAGTGGGTTAGGTGATTAGGTTGGGATTAGGACGGGATTAGGGAATTGGGTTAGGTGATTAGGCTCAGATTAGGGGTGGATTAGGGGTTTGGGTTAGGTTTAGGCATTTTGGGCTAGGTTTAGGTGAAGGAGCTCCCTTAGCATGGCCCATAGACCTTGATCACCCCATGTTGGTGCAGCCCTAGGTTAGGTTTTAGCTAATTACAAGCTTAAACCTACTCAATTAGGCTAACCCACATGATTAACCCAAACTTGACACACAAGTCAAGCTTAATACAACACTCTTGATATTTTTCACCCCACTCTCTCTCATGCCCAATATCCCACGTGAATCTCAAGTGGGCCCCACCTCCATTTATGAGAAGGTGATGTGGGCCATGGATATGGATATTGGATTGGATCTCTGGATCCAAATCCAAATCCAAGTCCACATATGGGTTTGGATTGGAATCTGGATATATATGGTCCAGATCCAATCCAAACTGAACTCTGACTCCTTCGAGCTGGATTCGAAACGGACGATTCGTGCGGGGTCTGACAGCATCAGTACTCCGTCTGCGTTGGGTCTTCGCCAACATAGTCGTCCGCCTCCGTTTCTGCCTTCCGGAGATGACTTCAAATGCTATTTTGATAAGAACAGGGTCTTGGACGTTCGAGATCCTGGGATGTGAATCAGATACAAGAGTTGCTGCGCCGGGCTCGACAGGTGCTCCGGTTCCGGGCTCTTCTTGGCTCTCCTGGTCCTGTCTTGATCGGGCCAAGCCACTTCGGGGTTTCAAAACATGTTTTAAAAGGGTTTTCAAAAGCCATATTATATGTTTTAGAAAGATAAAGTTTAAAACATATATACAGGGTTGTCTGGAAGGCTCCTGGGTTTCCAGACTCAAAATGGCCCTTTGGGGCTGCTTGTATAAAACCAGATGGATTTTGAGAAATTCGTGGGATTTCGGGGTGTTTACAGATGCCCCTCTTTGGCCTTGTCCAAATCGATTTGGATAAGGGCAAAGATAACAAACACCCCTTTTAATGTCTCCCTAGATCTAGCCACGAAGAATATGGGATCGTCCCATTTTAGCAAAATCTCAATTTTACAAACTTTGGTAGGAGGAGATATCACGCCAAAGGGTTCACTTATGGAATCTGGTCCTAAATGGGATCATGTTCATGCAAGTACCATGCGTGGAATGCAGATGACATGGGTGTGGTGCCAAGAGTGGCGACCTCCCAGAGACCAGATGTGGTCGAACTCTAGAGACTGACAAGGTCTATTGCTCCAAGTGAGCAAATCCTATGCTGTTCGATGTTCGGTTTTCAAAACTTATTTACAAAACTATTTACAAACGGGACAACTGTCTTGAGTCTCGATCCTAAGGATCTCGAGCTCTTCGTGCTTGCCCTTGTTTGAGTCTTAACACTCGCTTATTTAGCGAAGGTTTTTATAAGAAAACAAGCTTCATTTCAAATTCCTACGCCTTACTCGAAACGTCGAATTCTCAAACAAGATGAAATTCAAGTAAGTAAATCCTATTTTTACTTTAGGATTCCTCGAAATGAACCATGCTTTAGCTTGGGATAAGCCAGGGATGGGAAAGAGATACCACGGTCCCTTCTGAAGCGTCCCGTGGTTTAAGGCATAGAAGGCGGAAAACTGCTCTTTTTGAGCTTTTTGGCCTCTTTTTCCTTTTTTTCCTAGAGGGTCTCCCTTTGGGAGTATTTTTTCTTTAATCCCTCTTTTTTATAAGAGAATCGATTTTTCTTTTTGAAGTCTGGTTTCTTTCTTTTGGAAAGAGACTTTAAATGGGAAATTCCCTTTTGATTTGGGCCTTTGTTTTCCTTTTGGAAGGAGAAGAGAAGAGGGGAGGACTTATCCCAAGCCTACACTCGATCCATTCCAGATCAGCCTATTTAGAAATGGCACGTACTACTTGCAAGTATCTTGCTATGTTGAACTAGGCCTTTCTTTGTAAGAAGAAGGATTTTGAAATGCAACCACGATTTTGAAAACTCCACTCTTTCACAAGTACGAATTCTCTCACTTAGGGTCACACGAGTTCGCCTTTGCACCTTATTTACACGTCTCAGGGCAGCTATCCCTCTCAAATTTTCGAAAAACTGGAATTTAATCCAGATCCTACACATGATACTTCTTTAAGTATTGAATATTGATAGGATCTGCTAAATTCCTACCTTCTACATCGATCAACCAATACGAATTGTTCGTAGTGGTTGCTCGTACAACATAGGGTCCATCCCAGTTGGGGCGCCACTTGCCTAGGGGGTGTGGGCCACGATGGTGGATGGTTTTTAAGACCAGATCTCCCACTTCAAAGTGGCGAGGTCTCATGTGTTTGGTATAATGTCGGGCTATCCTTTGCCGGTATGCACGAGCATGATCCATGGCAAGGAGTTGCCTCTCATCTAGCAAATCTAGCTCGACCATCCTAGCATGCTGAAGCGTCTCTAGGGGGAGGTCGAGTGCAATGGATGTATGGAATGAATGCAGTTGGGTATGAATGGGAAGAATGGCGTTTGTGCCATAGACCAATTCGAATGGTGTGGCATTCGTGGGAGTCCGGATGGAAGTCCTATAAGCCCATAAGGCTTCATCCAGCTTCTCATGCCACCTCCTACCCTTCTCTAAGGTTTTCTCAATGATACCAATGAGAGTCTTGTTTGTGGCTTCGGCTTGGCCGTTGCCTTGAGGGTAGTAGGGCGAGGAGAAGTGGTGAGTTATGCCATACGTGTTGCACAACTTAACCATCCGCTCGTTCTTGAATGGGGTACCATTATCAGACACAAGGTCTCGTGGAACCCCAAATCGAGCCAAGATATTCCTCCGGATGAAAGCCACCACATGTTGCCCCATTACATTCGTTAGGGAAATGGCTTCCACCCACTTGGAGAAATACTCCGTGGCTGCTAAAATAAAACGATGCCCATTCGAGGCCTTTGGAAATATGGGGCCTACAATGTCAAATGCCCACATGGTAAATGGCCAGGGGCTGACCACGGAATGCAATGCAGATGAAGGGATATGAATGGCGTGCCCATGCACTTGACATGGATGACACTTCCTAACATGATCGTGACAATCCTTTTTCAGGGTGGACCAAAAATAACCCCCTCTAAGTATTTTCATCGCCATCATGTTGGCATTAACATGACCTCCACATTCTCCGTCGTGGAACTCGTGCATCACTATCCTAGCCTCCTCTAGGTCGATACACCTAAGCAGAATGCCGGTAAAACTCTTTTTGTATAAGACCCCACCCAGAATGGTGTATCGGGTCGAAATTTTACGAATGAATGCCCTATCTTTGGATGTGGCATCCTCGGTGAATCCCCATTTTCTAAAAATTGTTTTATGTCATAGAACCAGGGTTTTTCAATAGACTCTGGGTTGTTTTGGCAAATATCTAAGTCGTGTGTGGATGGATGGGGCGCATGCCATATTTCCAAAGATCTGGTCCCTGAAATGGGATCGACCTTCAGGGCTGAACCCAAGGAAGAGAGGGCATCGGCGATGCCATTGTCCTCTCTTCCCACGTGTGTGAGCTTACACGATTGGAAGGATTGGACCAATCGAGTGGCCAACTCGTGATATGGAAGTAGTTTCTCATTACGTACTTGCCAAATTTTTAAAACCTGGTTTATGACAAGGAGCGAATCTCCAAAGACCTCGATGCATGATGCCCCTAGAGTTTTCGAAATCCTTAAGCCTTGTATGAGTGCTTCATACTCAGCTACGTTGTTGGAACATTCGAAATCTAAGCGGACTGCTATGGGAATCTCGCCCTTTTCAGGGGAGATTAGGATGATCCCGGCACCAGCCCCTCGTTGGTTTCGTGCCCCGTCGAAGTGCATCTTCCACACTTGGTTTTCGAAAGAATTTGCCAAAATGTGGTTTTGAAAATGGTTTTGCAATATGCCTTCATCAGGCATTTCGACAAGAGTGGGATATGTGTCCTCCAAGGGGAAGTCAGCCACATAATCTGCTAGGGCTTGCCCCTTAATGGAGATCTGGTGATGGTATTTCAGATCATACTCCATTAGAAGGAGTTGCCGTTTGCCCAATCTACCCGTGAGAATGGGTTTTTCGAACAAGTGCTTGATTGGATCAAGCTTGGACACTATCCAGATCTCATGATCTAGGAAATAGTGTCTGAATTTCTGGCAGGCCCAAACTAGGGCCAAGCACATCTTCTCCATGGCTTGATAATTTCGTTCATAAGCCAAGAGAGTTTTTGAAATATAGTAGATGGCATACTCCTTATGGGTGTCATCCTCGTATTGAGCCAACAGGGCTCCTAAAGCGTTTACATGCACGGAGATGTATAATAAAAGCGGTTTTCCTTGTTTTGGAGGATTCAAAACAGGGGGATTAACCAAGTATGCCTTTAGTCTCTCGAAGGACTTTTGGCATTCGTCATCCCATAAGAATTTCGTACCCTTCCTCAACAGTTTGTTGAAGGGTTCGCATCTAGTTGCCAGATTCGATATGAATCGACGCACAGATTGTAATCGACCCTGGAGGCTACGGACTTGGGTGAGATTGGAGGGTGGAGCCATGTCTATGATGGCTCGACACTTAGAGGGGTCGACTTCTATTCCCCTTTGGCTCACCATAAAGCCTAGAAGCTTCCCTGATTCTACCCCGAACACACATTTTTGAGGGTTTAGCTTTACTTTGTAAAGCCTAAGCCTTTCGAAAATCTTTTGTAAACATTCGATATGGGTGCATCGGGTTTTGGATTTTGCCAAGAGATCATCTACATACACTTCTACAAGCTCGTGAATTTGATCATGGAAGATCGTGTTCATGGCTCGTTGGTATGTTGCGCCGGCATTTTTCAAACCAAAGGGCATGACTGTATAGCAGTACGTGCCCCATGGGGTTGTGAAGGCGGTCTTACCCTGATCTCGTGGATTTAGTTTGATTTGATTGTAGCCTGAATAGCCATCCATAAATGAAAACATTTCATGATTTGCAGTACTATCGACTATCAAATCTATGTTTGGTAAAGGATAATTATCCTTTGGAGTGGCTTTATTCAGGTTTCTGAAATCGATGCATATTCGAATTTTCCCATTGGTTTTTCGAACTACAACGATATTTGACAACCAATCAGAATACGCAATGGGTTTTATAAATCCGGCTTTTAGCAGATCTTCTAAACCCTCTTTGACTTGCGTGTGTACATTCGGGTGTATTTTCCTAAGCTTCTGCTTTATTGGTTTTACACCTATATCTAAGGGAAGACGATGCTCGACTATGCTGGGATCTATGCCCGGCATGTCTTCATACGTCCATGCAAACACATCTAAATAGGTTCGTAGAAATGCAATGAATGCTAACTTTTCAGTTTTATGCAAGCATGTGCCTATTTTGATGGTTTTGGGACTGGAATCATCCCCTAGGTTCACCTCTACGAAATCTCCTCCTACTGTTTGGGAAGGTCTTTCAAAATCGAGAATTCTATGAAACTCTGGGAGCTCAGAAGTGGGATCTTCCTCAAGGGGATCCACTTCTGGGCTTTGATCATTCTCGTGGGCTTTAGACCCGAGGGAACTTGATGCGTGGTTTTCAAAATAACCTGGTTTTGTACTTGGATTTTCAAGTGATTTCGAAATTTTTGGTCTGGCTATGCAGACGACGTTTCTTTCGAAATCCTTTTCTTTCGCCAAAGTCATACCAGGAGCAGTTATATACAAAATCTTTTTGGTATTTTCCAAATTTTCGATTTTTTTGGGTTTTTGTAAAACAAGAACTTTGGGAACTATACAAAGCACACTTTTTTCGAGTTTTTGTTTTTCCATTGTTTTTGGTTTTTCTTGTTTTTCGATTTTTTTGATTTTAAGTTTTCAAATGTTTTTGGTATTTTTAGAAAAAGGGATCTTCCGTCATACCTACAAAGGGAAAACACTACGGGTTAGACTCGGAATAGGAGGTCTAAACCGTAGGTCTCTTCTAAGACAGGCTCCGGGGCACCCTTGACCCAGGTGGTCACAGGGGGTGGCTCCGGCGGTATTTGGGGAGTATAGCCGATCCCATATCGGCTTGGGTTGGCCCTAGGAAGGATGGGCTCTAGGAAACCCTGGTTTTGTGCCCCTAGACTTTTGTAGGGCGTGTAGCCCATGTTTAATAACATGTTCCACGACCTTTTGTTTTTTGAAAAGATGGGATACAAGTCATGGTCTTGGAACATGCTATCGTCCATATTAGGCTCGTATGGCCTTTTGTCCAGGGGTTTTGGAAATAGGGAACGCTTGGGTTTTCCTAGGAGGATTAGAGTCGGGAGGGGGCCTGCTTAGGCGGCCCCTTCACACATACAACCTTCCTAGGGTTGTTCAACATGAGCCGAGGTGGCTCAACCATAATTTGCCCCAGGTTAGCCTCATGGGCCTGGGAGCTCGATAAACAAGGGGAGTTTATGATCCCCTGAAGCTGTGGGTGACTCTCACCTAGGATCACTACGACCTGGTCCCTAAAAGGGATCTTGACACACTTGTGGAAGGTGGATGGCACAGCGCACAAACTGTGTATCCAAGGTCTTCCCAGCAACAGGTTATAATGGGGGTGGATGTCCAAGACATGGAACACCCCCGTGTGTTCGATCCCTCCCGTTTCCATTGGGAGTTCGATGGATCCTAAAGGTCTAGACGCATTCCCATCATATCCAGTGATAACGATGGGGCTTGGGTTCACTGAAGTCAAGGTGACTCCGATTTTGTACGCCACGTGAAGTGGAAGGATGTTGAGCCCTCCTCCACCATCGACTAGGCACCTGTCCAGAGAGTGGTTGTTTAGAACCACCTCGATGTGCAGGGCCTGGTTATGGGTTTCGTGAGGTCTATCTACATCATCTTCCGAAAAGGTGATGGGCGATTTTGCTCCTAATAAAGCCACTTGGGCAGACAAGGATTCCGGACTTATGTTCGAATCAACCTTGGCCCTTTCTAGAATTTTCTCTAAGACAAGTCTATGCCTAGGCGAGGTTTTGACAAGCTCTAGGATAGACATGTGAATAGGAATCTTTGAAAGGTGGTTTTCGAAATCATAAGGATTTATGATGATTTTGTCCTTATCTGCTTTTGGCAGACCACTAGGGATACATGCTTTTGAGGGGCCAGGCACACTGACCACCTTTTGAGCACCTTGAAGGTGCGGGGGTTGGTAGATCCTCCCGGATCTAGTGACTTCCCCCACGACCAGCCTAGGGTTCGCGCTAAACTTGGCTCTAAGGATGAGCTGAGGAGAACCTTGGATTTTAACAACTGGCTTTGCCGGGGTTTCCATTTTTGGTGGTCCCCGAATGACGACTTGGGCGGGCCTCTTGTATAATACAAGGATGGGCGCACAAGCAGGTCGACCAGGTTCGGGCTTTTGCGCTAGTTCCTTGGAAATGGTGAGGGTACATACCTCCTTTCCTTTCCCACTGCCACTGGCGTGTTTGGGAAAGGGTTCCTTGAAGATAGCTTGAGGTAGCTCAGGTTCCGCAGTGACCTGGAGCCGGCCCTCCGCTATCAAGTTCTCAATTTTATTTAGAAGAGAGAAGCAACGTTTGGTATCATGGCCTTTGAGCCGATGATACTTGCAAAATCGGTTTAAATACCCCCCTTTGGACGTGACTCTTTCGGGGATTTCAGGGAGTTCGATCATGCCCTGGGCAAGTAAGAGGTCTAGGACCTCCGACACAGGTTGCCCCAGCGGAGTGTACTCCCGTTTTTCAATTGGTTTTGAAAAATTGCGTTCTCTCTTATTTTCTATTTTTTCAAAATTTTTAGAAGTGCCTGCCATGCCTGGATCCACCCGGACATTGGCGATTTTGTGGGGCTTTGCCCCTTTGTCCGTTGTGGGCAGCCCATATGCGATGGGCTTTTCCACACGTGTTTTGGGAACGACACTTCCTTTCCATAAGTGGTCGTATGTCCCTTTTCGCAAGTTGGTTTCGAAAAGGGAGGCCTTTTTGATCAACTTATGGAAAGTTGAAATCTCATGGAGCGAGAGAAGGGTTTTTAACTCGCTTTTGAAATTATCCAGGATGAGCATTACTGCGCATCCTTCGGATATAGGCTCTCGCACTTGGCCCAAAAGAGACCTCCACCTTATAATGAAGGCATGCACGTCCTCGTTCATGCCTTGCTTTGTATCCCTTAAGGTATTCAGGGTTGGCGTGACTTCCACGTTGTGTGCAAATCTTTGCATGAAGCAGTTCGCTAACTCTTCAAAAGTAGCGAACTGGCTTAAGTCGTAGGAAGCCAGCCATTTGGCAGCTGTGCCCTTAAGGGATAGAGGGAACCAATACACCCATTTCATCGAGTCCTTTTTCTTCTTATGGGCTCGACGTGAGAAAAGCTGCAAGTGAGACCTAGGGTCTCCCATGCCATCATACCGATGGAAGTTCGGTATTTCATCGTCACTGTCTGTTTCGTAATCCATAGGAAGGAAATCAGATAGGGCGTAGCTTCTTTTCTCTTTATTTTGCCCTTTCAGCAGCTGCTGTAGGGCTTTACGGTCCTTTTGTGTGAAGGACTCATGGTATTGGTTGCCTTCCATTACGGAGGCCTCTTTTTGCTTGCGAGGTTTTTCAGATTTCTTTTTAGGCCTTTGTTCACCGTTTGATGAACATGAATCGCCTACTTCAGCCTCTTGGCTGAGAGCATCGATTTTGGCCTCAAACTCCCTTCTTAAGTCCTCGATTTCATCTAGTTTTATTTTGTTTTTGAAAATCCTCCTAGAGTGAGAACTTGATGCGCATGAGCCTTGGCTCGACACTTCACTTGGATTGGATTTTGACATGCTTTTCAAGCTTTTTCAAAATTTCCTAAGTAAAAGCAAAGAAAACAAGTTAAAACGACACCTTTATAAAAATTTTTGCAAGACTTCTACAAGTAAACTCGATTTCTGAAAAGGCTCACGTCCCACCGGGCGTGCCAATCTCTGTAGACGCGCGAAAATCCCCGCCTCTTCGCCTCTTTCGGGGCTTGGAGTGGATCTTTATCGTGCGTCTAAGGCCTATGTATACAAATAGGGCGTGCCAGCTAGCTTACTTAAGCTAGCGAAGATATATTTAACACTGACTTCTAAACGTGGCGACTGTGAGCAAGTAAGCTCTTGTCGTCGCAGACCTTCTTGCACCGATGCGCAAGGGTCAGTCTGTACGCTTTTGCAAGAATCGAGTTTTGGGGAGAAAGTCTACGAAACGGTTCGAGGTGTCTATTTCGGGTCTTTAAGATGCGATTGCATGTTTTAGATCACGTGGATTTGCACGTGCCTAAGTCTTTTCTTTTATCCCTTTTTGGGTCGCCTAGTTTGTGTGTTATGAACACTCCACTACATGGGCGAATTCGAGCGGGGCTTGCTTCGATGCAATATGCGTCCTACCTCGTGGTATGGCGTAGATGCAATGCAAACTCACGCTACTCCAAAGGGAAAACCCGAAATGTAAAGACAATACTGAAGGGAAATAACAGAAGGGAAATAATCGAAGGGAAATAACCGAAGGGAAATAAGTATATATCTTATGTATATGAGCCCTTACTCGGGTCTTGCAAATAAGAGCGAAGGCTCAATGTGGGTGCGTGCTTGAATTGAAAGACTTACACACACGACATGAATTTAAACCCAAATATAAATTGCAGTATGGCCTTGACTAAGGTCTTGGGAATAAGAGCGAAGGCTCAATGTGTGTGAGAGTGCTTGAATTAAAAGACTACCCACACGACATAAATGAAACCCAAATATAACTGCAATAAGGCCTTTACTAAGGTCTTGGGAGTAAGAGCGAAGGCTCAATGTGTGTGAAAGTGCTTGAATCGAAAGACTTACTCACACGACATGAAATGAAACCCAAATAGTATAGGTTGGCCCTTACTTGGGTCTTTCAAATAAGAGCGAAAGCTCAATGTGTGTGAGAGTGCTTGAATTGAAAGACTTACTCACACGACAAGAAATGAAACCCAAATAGTATAGGTCGGCCCTTACTTGGGTCTTTCAAATAAGAGCGAAAGCTCAATGTGTGTGAGAGTGCTTGAATTGAAAGACTTACTCACACGACAAGAAATGAAACCCAAATAGTATAGGTCGGCCCTTACTTGGGTCTTTCAAATAAGAGCGAAAGCTCAATGTGTGTGAGAGTGCTTGAATTGAAAGACTTACTCACATGACAAGAAATGAAACCCAAATATTAGGGGTTGATTAGGCCCGTGTGTGTTCAAAATTGTGCACGACTAAGAGAGTGCACGTGTGTGGTTGTGCCAAGCCACGTTATTACAAGCGGGGGGAGACTATGCTCCGTTATTACAACCCCGTATCAAATTGAATTTCAAGCAAGTGTACGACTAAAGACCGAGTTTAGACACTTACGAGTAGCTGGTCCGTAGAGGTCTTGCTTGAGCGTGGGCTTGGCCTTGGGCTGCAAACGGGAGCTCCGCGAAGGTAGGTGATCAAGGGTGCTGGCCGGCTGCAAGTGGGGCGCGGGATAGGCGCCTCGGAGGTGGCCGGCGGCAAGTAGATGGCGCCTCAAGGTAAGGGGTTTAAATGGCTGAATGAGTGGGTTCTTAGGGTCACTAGGGGAGTTGGGAGTTTAGGGAAATTGGACCTAAGAGGTGAGCTGGTGGGAGGGCCGAGTAGGACACCTAGGGGAAAGCCGAATGGGACATGATAGCTAGGTAGTGGCCGGCAACTTGGGTTATACTAGGTTCGGCTAGGTTTAGGTGGTGGCGGCAAAAGGGCTGAGATGAAGGTAGGATGGGTGGCTAAGAGTGGAGAGGTGGTAGAGAGGGGCCTTGAGGGAGTTTGGGGTACTTACCGAATGGGGAGAGGTGGCGGATGAAGTGGGAAGGTGGCGGGCAGGTGGCTGTTGGCTGGTTCGGTTGGGTGGAGGTGGTGGCGTCCGGCTGAGGGGTGGTGGTGGTGGATGGAAGAGGGAAGGTGGCGGAGCAGGTGGCGGCTGGTGGAGCAGCTGGAGCAGGCCAAGGTGGGGAGTCGTCCCGGCTGGGTGAGAGAAGGGAGAAGGAGAGGGCCCGGCTGGGTGAGGTAGTGGTTCCCACTTGGAGAACCCGCCCACAAGGAGGGGGGTTTAAATAGGGGATGGGTAGGTCGGTTAGGGCTGGGCTGTGGGTAGTGGTTAGGTGGTTTAGGTAGGGTGGTATGTAGATAAGGTGGGCTGGAAAAGGTTGGGCCAGATATTTTAAAACTAGGGGTTTGGGTAAATCGTGGGCTAAGGGTGGTTTAGGGGTTTAGGGCTAGGTTAGGTGGTTGGGTTTTAGGGTGAGGTTTAGTGAGCTAGGTTAGGTGATTAGGCTAGGTTCAGGCTAGGATTAGGGAAATTAATCTAGGTTTAGGGAAGGATTAGGGAAGTGGGTTAGGTGATTAGGTTGGGATTAGGACGGGATTAGGGAATTGGGTTAGGTGATTAGGCTCAGATTAGGGGTGGATTAGGGGTTTGGGTTAGGTTTAGGCATTTTGGGCTAGGTTTAGGTGAAGGAGCTCCCTTAGCATGGCCCATAGACCTTGATCACCCCATGTTGGTGCAGCCCTAGGTTAGGTTTTAGCTAATTACAAGCTTAAACCTACTAAATTAGGCTAACCCACATGATTAACCCAAACTTGACACACAAGTCAAGCTTAATACAACACTCTTGATATTTTTCACCCCACTCTCTCTCATGCCCAATATCCCACGTGAATCTCAAGTGGGCCCCACCTCCATTTATGAGAAGGTGATGTGGGTCATGGATATGGATATTGGATTGGATCTCTGGATCCAAATCCAAATCCAAGTCCACATATGGGTTTGGATTGGAATCTGGATATATATGGTCCAGATCCAATCCAAACTGAACTCTGACTCCTTCGAGCTGGATTCGAAACGGACGATTCGTGCGGGGTCTGACAGCATCAGTACTCCGTCTGCGTTGGGTCTTCGCCAACATAGTCGTCCGCCTCCGTTTCTACCTTCCGGAGATGACTTCAAATGCTATTTTGATAAGAACAGGGTCTTGGACGTTCGAGATCCTGGGATGTGAATCAGATACAAGAGTTGCTGCGCCGGGCTCGACAGGTGCTCCGGTTCCGGGCTCTTCTTGGCTCTCCTGGTCCTGTCTTGATCGGGCCAAGCCACTTCGGGGTTTCAAAACATGTTTTAAAAGGGTTTTCAAAAGCCATATTATATGTTTTAGAAAGATAAAGTTTAAAACATATATACAGGGTTGTCTGGAAGGCTCCTGGGTTTCCAGACTCAAAATGGCCCTTTGGGCTGCTTGTATAAAACCAGATGGATTTTGAGAAATTCGTGGGATTTCGGGGTGTTTACAGGTATGAATGGGGAGTATGACATTTGTGTCATAGACCAACTCGAATGGGGTGGCATTTGTAGGGGTTCAGATGAAAGTTCTATAAGCCGACAAGGCTTCATCGAGCTTCTCATGCCATGTCCTACCCTTTTCTATAGTTTTCCCAATGATGCTTATGAGGGTTTTGTTTGTGGCTTCAGCTTGACCGTTGCCTTGAGGGTAGTAGGGTGATGAGAAGTGTTGAGTCATGCCATATGTGACACATAGCTTTTCTATCTTCTCATTCTTGAATGGGGTGCCATTATCGGACACTATGTCTCTTGGAACTCCAAATTGGGCCAAGATGTTTCTCTTAATGAATGCCACTACATATTGTCCTTGGACATTAGCCAAGGATGTAGCTTCAACCCATTTAGAGAAATATTCGGTGGCTGCTAGGATGAACCTATGTCCATTGGATGCACTCGGGGATATGAGTCCTACGATGTCAAATGCCCACATGGCAAAAGGCCATGGGCTTACGATGGAATGCAAAGTGGACGATGGGGTATGAATGATATGCCCATGTATTTGGCATTGATGACATTTCCTAACATGATCATGGCAATCTTGTCTCAGGGTGGACCAAAAATACCCGACCCTAAGTATCTTCATGGCCATCATATTTGCATTAACATGACCTCTACACTCTCCATTGTGGAACTCATGCATTATGGTCCTAGCCTCTTCAAGGTTTACGCATCGCAACAAGATGCCCGTAAAACTTTTCTTGTAAAGCACCCCTCCCACAATTACATAACGGGTTGAAATTTTTCTAATTAAAGCTTGATCTTTTAAAGAAACATATTCGGGAAATCCTCTATTTTCTAAAAAGTTTTTAATGTCATAAAACCAAGGCTTGTCATTTGAATTTTGGTCATTTTGGCAAATCTCTAAATCGTGTGTAGATGGAATGGGTGAGTGCCATATCTCTAGAGATCGGGTTTTCAAGATGGGATTGACCCTTAAAGTGGATCCTAAGGAGGAGAGGGCATCCGCTATGGTGTTGTCCTCTCTCCCTATGTGAGTGAGTGTGCATGACTTGAAAGAATCGACCAACTTGGTGGCCAACTCATGGTATGGAATGAGTTTTTCATTTTTGACTTTCCAAAATTTTAAAACTTGGTTCACAACCAGTAAAGAGTCTCTAAAGACTTCAATGCATGATGCCCCTAGATTTTTCAAAACATTTAGGCCTTGTATGAGAGCCTCATATTCAGCCACATTATTCGAACACTAAAAATCTAGACGAATTGCAATGGAGATCTCTCCCTTTTCGGGGGATATGAGAATGACTCCAACACCTGCCCCTTGTTGGTTACATGCCCCATCAAAGTACATTTTTCATACTTGGTTTTCATTAAAACAGTTTGCTAAAACATGGTTTTGAAAATCGTTTGCAAATATGCCTTCATCAGGCATTTCATCAAGTATGGGATATGTTTCTTCCAAGGGGAACTTGGCCACATGATCAGCTAGGGCCTGCCCCTTAATGGAGGTTTGGTGGTGATATTTCAAGTCATACTCCATTAAGAGGAGTTGCCATTTACGAAGCCTACCTATTAGGATAGATTTTTCAAACAAGTGCTTGATCGGATCAAGCTTATACACTATCCATATCTCATGATCTAGGAAATAGTTTCTAAACTTTTGGCAAGCCCATACCAAAGCCAAGCACGTTTTCTCCATGTCTTGATAATTTCTTTCATATGCCAATAAAATTTTAGAAATATAGTAAATGTCATACTCCTTGTGGCTATCATCCTCATATTGAGCTAACAAAGCACCCAATGCATTCGTATGTATGAAAATGTAAAGTAATAGAGGTTTTCCTTGCTTTGGAGGTTTCAAAATTGGAGGATTCACCAAATAAGTTTTCAATCTTTCGAAAGCCTTTTGACATTCATTATCCCACAAAAATTTTACCCCTTTTCACAAAAGCTTGTTGAAAGGTTCGCATCTTGTTGCTAAGTTTGAAATGAACCTCCTAATAGCTTGGGGGCGACCTTGGAGGCTTCGGATTTGGGTCAAGTTGGATGGTGGAGGCATATCTATGATGGCTCGATACTTAGAGGAGTCTACTTCAATGCCCCTTTGGCTCACCATAAAGCCCAAAAGCTTACCGGATTCTACCCCGAATACACATTTTTGAGGGTTTAGTTTCACTTTGTAAAGCCTAAGTCTTTCGAAAACTTTTTGCAAAGACTCAATGTGAGTAAATCGGGTTTTTGATTTTACCAAAAGATCATCCACATATACTTCCAAGAGCTCATGAATTTGATTGTGAATGATAGTAGTCATAGCTCTTTGGTATGTGGCACCGGCATTTTTCAAACCAAATGGCATAACCGTGTAACAGTATGTGCCCCAAGGTGTAGTAAAAGCAGTTTTTGCCTGATCTTTTGGTGTTAACTTAATTTGATTATAACCCAAATAGCCATCCATAAAAGAAAACATCTCATGATTTGCAGTGCTATCTACTATCAAATCAATGTTTGGTAAAGGAAAATTGTCTTTTGGAGTGGCTTTGTTCAAATTTCTAAAATCAATGCAAATCCGAATTTTTCCATTGGACTTTCGAACTACAACAATATTTGAAAGCCATTCCGAGTATGCAATGGGTTTTATAAATCCGCCTTTTAAAAGATCTTCTAAACCCTCTTTCACTTGTGCGTGTACATCGGGGTGAATCTTTCTAAGCTTTTGCTTTATGGGTTTGGCATTGGGTTCTAGGGGAAGACGATGCTCTACTACCGTTGGGTCTAAACCCAGCATGTCTTCGTAGGTCCATGCAAACACGTCTACATATGACTTGAGAAATGCAACGAATGATGTCTTTTCATGCTCATGCAAACATGCACCTATTTTAACATGCTTGGGATTAGACTCACTCCCTAGGTTTACTTCCACAAAATCCCCTCCTACGGAATTTGAAGGTTTTTCTAAGTAAAGGATTTTATAGAACTCGGAAAGTTCGGAGGCTTGATCTTCCTCATGGATGAGGGGATCATCCTCCTTGCTTTGATCACTCTCGAGAAATTTGGGTTCTAGGGAAGTGCTCTGCAAAACACACGGTTTTGGGATATTTTTGACTTTCAAATGACTAGGGCTTTTCACAAAGACAATGTTTTTGGTTTTTTCGAGATTTTCAATTTTTTGGGGTTTTTCAAAATTGATTTTGGGAGGTGGAATGTATAAAACCTTGTTTTGGTATTTTCAGGCTTTTCAATTTTTTTGGCTTTTTGTAAACACAAGGAAGGCACAAAAACCACATTCTTTTCGAATTTTCGAAATTTTTGATTTTTTTGGCTTTTTGCAAAGAAATGGAAGGAGGGAAAATACAAATCACATACTTTTTGGGATTTTCGAGATTTTTTATTGTTTTTGGGTTTTGGGGGTTTTCTAAATGTTTTTGGATTTTACAAATTTTTGATTTTTTTGGATTTTTGGATGTTGTGGGGTCTTTCATCAAACCTATAAAGAAAACACCATGAATTAGGCTCTAAACAAGAGGTCTAAGTCATAGATTTTAGTGTTAGAAGGTTCTAGGGCACCCTTGACCCAAGTGGTCATGGGTGGAGGTTTGGGTAGTATGGATGGGGCATAGCCTATCCCGTACCGGTTTGGGTTTGGGTTTGACACTATGGGTTCTAGACGACCTTGGTTTTGGCTTTCTAGGCCTTGATAAGGCATGTAACCCATGTTCAACATCATGTTCCAAGGCTTCTTCAATTTTGAAAACGTTTTATAAAGGAGATGGCTTTGGAACTTGGTGTCGTCCATGTCATACTCAAACATTTTTATGGACTTGGGGAGGATTTTGGCTTTAGTTTTACCTAGGGTTGAGACAGTTTTGGGTGGGCAAGCCTTGGGCCGTCCCTTTATGCACACGACACTCTTGGGTTTTAGGATGAGTTTGGGATGGTTGACCAATGGTTCACCTAGGTTTGACTCATGGGTTTGGTGACTTGATAAGCATGGGAAATTTTGAATTCCCTGAAGTTGGGGATGGTTCTCTCCTAGAATTACCACAACTTAATTTTGGAGGGGAATTTTCACGCACCTATAGAAGGTGGATGGCACGACCCGAAGACTGTGTATCCATGACTTTCATAGGAACAAGTTGTAGTGGGGGTGTATGTCTAAGACATGGAACACCCTGGAGTGTCTATGGGTAACTCTATGGCTCCTAAAGGTTTGGATGCGTTTCCATCGTATCTTGTGATCACGATGGAACGTGGGCTTAGGGAAGTTAAGGTGACTCCGATTTTGTAGGCTATGTGTAATGGAAGTATATTTAGACCTCCTCCCCCATCAACCAAACACTTGTCTAGAGGATGGTGATTTAATACCACCTCTATATGCAAGGCTTGGTTATGGGTTTGGTATGGCCGTTCTAACTCGTCTTTGAGAACACTATGGGAGCCTTAGCACAAATGGGTGAGACTAGGAAGGAGAGGGACTCAAGGGTTATGGTTGGGTTAACCTTGACCCTTTCTAAGATTTTTTCTAAAACTTATCTATGCCTAAGGGATGTTTGGATAAGTTCTATGATAAACATGTTTATGGGAATCTTAGTAAGGTGATTTTTGAAATCATATGGGGTTAACACAATGTTTTTACCCATGAGATGCGATGCTTTGGGAATGCATGATTTTGAAGAGCTGGGGACAATGACCACTTCCTTACTAGCATCCTTTGCTAAGTGTGGGGTTGGTAGATCCTTCCGGACCTAGTGACCTCATCCACACCCTCCCTATGGCTCGCTCCTAGGTGGGCTCTAATTTGATGCTTCGGAGTACCTCAAATCTCTAGTAAGGCTCTAATCGGGGGTGAGACTCTAAGCGCTCCCCGGATCACTACTTGTTTGGCTTTTTTTATTACTAGCAGTGGTATATGACAAGTAGTGAGATCGGTACGCCTTGCATGTTCCAAATCATTCAGATGAGTGGAGAGAGCATATACATGCTTGTCCTTCCCGCTAATGCTTGCATGGTTGGGGAAGGGTTCTTTGAACACAGCTTGGGCAGGCTCCGATTCCTCGGTGACCTGGAGCCGGCCTTGTTCGATCAAGTCATCTATTTTGTTCAAAAGAGTGTAGCATTTGTTTGTATCATGGCCTTTGAGCCTATGATACTTACAAAATTTGTTCAAAAACTTTCCTTTAGGGAATGTTCCCTCGAGAACCTTGGGGAGTGTTACCATCCCCTAGGCGAGTAGGAGGTTGAGGACCTCTGCGATGGGTTGCCCAAGCGGGGTGTACTCCCTCTTTTCAAAAGATCTTTGAACCTTTTTATTTTTTGGGAGGTTGAGGACCTCTGCGATGAGTAGGAGGTTCAGATTTGGAAGTGTCGGCTGGGCTTGATTCTACTCGGACATTCGCAACTTTTTGGGGTTTTGCCCCATTGTCCGCAGTAGGTGGCCCGTAAGTCCCGAGCTTTTTAAAACGGGTTTTCGAAAAGATCTTCCCTTTCTACAAGTCATCATAGACCCCCCTTTTCATGTTTGCTTCGAGTAGGGAAGCCTTATTGATTAGCTTGTGGAAAGTGAAAATCTCGTGAAGTGAAAGAAGCATTTTTAACTCGGATTTGAAATTTTTGAGGATGAGCATCACTGCACATCCTTCAGAAATGGGCTCTCTAACTTACCCCAGTAAAGACTTCCATCGAACGATGAATGCATGAGCATCCTCGTTCATTGCATTGGACATCCTCTAAGGCATGCACACAAAAACCCATGCACACAAAAACCCACAAAATGTGCCCGAAAAGGAAGATTTTCAAGGTGCGCCAAATGTCCCGCACCAGAAAAAAGAATTTCAAAAACAAAAACAAGAGGTTCAAAAAATGGTAGACATGGAGACCCCTAAGGCATGCATCGACATCTTAGGAACTCATAACCCTACCATAAAAGAACCCACTTCTACAAGCCTAGTCTTACCCTAAACCCAAGACTACGGCCTTGAACCAAAAAATTCCATCCCTAGGGGCACCACGAGTTGCATCTAGGGAGCAGGTCAGAACACTCAAGGGACCCAGCATGGCTTCCCTTGAAAAACATATTCCCCAAACTAGGGTCGTGTGGAAGCCCAAGTCTTCCACCACCCCAGAACATCCAAAAACCCTCAAGGGACCAAGCATTGCTTCCCTTGAAAAACATGGCTCCCAAACCGGGATAGTGTGGAAGCCCAAGTCTTCCACCACCCTAAAATCCAAACTCCCACAGTCCAAAATAAAATGGGTATATACCCCTGACATGGACGATTCCATGTTCCAAGAGCATGAACTGTATCAAAACTTTTCGAAAATCAAATGGCCTTGGAACATGATTCTAAACATGGGATACAAACCCTATAAGGGCCTAGGAGCCAGAAATCAAAGTAGGCTAGAACCCCTCCTACCTGAAGCCAACTCAAATTGATATGGATTGGGCTACAACCCACCCATACCTCCTGAGCCACCACCTAAGACCACCTGGGTCAAGGGTGCCCTTTAGAACCTCCTAAAACTGAAACCCATGACTTAGACCTTTTGATTAGAGTCTAATTCATGAAGTTTTCTTTGTAGGTTCGATGGAAGATCACTGCTTTTCAAAAATCCAAAAAAAATCAAATATTGTCAAAAACCAAAAAAAATTGAAAACCTTCAAAAAGTCCAAAAACAACTGGAAATCTGAAAATTCCAAAAAGAAATGTGTTTCAGTCATTCTGTATTTGGAAAAACTTTAAGGAAGAAAGCCTTTATATTAATCTTTGAAATTATATCTCGAAAAAGACAAAAAAAAATCAAAAAATTCAAAAACACTCCAAAAACAATGCCATGTACAAAGCCAAGTTTCAAAATACTTTCCAAAGATTGTATATACTCCCAAAACCAAAATCATCCAAGCAGGTCATGAACACCTTGTTCTGGCCCAGAGTTTCCTCAAAATTGAAAAATTCGAGAACCATCAAAACAAGGAGGAAGATCACGTCCAAGCTTCCTGAGATTTGTAAAATCCTTGACTTAGAAAAATTGGGGATTTTTAGAGTGAGTTTAAACCGTAGTATGTGTGCATGCATACATAAGCATCATACATTGCATTTCAAAATCATACATGTGCATAAACAATAGTGGGTCTAGACATCATCTTAGAACCCAAGTTTAGGGTTTATGTCAAGCCAAAGGGGCATAAGAGTCGACCCCCCAAGTATCAAGCCATCATAGGCATGTCTCCATATGAGCAAAATCCGAAACTTTCAAGGTTGATTCCAAAAATGAGAGCAAAATGCTGAAACTCTCAATAAAACTCTTTGAAAAGGGTTTCCAAAAAGCTTTCAAAAAGATTTTTTTGATAAATCCTCCAAAATTTCAAAAACCTCCAAAGTAAAGCATTACAAACTCATGTGAATGCATTGGGTGTTTTACTTGATCAATATGAAGATGATATCCATAAAACATGTGCCACTTATTGCATTTTGAAAACTCTATTGGCATATGAAAGAAACCACCAAGACCAAAAGAAAAATCGTGCTTAGCCTTGGTATAGGCTTCCAAATTCGAGACATCATTTCCCATGTATGAAAAAGGGATAATGATGATTCATTAAAGCACTTATTCGAAAAACCTATCTTAACAGGTAGGCAAAATAAATGGCAGCCCCTTTCAAAGGAGTATGAGTTCATCCTCAAGACTCCAATAAGGGACAAGCCCTACATCGTGTGGCTGAAGTGTCTCTTTGAGACACATTCCCCATACTTGATCAAATGCTCATGAAGGCATCTTTTCCAAATAAGTTCAAAAACCAGGCTTGGACAAATTATTTCAAAGAAAATCAAGCATGGGAAACATATTTCTATCAAGGGGCAATCATCGAAATCATCTTCATATCTCCCGAGAAAGATGAAAATCCCAATAGCCATTCGGCTAGATTTTGCATGTTCAAATGATGTTGCCGAGTATGAAGCACTCGTACAAGGCCTACAAAATTTGAAAATCTAGGAACTCATACATTGAAGTCTTTGGAGATGCCTTTTAAGCTTTCGAAAAACTTGGCAAGACAAAAATGAAAGATTCATGAAGAATTGGCCATTAGAGTGGTTGGCTCTTTCAAAACATGCACAATTGGCACTCACGATTTGGATAGCTTGCCAAAATGACCAAAATTTAAAAACTTGGTTTCAAGACATTGAAAATTTAAAGGGAGGATTTCTCAAATTTGCTTCTTCAAAAAGATCAAGTTTTAAACAAATTTAACCCTACATATGTCTTTTGAAAAGAAAATTTTCAGCATCTTGTCAATATCAAAACCTTGATGAGGTTAGGATAAATACATGAGTCCCACGATGGAAAATGTAGGGATCATATCAATTCAAATATGATGGCCATGAAGATCACTTAGGGCTGGTTATGCTTTCCATCCTTAAGCCAAAAGTGTCATCATCATGCTAGAAATACCATAAAAATGCATGGACATGTCATCCCATCGTCCACCCAAAATTCCCCTGGAAAAACCATGGCCCTTCACCATGTGGCCATGTGAAACATTTATCTCCATCAAGCTAGGGGCATTTAAAAATGCATCCCCTAGACACCTTCCATGGAGAATCAATTTCATGAAAAATGTATCTCCATCATGTCATGTGAAATACATTTCAATTTTTCATCATTCATAATGCATGTATTTCCATCGAATCACATGGAATGCATATCATTCATCTCCATCAAGCTTGGGGCATTTAAAAATGCATCCCCTAGACACCTTCCATGGAGAATCAATTTCATGCAAAATGTAACTCCATCATATCATGTGAAATACATTTCATATTTTCATCATTTATAAAGCATGTATTTCCATTGAATCACATGGAATGCATATTATGCATCACATACATATCATTCACCCAAAGAAGCCTAGAAAGGTTGCAGCCCAAGTAGGAATGTCCCCATGTCTTAAAAAAGGCAACAAAAATCGATGAATCATGTTGATATTGTGGGTAGAAATTTAGTAGACCCCGAAAAATGCCCGAATACTCGAAAGGGTCTACGTGAAATTCTTTCAAAAAGATTCTTAAAATTGAGCTCCACTGAAACTTCTTGAAAGACGGATCAAGGTTGATTGTATGACTCCAAATGAAGGAATTTATGCTTTACGAAAAGTAGAGTCTTCAAAAACGAATTGGTGACATTCCAAAAATCCTTGGCTTACAAAATGGAGCCTTGTTCAAAATATCAAAATATTTTTAAATGGCAGATGCTATTAAGAAATGGGACGATCTCGGTTGAATCGAGTAACCAAAGAGATAAGCTTTCCCCCCATCTTACTTCTCTCTCCAAAAAGGAAAATTCGCAATGTTAAAAAAAAAAAGAAAAGAACAAAGAGAATACAAAACTCCTTCAAAAGGAAGTCTTTTCCAAAAAGGGAATACAAAAACTTCTAAAAAAGGAGCATTCTCTTTGAAAGAAAAAAAGGGGGAAAAAGAAAAAGAGAATGCAAAAACTCCTCAAAAAAGAAGTCTTCCCAATAAAAAGGGAATACAAAACTTATTCAAAAGAGGTCTTCTCTTGAAAAAGAAAAAGAAAAAAAGAAAAAGTCAAAGCTCAAAAGAGCAATTTTCCAACTCCTTGCCTAAAACCACGAGACGCTTCAGAAGGGACCGTGGTAGCTCTTTCCTATATCCCTACAGCTTATACCAAAGGAAAAATGTTCAACTGTGAAAATCCTAAAGTAGGAATAGAATCTACTTATTTGGATTTCATTTTGTTTGAGAACTAGACTCTGTTTTGTGGGAAATGGAACTTTGAAATATTTTCCAAAATTTCCTACCAAAAACCTCTACCAAGTAGTAGGCATTGAAACCCGAATAAAGGGAAGTATGAAAAATTAGAAGTCCTTTTCGACAAAAGATAAAAGGAGTTCCTTTTGAAAAAGAAATCTTCGAAAACCCAAAAATGTCAAAAGACATGGGTAAAAGCCTGCTTGGAGAAGACAACCTCAAAAGGCTCTCTCCAAGCTTAAAAGCCCAAAAAATGTCGAAAAGACAAAGGGTCAAACCTGCTTAGAGCAGACAACCTCAAAAGGCTCTTTCTAGGCTCGAAAACCCAAGAATGTTAGAAGACATGGGTAAAACCTGCTTGGAGCAGTCAGCCTCAAAAGGCTCTCTTCGGGCTCACCCCCCGCCCCCAATAAAGCTCAACCCTGTTCGCTCACTCATGCATGCATTCAAAATTCATTCATACATGGTCATAGCTAGGAAAACCATTTAGGAAAAGTCCCCTTTTGGCTGAAAATCCCCTCCTATGGTCAAGGAAAATAAGGTTTTTACAAAACAAAAGGATGATGCATTCTCAAGAAAAGTTTGGGAGAAAATTAAAGGGTATTTCATACTCACTATTATCCAAATCAATTTGGATTAATGCCGAAGAGGGGCATCTGTAAACACCCAAAAATTTCCATATTTTCAAAACTTCTGAATTTCGAAAAAGCCAACTCTAGGCCAAAAACCCAAGTTTTGTAAAAGCAGCTCAAATAAGCAGGTGAAACCCAATCAAAAAGCAGCTCAAGATTGGGTCAAAAAGCAAAGGAAAGGTTCAGCCCGTTCGGTTGAAAACAATGCCGAAAAACAAAACGAACATCTAGGCCAGATTTAAACTTCAGCCCCAAAACATAAAAGACGAAGCCAAAGCCCTAATGAGACTGTGAGATATCAAACCCCAAGCCTGTATAAACAAAAATCAAACGAAACAGAGGCTGGAAAGTGAGAAGCAGGTCGACCAAGAAGACTAGGAAAAACCCAGCCTAAAATGAGTCATTGGCGGAACCAGGGCCTGTTCAAAACCGCCCATTTCAAAATACCAAAGAAGGACTAAAGAAAGAATTTTTTTGGATTGGATCTGGACAAAAATATCTAGATCCAGATCTAAATAGAAATTAGATCGGATTTGGATATCAAAATCTAGATCCAAGATCCAAATTCAAGACCCACCCCTTGGCCTGACCAAGGGGGGGTAGCAAATTCACGTGAGAATTTTGGTGGGCTTGGGGGAGCTTGTAAAGTATGAGAGAGAGTGGGGAGAAAAGTCAACAATGGTGGGCTTTAGCCATGTGGGCTTGATCAAGGGCTAAGTTGGCTCAAGCCTTGTGACCTTGACCTAGCTTGGGTTGCAACAATGGAGTGGAGTTGACCAAGACGTGGGCTGCAACCATGGCTGTGAAGGGTGGACAATGGTGGACCAACTGCAAGAGGTAAGTCCCCTAAAACCTAACCCTAGACCTAGCCAACTTGACCTAGTCGACCTAACCCACCACCTAGCCTTGAACTAAAACCTAACTCCCCACCTAACCGACCCCTTTGCTGGCCTAACTCCCCACCTAACCCACCCTATTGATGGCCTAACTCCCCACCTAAACCGAACCCATCTTGGCCTGCACCTTGGCTCGACCCAACACCCAACTGAACCTAGCTACCACCTGCCCCAAACGCCTAGTTAACCGACCCTTAGTCAGCCACAAACCTGGCCGATCCTTTTAACCAAGCTCATACCACCTAAACCCCAACTAAACCACACCCCCCACCTTGGCTGAATCAAGGTGGATTCAACCGATCCTTGGCCAGCTGAACCTAGCCAATTTGAGCCACAACCTGCCCCACACACTGCCCTAAGACTCAGTCGAACCCCCACCTTGGTTGAACCAAGGTGGATTGAACCGAGCCATTGGCTCGACCTACCCCCAAAACCTAAACCAATTCGGCTAGGTGCTGGCTACACCTAGCTCACACCTAGACAAAACCCAACCTAAACTAACCCCTTGGTCGAACCCAGCCAAGGCCAAGCCCACACCAAACCGGCTGCACCTAGGTGGACTCATACCCAAATTTTGACCTTGGAACCCAACCAAGGGACTTACCTCACGACTGCTACGAAGGAAGACCCGAGAGAACCCGAGA
This sequence comes from Brasenia schreberi, assembly GCA_036023115.1. Lineage (NCBI taxonomy): Eukaryota > Viridiplantae > Streptophyta > Magnoliopsida > Nymphaeales > Cabombaceae > Brasenia > Brasenia schreberi. The sequence continues at coordinate 5,930,873 of JAYKKT010000079.1, forward strand.
GGCAAAACCGAACGAACACTTGTAAGTCACATTTATATTCGGTTTTAAACTACTCAATTCAATTCAATTCGGAACAGGGTTGTAGTAATGGAGTGAAGTCTCCCCCCGAGATGTAATATTCGTGGATAAAACACGACCGCACACGTGCACTTGACCCTTCTCGCTCTTAACTGCACACGAGTACACCCATGTGCACTTGAACCTTTTCGCTCTTAGATTGCGCACGATTGCACTCACACACACTCGAGCCTTCTCGCTCTTAATCTAATTATATATACTTTCAATTTGGGTAAATTTACTTCGTGAAAGTTGTGTGAGTTGCACTTACATTTCGGGTAAATTTACTTTCGTGAAAGCAGTGTGAGTTGCAATTACATTTCAGGTAAATTTACTTTCGTGAAAGCAGTGTGAGTTGCAATTACATTTCAGGTGGATTTACTTTTAAGTCGTGTGAGTTGCCATTTAAATTTCACACTAGAACACCCACGACCACTCGAGCCTTTCCACTCTTCACACTCACACACATTGAGCCTTTCCGCTCTTAAGCTAAATGTATATACTTCAATTTGGGTAAATTTACTTTGTGAAAGTCGTGTGAGTTGCACTTACTTTCGGGTGGATTTACTTTTAAGTCGTGTGAGTTGCAATTACATTTGGGTGGATTTGCTTTCAAGTTGTGTGAGTTGTAATTTAAATTTCACACAAAGAACAACCACGAGCACTCGAGCCTTTCCACTCTTTACACTCACACACATTGAGCCTTTTCGCTCTTAGGATAAAACATATATGTATTTTTAAGTCGTGTGAGTTTACTTTAGTGGAAGTAGAGTTGCACTTTAAATTTGTGTTTTACTTAAAGTCGAGTGAGTTGCTATTTCAAATTTGGGTGAGTTCGCATCATCGCTCTCAGAAAAGCCCAAAAAGGATTTCCGCATCCCTGCATTCGCTCGCTTTCAAAAGCCCTCGAATCCTCGCTCAAACCACGTTGAAAATAGGCTACACATTCACACACATATCAGGCCTAAATAGATAAAACTCAAAGATTTAGGGTCGTCCAACCTCTGTAATAAAAATTGCAAAGAAGGCACAAATCAAATTCATCAAACACTTCTCATTCGAAGTTAACACTTGTTTTGAAAAATCAAAGTTTCCTAAGCTTTTAAACTGACCCTTGAGCATCACTTCAAGAAGGTTTAAGCGAAAAGATCCCGCTTTCCTACAATCGCCAAAAAGTCAGAAATATTTCAAAAACCTTCGCTAGTTTGAGTAAGCTAGCTGACATGCTCGCAAAACGACGTAGGCACGAAAAGGTTCACTTCAAGTTTCACAAAACTGGGAGTGGGAATTTTCATGTTTACACATGCATAAATTAATTAATGAATGTAATACTTAAAAGTTATAACTTATAACTTATAAGAACTTATATAATGTAACTATGCCCTTTTTAATATAATATATGTATGTATAATGTCATACATATACATTAATACTTATAGTTATATAACTTATAACATTACAGTCTTATATAATTTATAATCTTATATAGTTTAAATTGTTTAATAAATATATAACTAAACCAAATCTAGAATCATTTGGATCCAAAACTATCCCAAAACCGAATTCAAGACAATCCAAAAATTGGATCCAGAATCACCCACAACTGCCCCAAAACTGGATTTGAAACCGTCCAAAAACTGGATCTAAAACCAAAAAAACTGAATATGAACCCGTCAAAGATAGAACCGACAGTTTGGATTGTTTCGAAAATGGATTGAATATGAACCCGTCAACCACACTAAAGAAAGAATAGTGCACTCAAAGCTCTCACATGCTACCCAACCACATTTCTTTCATTTTGGCAAATACCACATATTGATAATTACCATGTTTGTATAGCAAGATGAACAAAGCCTCACACTATCGTGTGTAAAATGATCAATAACATGTTAGAGTAGGCTTATATATGAAATAAAAGAACCAAGTCAATACTTGTGTGACTGTCATTTTATCATAGAGAAAGTTTCTCAAAGCATCTTCAACCTGGTCCATGTATGCTGAGAAGATCAGCTGGCAGATATCCTCACTAAATCAATACCAGTCAATGGATTTAAGAAAATCCTTGCTAAGATAGGAATTACAAGCCTTCAAGACTCAACTTGAGGGGGCGTGTTGGAGATCAAGTCTCGTCTTCCAGCATTGTCCAATCTTTTATGTTTTAGTATATTATGTCGTTCAAATGTAGTTAAGTGTTTGGGTCCTAATGAATCGGAGCCGTGTCCTTTAAGTAAGGGCATTTACGTCTTTTAAGTTAGAATAGGTTTAGTATAAATATGTAATTAGGGTTTGTTTTAGTTAACGATGGACTGAATAAAAGTAAGTGCAGTCGACGGCCAGAACATGGGGCGATTGTAGTCCTGATTCAAGACTTTCTGTGCTTATGTGTTTTTCAATCTTGTTAAACTTTATTTTATGCATGAAACCATCAATCCCACCATAAATCATTAAGAATAATAGTCTTCACTGCTTGGGCTCTTGTTTGATCTTCAACTTTGTTACCACGGTATAAATCCCAACTTGGATCACTAACCATTTGAACCAATGATGTATTGATTGTGTTGAATCTTTTTACCATCACAATGAAAGAAGCAAAACATGTTTCTGCAACCTAATAACTTTAAATAAGAATGTCTATTGAATATGACTGAAATTAAAGTGATTCATTACAAAATTCCTTATCTTTATAGAATCTTTTGCCATATCTTCAATCCATAAATACAATTTATATGCACGAAGATTATCTTTATCTTATAATGACTTACAAATATGAGAAAGAGCCAAATTTAAACTCTGAGCTACACAAGGTGTCCAAAAAATGTGTGGATAATCACCTTCCAAACTTAACCCTGCACTTTTACAATTAGCTGCATTATCAATGATTATTTGTACAACATTATCCTATTCAACACTCTTAATAACTTCTATAAATAAATCTTTCAAAGTAGCTTGCAATTTTAATTTCTTTAGATGCATCAGTAGACTTCAAAAATATTGGCCCACTAATTGAATAATCAATCAAATTAATGATTGGGTGCCTTTGAATATCACTCCATCCATCATAAACAAAAGAAACACCATTAATTTCATCGAGCCCTGCTTAACTTGGGATTGGATCGGGCTTTGCTTGACTTGGCCCTAAATAGATTCCTTGCCTTGGTTCAGCTTTGATCATAACCCACCTCTTGGCTCGTCTTGGTTTGTGCTTGGTGTGGCTTGGAGCCCATGATTTAATCATTTTACTTGATTTTGGGTAGGGTCTTAATCCCTCTTTGGTGCGTGCGGCCTATGACTTGATCACTTGGCCTCCTTTGTACTACTTTTGACTCGACCTTGATCTTGATATGTCTTGGCCGGTTTAGTGCACCCTTTGGCTTGATTGAATTTGAATTTGACTTAGGTTTCTTTGATGTGGCCTTTTCTTGGCTTGGTCTTGTACCATTTTAATTTGATTTTATTTTGGGTTGGTGGCATGTGCTTGTTTGATTTGGTTTTGGGCTTGATAATAAGGCCATTTTGATTTGGTTTTGGGTTGGTTGTTTGCATCGCCCAATTTGACTTGTTGATTTGATTTGATCCATTTGTTGGAGGACTTTAATTTCTTTCGAGCTCTCGTGCTTTCATCTTAGCCTTCAAGAATTCTACTTTGCTTGATTCAAGTAAGATAGGGTTTCAAATATTTTTTATTCTTTTAAAATCATTTCTTTTAAGGTATATTTGAAAATATCGAGTTTAACGAAATCTTCAAATATTTTTGGATCACAACTGAGTCTTATCCTTAGTATTGTTTCCATGGGCGACTTGCTTTCGCTCCATGAGTTAGTTTTTACCATTTCAACCACTTTAATCCTTTGTTGAGTCTAGAGTGTCGGACCACTTTAACCCTTTTGATGGGTGTATGGTCTCAAACCTCTTTAACCCTTAGTGTAGGGTCTCAGACCACTTTAACCCTTTTGATGGGTGTAGGGTCTCAAACCTCTTTAACCCTTGATTTAGGGTCTCGGACGACTTTAACCCTTTAATAGGTGTAGGGTCCTAGAGTAGGATTATCCTCGATCAGGCGACTTTTTGAGGTCTTTATTTTCAACTTGATTTGGTTTTGAATTTCATAGGTTTTTATAATAAGGCCTTCACTAATTTTTTTAAACCAAGCACGTGATAACTATTTCAGTCCATATAGGGCCTTCTTTAAGAAACAGGTTTTATTGGGACCATAGATGTGTCTTAATCCTTGAGGTATTTCTATACATACCTCTTCACTAAGATCTGTTTGTAAGAATGCATTCTTAACATCCAATTGCCGCATTTTCCATCCCTTATTTGTTGATAGATTGATCAATACTTGTACAAATGTCATTTTTGCTACAGGAGCAAAAGTTTCATTATAGTCAATCCTGTAAGATTGATTATATCATTTTGCCACTAGCCTAGCTTTATATCTATCAATTTCTCCCGTGGGTTTGTATTTAATTGTGTACACCCACTTACATCCAATGACTTATCTTCCCTTAGGTAGAGACATGATCTCTCAAGTCTGGTTCTTTTTCAAGGCATCTATATCTTCCTCCATAGTATGTTGTCATTTTCTAGACGTATTGACTTCTTATCACATTTTTGGAATTTTCACATCTCTTGAATTTGTTGTAAAGGATTGATAATTTGCTGAGAGTCTCCCATAGTCAATGTATTCTTTTCGCAAAGTAAGGGACAGGTTTTGTGTTGACTGCACTTGAATGTCATCTGCATGTGATGGAAATTTATTTTTTATTTCTCTAGTGTATACTCAGTTGAAATGTCCTTGTTGTTCTTCATTGTCTTTTATCAAACAACTTCCATTATTTTCTTCAACATCTTCTTTATAAAGTATTGACAATAGTGGTTCTTTTTGTTTTATTGCATTTTCAGTCTCTCCCTCACTGCTATAGTAATGTATGAGTTCATGGAAGGTAACATCTCTAGATACAAAAAAAAAATTTCGCAGTTGGATCATAACTCCTAAGCCTTTTTGAAAAAGAGGGTAACCAACAAATACACATTTCACAGCTCTAGGATCAAGTTTATCTCTATTGATATGATGAATATGTATAAAGCACACACACCCTAAGACCCTAATTTCAAAATGAACAAATTTTCACTAGGAGACAATAGCTATAGAGATACCTTTCCATCCAAAAACGATGATGGCGTCTAATTTATTACATATATCGATGTTAGAACTGCCTCACCCCATGGATATTTTGGGGTTGAACTATCAATCACTAGTGTTCTGGCCATCTTCAGAGTATGTCGATTCTTCCTTTCTGTTGTGGAGTATACACACAAGATGTTTGATGTATAATCCCATGAGTTGTTAGGTACTTTTTTAATATAGCAAAGGTATACTCATTCCATTATCTCATCGAACAACCTTAACCTATGCTTGAAATTATTTTTCAACAAATCTATGGAATAATAGAAATATAGTAGCAATTTCATCTTGAAATTTCAGCAAATAAATAATAATAAAGCGAGAGTAATTATTAATAAACGAGACAATATTTGTGGCCTGTAATAGAGGCAACTGGGCAAGGTCTCCATACATCTGAATGTATCAAATCAAATATACCATGAGATATTGACATGTTTTTAGGAAAATTGAACCTAATATGCTTTCCTAACTGACACGCCTCACATTGAATGCGAGTTTCATTCTTAAATTTTGCCAATTACAATATTATGGTGTGGAGTTTCTGAATTGGAGGGTGTCCAAGCCGACAATGCCAAAGTACCACTTCTTCCTCATACTGCATGAATGTCATATTTGCTGCTATGCCTTTTCTTCTTCCTTCGTAAGTGTAAATTCCTTCACTCCTCCTACCATATCCAATGGTCTTTCTCGTTCTTAGTTCATGATATACACAATAAGATGAAAAAAATGCACTCCATAATTCAATCTAAATGATAAAGCACTAATCTAGAGAAGATTCATAGAGATTTGCGGTACATATAAAACATGATCAAGCATTCCAAATGTTGTCCATAACTTTCCTCTTTCGATTACTAATATGAATGAATTGTCAGCAATCTTGACTTTATCATTTAATTTTATATAATCAAGTAAGCCTTCCTTGAAATTCACCATGTGTTCAGTAGCACTTGAGTCGATAACCCAATATATATGCGATGATGAATGAATATTAAGAGTATTACCATTAGATCCTACTTGTTCACCCTGAGTTGCAACCATGGTTACATGAATCCTTTCTAAAGGGGTTGATGTAGGAGAAGAGGTCTCTATAAGTCTACCCTCAAGTTACTCCATATGCTTCATAATCATACTAATTGCTTCACTTATATTTTCACTGTCACTTTCTCTATTTCCTATAATCATAGCTTTATCTTTCAGATAGTTTGGCTTACCGATCAGTTTCCAGCACCTTTCTTTAGGGTGTTTGGTTTTCCCGCAATGTCTGCATCTTATCGTATCTCATCCATATGAGGAGTCACGGCCTCTACCTCTAGGAACTCCCTCTTCCTCTCGTGGATGGGTTGTATCCTCTTCCCATAAATGTAGTTTTCTTGATATTGGCGACCTCTGATTTCTTCAAGTTTTTTCTATCTTCTTCTCTTATTAGTGATGAATACACAATACCAAGTGCAGGCATCTCCTCACTTGCTAGAATGTTGCTTTTCATGTTTTCATATTCAATTGAAACACCTCGTAATAAATAAAAAACTTTCCTCTTTTCAAACTCACTTCCTCTTTCTCTTACGTATTCTTTATAATGAATCATGGTGAAATAAGATAATTCATCCCACAAACTTTATAACTCATTGATCTTTTTGTCCCTACTTGCACTTTTGTAATTTTTCGAGTTCATATTCTTTTGCAATATTTTTCTTTCGTGAATATGCATCTCTCACGACTTCTCATATTTCATGGGTTGCCTCAAGTTAGAGTAACGACAGCTCAACATTGGGCATCATAGAATTGATGAACCATGCAGCCACAAGGGTATCGTCCCTCTCCCATTGTGGGTAATCGGGACTCCCTACATATGATTTTCCACATATACTAGTAAGATAATATTTTTTTCCCTTTGCCCTAACCCTGAGGAGAATTGACCTAAGTAATTCTTTTCATCCAATTTCACATTAGTTATAATCAAAGATTCATTTCTATCTTTTTCTTCTCACTAAACCTAAATGACTCTATTTCACTTTATACTTACATGTTCTAACTTGAATGACAATACTACCCCTATTTAAGTAACATATAAAGCACTAATCTAATGTGTAAATTCTGGTATCCTTCACCACATTTGTTCAAAAGCCTATTGCCTTCGTACACTGGGGTACAATATTTTTATACTGGATCAATCCGATTGAAAGTCATTAAGACGAGTGGACAATTAACAAGAAGAAAAAGTCTTTTTAGAGGTTAAGAATCATGAAATCTATAAAAACTTTAAATTTTTCAAATGAAAAATCGGGTAGAATGCAAAAGAAAAGGAATATGTCATATATTTGACAAAACCCCTAGAGATGAGGAGTTGGATTGGGTGAAACACTTGAAAATCTTGTAAATAAACTACAAAATCAAGAAAAGGATAGGAAAAGAATTTGAGAACAAGGGAATGGTGTGAAAAGGGTTTGGGAAGCATAAATGATTTTCGCAATTTTGGATTCTCAAAATTTATACAAAAAAAATCATCATCGACTCATATGATATGGTACGATAAATCGCTTATTATGATACATATATCTATATCGTATCGTATACTCGTATGATATATGATAAAATTACGATATGATTTTTACAACATTGGTGTGGCTGCCTCTACTTGGGTGACTGAAAATCAGTCAAATAGTTGGTTGTTTGATCTCTCTGTCTATATTAGCGTTGAGTTTGACTGCTGTTATGTTTTGTCCTTATTTAGTAATGAGTATTCTGCATCACTTGTAGCTCTGCACGAATACCCATTTTATTAATTCACGTGTCTGCAGGGGGCTGCTTCAATGGCAGGAAGGAGAATTACTGTTCTCCGTCAAGCTGGTGCTGCTTCTGATCATCCTATTGACCCGTCCTACCCTGAGGGTTCTTATCTTACCAACTACTTGCTTCGGGTACTTTGAAAATCTTTGGTACATACAAGGACGTTTTGTGTCACTTGTAAATGCTGGTTTTTAACACAACATACATCAGGTATGGCCATTCGCAAGGAATTAAGAATATTTAGATTCTTTCACAACAATGTTTAGTCTCTCACTCTCTCTCATGAATTTTCAAACTCCCCGGGAAGGAATTTCTTCTCTGCCTTTATTTGGTTCAGTAAAGCACCAGTATCCCTGGGAATGAGTTGTAAAAGGAAAGGAGAACTAAATGTGGAGAAACGAGGTGTTTTAACTAGTAATTGGTGCAGATAGTGAACCTCTCTCTCTCTCTCTCTATGTGTGTGTGTTGTGTGTGTATGTGATATACACACTTGCACACCCACACACAGTTTTGTATGCCTTCTCATTCTTTACGTTCATATTAAATATACAACAGCAACTAAACAACTAAGCCTTTTTCTATTCTAGATGGGGTCGGCTACATGGATTCTTTGTTTCCATAGAACTCGATCATGTGTCATGCGAACAGTTCACTCAATATAAGCTAAATCATTCTTTATTGTTTTCTTCCAACACTTTTGTGGTATATTCATATTAAACATACTTTGTTCAATTTGGTGTTGCATATTCCAACACATTGTGGTTTTTGTAACCATGAAAGCGCCAAGTTTTTCATGCTTTCTTTTGTTTTATGAACAGAATAGATAAATTCAACTTTCGGTATGTATTATCAGTCTAACCAAAACCAAGCTTCTCCCTCCCTAATTGGAGTTGGCTACATTGATTCTTATTCTGATGGTTATCTCAGGGTGTTTTTTGGTGATTTTACAGAATCATACCTAAGGGAGCAACTCATCATCTTTGATAAATAATATTCTGGGATTTCTAACAACTTGTACCCGAGGCATTTCTGACATACTGAACAATTGGCGTGCAATCTGGGACTGATTGAACTGGGGGCTCAGTCTCAGATATGGAAACTTGACTCACGATAAGGAAATTCTTCACCACATGAAGGCAACCCTGCTCCTGCAGACTGGCTGCTTAGTCTGGGATGGATCTGTCTAACCTCGGGTTTCCTTTCTAAATAAGAGGCTCCACTTTCATTGGTAAGGAAAGAATTGCAGCCTTGAGTGAAGAAACTTATTTTGGGCTACTTAAAGGTGCAAGTTAGTTCGCTACTGGTATGTGACTGTTGAGCATTAAGTTCATATGCAAGCCTGCAACTTGTACAACTTACAACAATTACTACAACAACAACTAAGCCTTTTCCCATGTTGGACGGGGTTGGCTATATGAATTCTTTGTTTCCACAAAGCCCTATCATGTGTCATGTTAGGGCTTAACTCACAATAAGCTAGATCATTCTTTATTGTTTCTTTCCAACACTTTTGTAGTCATCATCTACCTCTTTTAATACTTTCAAAATCTAGTTTTTCATACCTTCTTACATGTGCTTCTTTTGATCTTCTTTCTATATGTCAAAACCATCTTAAACGATACTTTCATTTTATCCTCCATTGGTGTCACTCCTAATTTATTTCTAATAACCTCATTATATATACAATCTTTTCTTATATGACCACTTATCTATCTCAACATCTTCATTTCTATCACAAACATCTTTTATACATGTTGATTGCCCAAACTCAAAACCATAAAGCATGGAAAGTGTAATTGTTCTATAATATTTACCTTTTAACTTTAATGATATCTTCTTATCACAAAGAATACCTTATGCTCCTCTCCATTTTAACCAACCTCTATTAATTCTATGCATAACATCTCCATCATTTCTTCCATCACTCTGAAAAATTGACCCTAGGTATTTAAAACTTTTCTTTTAGGGATGCAATGTGTGCCAATTTTAATTTCTATTTCCTCTCAAGTAACCAAATGATCAAACTTATATTCTATATATTTTGTCTTTGTTCTACTAAGTCGGAAGCCTTTACTTTCTAATGTTTCTCTTCATAGTTACAATTTTCTATTAACTTTTTCCTTAGACTCCTCCACTAATACAATGTCATTTGCAAATAACATACACCAAGGTACTTCATCTTCAATATGTTTTGTTAACTCATCAATCACCATTATAAATATGGACTTAAAGTTGATCCTTTATGTAACCCAATATTAACTTCAAAGAATTTTGTCATTTCTTCATGAGTCCTCACACATGTTTTTGCACCATCGTACATCTCTTATAAGATTTGTGTATGTCAATGGGATACCTTTTTTGTATCGTAAGCTTTTTCTAGATCAATAAATATCATATGAAGGTCTTTCTTTTTTGCTCTAAAGTGTTCCATAAGACGTCTCAAAAGGTGAATCACTTCAACAATAAATCTGCTTGTCATGAATCCAAATTGGTTCTCTATTATACTCGATACTTATCTTAACCTACATTCGATACTTTTTTCCCATAATTTTATAGTAAAACTCATTAACTTGATACTCATATAATTTACATAATTCTAAATGTCTTTCTTGTTCTTCTATATGGGTATAAGTATATTCTCTCCATTCTTCAGGCATCTTTTGGTTTCTCTATATTTCATTAAATAGTCTTGTGAGCCGAGTGTTTCCTATCTCTCTTAGAATTTTCCAAACTTGTATAGGAATATTGTCTGATCCCTACCGATTTACTCATATGTTTAAGAGCCTCTTTGACTTTATTTTTTTGAATACATAGTAGAAATTGTGCTTTATATACTTTTCTGATTTGACTAACTCTCCTAAGTTAATAATAACATCTTTATTTTCATTAAAAAGCTTATAAAAATAGTTTTCTATATATTTTTTCTATCATCATTTACCACTAGAATTTTCTCATCCTCATCTTTGATGCATCTAACAAAATTAAGATCCTTAGTTTTCTAATGTGTAGTCTTAGATATCCTAAAAATATTTCTTTCATTCTCTTTTGAGTTGAGTTTTTTTATATAAATCCTCTTAGATTTTAGCTTTTGCTTCACTGACAGCCTTTTTCGCTTCTTTCTTTGCTTTCTTATAAGTCTCTAAAGTTTCACTAGTCTTTTTAGCATAATGTAATTTGTAATGTCCTCTTTACCTTGATTTTATTTTGTACCATTTTACTCCACCACCAAGCTTTTTTTTTGTACTGGTACACCTCCCTTGGATTCACCTAACATATATTTCACCACTTTCCTAATATGTATAGCCATATTATTCCACATATCACAAGGTGTACCAACATAATTCCAAGCATCTCTTTGAAGGACTTTTGTTTAAATATATCTTCTTTCTTACTTTTGAGATTCCACCATTTAGTTCAAATAGCTCGATGCACTCTTTTCTTCTTTGTAAACTTTTTAACCTCTAAATCTATAACTAAAAGTCGATGTTGAGTGATTAAACTTTCTCCTAGAATTACCATGTAATGTTTACAACACGATCTATCTTTTTTCCTACAAACAAAATAAGCAATTTTTGTTTGTGATAAGTCACTTTTATAAGTAATTTAATGTTCATCTCGTTTTTTGAAGATTGTATTGATTATAAATAGATTAAATGTCATAGCAAAATGTAAAATCTCTGTACCTTCCTCATTTATATCCTCAAAACCAAAGTTTTCATAAGTACCTTGATATTCTAATGCCTCTTTACGACATGTCCATTTAAGTCTCCTCCTAAACAAATCATCTTCCTTTGTAAAATTCTTTGAATTACCTTATATAACTCCCCCCAAAAGCCGTCTTTGTACTATCTTCTAGTCTTACTTGGGGTGTGTAAGTACAAACTATATTCAAAACCTCTGTTCCTAGCACTAATTTCAACGTCATGATTCGGTCACCATATTATTGTATGTCTACTATACTATCCTTTAAATCTTTATTTATGATAATACCAACTCCGTTTCAAACCTTTTTCTTTCCTGAGTACAATAATTTAAAACTTGTATCCTCAATGTCCTTTGCTTTTCTCCAACCCACTTTGTCTAATGTAAACATAAGATATGAATCTTTCAACAAATCATAGTATATACCACCTCTATTAGCTTATCGGACAATGTTATGATATTTTTAGAACCAATACGAATTTTATTATGTAGGACTAGCTTTCTTACCTCCCTCCCTCTCATTTGTTCATACTGAAAATGCAGAGGTCTTCTCTGCAATTTATTTACTACATTCAAGCGGCAATGTAGTGGGACTAACTTCTTTACCCACATCCATACATAATGTAGAAACCCTCTCTACAATTGATTCATTACATCCGGGCGAAAATGTATTGGTCATTTCTTACTTTTCAATGCATTCAAGCTCTACAGTGCATCATGAAGAGGGGACGCCCCAACGCAATGCTCATAATTTGTATAATCCATGGTATAAAAACCTTACAAAGTTTTACGTCGGTTGTTGGAAGCTTAACGCAACCCTCCCCCTTTGACAATTTAGTATCATAAAATTTGGCCCACTTGTAGATATAGGCAGTGTTATTTATTGTTATCTGGATGCGTCTTCTGTGTGTAACTAAGAGTCTAAGAGGCCTTGAATCGGGTGGGCATAGTATAAATATGCTAGGTCACTTCCATAAAAAGACTTACGGGAATAAAAAACCAGAATAAATATGGAAATGGAAAGGTCACGGTGAAATAGGTGAACTCATGGACTCTTTGGGTAATTTTCTATTTCATAACTCACGTGATGGAAAAACCTTTTTTTCATTCGATTTAGCAGTCTTGTTATTCATATCATAACCATCACCACCATTCACTGCTAAGTATATCACTGGGAGCGCTCTCTGGCGGTGTTATGCAACTGCAGTTTGGCTATCTTGTCACCGCCACTGGTTACCCTACCGTCATTACCACTTGCCATCTCCTGTCCCCCTCTAGTTACCAAGATCACCACCTCCGTTCCACCCACTCCACTGTCACCATTACAACCACCATTGACCTTTATGTCTCACCACCAGTACCATCATTCACCACTATTGCTGACTGTTTGTTTTCAATCACCACCACTGTTATCCATTTCTGCCACCATACTTTTGTGCCTCTGCTTTCTCATCTTATCCTCCATTAGAACATCATACCTTACTGATAAGTTTAAAGGATGTATAAAATGGTTTTGTGTTCTTAGTGCTCTGCAAAAGAGAATAACGAGACGGTAAGCAAGTTTCTTGATTCTTTCTTACTATGTTACTCTTTATACCGAGATCTTGAGTCGTGCATGTCTATCATTTGATCATTAAGGCATCTAGCAACGTGGTTTCTGTTATTAATACTTTATGAAAAGAATTCCCCAAAGAAAGTGGCATTTTTGTGCTCCAACACTTGGTTCAAGTTATTCGGTACTTGTTCCCCTCCTTGAGCAATGCTGGGTGAGCTTTTCCGGCATATTGAGCCGACTTGGCTTGAACCAGATTGGGCAAGGCCCTTGTGAGCTTCCAGATACCCGTGGTTTAGCTGAAAAGTGACATTGTTTATGCTTCTGCCACTTAACTCCGATGACAGATCGTTGTGCGATAACTTAACAAAAGTTTTGATTAAAAAACTTTAACATGTATGTTTAAACAAGCTGTCAAATGAGAATTACCAAATTTTCATTTGACCACCTATCTTTTGCATATTTAAATAAACCACCTCAAGTGTAAATCCTTTTGAGTAGTTTCCATGGTTTAGGAAAATGTATGATATCCAACCATTGCGCCTTCTTTTCTTTTGAAAAGGTGCACATTAAGCCTCGTTTGCTTTTAGAAAGTGATGCAATAATGTGAAAGCCCAACGTTATGAGAGGTAGCGAGTGATCTAGAATTTATTTAGTTAAGGCAACGTGAAAAGTAAACTCGAAAGATGAGAAGCAGGGACAGAGGGGATTGCCGCATAGACGTTAGGGCTGGTAAATGAGCCAATTGGGTTGGGATGTTCATGGGAGCAGGGCGTGGCCAAGGATCATGGACGCCATCCCTGTCCCCTCCCCTTTTTAGGTTCCATCCCCGGCCCTGTCTTCGCAACCAGGACCAAAATAGTCCCCATCTCCACCCGCACATTCCCCGTGGCCCCCAACATGTCCCCGTCCCTATTCGTGTTCAGCTCAGTTGAGGTAACAAACCTAAATGAGCTAGAAACAAGCCGAACCAAATTAACCTACTAGCAAGCATGGTTGATTTGCCGACATAGTCCTCGCGACAAGCGATCTGTAGTCAGCTAGCAAATGGTAGCTTTTGTGCCAGCCAATATATGTTTACCTTATTTTCAATATCTTTAATCTCATATGCCACCACAACGACTCGAACCAAGATGTTCTAGCACTGCTTAAAGCGGCCACCATAAGATATTGATTCCTGGTCTATTTCAAATTATCTAAATCAACAGGAATCAAGATTCTTCTTTCCGATATAGCATGTATACACATGAAGGAAGTCTCCTAATGATAGTTCCTGAACAAACAGAAAGAGAACTGGTATTCCTCACTTGTCATCACAGACTCGGAAATAAATCGAGTCATCCCTTCGTAAGGAAAAAGAAATGGCATCACTCTACCTTGCGGGAAGTGGTATCCGTCCTTATGATAAGATGCACTTTTTGGGGTTTTCTGTATGATGTATCTTTTAGGAGCATATTACTCTCTACAACCTCCTCTTCCAATCTACATCTCTCTTTTCTTTAATACCAAAATTACTCCTTATATAAATACTCTTTCTTCTCACACCCAATTTCAGCATTTCTCTCTCCTCTCTCATCCAATTCCACCAAGGGTCTATCTCACCGGGTCTCTTTGCTCTAACCACGAATGTTTCATTTAGTGTTGCCTTATTTGCAGCTGAACAATGTATATTCTTATGAATCTTATTGAATAAGAAGAAAAAAGAACAATAAAAAACAAGAAAATAAAACCAATAAGAAAAAGAAAAAGATATACATGAAACATACCAAAATAATAAAAAAACTAGGTCAAATTCCTAACGAGAGAGATCTGGTACATGCGCGTCTCTGTGCCTCTTGTTAGGGACACGTGGATCAGGCACGTCTCTCCCCAATGAGAGAGATGCAATGGAGGCACATCTCTCTCATTGGGGAGACGTGTCTATTTTCGACAAAAATAAAATCAATACATCAAATAAACTCAAATAAATAACAAAAAATATACCAAATCACTAAAACTCTCTTCAAATCAGCTCCCTTCTTCCTTTTTCCTCTTCTTCTTACTTCTTTTTTCTTTTTCGATCGTATTCGAGGCACTATGAGATGGAAGATGGTTCAATATTGTGTATTGCATCAAGCTTCACGTTGTGGGTTATCATAAAAATGGTATGGGATGATTGACAGTAAGGAGAAAATCAGGGAAAAAGAGAAGAGAGATTTTCAGACATCAGAGACATTCGGGTAATTTTTGAATTTTAAAAGGAGTAAAATTGAAAATAGGGTAAAAAAGTGTGTAGATAATAAAAAAACGCATGTGCATATTAATTCTGTTTTTAGTAATAGAGTAAATTATTCTCTATAATCTTTTCCTTTTAAAAGATAAGGAAACTTTTATGCAAACGATATTCTTAGATCACACGAAGACCCGTTTGCTCATATACGCTTTTAATTGGTTACTTGTATGCGATTTTAGAAGCACATCGGCATATTCTTCTCAAGCCCAGCCCACCCGTTCTTCTTTCCCGAAACTTCAGATGTGCCATTCTCAGAAATGGCTGGTTTGGAACCAACCTAGCGGCTAGAACCGGATGTAGACGCACCAGCCTAACTCGACACTGGACTGTAACTGAACACGTTCCCCTCCCTCGTCCCCCATGAGACTGGAACAAAGACTAGCAGTTCAAACCATTAGTTTTGGTCCCATTTTATAAGTATTCTCTCTCTCTCTCTCTCATTTTCTTTCTTTCTTTTTTTTTTTTAAACAGCAACCAAAACCGGAGGGTACTAACCACAGCCAGAACAGGTAGAACAAGTCATGCATGTTGAATTAGTATCCATAAGTCCTAAGGTCTCATTTTCATTCTTAACTATTTATTTCCTTACTTAAGATAAAAACTTTGTTTACTAATAAGTGAAATTATTGTTAGAGGACAAAACCATTTTGTGAGCCTTAAAGATTCATCATGCACTCTTGAAAGGCATCTTGCAATTCATCATAATGGCAGTAGATTTCTAGTTAGAAGAAGTTACCTCAAAGGTCACTCTCTTTACTTTCTTCTCCTTATTATAAATAAAGATATAAATTTATAATAAATCTTCATATATTCTACAATACTAATCGATTTAGAGCTTGCCGAATTGTCCTCACCTAAGCTATTGTACGTTCAAAATTTGATTCGATTTAACCAATTTTCTCAAACTTCTCCGCTTCGAGGATACATAGGACACTCCATTTATTTAATTTGCCCCGATTTTTATTCAATTTTTAGCATTTTGAATGGAGTTGAGGATCCTTCTCCCGCTACCTGATGGCACTTATGAAATTCACTTTGGATTCAACCTATGTCAATCTGGTCTTCTCTGAAATGCCCGATTTCTTCAAATGAATCTTCCAAACTTTCTCACAGGAGAGACGTAACGCATTCGCATAGTCACTTAGCTTGAACCCTTTCAAAGGTAAGTAATTCACCTATCTTGAGACGAGGACCTGAACTTTCTCGTAGTGAGATACATCTTCTCAAAATGCAACTCATAAATCATAATGCCTGTTTTTGTTTCACCCTAGCCTAGCAAGTACTAGCATAGCATTTAATGCAAAAAGCATTAACAGAAGCATTGAAACGGCGAAACAAATCCAACTTTTGCAATCCCTCAAAACTTATACGTTTCATGGGTCAAGATTATTCACTGTACATTTCTCAATTCGCAGACTCTCCATCTTTTTTCTTTTCGCTGTTTCGCTTTTGTTTCACTTTCACTATTTCACTCCGACCTTCAATTTAATATGACTTCAATTTTGGAACAAAAGTTTCCTAGTCCAACAAAATCTCATATTCCCGTAATATTCAAAGTTTAATCATTCGGAAAAACTCTAATTTCTCTCGCACCTACTCAAACTACATGCTAGGGAGCAACAATACATATTTTTAAAATTGTTACATTTGCCATAACTTCATGTTATATACAATGTATACCAAATCACGTAGTCGAGCATGCTCAAGTTTGTTTCTTTTTCGTGTAAATTCATTCGAAAAAACTCTAATTTCTCTCGCACCTACTCAAACTACATGTTTGACTCAATATATGTTTAAAAACAAGTTCGGTGCATCTATACCAAAGCGAGTCTATTATTCATATAAAATAAAATATGACGATAATGATTAATAAGAAACACTCAAAATCAATCAATTGATAACTTAAATGAATATCAATAAAAAAACATATAATACCTAATCACATTTGGTAGCGAAGTTAGATTGCAATTGGCCTTCCAAAATCTCTAAGACTTTGTATATATTTTCTTAACTCTAAATGGATATTGCAACGAGTAGATGAATCTTGTACAAGATCAATTGCATTTAATATATCATTTTTTATTTATTCATCCTTTACAAAGTTGAAAGAAAATCGAATAGAAGAGTTAAGGAAATATGCAGCGACATGCAAATCATGATGCATTTGGCAATTTCATCATGCATAAATTATCTTCCAAACTTTTTTAGAAGTGACTCGTTGCAATCAAAGTTTGCTTGTATTTCTAATTTAGCATTATCCATAGCATTATATATATATATAACGCATAACATGCCTATTTTTACTATCCACCATCCTCATTACATTAACTAAAGGTTCAATCATTCTTAAAAATTTGTTGTAATTTTTTCAAAATCAGTATTGAAAACATCTATCACCGCAATCCCCTCCCTCTTTCTATACCAACTAATATAGTCTCATTCATCAGATACAAACATTTTTCAATACATTTTTCTGTATGACAAGACTTTGCACAGTAATAACATAACAAACCTTGTCAATAAAGGTCTAATCAATTTTCTTACAATTGTATGGATTCGCATCAAATACAATACAGAAGAATGATTATAAATAAACTTTGTGATATTTCTGCATTCATCTATAGTCTCTCTTATTTAATTTATTGTACTCAAATCTTCAGGCATTAAATCTATGCAATGTAAAACACATGGTGTACATACTAAGAATAGATGGTTCGCCTTAAGCATCTTACCAACTGCTCTAAAATTTCCAGCATTATTAGTAATAAATTGAACAACATTTGAAACATCAACCTCCTCAACAACTTCCTCAAAAATAAGAAGCAAATTATCTGTAGTTTTATCAATATTGTACAAGCCATACGATTTCGAACACAATGTCCTTTTTGAACAATATACCAAGAAGTTTACCAAAGACTTACGTTGACCATTTGTCCAACCATCAGTCATAATAGAACATCTCGTGTCCTTTGAAACTCCCTAAATTAAGAATTTCATGTTTAACAATATCAACCCATTTTTGTATTAATGTATCCCTCAAAGCATGATAAGTAGAACTCTATAACTCGATCTCATACTAGCAATAACATCCGTCATACTTTGAAAGAAAAATGAGTTTATAACATTCAAAGGGAGACAATTTTCATTAAAAATTTTTGCACACATCAAATCTACTTTTTCAATTACCTCTTTTGAAGTTATAGTTGGGTGCCAGTTGTAGGAATAGGGTGCGCTACAAATTCTACAAGGGTGCCAATAGGGGCAACTGGTGATGTCATTCGAGTGGCACCCACAGAGGCTGCAATAACAGTCACGGTAGGGTCTATAAAGTTTGGACACCATTTCCTAGTAGGGGGGTTGATTCATAGGGTTGCAGTAGGGACATGCCAGTTGCTACAATTGACTTGGTTGGTATTGCAAGCCTTCAGGACAGTGTTCCTCAGTTAAGCAGTGTGCACCACAGTAGAAGGGGATTCTAAACAGGGGTATCTAGCAACAAGGATAGGCAGCTCTGCTAGCACCTTGTTGGAGTTGCATTGCGCGATGAAACTCGATTAACTCTCATTCGGCTCCAAGAGTCGTATGCGAGGGAAAATGAACGCATCTCACTACCTCTAGCTTTGGCTCCTTCTCTAATACCCCTCATAAGCATCAAATGAGTAAGAGTTCTTGCAATGGAACGAGAGAGTCAATGTCATTACTACTACCACCAAAACTTACACTCTTTCTCTTTTATCGCCTTGCCCTCTTCAATAGTCTCTTCTTCAATCTCAATTGTACCATAAAATTCATCACCATACATCCCTTCAAAAGCATCTTCAAATGGTTAAGACATCTCAACCAAATATTTTTTCTCTCTTTCACCCTTAATCTCTTTATCTCCTTCGAAGCCTCCAATACCTACTCAATCTCATAGTTCACTACTTCGAGAACCCGAGGATAAGTATTAGCATCCTTTGTAGTTCTTGCACCATGCTTTATTGCATTGCACAATATGCACTTGTTCACAAGTTTATTGCCTTCATACATCGGGGTGCAATATTTTCATGTCAGATCGACCCGATTGAAAGCCATTAAGACAAGAGTAGACAATCAACAAGAAGAAAAAAGCCTTTTAGAGGTCAATAATCACGAAATCTGTAAAAACCCCAATTTTTTCAAGTGAAAATTTGAATAGAATGCAAAAGGAAAGGGATATATCCTAAGTCACATTGACACTTCTAAGGGGTGGAGTGTCGACCTCGACACTGGTGCGACAACGACATCGATACCGTGTCGGTGCGACATGGCCAAAAAAAAAAAAGAATTTCTTTTTTTTGTAACTCACGGATAAATGGGTCTGGATAATGAAGATTGATTTGTGTATTATGATGAAATTAGTAGTTGTTTACCATTTATATGTTTTGCTTTAATATAAAGTTGTGTACTTGCTATTGTAGCTGTATACAATATTAGCTTGAATGATTTGGATGCGAACAATTGGTTTCTTATTACTCAATCTGATTGGATTCTTGACTCCATACTGTATGCCTTTGCAAAGAATAATCTCTGTCACCAAACACATTTAAAGACTAAGAACATTGTCAGATCAATAGAACAGAAGAGTATGACATCACTAGTGGATCCTAGCACAAATACTAGTATATGTTATATCCTACAAAAGATCTCGAAACTCTTTGAATCCATAACTTGGATATTTTGCAGCTCGTAAAATCATTGTAAGTTTCAGATCATTATGAGGGAACTTGCTAATTGATACCTATGTGCACCCAAAATTAGCAAATACTAGTTGTATTATGATTGATTTATATAGCTTGAATATTATATATAATATTATATACCCTAGTCGTGTCGTCGCACCCAAATTTTTTGAAATTTACCGTATCCCGCACCTGCGCCCGCACCCGTGTGATATAGGATATATCACAGATTTGACAAAAATAGTAGAGATGGGGAGTTGGATTAGGTGAAAAACTTTAGAATCTTATGAATAAACCATAAAATCAATAAAAATAAGGATGAAAAAAGATTTGGGGGCAAAGGAATGACATAAAAAAGGGTTTGAAAGAAACATAAGTGATTTCCACAACTTTAGATTGTCGGATTTTATACAAAAAAAATAGCATCGACTCATACGATACGAGTTATATCGTATGATACGACACATCCATATATCATGGCACGATAAATCGTAAATTGCGATAGTGTGCCTGTATCGTACGATACACGATAAAATCATATTGTATCATACGATATAATTTTTACAACATTGGTATTCAATCTTGTGAAACTATAAGGATAAAAATGCAAACTTCAATAATTTTGTAAGTTTGGTAGAATGGAATGTGATCTGGGGACATGTCAACGAACTATAACTCCCATTCTCAAGAGGGATGGATAAAGTTTTAGGTAACAAGATGGATCGTCACGAATCTGATTGTACATATCATAGTTGTCTTTGGGTTTATGCAAAAGAAAGGAGCACTCGATGTGTTCAAGAGTGTATTGAGAGTGCTAAGTTACAACTACTCCTAGGAAAGCGAGAGAAATAAGAAAGTGAGAATTGTGATTGTCCTCTTGTCTTTGTTACAACCACTATTTATAGACCTTCATTGAGGTGATAAAGAATGAATCAATTTTTTTGGGAATGATTACCAATAACTCTCACTTCTTTATTATTGCCTCCTTTTCACCACCATATTAGGTGAAACATGCTAACTGACCCTACAACTCGTCCACACTACAAGGTCCGTAAATATATGGGCTTGATTTCTTGTTTTATCTATTAGGGTCTCTCGAGGTTTTTGCCAAATGTACCCTCTTTGATGCCTCCAAACATCTACCATATAATCCTTTGCATTTTTTGGTATCAACATATGGCACCTACAATATGTCCATAGCCATCGAGGGCATGAGTTGTGCTACTATCAATTATATGTTGCAAATATCCTAACAAATATGTTTTCTCGGTGCAATTTTGGGTTTTGTTTTTCTCGAAAAACATTTGAGATTTATAGGGTTGAATTCCTTCTTATTTCTCACCTTCATCCTTCTACTTTCATACATATTTTTTCTTAAAACTCTTCATCTTTCTGTTCTCATGGCTTCCGACTTGAATTATGTCATTCTCCTTACTTAAGTATGAACCATCGACCTTATTGATTTTCATATTGATCTATCATTAATTTGTGATGTCTTCATAATTTCATGTTGGCCTAACCTTATTCACTCATGGCCTTCTACCAATCAGTTGTACATTGATTGAGTGGACTGAATTAGGAAACAAAAATGCAATCTCTCGATAGAATTGGATATTCACAATCTTGTTATGTTATTTTATTTGGCTATATAATTTGATGACTATCTCCTCTAATCTTTTTTGGCTTTCTAGATTTTTTGGCTTTCTAGATTTTTTGGAACAATTGTTTTTAATTTCCTTTTATGATGATCCCAATAATCCTAGATGTCTATGTGATCACGGGCCTCAATCGACGGTGTTGACTATGTTTCCTTGGTTGGTCGTAACTTCAATACTATAGAACTCACCTTGTAACTCTCTTGGGACAATTTCATCACTATGAAGGATGAAGAACACTATTTTTTCTTGTTATTATGATTATCGTGTTTTATTGCTTGTGTTCACATAACCAAGGTCAATGGTGAATATGCATGGTATATTTCCATCATGTCTAGTATGAAGTCGTCGCTTGATTCCTTTTTCTTGTTCCTGGTATACCATTTAGCCAATTCTACTCTCAAGACTCTTTGGAGTGGAGGTTTCACGCATCTCAAAGGAGGCACACTATAATTCCTTCATCTCTTAATTCATTTATACTTCTCATAGTTCAGATTTGTGCTTCTTCCCCTCCAACATATCATACTTGATACATTGCAACCCGCTTTAAGCATCGTTCCTCCCATTTCCATCTCCCATAGATATTATTGCTCATTTATGATCTATTAACCCTAATGAAGTATCTTTCTTACCAACATATTTTGGTCCCCTCAACCTCCTACCACCATATTGATGGCAAACCTTTTTGAGAACGAGATGTCTTTTCTCCATGATTCCTATTTTGTGCTGCCTCTCAATCTTATAGGTTCAATCTAATTGTTGTTGAACAATACCTTATCCATTCTCTTGTCCATCAATTAGGATTTCAGTAAGATTTACCAATCATCATAGATTTGTCGATTGACAAGGTTGATGAGCAATGGTTCCTTCAATGATTACGTTTATATCCTTATTATGGAGAAACTCCAAATTTTGTTGATTGATAGGTCATCTTTCGTGAAGACATAGTAAAGGCTTTAGTCGACGAATATCAATTGAGGCTTATAAACTATTGTGTTGATGCAGCCACCGGTAACAATTCGAGATCTCTATACAGGCACTCTTGTACCTATTCTCCATCCTGTGATCTTTCTCACCGACCTTCTTCTCTACCTCCGTAGAAAAAGGCTTTGGAATCTACTCCTTCAACGAGGACCATGAGGACCAAGAGAAGGTTAAGAGTCTCAAGTATACCTTATGAATCTCTTCACCCTATCAACGTGAAGGATTCAATTTATGGCATCTCCGATCCTGAAAGAATTTCTTCAGTCATATGAAACTCACAACAGTCAATGTAGTGACCCCAAAATCTCATTCTAAATAGAAAGCTTATGAATATAATATCAATGATATTTTCTTTGATGACAATTTAAAAACTTAATTGGGTTTAAAAGAAGCATAATCATTAAGAGAGCATTCATTTCAAACACAGATATAAAGGTACAACTGAAATGGATGTAGGCTGCCACTATTTTAAACACATTACAAGAACCCTCCTTTTTTTTTCAATGGTCAAACAAAGGTCAAAGTCAATACAAGTACAACCTGCACATTAGCAGTAATACATAAAAATAGAAAAGCTACAAACCCAGAAGCAAAAGATGCCTGCTACAAAGCAAAACACCTATTACAACCATATCGAAATGACTGAAGATTAGTTGTAAAGAATAAGCAATAGCAATCGTTCAGTATATAATCTTATAGAAGAAGAAAAGAGATCTGCAAGAATTATAAGATTGACAAGATACGATCAATGTTGTCATCCAAAGAGGGAAGGAAGACAAAGAGGTTAAAAGGGTGAAGATTTTAAAACTTTGCAAAATCTATAATTTACCAAGAATTTACAAATAACAATAGGATAGATCCATATCAGAAGAAACTAGATAAGTAAAGAGAAGTTTCGAAGAACCACAATCTAGAGAGTAGATCATAAATCAAATAGAAACACTCATAGAAGAACTCTATAAAAGGCAGTAAAGAGGCCCTTCATGATCATCAATCAAGCCTTTAGAGAAATCCTATAGAAAGAGAGTGAAAAGTCCCTCCCTCCTTTACCGATCTTTGAGCATCTGTATCTCCACCTTCATTTTCATATATCCTGCAACGTCAAAAGAAAAGAAAGGAAGAACCAACCAAATCTCTCCCTCTCTATGTGCATGTGTGTATGTCCCGATTGCCACCAGAACCTCCAAACACCCCTACCCATCATCCCTTCCGATCCATCGCCCCATCAATCGTCGCTCACACTCGAAAAAACTCTAATTTCTCTCGCACCTACTCAAACTGCATGTTTGACTCAATATATGTTTAAAAACAAGTTCGGTGCATCTATACCAAAGCGAGTCTATTATTCATATAAAATAAAATATGACGATAATGATTAATAAGAAACACTCAAAATCAATCAATTGATAACTTAAATGAATATCAATAAAAAAACATATAATACCTAATCACATTTGGTAGCGAAGTTAGATTGCAATTGGCCTTCCAAAATCTCTAAGACTTTGTATATATTTTCTTAACTCTAAATGGATATTGCAACGAGTAGATGAATCTTGTACAAGATCAATTGCATTTAATATATCATTTTTTATTTATTCATCCTTCACAAAGTTGAAAAAAAATCGAATAGAAGAGTTAAGGAAATATGCAGCGACATGCAAATCATGATGCATTTGGCAATTTCATCATGCATAAATTATCTTCCAAACTTTTTTAGAAGTGACTCATTGCAATCAAAGTTTACTTGTATTTCCAATTTAGCTTTATCCATAGCATCATATATATATAACGCATAACATGCCTATTTTTACTATCCACCATCCTCATTACATTAACTAAAGGTTCAATCATTCTTAAAAATTTGTTGTAATTTTTTCAAAATCAGTATTGAAAACATCTATCACCGCAATCCCCTCCCTCTTTCTATACCAACTAATATAGTCTCATTCATCAGATACAAACATTTTTCAATACATTTTTCTGTATGACAAGACTTTGCACAGTAATGACATAACAAACCTTGTCAATAAAGGTCTAATCAATTTCCTTACAATTGTATGGATTCGCATCAAATGCAATACAGAAGAATGATTATAAATAAACTTTGTGATATTTCTGCATTCATCTATAGTCTCTCTTATTTCATTTATTGTACTCAAATCTTCAGGCATTAAATCTATGCAATGTAAAACACATGGTGTACATACTAAGAATGGATGGTTCGCCTTTGTAAACACCCAAAATTTTCTTATAAAATTTTTACCTATATTTTTGGCAATTTTAGGTTTTCGAATGAAAAAGGCACTAAACGAGCTTATGTCGGTATCAAAATTTTATGGAAGCTTGAAAATGATGAAAGAATGCTTTCCTTTCTGAAAATTTCGAATTTTGACAAAATTGGAGAAAATAACGATTTTTCCCTTAGCACTGGAAAAGCAGGATTTCGTTTCCTTAAAAGATTTATGACGAAAAGTATGTTGAAAGCTTTCCTCTTCAAAAGAAAAAGGCATTGAAAAGACAAGTTGACACCTAAAAAAGAAAGTGGACGCCCAGAAAGGGAAAACAGGCATTAAAAAGGGAAAGTGAGCTTCCTAGAAAGAAAAGCTCACATTTGGAAAGAAATCAATTTCCAGAGGGTAAGGTCGGTATTATCAAAAGAAAGGAAAGACTGAAACAAGAACGATTGCTTCTGAAAATAAAGGTTTGGTATCGAAAGCATTTCTTAACATATCCATGTTATGCTTGGTTATTAAGGTAATTAAGTATTGATATGCACCAGTTTGGCATTATCATCCATCACTGTTATGTCACTTTGATGTTAAGAGTAATGTTAGTGTTCCAACACTCATGAAGGAAATTCGGTGAGCATAAACAGATGGTTTTTTAAAAACGTAACATGGGCTTAATAGAACACGTTCATAGTAGAAAGGCATGTAATATGTATTTGCATAACCATTTTCACAGCAAGTATGCAGGTAGAAGTTCAGAATGCTCATGGTGGAGAACATGGAAGATGCAGGAAATTCTGAAGTTGCTGATGTGGCTGCATCCTGTCAACAAGCTCAACAGCCCGTCACAAACCTTCAACCAATTCTTAGCTGTAGCCTTCAACAAATACTAGCTGTAGCATATCTGTAACAAATGGATAAAAGCCCTGAAGATCACGATGAGATTAAATGAAGATAAAGATTACAGATCGTGACCAGCAACTCAAAAGGAATCAAATACAGAAGATCTTGATCAGATAAAGTTCAGGACTTATCTAACTCAGATGAAATCAAAGCCTAATCAGATAACGATTCAAAGCTTACCAGATAAAGGAATCATCAAATGCAGATAACGTTATCAACTGCAGATAACGTCCCAACCAATTCACAAGAGATCAAATGCATATGATATTCAAATTACAAAGTAACGTTCAACATAAAGTTCAACAACATAGATCATGTGCAGATCACGTTTAAGATAAGATGAAATCAGGTACCAAATGAGATCTTATCAAAACAACTAAGATCAAGCTCATCCAAATCCCAACAAACAGGTATCTGTGGGCCTATAAAAGGGTTCTCCCAGGTCCTGCAGAGGGCATGAATGGATCAAGCGACAATCAGCTAGGAACAACAAGGAAAGGAACCGGGAAGGAGGGATCAACAATCAACGATCGATCAACGATCAACCAGCAAGCATCAACAGGGAACGATCAACCAAGACACATCAACATTCAGTCCGAAAATACAGAGAAATAGAGAGAGAGAGAGGGAGAGAAAGGAGGGGAAGAAGAAGAAAAAGGGAGGCCGGCCTGGTTCCGACGTCCAACGATCATCCGACGAAGCTCTTCCACGTTCCCTCTTACTCACACAGGTTGAAATTCTTGCACAAATTGGTTTTAGTTCATATGAATCTGAAAATTCACAAATTTTGGAAATTTGTATATGAATAAGGCCTCGAGCCCATGTTCTTCATTTATATCGATACAAACACGCATGATTCCTTCATAAACGAAAGTAAAATCCATGTTGAGATGATTTCCATGCATCATTAGGACTGATACAGGTTGAATTTCATTTTAGAATCACGTTAGGAACCTTCTGAAATTTTCTGTAAAACTGGTTTCTGAAACTGTCTGTGCACACACGTCTCATCACGAAATTATTATGGGCAAATGGATAAGCCAATTGATTCGAAATTTTGCATGAATAATTTAAATATAGCAGACTTGATTAGATAAAATTTTGAGGAATTTTCATGAAAGATTGCCTAGACAATTAAATCTGTGAAATTTATATAAAATTCAGATTGCGTTTTACAAAAACAGAACATTCAGTAACAGACCTCTGTTTTTTTGCTCATATCTCTGCAACCGCTGAATGAAATTTGATGAAATTTGATTTTTTGGAAATATAACATCCGTAGATTCTAGATAAAAAACAAATATTTCAATTTGGATGTCTGAGTGCTGAGATATGGTTGTTTTTCTGAGCTTCTGATTCACAGAAATAGAGCTGTTCTGAATTTTATAACAGTTTCTGATTCTATATTTAATTCTTAGTAAATAAAGAATTAAATTATAAAATAAAAATATATTCTAATTCTACACACGTGTGTCTTTATTCTGTAAATTTTCAGAATTTTTGGAGAATAAGAAGTATTTTTAAAAATTTGGACAACAGGTCTCTGGAACTGAACATATTCTGTAACTTTCAGAATCTGAAAATTTTCGGAAATCAAGAACTTAAACACAAATCTGAAACTTTGGAAAATCTGGTTTTTTCTTTCTCGAATTAACGGATTCAAACAAATTTCAAGCGTCTAGGCTGACCCTTGAGCGCCGGTTCAAGAAGGCCTAAGTCGAAAAGATCTCACTTGTCCACAATCGTTCTAAGAAGTCAGAAAAACATAATTTGTTAGTTTTAGCAAACTAACTGGCATGCTCGCGCAACCCGACGTAGTTCGAGGGTTTGATTTCGAATCCCATGATTTGAAATAAAATTATGTCTACAGATTTGGCACGCCCGGTGGGACTTGAGTCTTAGAAACTTGTTTGAATCTGTGATACTAACTAAATTTTTAGGTTTGTGATAAGGTTGCTTAAACAGGTTGATCATACCAAACTTCGAAGGATCTTGCGAGGTATCCAACCGGGCTTCCCAAACAAATTTGGCATGCCCGGTGGGACTTGTGACTTAGAAAGTTGTTTGGAATCCATTACAATCAAGGTTTCAAATTTGAGAATTGGGACTTAGAAAATTGTTTGAAATCTATTACACTAACAAAGTTTCTAGATTTGTGGTAAGTTCTTGTATACAGGTGAATCTTGTCAAGTTCAGAAGCATCTTCCAAAATACCAAGGTGGGGTTTATGCCATAAGAGCAGAATTTCAAATAGGATTGCAAAAGACGCGCTAGCTTCCCTAAAAAGGGGAATGATGAAAGTAGAAGAAAGGATAACTGCTCTAAAAGCAGAAGAAGAGGAATCTTGCTCCTCCCATGGTAAGAAACATAGGAAATCAAACCGTTCAAAGAAAACTTCATCTGATTTTCAAAACCAGTTTTCCAAAACCATAGAAAGACTTTTCTCAAGAAAAAATTGATTATCTTACAAAGAAAGCAACTGAAGCTAGAAGGAAACTTGAGGCCTTAGAGGCTAAGATCTACCATGGAAACCTATCTTGTTAATGTAGAGAGAAAATTCATACTCGAAAAGCCCAACCAAGGTCGAAAATCGATGAGGGATACGAGGCTGGAGATGAGACGAGAGTCCGAATCAAATCAGCTAACCATTCAAAATATCCAAACACCCCTTTGCACATAGAAAAACCAAAAAAGTTTCCTATTTCAAAAACTTTGGAAAATTTTCAAAAAAGATTTGAAAATCAAAAATTTAGAATTCAGGAAAGCAAAAGAGAAAAGAAAGTTTACATCCCTAAGCGCATAAGTGGACAGGGGCATGGGAGTCACTTCACACCCACCACCCAAAACTTTTCAAAATCGGTTGCTTCGATGGGTTTCATTCCCACGAGCACCATTTGTTAGTTTTAGCAAACTAACTAGCACGCTCGTGCAACCCAACGTAGTTCGAGGGTTTGATTTCGAATCCCACGATTTGAAATAAAATCACGTCTACAGCCTTAAGCATCTTACCAACTGCTCTAAAATTTGCAGCATTATCAGTAATAAATTGAACAACATTTGAAACATCAACCTCCTCAACAACTTTCGCAAAAATAAGAAGCAAATTATCTGTAGTTTTATCAATATTGTACAAGCCATATGATTTCGAACACAATGTCCTTTTTGAACAATATACCAAGAAGTTTACCAAAGACTTACGTTGACCATTTATCCAACCATCAGTTATAATAGAACATCTCGTGTCCTTTGAAACTCCCTAAATTAAGAATTTCATGTTTAACAATATCAACCCATTTTTGTATTAATGTATCCCTCAAAGTATGATAAGTAGGACTCTATAACTCGATCTCATACTAGCAATAACATTCGTCATACTTTGAAAGAAAAATGAGTTTACAACATTCAAAGGGAGACAATTTTCATTAAAAAATTTTGCACACATCAAATCTACTTTTTCAATTACCTCTTTTGAAGTTATAGTTGGGTGCCAATTGTAGGAATAGGGTGCGCTACAAATTCTACAAGGGTGCCAATAGGGGCAACTGGTGATGTCGTTCGAGTGGCACCCGCAGAGGCTGCAATAACAGTCACGATAGGGTCTATAAAGTTTGGACACCATTTCCTAGTAGGGGGGTTGATTCATAGGGTTGCAGTAGGGACATGCCAGTTGCTACAATTGACTTGGTTGGTATTGCAAGCCTTCAGGACAGTGTTCCTCAATTAAGCAGTGTGCACCACAGTAGAAGGGGATTCTAAACAAGGGTAGCTAGCAACTAGGACAGGCAGCTCTGCTAGCGCCTTGTTGGAGTTGCATTGCGCGATGAAACTCGATTAACTCTCATTCGGCTCCAAGAGTCGTACGCGAGGGAAAATGAACGCATCTCACTACCTCTAGCTTTGGCTCCTTCTCTAATACTCCTCATAAGCATCAAATGAGTAAGAGTTCTTGCAATGGAACGAGAGTCAATGTCATTACTACTACCACCAGAACTTACACTCTTTCTCTTTTATCGCCTTGCCCTCTTCAATAGTCTCTTCTTCAATCTCAGTTGTACCATAAAATTCATCACCATACATCCCTTCAAAAGCATCTTCAAATGGTTAAGACATCTCAACCAAATATTTTTTCTCTCTTTCACCCTTAATCTCTTCATCTCCTTCGGAGCCTTCAATACCTACTTAATCTCATAGTTCACTACTTCGAGAACCCGAGGATAAGTATTAGCATCCTTTGTAGTTCTTGCACCATGCTTTATTGCATTGCACAATATACACTTGTTCACAAGTTTATTGCCTTCATACATCAGGGTGCAATATTTTCATGTCAGATCGATCCGATTGAAAGCCATTAAGACGAGAGTAGACAATCAACAAGAAGAAAAAAGCCTTTTAGAGGTCAATAATCACGAAATCTGTAAAAACCCCAATTTTTTCAAGTGAAAATTCGAATAGAATGCAAAAGGAAAGGGATATATCCTAAGTCACATTGACAATTCTAAGGGGTGGAGTGTCGACCTCGACACTGGTGCGACGACACAGATACCATGTCGGTGCGACATGGCCAAAAAAAAAAAGAATTTCTTTTTTTTGTAACTTATGGATAAATGGGTCCGGATAATGAAGATTGATTTGTGTATTATGATGAAATAAGTAGTTGTTTACCATTTATATATTTTGCTTTAATATAAAGTTGTGTACTTGCTATTGTAGCTGTATACAATATTAGCTTGAATGATTTGGGTGCGAACAATTGGTTTCTTATTACTTAATCTGATTGGATTCTTGACTCCATACTGTATGCCTTTGCAAAGAATAATCTCTGTCACCAAACACATTTAAAGACCAGGAACATTGCCAGATCAATAGAACAGAAGAGTATGACATCACTAGTGGATCCTAGCATAAATACTAGTATATGTTATATCCTACAAAAGATCTCAAAACTCTTTGAATCCATAACTTGGATATTTTGCAGCTCGTAAAATCATTGTAAGTTTCAGATCATTATGAGGAAACTTGCTAATTGATACCTATGTGCACCCAAAATTACCAAATACTAGTTGTATTATGATTGATTTATGTAGCTTGAATATTATATATAATATATAATATTATATACCCTAGTCGTGTCGCCGCACCCAAATTTTTTGAAATTTGTCGTATCCCGCACCCGCACCCGCACCCGTGTGACATAGGATATATCACATATTTGACAAAAATAGTAGAGATGGGGAGTTGGATTAGGTGAAAAACTTTAGAATCTTATGAATAAACCATAAAATCAATAAAAATAAGGATGAAAAAAGATTTGGGAGTAAAGGAATGTCATAAAAAAGGGTTTGAAAGAAACATAAGTGATTTCCACAACTTTAGATTGTCAGATTTTATACAAAAAAAATAGCATCGACTCATACGATATGAGTTATATCGTATGATACGACACATCCATATATCATGGCACGATAAATCGTAAATTGTGATAGTGTGCCTGTATCGTACGATACACGATAAAATCATATTGTATCATACGATATAATTTTTACAACATTGGTATTCAATCTTGTGAAACTATAAGGATAAAAATGCAAACTTCAACAATTTTGTAAGTTTGGTAGAATGGAATGTGATCTGGGGACATGTCAAAGAACTATAACTCCCATTCTCAAGAGGGATGGATAAAGTTTTAGGTAACAAGATGGATCGTCATGAATCTGATTGTACATATCCTAGTTGTCTTTGGGTTTATGCAAAAGAAAGGAGCACTCGATGTGTTCAAGAGTGTATTGAGAGTGCTAAGTTACAACTACTCCTAGGAAAGCGAGAGAAATAAGAAAGTGAGAATTGTGATTGTCCTCTTGTCTTTGTTACAACCATTATTTATAGACCTTCATTGAGGTGATAAAGAATGAATCAATTTTTTTGGGAACGATCACCAATAACTCTCACTTCTTTATTATTGCCTCCTTTTCACCACCATATTAGGTGAAACATGCTAACTGACCCTACAAGTCCTCCACACTACAAGGTCCGTAAATATATGGGCCTGATTTCTTGTTTTATCTATTAGGGTCTCTCAAGGTTTTTGCCAAATGTACCCTCTTTGATGCCTCCAAACATCTACCATATAATCCTTTGTATTTTTTGGTATCAACATATGGCACCTACAATATGTCCATAGCCATCGAGGGCATGAGTTGTGCTACTATCAATTATATGTTGCAAATATCCTAACAAATATGTTTTCTCGGTGCAATTTTGGGTTTTGTTTTTCTCGAAAAACATTTGAGATTTATAGGGTTGAATTCCTTCTTATTTCTCACCTTCATCCTTCTACTTTCATACATATTTTTTCTTAAAACTCTTCATCTTTCTGTTCTCATGGCTTCCGACTTGAATTATGTCATTCTCCTTACTTAAGTATGAACCATCGACCTTATTGATTTTCATATTGATCTATCATTAATTTGTGATGTCTTCATAATTTCATGTTGGCCTAACCTTATTCACTCATGGCCTTCTACCAATCAGTTGTACATTGATTGAGTGGACCGAATTAGAAAACAAAAATGCAATCTCTTGATAGAATTGGATATTCACAATCTTGTTATGTTATTTTATTTGGCTATATAATTTGATGACTATCTCCTCTAATCTTTTTTGGCTTTCTAGATTTTTTGGAACAATTGTTTTTAATTTCCTTTTATGATGATCTCAATAATCCTAGATGTCTATGTGATCACGGGCCTGAATCGACGGTGTTGACCATGTTTCCTTGGTTGGTCGTAACTTCAATACTATAGAACTCACCTTGTAACTCTCTTGGGACAATTTCATCACTATGAAGGATGAAGAACACTATTTTTTCTTGTTATTATGATTATCATGTTTTATTGCTTGTGTTCACATAACCAAGGTCAATGGTGAATATGCATGGTATATTTCCATCATGTCTAGTATGAAGTCGTCGCTTGATTCCTTTTTCTTGTTCCTGGTATACCATTTGGCCAATTCTACTCTCAAGACTCTTTGGAGTGGAGGCTTCACTCATCTGAAAGGAGGCACACTATAATTCCTTCATCTCTTAATTCATTTATACTTCTCATAGTTCAGATTTGTGCTCCTTCCCCTCCAACATATCATACTTGATACATTGCAACCCGCTTTAAGCATCGTTCCTCCCATTTCCATCTCCCATAGATATTATTGCTCATTTATGATCTATTAACCCTAATGAAGTATCTTTCTTACCAACATATTTTGGTCCCCTCAACCTCCTACCACCATATTGATGGCAAACCTTTTTGAGAACGAGATGTCTTTTCTCCCTGATTCCTATTTTGTGCTGCCTCTCAATCTTATAGGTTCAATCTAATTGTTGTTGAACAATACCTTATCCATTCTCTTGTCCATCAATTAGGATTTCAGTAAGATTTACCAATCATCATAGATTTGTCGATTGACAAGGTTGATGAGCAATGGTTCCTTCAATGATTACATTTATATCCTTATTATGGAGAAACTCCAAATTTTGTTGATTGATAGGTCATCTTTCGTGAAGACATAGTAAAGGCTTTAGTCGACGAATATCAATTGAGGCTTATAAACTATTGTGTTGATGCAGCCACCAGTAACAATTCGAGATCTCTATACAGGTACTCTTGTACCTATTCTCCATCCTGTGATCTTTCTCACCGACCTTCTTCTCTACCTCCATAGAAAAAGGCTTTGGAATCTACTCCTTCAACGAGGACCACGAGGACCAAGAGAAGGTTAAGAGTCTCAAGTATACCTTATGAATCTCTTCACCCTATCAACGTAAAGGATTCAATTTATGGCATCTTCGATCCTGAAAGAATTTCTTCAGTCATATGAAACTCACAACAATCAATGTAGTGACCCCAAAATCTCATTCTAAATAGAAAGCTTATGAATATAATATCAATGATATTTTCTTTGATGACAATTTAAAAACTTAATTGGGTTTAAAAGAAGCATAATCATTAAGAGAGCATTCATTTCAAACACAGATATAAAGGTACAACTGAAATGGATGTAGGCTGCCACTATTTTAAACACATTACAAGAACCCTCCTTTTTCTTTCAATGGTCAAACAAAGGTCAAAGTCAATACAAGTACAACTTGCACATTAGCAGTAATACATAAAAATAGAAAAGCTACAAACCCAGAAGCAAAAGATGCCTGCTACAAAGCAAAACACCTATTACAACCATATCGAAATAACTGAAGATTAGTTGTAAAGAATAAGCAATAGCAATCATTCAATATATAATCTTATAGAAGAAGAAAAGAGATCTGCAAGAATTATAAGATTGACAAGATACGATCAATGTTGTCATCCAAAGAGGGAAGGAAGACAAAGAGGTTAAAAGGGTGAAGATTTTAAAACTTTGCAAAATCTATAATTTACCAAGAATTTACAAATAACAATAGGATAGATCCATATCAGAAGAAACTAGATAAGTAAAGAGAAGTTTCGAAGAACCACAATCTAGAGAGTAGAGCATAAATCAAATAGAAACACTCATAGAAGAACTCTATAAAAGGCAGTAAAGATGCCCTTCATGATCATCAATCAAGCCTTTAGAGAAATTCTATAGAAAGAGAGTGAAAAGTCCCTCCCTCCTTTACAGATCTTTGAGCATCTGTATCTCCACCTTCATTTTCATATATCCTGCAACGTCAAAAGAAAAGAAAGGAAGAACCAACCAAATCTCTCCCTCTCTGTGTGCATGTGTGTATGTCCCGACTGCCACCAGAACCTCCAAACACCCCTGCCCATTATCCTTTCCGATCCATTGCCCCATCAATCGTCGCTCACACTCGAAGACCAACATCTCTCTCTATTGCCCGATTGTAGAGCCCTCTCTCTCTTGCTCTCTACTGAACATAGAGAGCCTTCTCTCTCTCTCTCTGCATGTACATGCTTACAAAAACCACAAACCACCTCACCGACCTTCACCGTCATCAGTTAGCCACCGCCCTCCTCCACCGCTTCCATTGCTGCCATCATCCGGAAAAAAGGGAAAGCCCTTACCTCATAACAGCTTCGCCACCAGCCTCCGCCTCACCAATCCTCAATCGCCATGCACCACTCAGCCACTGCCAGCGCCTTCAATAGTCAATTAGAATTCCTCTCCTCCACTTCATCCTCTCTCTCTCCTGCATCAAAAGCCCCTAACTCTCCTTTTACGAACTCAAGTTGGATCGGGTTTGGTTGATTGACCTGATCCACTTCCTCTTTAAACCCATGTTGGATCTTATATCTTCCTGATCCGATCCAGTCCAACCGATCCATAGATCACAATCCAATTCATTTCGACCCACCTAAACCGGATCCCATCTAACCCATTTGAACCCCATTCCGGTTGACCCAATCCTATTTGGACATGACCCCAGATAGCCCAAAATCCAAATTGGCTATTCAAATCTCACAAACTCATTTTTAATCGAATCCATTTTGATTTAAAATCTCATTTACGAGTTGAACCCAATTCCCAAAGATTCAAATCTCGCTTGACCCAAACCCACACCAAGATCCGTCATTTAGGTCAAGACTCGAAACCAAGTCCTATTTTCTTCAAACTCAATTTGATTCCTCCATTATAGTCCATTTTTAATTGAATCCAAATAAACTCAATTCAAAACCCATTTTTCCTAACCGAATCCTCCCTCAACAACCCAAGCGATTGAGTTGTGGCAAGTTCCATATAAAAAATATCAAATACTAAAATTCAACAAATTCATTACTGAAACAAGTAAATTTGGTAGTGTGGGAGACTGACTCTTGATTGGTGGAGCAAGAACTTTGACGAAAAGAACTCAAATGGCCCTCATTGTATATCAAAAGGAGAGTGTTAGAGGTAATATTCTGATCAAATTTTGTTTCCTAATTATGTCTCCTTTCATTTTCCTTTAAGAGAATCATATTGGAGGAGGTTCGAAAATTTGTGTATTTCTCTTTTAGCATGTGTGGTGTGACCTAAGTGGGTGTATCAAAATTGTTATGTAGTTTAAATTTGAATTTGATTTTATTTGGTGAATATCATAGTTGGTACTTCCATACACCATGTACGTAGTGTAAAGCAATGTTAACTACTTTACAAACCGCGTAAAAATACACTTATGCACACATTTACTCTCATTTATTTGCTTGTATATTTGATTATTTACAACACTTACACACACTTAGACTATGATTAGCATAAAATCTCTTTTTAATTCAAAATGTCTTCCAGCTATCATTAAAAATACTCAGTCTAAGAGTAAAATGAAGTCCTTGTCTCATGGTTTCTCGAAATCCATAAAACCCAAAGGATTAGACCTTGAGCTATTGATGATGCTACATCATCAATCAAGAAACATATTGAGTCTAAACGTAGCTTCTCTAGGATCCCAATACTCTCAAGAGTATCACCCAACCATTCATCACCATAGTCCACCATTCCAATCTTACACTTCCTACCAAGATTCTTGCTTAGCCTATCTAAGTCAGGCTCATAGTCCTCTTCCATACCTGGGGTATTCACCCTCTGACCATGTAAGTTTCGACCATTTCTCCCCATGAACATGCTAGAAGGCAAACCTCTATAGTCATCTAAGGTCCTAAGAGTTCTCCTATTGTTGCAACTCAAGGACCTCATAGCCTCATTGTTACACTACGAAGACCGAATCCCTAGAGCAAGGGTCCTTCATCTTCCTCTAGCCTTCACATGAATGAAATCACAAGATCTAATAGGATCTACCAATCCAAACATCTCAGAAAATCCCTAAACTTATCAAACAAGAGCCCATTAAGATTTGAGCTCCTAGAGCTTCGACACCGACCCAAGATAAGGGAAGGAGTGATTACTCGAATACAACTTTACGAACCACCTAGCTTGGACACAAGTTGATAATTCATCATTGAGTTAATAAAATCCTCATTCACATACATAAAGGTGATGGATGACATACTTAGAAAGGTTAAGGTCCCAAAAATCACTTCTCCTAAGTCTCTGTCATTCTGGTGTCACCCATTCTAACAAACACACCTCTCATTTTCTCTAATGATGATATGCTTAGACCTATACAATCACATGACCATGCCCTATACATAAGATTGAAGGTCAATGTTAGACTCATTTATAGGTCTCATAAATGGAGCCGGAGGCCTTAACGTTCTCTCCTCTTGAGTTTTCCTCCAAATGGGAATCATTGAAGAAAGACTCGCACTCACTCATATCCAAATTGTAGGATACGACACACATCCTCACTATTAAGGTAGGTCCCATCATTCATCAAGCTTAGACTCTTTATACCACCTCCTCTTAGGTTGTTCCTAGATCCATGACCTAAAGGGTATTCCATCGACCTACCATCGATGCATGAAAATCTCAATGCACAACCAACCTTGGTAGTTATAAGGAAAGACAACGCAATCAACTTCGTAGGGGCACAAGATAGTTCTAACCTCCCATTTTCCATGTATGACCCCATAAAAGTTAGTATATTCACTTTGCTTGCTCTATCTACAGATATTGTTGAGCCTCCTATCACTTTTGCTCCCACCTCGCAAGTTCTCATCATCGATCACACTGATAGGTCTATGGTCTTTCACTTAGCAGAACAAATTGATGATTCACCCCTCTAGTCTTGTCCTGAATACCTTGTGCTGCCAAATAATTCTTTAATGTTCCTGAAGTAAATTCACCTCATTATCTGACTTGATAATTATGATATGGGCTTGAAATTGCTTCTCAATAAATTTATGAAATAAAAGAAATATAGTTGCAACTTCATTCTTAAATTTCATCAAATAAACAATAGTAAACTAGGAGTAACCATCAATGAAATAAATAAAATATTTATGTCTAGTGATAGCAGTAATTCGGCACGACCTCCATACATCTTAATGTATCAAACTGATTGTATTAAACTAAATGCACTAAGAGTTCTTGATACACTTCTAGGAAAATTAACTCTAACATGTTTTCCTGACTGACAAGGTTTGCATTCCAAGTAAGTTTTATTGTTGATTTTTGATAATTCTAGTATGATAGTTTGTATCTTCGATAGTGGTAGGTGTCCTAGCCTTCGATGCTATAGTATCACTTTATTCAAATGTGTAGAAGTTACTTTTGTTGTCGATCCTTCAAAATTTTCTTTATATAGGTAAAGTCCTCCATTCCTTCTACCATATCCAATGATCTTTTTCATCTCATTTTCTTGAAATGTACAATAAGAAGGGAAGAAATATACATCACAATTTAATCTTGAGGTTAATGCACTAACTGAGAGAAGATTCATCGAAATTTGAGGTACATATAACATTGGGTCAAGAAGTCCTAATGATGTCCATAATTTCCTTTTTAATGTTACTCATATAAATAAATTATCATCAATTTTAACCTTGTCACTTAATTCTTGATAGTCGAGTAACCCTTCTCTGAAACTCACCATATGTTTAGTTGCACCTTAATCAATGAATAACCCAATATCTACTTAAAGATAAATCAGAGAAATTACCACTTATTCTTGCTTGATCACCCTGTGTTGTCATTGTTGCATGATGTTTTTCTGATGTAGTAGAGGTTGTTAATGATGTCTGTGAATCATCCTTGTAGGCCTTCTAGATGTTTTAGAATTATGTTGATAGCTTTACTTGTATTATTTGTCCGTGTTTCTTGGTTTTTTGCAATAAAAGCTTTATTTTTCTAGTGGGTAGGCTTACCAACTAATTCCCAACATTGTTCTTTGGTGTGTCTAGATTTGTTATAATGTGTACATTTCAACATTTTCCTTCTATTTGCAAAGCTATTTTCATGTTCTCTACCTCTAGTGGACTGATTTTATCCTCTTCCAACAAAGACTTTTTTTAATACTTTGTATATTTCTCTTATTTTCCTCTCTAATTAATAAAGAGTAAATTGTCCCATGTTTGCATTTCTTCGCTTGCTAGAATGTTAGTTTTCACATTTTCATATTCTAATGAAACACCATGCTAGAGATCAAAATCAAATACCTTTCTTTTTTCAAATTTATTTTCCCTTTCTTTTGCACATCCTTACATTGTATCATAATGAAATAATCTAATTCGTCCCATAATCCTTTTAATTCTATGTAATACTCACCGATGGATTTTTGACCTTGCTTGAACTTTTGAATTTTTTCAAAGAGTTTATACTCCTTTGCAATATTCTTTTTTCGTGAATAGGCTTCTCTCACAGCCTCTCAAATTTCTTGAGTTGTTTCTAAATATAGAAAAGAGCACCCTCCATTTGGCATCATTGAGTTTAACCACGCAACTACTAGAGAATCTTCTCTTTCCCATTTAAGGTATTTTAGACTTGCTAAATCTGGTTTTACACACTGACTAGTTAGGTATTCGGTCTTACCCTTTGTCCTAACACCAAGTAAAATAGATCTTGACCATTTTAAGTAATTTTTGCCATCGAGCTTGATGTTGGTGATGACAAAGGAGTTGTTCCTATGTGATTGTGTCACTCGGTCTATCATTATCTTATTCTAAACTTCATTTTTCAGATATTAGGTTTTTTATATCAAACCTGTGCAAGTAGTTGCTTGAAGGGATGGAAGCAGAATGCTAATCGACTGGTTGTATTGTTCCTTCCTCGTTGTCTGACAAGATCTAGTTATGTGATTTCTTTCTTCATCTCAATCGGCCCGTTCTCATACCATGTTGACTTAATTAAATACAAAAATAATCAAAATTTTTATTTAAATAGTGAAGGAAGATGTGCATGTTTGGGCGCAACCCTTCTATGGGTGTCAGTTGCTCCTCATTCTGTCTCACTTTTTTCTCTTGAAAACCTAATCACTAACAGCCTATTTAATTACAAAATGTCCTATTTAATTACAAAATGTTTTAACTTACTAAATTACCTCTAATTAGTTACTACAGTAATATAACACATAGCATGGTATTTTCGTCATTCTTTTACAATCAAAACATATCATAAAATAAATTATTGATTTTAGTTTTAAAATATTAGGTTATTGATTTTTGGATGTTGTTTTTATGTTTTATATTAATATATTTTTATTTTCCTTGTTCTCCTTAAAAAAATTAATTATTTTTATTTATTCTTTGCTTTTATGCTTGTTCTCTATGATCATGGGTTCTAATGTTACGTTGATTATCTGGCCAACTAGATTTAGTGAGATGCATGACAATGTTCTCTTGCTTTGTGCCTTGGTGAAAGCCGTGCAATTTCAATTCCGGGTTGTTACATTCATGTCGTGTGAGTTTGTCATTTAAATTTCACACTCGCACCCAAGAGGTACGTCAGCACTTGCTCCACACTCTCATGCACCTTTTGAGCCTTTGTTGCTCATAAGATATAGCATATTTCTATATTTTCCAGCTGCGTGGGTTTTATATTCAAGTCGTGTGAGTTTGTCATTTAAGCTTCCACACTTGCACACAAGAGCACTCGAGCACTTGCTCTACACTCTCACGCACCTTTTGAGCCTTTGTTGCTCATAAGATATAGAGTATCTATAGTATCTATATACTTTCAGCTACGTGAGTTTTACATTCAAGTGGTGTACGCACTTACATTTTGGGTGGTTCAATTAAAGTCGTGTGAGTTGTCTTTCCATTTATACACAACACACACGAACACATTGAGCCTTTCCGCTCTTATATACTTATATTTCAATTTCGATAAGTTCAATTCAAGTCGTGTGAGTTTGTCATTTCAATTCTACACTACACACACGCGTGCATTGAGCCTTTCCGCTCTTAAATATAAGTATATCTCCCTTCCGCAATTTATATTCAAGTCATGTGAGTTGCTTTCCAAGTTCGAGTATTTCCCTTTCAGCTGCGTGAGTTACACTTACATTTCGGGTATTTACTTTAAGTTGTGTGTGTGAGTTGCTTTCAATTCGAGCTTAGCTCACATCATCTCAAACCTAGAAAGTATTCATGCATCCTTGCATTGCATATTTTCAAAGAGAAAACCCCGAAACTACGCTCAAAACTCACTAAAACTAGGCCACTTGAAGCACACACATCCGGCCTAAGATAGCTAAAACTCAAAGACTTGAAAAGCGTACTGCAATTTAGGCAAATAATCTTCGAAATACTCGCTTTTCTTTCAAAAGTTCATGTTTGTTTGAAATCAAAGTTTTCTAAGCACTTAAACCGACTCTTGAGCACCAGTTCAAGAAGGTTTCAAGTGAAAAGATCCCGCTTGTCCACAGTCGCCAAAAAGTCAGATATTTCCAAAAATCTTCGCTAGTTTGAGTAAGCTAGCTAGCACGCCCTTAAAAGCGACGTAAACTCGAAAAGGCTCATTTTTGGTCTTGTAAACCAAGAGTGAGAATTTTCGTGGCTTACACTTTTCCTTCAGCAATTTACTTTGGGATGTTGTGTTGTTGCAATTTAAATTCGGGTGAGTTTGCATCACGTATGTTGTAAAACCAGAAAATTTGATTTCAGAATTCCCGCATATGTTGATTGCTTTATTTTTCATTGCTAAATTATTATTCTGATTAATCTGAAATTTCGCACACAATATCTACACACAGAAGCCCACTTGTAATAAAATTTTCAAGAATTTTAGGATTGTGCAACTATGTAATAAAAGGTGTGTAAGATCAGTAAAAATCCTGAAACGTTTCTGTCAAAACTGTTTTGCTACAACAGAGCCTAAGTAATAATCCCATAACTCTGTTTGTAATTGTCCAAATTCCATGAAACTTGGTTCATTGGAAATTTGATATCCATAGTTTTCCAACAAGACCAAGTGCACTAAAATTGGAGCTGGGGCACTGAGATACTAACCTATCTTTGGGTCTCTTTATTTCTGTGACAGAACAATTTTGAGTGTCTGAATAGAGACACTTTTCGGATTTAATTTTGTATAACCATAGCTCCCAAAATAAAAAAAAATAGTTTTGGATGACCCACATAGGTTTCTGATCATTGTGAAATCCTCATGATTTTTGAAAATTTGGAAGGTATCGAAATAAAATCGAAAATCAAGGTTTGAACAGAACCAATTTCTGTTTTTCAGCACTTGATGAAATCTTATCTTCCAAAACAATTGGTGCACAAGTTGATTCACGTTTTCTCAAGTTTCTTTTGCAGTGAATTCGAAATATCACCTACAAATCCTCAAAGCACTTAGGCTAACCCTTGAGCATCGGTTCAAGAAGGCCTAAAGCGAAAAGATCTCGCTTAGCCATAATCGCCAAGTCAGATTTAAAACTTTGCTGGTTTTTGGAAACTAGCTGGCACGCTCGCGCAAGAAGTAGTATTGAAAAGTTTACTTTAAGTCTCTACATAGGCTTTGGAGTGAAATTTTCACATCTGCACATGTTAGATGTATAAGGCAGTCACCGGTTGATCTCTGAGTGTTGGTGAATGGTGCGTGGATGAGTGTGCCTATATATGGGTACTTATGGATGAGTTGGAGGCCTAAGAGGTGCAATTGGAGGTGGAGACTGACTCGATCGAGAGAGTGATCATTGATGTAGCATTTGTTTGCTAGGACCTCAAGGAAGAGGTCTCCTTGGCTGGGAGAAAGCTATTTCAAAGCCCTTGATCTTTTTTCGACTAGTCCACATGTGTGCATCATGCATGGCACAAGAGGCATGCACCAAGATTGAGTCCTTGGTGCACCTTTGAGTAATTTTGTTTACGATTTTTTGCATTTTCTTTTGTTATGTAATAAGCAATTATGTGTGACCAACATTAGGATGTTTGGAGAGTATAGGATATTTGAATTTAGTTTGACGTCATTTGAGTGTAATTTTGAATCATTTAGGGTGTCATTTGGTTTGGGTCTAAGACAATTCATTTGAATCTTTTTATATTTGGTAAGATTTTATTATCTAAGCTCTCATTGACCTATTGTAAGAGAGGACAACCATTGAATAAATATCACTTTTTTAGAGCAAAGATCACATTCTTCTTCTTCCTCTTGTTTTCAACCGAAGTGCAGGTGCACTTGTGTGTAGATTGAAATAATGGGAGCCAAAAGCTTATAGGTGGTGGGTGATTCCAGCTAGGTGAAGTGTTGGACCATAGTCTATTGAGAGAAAGAGAGGTTGTTACAACAAAGACTATTCCATTGCATATTGAGGAGGGATAGGTTGAGGCAAGTGGGTGCAGTTGTTACCATTACTGGATGCTTCTAAGGACTGCTTTCATGGATCTAGCAGATAGGTAGTGACATTGCACAACAATAAGCATAGACAAAGGCATACTCTGACAAGTTCCAACTTTATGCATCTAACCTGTGTGAAATCACAAACCAGTGCTGAGAGGCTCATAAGTGAATTGACATACTCAAGAGTGAATTCCTTTCTCTATCCCAAAATGTTTCTTCCATGATAGTGCAACTTACAACTCTTAATGACCATCTAACTTTATACTATAAAAAATTGACAACTATTGCCACCTATAAAGAGAAGATTAAAAAACTAAAGGTTTTCAAAGGAACATAGAGTGGAGCCATTAGCATTCTAAGGACTGCGAGACCCTTGAGAGAAAATACGAAGAGGGTCATATGAATACGGTCCATGATGAATTAGCTTGGGTAAAAGCGTTTTATGCTTTTAATAGTCTTTCCTTTTGGCTAAATAATCATCATGTGATCATCTCATTCTTTTGTGATTTTTTTATTCTTCATTCTTTGAATTCACTAAATAAATTCCCCTCTCAAGTGGAAGGATAATATTTTTTCAAATACTTATCATTTATTTTTCTCATGTGTTCAACTCCTTCCATTCATGCTAACCTATAGGTTCCTCTCGATAAGACCTTTGATACAATATAGGATCCATCATAATTGGGTGACAACTTTTCAAATTATGGATCTTTCATAGTTATCGGCAAAATGGCTCTCCATACCAAATTTGCTTCTTGGAATTGTTTTGGTTGAACGTGTTTATGATATGCCTTAGTGACCTTTCATTT
Source organism: Brasenia schreberi (assembly GCA_036023115.1). NCBI lineage: Eukaryota > Viridiplantae > Streptophyta > Magnoliopsida > Nymphaeales > Cabombaceae > Brasenia > Brasenia schreberi. The sequence goes on from JAYKKT010000079.1 coordinate 5,974,849, forward strand.
GTCATTCAACAAATTATCTAGGGCCATCAAAAAGTCTTCGTCCACCTAATTGAGCTCCATCATGATTAACTATAGGTATTCATGTAGTTGATGTAAATGTGGAAATTTACTCCAAAGTCTATGTAGAGACTCGAAATAAGTTTTCACACACTACGTCGTGAGCGAGTGTGCCAGCTAGTTTTACTTAAACTAGCAAAGTTGTATTTTCTGACTTTAATGGTGATTGTAGAGAAGTGGAATCTTTTCGACTTAGGCTTTGAACCGGTGCTCAAGGGTCAACCTAGATGCTTTGAGGATTGCTTTGAATTAGATGTGTTTTCAAAATCTACTTTCAAATCCAAATTGCTTAATCAAATTCGTGAAACTAGGTCTTGAAAAGAAATATTTCAAAGTTCTAAAAAAAATAGAAACTGATTATGTTATCAAAACTTTTTCTTGAATTTTTCTTAATGTTTTTTGAGTCTCCAAAAATCACAAAAATTTTATAGTGAGTAGAAACAAATATGGAGATTTAGAAAGTATTTTTAATCTAATTTTTGGTATTGTGATTATGTTGAATTAAATCAAGCATTTGCCTCTGCTCAAGCGTTTGGGACTGATTTGTGAAAGAAATATAGTGGTTTAGAAAAATGACTTTATCTCGGTGCACAGATCTCCAATCTTTATGAACTTAGTCTTGTTCAAAAGCTATGGATGTCTGCTTTCCAATGAAACTAGTTTCAATAAAATTAAATCATTGCAGACAAAGTTATGGGATGATAACCCAACCTCTATCGCAAGAAATACATACTGTACAGATTCAGTTCTAGATTTATCCAATTTTTCTCAATTTTATTTACATGACTACACAATCCTAAAATTCTTGAAAATTTTATTATAAGTGGGCTCATGTGTGAAAGTTCGGTGTACAAAATTTCAGATCATTTCGAATAGAGAGCGGAAAATTAAAAATGAAACATCAGACAGATGGAAGATGTGGAAATCCGAAATGAAAAGACAAATCACAACAATTTCAAAGTAAATGACTGAAGAAAATGAATTGAAATATATCTATAGCTTAAGCATAGAGGGGGTTAGAAGATATAAGGGATTATAATGTATAGAGAGGTAGGGGAAACTTGAAATCAAACAAGTAATAGGCATGAATGTAATGAAATAAAATGGGCAACATAACTAGCTATTACATCCATGGGGGGAGTCAATTGCTCCATTATTACAACCCCTTTTAATTGAATGAGAGAAAGGAGAAGATTAAAGGAAATGAAAGGCAAGAAATTGACTTTATGATGGAGCCTTCCTTGGCACCGAATGTGGAAGACCTTGGAAGGGATAACTCCTCCTTCTTCCTCTCCCTCTCTCTCTCTCTCTCTCTCTCTCTCTCTCTCTCTCTCTCTCTACAACTCTCTCTCTCTTTCTTCACCTCCTTCAATGTTGGAAAACCAGCCCCCAAGGTGCTTATTTATAGACTTCAAGTGGATCTCGAGTTGGGCATGGATTGCTTCTTGGCCCAAGTCTTAATCCAACTCCTAAAGGTGCATGGCTGCACATGGCTTCACATGGATTTGTGGTGGTTCCCCTTAGGTCAAGGTGAGTCTGGCCCATGGTGAGGTGCAACTGGGTGCAAGTCGGCTCGAGATGGTGCGGCCTTTGGTGAGGTTCTGTCAAGATTGGCCAAGGTAGGTTCGGTCAGGGTGAGTTCGGCTAGGTCAGTAGAACTAGGTCGGCCAAGGTAGATTCGACCAAGGTGAATTCGGCTAGGTGTAATCAAATGTAACCTAGCTAGGTGTCATTTGATGTCATTCACTATCAAACCAACCCAAGGTTGGTCCTTTCAAGCATATGGGTTGGGTGCAGCCCACACAAGATGCATCTAACTTGAGTGGGTGAGCTCAACTCACCCTAGTTCTTCTTGCTCATCCACCATACTTTTACTCGAGTCTTCTTTGAGTGTGGTCTAGCCCATGTTGGTGTCTTCTTCCCTAGCTTACTTGAGACTCACCCCTTTGCCTTGATCCCTGCTTGTCATGTGTGGTCGCTTGACTTGGCCGTGGGCCTTGACCTATTCCTTACTCCAAGCTTTCATCCTGAATCCTCAGCGGGGCTTTTGCAAGTTCATCTTTATCTCTTCTTCTAATCTACACTGCATTTCCTCAGCATCTCTTTGATTTTCAAAGCTTGGTTTCGAAACTTCAAGTTTAAAAACATTTGCTTTCAACATCTTTGTTTTTGTTATGAAACTCACAAGTTGCATTTAAATCAGGGATTAGAACAAACCCATTGTTTCAAAAACTCGAGAGTATGCTTGGATATACCTTTGAAAATATTTTTAGGGTGTTTATAGATGCCCCTCTTTGGCATTAATCCAAATTTATTTGGATAATGGCAAAGAAGAAAACACCTCTTTTGATTTTTCTTTCCAAATTTGTCTTGAAAGTACGAATTTCTTTTCCTCCTTTCGTAGCATCCTTTTCTTGGATTTGTGAAAGAGGAGATTTTTGCCAAAGGGCTTGACTTATACTAAGCACTAGTCCTAAAATGATCATGTATGGCTGACCTTTTGATGGATATATGCATGCATGGTGTGTGATGTAAATGGAGTGTAGTGTGCGTTTAGAGACCTATTCGTGAGGTTTATGAGCTTGAGGAGAAGCCTATCAAGGCCGGCTGCCCCAAGCAAGATAATCCCCATATTGTTTTTTTTTTTTTTATGTTTCGGGTTTTCAAAATTTCTTTTCAAACGAAAACTCCTTTTTAGTTTCTATCAAAAAAGACTTCCAATTTCTCACATTTCCCCTCATTTGGGTTTCAATACCCACTACTTGGCAGAGGTTTTGTAGAAAATTTTGACTAACATTTCAAAATTCAGTTTCTCACACAACAAAGTCTAATTCTCAAACAAAATGAAATCCAAATAAGTAGGTCCTATTCCTACTCTAAGATTTTAATGGAAAACCTTTCTCCATTGGGATAAGTTGTGGGGGATTTGGAAAGGAGTTACCATGATCCCTTCTGAAGCATCCTGTGGTTTAAGGGGAATAGAATTTTGATGGAAAATTGCTCTTTTTGAGCTTTAGCTTTTCTTTTCTTTCGAAGGGAAAACCTCTATTTTGGAGGTTTTGTTTTTCCTTTTCTTTTGATTATGGAAGACTTCTATATTGGAGGTTTTGTTTTTATTCTTTTTCTTTTGATTTTGGAAGACCTCTATATTGGAGGTTTTGTTTTCTTCCTTTTCTTTTGATTTTTGCCAATTTTTCTTTTTGGGGAGAAATGAAGTGGGGGGAAACTCATCACTTTGGATACTCGATTCAACCAAGTATATCACATTTCCTAATAGTACTTATCATTTGAAAATATTTTGCTATTTTGAACTAGACCTTATTTTGTAAGCCAAAGATTTTTGAAATGTTACCAAATGATTTTGAAAACTCTACTTTTCATAAAGCCTCATTTCTCTCACTTAGGGTCACATAATCCATTTTGATCCTTCTTTCAAGAAATTCGAAAGGAGACCCATTTTTAAAAATCTTTTCAAAAGAATTTAAAGAAGACTCTATATATAATATTTTTTCAAGTATTGGACATTTATAGGGTCTACTAAATTTCTTCCCTCAATATCAATCAATCAATATGCATTATTTGTGGTCACCCTAAAAACTCACTCGTTCAGCCCCTTTAACCCCCCACCTCGAGGCGACATCCACTTGCCACCGGCCACCTTTGAGGCGCCCATCCCGCGCCCCACTTGCAGCCGGCCAGCACCTTTGGTCACCCATCCTCGCGGAGCTCCCGTTTGTAGCCCAAGGCGAAGGTCAAGCCCACGCTCAAGCAAGGCCTCTACGGACCAGCTACTCGTAAGTGCCTAAACTCGGTCCTTAGTTGTATACTTGCTTGAGATTCAATTTGATACGGGGTTGTAATAACGGAGCATAGTCTCCCCCCGCTTGTAATAACGTGGCTTGGCACAACCACACACGTGCACTCTCTTAGTCGTGCACGATTTTGAACACACACGGGCCTAATCAGCCCCTAATACATAAGTGTATATATATACTTTCATTTTCGAAGGGTTTTGTTTAAGTTGGGTGCGTTGTCTTTCAATTCAAGCACTCTCACACACATTGAGCTTTCGCTCTTATTTGAAAGACCCAAGTAAGGGCCGACCTATACTATTTGGGTTTCATTTCATGTCGTGTGAGTAAGTCTTTCAATTCAAGCACTCTCACACACATTGAGCTTTTGCTCTTATTTGAAAGACCCAAGTAAGGGCCGACCTATACTATTTGGGTTTTATTTCATGTCGTGTGAGTAAGTCTTTCAATTCAAGCACTTTCACACACATTGAGCCTTCGCTCTTATTCCCAAGACCTTAGTAAAGGCCTTATTGCAGTTATATTTGGGTTTCATTTATGTCGTGTGTGTAGTACTTCAATTCAAGCACTCTCACACACATTGAGCCTTCGCTCTTACTCCCAAGACCTTAGTCAAGGCCATACTGCAATTTATATTTGGGTTTAATTTCATGTCGTGTGTGTAAGTCTTTCAATTCAAGCACGCACCCACATTGAGCCTTCGCTCTTATTTGCAAGACCCGAGTAAGGGCTCATATACATAATCTATATACATATCTCCCTTCGGTTATTTCCCTTCGGTTATTTCCCTTCAATCATTTCCCTTCAGTATTGTCTTTACATTTCGGGTTTTCCCTTTGGAGTAGCGTGAGTTTGCATTGCATCTACGCCATACCACGAGGTAGGACGCATATTGCATTGAAGCAAGCCCCGCTCGAATTCGCCCATGTAGTGGAGTGTTCATAACACACAAACTAGGTAAATGGCCACGTGATTTAAAACATGCAACCGCATCTTAAAGACCCGAAATAGACACCTCGAACCGCTTCGTAGACTTTCCTCCAAAAACTCGATTTTTGCAAAGCGTACAGACTGACCCTTGCGCATCGGTGCAAGAAGGTCTGCGACGACAAGAGCTTACTTGCTCACAGTCGCCACGTTTAGAAGTCAGTGTTTAAAATATCTTCGCTAGCTTAAGTAAGCTAGCTGGCACGCCCTGTTTGTATACATAGGCCTTAGACACACGAGAGGATCCACTCCGAGCCCTGAAAGAGGCGAAGAGGCGGGGATTTTCGCGCGTCTACAGAGATTGGCACGCCCGGTGGGACGTGAGCCTTTTCAAAAATCGAGTATTCTTGTAGAAGTCTTGCGAAAATTTTGTAAAAAGGTGTCGTTTTAACTTATTTTCTTTGCTTGTACTTAGGACATTTTGAAAAAGCTTGAAAAGCATGTCAAAATCCAATCCAAGTGAAGTGTCGAGCCAAGGCTCATGCGCATCAAGTTCTCACTCTAGGAGGATTTTCAAAAACAAAATAAAACTAGATGAAATCGAGGACTTGAGAAGGTAGTTTGAGGCCAAAATCGATGCTCTCAGCCAAGAGGCTGAAGAAGGCGATTCATGTTCATCGAACGGTGAACAAAGGCCTAAAAAGAAATCTGAAAAACCTCGCAAGCAAAAAGAGGCCTCCGTAATGGAAGGCAACCAATACCACGAGTCCTTCACACAAAAGGACCGTAAAGCCCTACAGCAGCTGCTGAAAGGGCAGAATAAAGTGAAAAGAAGCTACGTCCTGTCTGATTTCCTTCCTATGGATTACGAAATAGACAGTGACGATGAAATACCGAACTTCCATCGGTATGATGGCATGGGAGACCCTAGGTCTCACTTGCATCTTTTCTCATGTCGAGCCCATAAGAAGAAAAAGGACTCGATGAAATGGGTGTATTGGTTCCCTCTATCCCTTAAAGGCACAGCTGCCAAATGGCTGGCTTCCTACGACTTAAGCCAGTTCGCTACTTTTGAAGAGTTAGCGAACTGCTTCATGCAAAGATTTGCACACAACGTGGAAGTCACGCCAACCCTGAATACCTTAAGGGATACAAAGCAAGGCATGAACGAAGACGTGCATGCCTTCATTATAAGATGGAGATCGCTTTTGGGCCAACTGCGAGAGCCCATATCCGAAGGATGCGCAGTAATGCTCATCCTGGATAATTTCAAAAGCGAATTAAAAACCCTTCTCTCGCTCCATGAGATTTCAACTTTCCATAAGTTGATTAAAAAGGCCTCCCTTTTCGAAACCAACTTGCGAAAAGGGACATACGATCACTTATGGAAAGGAAGTGTCGTTCCAAAAACCCGTTTGGAAAAGCCTATCGCATATGGGTTGCCCACGACGGACAAAGGGGCAAAGCCCCATAAAATCGCCAATGTCCGGGTGGATCCAGGCATGGCAGGCACTTCTAAAAATTTTGAAAAATTAGAAAATAAGAGAGAACGTAATTTTCAAAAACCGGTTGAAAAACGGGAGTATACTCCGCTGGGGCAACCTGTGTCGGAGGTCCTAGACCTCTTACTTGCCCAGGACATGATCGAACTCCCTGAAATCCCCGAAGGAGTCACGTCCAAGGGGGGGTATTTAAACCGATTTTGTAAGTATCATCGGCTCAAAGGCCATGATACCAAACGCTGCTTCTCTCTTTTAAATAAAATTGAGAACTTGATAGCAGAAGGCCGGCTCCAGGTCACTGCGGAACCTAAGCCACCTCAAGCTATCTTCAAGGAACCCTTTCCCAAACACGCCAATGGCAGTGGGAAAGGAAAGGAGGTATGTACCCTCACCATTTCCAAGGAACTAGCGCAAAGGCCAGAACCTGGTCAACCTACTTGTGCGCCCATCCTTGTATTATACAAGAGGCCCGCCCAAGTCGTCATTCGGGGACCACCAAAAGTGGAAACCCCGGTAAAACCAGTTTTGAAAATCCAAGGTTCTCCTCAGCTCATCCTTAGAGCCAAGTTTAGCGCGAACCCTAGGCTGGTCATGGGGGAAGTCACTAGATCAGGGAGGATCTATCAACCCCCGTACCTTCAAGGTGCTCAAAAGGTGGTCAGTGTGCCTGGCCCCTCAAAAGCATGTATCCCTAGTGGTCTGCCAAAAGCAGATAAGGACAAAATCATCCTAAATCCTTATGATTTCGAAAACCACCTTTCAAAGATTCCTATTCACATGTCTATCTTAGAGCTCATCAAAACCTCGCCTAGGCATAGACTTGTATTAGAGAAAATTCTAGAAAGGGCCAAGGTTGATTCGAACATAAGTCCGGAATCCTTGTCTGCCCAAGTGGCTTTATTAGGAGCAAAATCGCCCATCACCTTTTCGGAAGATGATGTAGATAGACCCTACGAAACCCATAACCAGGCCCTGCATATCGAGGTGGTTCTAAACAACCACTCTCTGGACAGGTGCCTAGTCGATGGTGGAGGAGGGCTCAACATCCTTCCACTTCATGTGGCGTACAAAATTGGAGTCACCTTGAATTCAGTAAACCCAAGCCCCATCGTTATCACTGGATACGATGGGAATGCGTCTAGACCTTTAGGCTCCATCGAACTCCCAATGGAAACGGGAGGGATCGAACACACGGGGGTGTTCCATGTCTTGGACATCCACCCCCATTATAACCTGTTGCTGGGAAGGCCCTGGATACACAGTTTGTGCGTTGTGCCATCCACCTTCCACAAGTGTGTCAAGATCCCTTTTAGGGACCAGGTCGTAGTGATCCTAGGTGAGAGTCACCCACAGCTTCAGGGGATCATAAACTCCCCTTGTTTATCAAGCTCCTAGGCCCATGAGGCTAACCTGGGGCAAATTATGGTTGAGCCACCTCGGCTCGTGTTGAACAACCCTAGGAAGGTTGTATGTGTGAAAGGGCTGCCAAAAGCAGGCCCCCTCCCGACTCTAATCCTCCTAGGAAAACCCAAGCGTTCCCTATTTCCAAAACCCCTGGACAAAAGGCCATACAAGCCCAATATGGACGATAGCATGTTCCAGGACCACGACTTATATCCCATCTTTTCAAAAAACAAAAGGTCGTGGAACATGTTATTGAACATGGGCTACACGCCCTACAGGAGTCTAGGGGCACAAAACCAGGGTCTCCTAGAGCCCATCCTTCCTAGGGCCAACCCAAGCCGATATGGGATCGGCTATACTCCCCGAATACCGCCGGAGCCACCCCCTGTGACCACCTAGGTCAAGGGTGCCCCGGAGCCTGTCTTAGAAGAGACCTACGATTTCGACCTCCTATTCCGAGTCTAACCCGTAGTGTTTTCCCTTTGTAGGTATGACGGAAGATCCCTTTTTCTAAAAATACCAAAAACATTTGAAAAACTTAAAATCAAAAAAAAAAAAAAAATCGAAAAACAAGAAAAACCAAAAACAATGGAAAAGCAAAAACTCGAAAAAAGAGTGCTTTGTATAGTTCCCAAAGTTCTTGTTTTACAAAAATCCAAAAAAATCAAAAATTTGGAAAATACCAAAAAGATTTTGTACATAGCTGCTCTTGGTAGGACTTTGGCAAAAGGAAAGGATTTCAAAAGAAACGTCGTCTGCATAGCCAGACCAAAAATTTCGAAATCACTTGAAAATCCAAGTACAAAACCAGGTTATTTTGAAAACCACGCATCAAGTTCCCTCGGGTCTATAGCCCACGAGAATGATCAAAGCCCAGAAGTGGATCCCCTTGAGGAAGATCCCACTTCTGAGCTCCCAGAATTTCATAGAATTCTCGATTTTGAAAGACCTTCCCAATCAGTAGGAGCAGATTTCATAGAGGTGAACCTAGGGGATGATTCCAATCCCAAAACCATCAAAATAGGCGCATGCTTGCATGAAACTGAAAGGTTAGCATTCATTGCATTTCTACGAACCTATTTAGATGTGTTTGAGTGGACATATGAAGACATGCCGGGCATAGATCCCAGCATAGTCGAGCATCGTCTTCCCTTAGATGCAGGTGTGAAACCCATAAAGCAGAAGCTTAGGAAAATACACCCGAATGTACACACGCAAGTCAAAGAGGGTTTAGAAGATCTGCTAAAAGCCGGATTTATAAAACCCATTGCGTATTCTGATTGGTTGTCAAATATCGTTGTAGTTCGAAAAACCAATGGGAAAATTCGAATATGCATCGATTTCAGAAACCTGAATAAAGCCACTCCAAAGGATAATTATCCTTTACCAAACATAGATTTGATAGTCGATAGTACTACAAATCATGAAATGTTTTCATTCATGGATGGCTATTCAGGCTATAATCAAATCAGACTAAGTCCACGAGATCAGGGTAAGACCGCCTTCACAACCCCATGGGGCACGTACTGCTATACAGTCATGCCCTTTGGTTTGAAAAATGCCGGTGCAACATACCAACGAGCCATGAACACGATCTTCCATGATCAAATTCATGAGCTTGTAGAAGTGTATGTAGATGATCTCTTGGCGAAATCCAAAACCCGATGCACCCATATCGAATGTTTACAAAAGATTTTCGAAAGGCTTAGGCTTTACAAAGTAAAGCTAAACCCTCAAAAATGTGTGTTCGGGGTAGAATCAGGGAAGCTTCTAGGCTTTATGGTGAGCCAAAGGGGAATAGAAGTCGACCCCTCTAAGTGTCGAGCCATCATAGACATGGCTCCACCCTCCAATCTCACCCAAATCCGTAGCCTCCAGGGTCGATTACAATCCGCGCGCCGATTCATATCGAATCTGGCAACTAGATGCGAACCCTTCAACAAACTGTTGAGGAAGGGTACGAAATTCTTATGGGATGACGAATGTCAAAAGTCCTTCGAGAGACTGAAGGCATACTTGGTTAATCCCCCCATTTTGAATCCTCCAAAACAAGGAAAACCGCTTTTATTATACATCTCCGTGCATGTAAATGCTTTAGGAGCCCTGTTGGCTCAATACGAGGATGACACCCATAAGGAGTATGCCATCTACTATATTTCGAAAACTCTCTTGGCTTATGAACGAAATTATCAAGCCATGGAGAAGACGTGCTTGGCCCTAGTCTGGGCCTGCCAGAAGTTCAAACACTATTTCCTAGATCATGAGATCTGGATAGTGTCCAAGCTTGATCCAATCAAGCACTTGTTCGAAAAACCCATTCTCACGGGTAGATTGGGCAAATGGCAGCTCCTTCTAATGGAGTATGATATGAAATACCATCACCAGATCTCCATTAAGGGGCAAGCCCTAGTAGATTACGTGGCTGAATTCCCCTTAGAGGACGCATATCCCACTCTTGTCGAAATGCCTGACGAAGGTGTATTGCAAAACCATTTTCAAAACCACATTTTGGCAAATTCTTTCGAAAACCAAGTATGGAAAATGCACTTCGACGGGGCACGAAACCAACGAGGGGCTGGTGCTGGGGTCATCCTAATCTCCCCTGAAAAGGGCGAGATTCCCATAGCAGTCCGCTTAGACTTCGAATGTTCCAACAACGTAGCTGAGTATGAAGCACTCATACAAGGCTTAAGGATTTCGAAAACTCTAGGGGCATCATGCATCGAGGTCTTTGGAGATTCGCTCCTTGTCATAAACCAGGTTTTAAAAATTTGGCAAGTACGTAATGAGAAACTACTTCCATATCACGAGTTGGCCACTCGATTGGTCCAATCCTTCCAGTCGTGTAAACTCACACACATAGGAAGAGAGGACAATGGCATCGCCGATGCCCTCTCCTCCTTGGGTTCAGCCCTGAAGGTCGATCCCATTTCAGGGACCAGATCTTTGGAAATATGGCATGCGCCCCATCCATCCACACACAACTTGGATATTTGCCTAAACAACCCAGAGTCTATTGAAAAACCCTGGTTCTATGACATAAAACAATTTTTAGAAAATGGGGAATTTACCGACGATGCCACATCCAAAGATAAGGCATTCATTCGTAAGATTTCGACCCGATACACCATTCTGGGTGGGGTCTTATAAAAAAAGAGTTTTACCGGCATTCTGCTTAGGTGTATAGACCTAGAGGAGGCTAGGATAGTGATGCATGAGTTCCACGATGGAGAATGTGGAGGTCATGTTAATGCCAACATGATGGCGATGAAAATACTTAGAGGGGTCTATTTTTGGTCCACCCTGAAAAAGGATTGTCACGATCATGTTAGGAAGTGTCATCCGTGTCAGGTGCATGGGCACGCCATTCATATCCCTTCATTTGCATTGCATTCCGTGGTCAGCCCCTGGCCATTTACCATGTGGGCGTTTGACATTGTAGGCCCAATATTTCCAAAGGCCTCGAATGGGCATCGTTTTATTTTAGTAGCCACTGAGTATTTCTCCAAGTGGGTGGAAGCCATTTCCCTAACAAATGTAATGGGGCAACATGTCGTGGCTTTCATCAGGAGGAATATCTTGGCTCGATTTGGGGTTCCACGAGACCTTGTGTTTGATAATGGTACCCCATTCAAAAATGAGCGGATGGTTAAGTTGTGCAACATGTATGGCATAACTCACCACTTCTCCTCGCCCTACTACCCTCAAGGCAACGGCCAAGCCGAAGCCACAAACAAGACTCTCATTAGTATTATTGAGAAAACCTTAGAGAAGGGTAGGACGTGGCACGAGAAGCTGGATGAAGCCTTATGGGCTTATAGGACTTCCATCCGGACTCCCACAAATGCCACACCATTCGAATTGGTCTATGGCACAAACGCCATTCTTCCCATTCATACTCAACTGCATTCATTTCATACATCCATTGCACTCGACCTCCCCCTAGAGACGCTTCAGCATGCTAGGATGGCCGAACTAGATTTGCTAGATGAGAGGCGACTCCTTGCCATGGATCATGCTCGCGCATACCGGCAAAGGATAGCCCGACATTATAGCAAACACATGAGACCTCGCCACTTTGAAGTGGGAGATCTGGTCTTGAAAACCATCCACCATCGTGGCCCACACCCCGTAGGCAAGTGGCGCCCCAACTGGGATGGACCCTATGTTGTACGAGCAACCACTACGAACAATTCGTATTGGTTGATCGATGTAGAAGGTAGGAATTTAGCAGATCCTATCAATATTCAATACTTAAAGAAGTATCATGAGTAGGATCTGGATTAAATTCTAGTTTTCGAAAATTTTATAGGGATAGCTGCCCTGAGACATGTGAATAAGGTGCAAAGGCAACTCGTGTGATCCTAAGTGAGAGAATTCGCACTTGTGAAAGAGTGGAGTTTTCAAAATCGTGGTTACATTTCAAAATCCTTCATCTTACAAAGAAAGGCCTAGTTCAACATAGCAAGATACTTGCAAGTGGTACGTGCTATTTCTAAATAGGCTGATCTGGAATTGATCGAGTGTAGGCTTGGGATAAGTCCTCCCCTCTTCTCTTCTATTTCCAAAAGGAAAACAAAGGCCCAAAACAAAAGGGAATTTCCCATTCAAAGTCTCTTTCCGAAAGAAAGAAACCAGAATTTAAAAGAAAAATCGACTCTCTTATGAAAAAGAGGGATTAAAGAAAAAATACTCCCAAAGGGAGACCCTCTATGAAAAAAAAGGAAAAAGAGGCCAAAAAGCTCAAAAAGAGCAGTTTTCCGCCTTCTGTGCTTCAAACCACGGGACGCTTCAGAAGGGACCGTGGTATCTCTTTCCCATCCCTGGCTTATCCCAAGCTAAAGCATGGTTCATTTCGAGGAATCCTAAAGTAAAAAATAGGATTTACTTACTTGAATTTCATCTTGTTTGAGAATTCGACGTTTCGAGTAAGGCATAGGAATTTGAAATGAAGCTTGTTTTCTTATAAAACCTCCGCTAGATAAGCAAGTGTTAAGACTCAAACAAGGGCAAGCACGAAGAGCTCGAGATCCTTAGGATCGAGGCTCAAGACAGTTGTCCCTGTTGTAAATAGCTTTTGTAAATAAGTTTTGAAAACCGAACATCGAACAGCATAGGATTTTGCTCACTTGGAGCAATAGGCCTTGTAAGTCTCTAGAGTTCAACCACACCTGGTCTCTGGGAGGTCGCCACTTTTGGCACCACACCCATGTCATCTGCATTCCACGCATGGTACTTCCATGAACATGATCCCATTTAGGACCAGATTCCATAGTAGAACCCTTTGGCGTGATATCTCCTCCTACCAGAGTTTGTAAATTGAGATTTTGCTAAAAATGGGACGATCCCATATTCTTCGTGGCTAGATCTAGGGAGACATTAAAAGGGGTGTTTGTCATCTTTGCCCTTATCCAAATCTATTTGAACAAGGCCAAAGAGGGGCATCTGTAAACACCCCGAAATCCCACGAATTTCTCAAATTCATCGGGTTTTGTAAAAGCAGCCCCAAAGGGCCATTTTGAGTCTGGAAACCCAAGAGCCTTCCAGACAACCCTGTATATATGTTTTAAACTTTATCTTTCAAAAACATATAATATGGCTTTTGAAAACCTTTTAAAACACGTTTTTCAAACCCCGAAGTGGCTTGGCCCGATCAAGACAGGACCAGGAGAGCTAAAAAGAGCCCGGAACCGGAGCACACGTCAAGCCCGACACAACAACTCTTGTATCTGATTCACACCCCCAGGATCTCGAACGTCCAAGACCCTGTTCTTATCAAAATAGCATTTGAAGTCATCTCCGGAAGGCAGAAACGGAGGCGGACGACTATGTTGGCGAAGACCCAACGTAGACGGAGTACTGATGCTGTCAGGCCCCGCACGAATCGTCCGTTTCGAACCCAGTCGAAGGAGTCAGAGTTCAGTTTGGATTGGATCTGGACCATATATATCCAGATCCCAATCCAAACCCATATGTGGACTTGGATTTGGATTTGGATCCAGAAATCCAATCCAATATCCATATCCATGGCCCACATCACCTTCTCATAAATGAAGGTGGGGCCCACTTGAAATTCACGTGGGATATTGGGCATGAGAGAGAGTGGGGATGGAAAATATCAAGAGTGTTGTATTAAGCTTGACTTGTGTGTCAAGTTTGGGTTTAATCATGTGGGTTAGCCTAATTAAGTGGGTTTAAGCTTGTAATTAGCTAAAACCTAACCTAGGGCTGCACCAACATGAGGTGGTCAAGGTCTATGGGCCATGCTAAGGGAGCTCCTTCACCTAAACCTCACCCAAAATGCCTAATCCTAGCCTAAACCCCTAATCCACCCCTAATCTGAACCTAATCACCTAACCCACTTCCCTAATCCCGTCCTAATCCCAACCTAATCACCTAACCCACTTCCCTAATCCTTCCCTAAACCTAGATTAATTTCCCTAATCCTAGCCTAAACCTAGCCTAATCACCTAACCTAGCTCACTAAACCTCACCCTAAAACCCAACCACCTAACTTAGCCCTAAACCCCTAAACCACCCCTAGCCCACAATCTACCCAAACCCCTAGTTTCAAAATATCTGGTCCAACCCTTTCCAGCCCACCTTATCTACATACCACCCTACCTAAACCACCTAACCACTACCCCAAGCCCAGCCCTAACCGACCTACCCATCCCCTATTTAAACCCCTCCCCTTTGGGGGCGGGTTTTAAAAGTAGAAGGCCCTCACCTCAGCCCAGCCGGCTCCACTCTCCACCTGCCCGCCTGCTCCACTCTCCACCTGCTCCACTCTCCACCTGCTCCACCAGCTCTACCTGCACCGCCACCTTCCCTCTTCCATCCACCACCATTCCCCAGCCGGACGCCACCACCTTCACCCAATCGAACCAGCCGAGCTCCCATCTACACCCGGCTTCTCCTTGCCTTCCACCGCCTCTCCCCATTCGGTAAGTACCCTGCACCTTACCTAGCCCCTTCTCTACTCCCTCTCCACTCCCAGCCACCCACCATACCATCACCTTACCCACCCAACAGCCCCTCGCCACCACCACTCCCACTCGGCCAAACCTTAGCCGCCCCAACCGCTTGCCCCTACCTAACTCCCCTCAACTATACCCGGCCACCCTATAAGATTTCCTAAGACCTGCCCGTGGCACTCCCTTAAACCTATTATTCCCACTATCACCTAGCCCCATCCCCTAACTAGCTACCTTCCCATACTCCAGCCTTAGTCACCCTAGCAACCCGCCACCACCACCTCTTCCTAGTCGGCCACTCCAACCGACTATTCCTTCATTCGGCCAGTCATCACCCTTCCCCTAGGTGTCCCATTCGGCCTTCCCACAAACTCTCCTTTAGGTCCAGTTTCCCTAAACACTCAACTCCCCTAGTGACCCTAAAAACTCACTCGTTCAGCCCCTTTAACCCCCCACCTCGAGGCGACATCCACTTGCCACCGGCCACCTTTGAGGCGCCCATCCCGCGCCCCACTTGCAGCAGGCCAGCACCTTTGGTCACCCATCCTCGCGGAGCTCCCGTTTGCAGCCCAAGGCGAAGGTCAAGCCCACGCTCAAGCAAGGCCTCTACGGACCAGCTACTCGTAAGTGCCTAAACTCGGTCCTTAGTTGTATACTTGCTTGAGATTCAATTTGATACGGGGTTGTAATAAAGGAGCATAGTCTCCCCCCACTTGTAATAACGTGGCTTGGCACAACCACACACGTGCACTCTCTTAGTCGTGCACGATTTTGAACACACACGGGCCTAATCAGCCCCTAATACATAAGTGTATATATATACTTTCATTTTCGAAGGGTTTTGTTTAAGTTGGGTGTGTTGTCTTTCAATTCAAGCACTCTCACACACATTGAGCTTTCACTCTTATTTGAAAGACCCAAGTAAGGGCCGACCTATACTATTTGGGTTTCATTTCATGTCGTGTGAGTAAGTCTTTCAATTCAAGCACTCTCACACACATTGAGCTTTCGCTCTTATTTGAAAGACCCAAGTAAGGGCCGACCTATACTATTTGGGTTTCATTTCATGTCGTGTGAGTAAGTCTTTCAATTCAAGCACTCTCACACACATTGAGCTTTCGCTCTTATTTGAAAGACCCAAGTAAGGGCCGACCTATACTATTTGGGTTTTATTTCATGTCGTGTGAGTAAGTCTTTCAATTCAAGCACTTTCACACACATTGAGCCTTCGCTCTTATTCCCAAGACCTTAGTAAAGGCCTTATTGCAGTTATATTTGGGTTTCATTTATGTCGTGTGTGTAGTACTTCAATTCAAGCGCACTCACACACATTGAGCCTTCGCTCTTACTCCCAAGACCTTAGTCAAGGCCATACTGCAATTTATATTTGGGTTTAATTTCATGTCGTGTGTGTAAGTCTTTCAATTCAAGCACGCACCCACATTGAGCCTTCGCTCTTATTTGCAAGACCCGAGTAAGGGCTCATATACATAATCTATATACATATCTCCCTTCGGTTATTTCCCTTCAGTCATTTCCCTTCAGTATTGTCTTTACATTTCGGGTTTTCCCTTTGGAGTAGCGTGAGTTTGCATTGCATCTACGCCATACCATGAGGTAGGACGCATATTGCATTGAAGCAAGCCCCGCTCGAATTCGCCCATGTAGTGGAATGTTCATAACACACAAACTAGGTGGCCCGAAAAGGGATAAAAGAAAAGACTTAGGCACGTGCAAATCCACGTGATCTAAAACATGCAACCGCATCTTAAAGACCCGAAATAGACACCTCGAACCGCTTCGTAGACTTTCCTCCAAAAACTCGATTTTTGCAAAGCGTACAGACTGACCCTTGCACATCGGTGCAAGAAGGTCTGCGACGACAAGAGCTTACTTGCTCACAGTCGCCACGTTTAGAAGTCAGTGTTTAAAATATCTTCGCTAGCTTAAGTAAGCTAGCTGGCACGCCCTGTTTGTATACATAGGCCTTAGACACACGAGAGGATCCACTCCGATCCCCGAAAGAGGCGAAGAGGCAGGGATTTTCGCGCGTCTACACTCCCAAAATAAACCTATGTCCATTGGATGCAGTAGGTGAGATTGGTCCTATCATATCAAATGCCCACATGGTGAAGGGCCATAGACTCCCGATGGAATGCAATGTGGATGAAGGAATATGAATAGCATTTCCATGCACTTACATTGATGACACTTCCTAACATGCTCATGACAATCTTGCTTCAAAGTGGACCAAAAATAACCTGCTCTAAGTATTTTCATGGCCATCATATTTGCATTCATATGACCCCCACATTCCCCATCGTGGAACTCATGCATAATGGTCCTAGCCTCATCAAGATCGACACATCTCAACAAGATGCCGGTAAAACTCTTTTTATAAAGAACTCCACCCAAAATCACATATCGGGTTGAAAATTTTCAAATAAAAGCTTTATCTTTAAAAGAAGCAAATTTGAGAAATCCTCTATTTTCTAAAAAGTTTTTAATGTCTTGAAACCAAGGTTTTTCATTTGAATTTTGGTCATTTTAGCAAATCTCTAAATCATGGGTGGATGGAGTGGGCAAATGTAGGATCTCTAGGGATCGAGTGCCCATAGTGGGGTAAATCCTTAGAGATGATCTTAAAGAGGAGAGGGCATTTGCTATGGTGTTATCGTCTCTACCTATGTGAGTGAGTGTGTATGATTTGAAAGAATTAACCCACTGGGTGGCTAATTCATGGTATAGAATGAGTTTTTCATTTTTGACTTGCCAAATTTTTGAAACTTGGTTTACAACCAGCATAGAATCTCCAAAGACTTCAATACATGATGCCCCTAGATTTTTCAAAACTTTTAGGCCTTGTGTGAGTGCCACATATTCAACCACATTTTTGAACATGGAAAATCTAGTCAGAATGCCATTGGGATCTCTCCCTTCTCAGGAGATATGAGGATGATTTCCATACCTGTCCCTTATTGATTCTTTGCCCCATCAAAGTATATTTTCCATACTTGATCTTCATTACAACAATTGGATAAAACATGTGTAAACACTCCGAAATCCCACGAATTCCTTAAAACAAACCTGGTTTTGTAAAAGCAGCCCCAAAGGGCCATTTTGAGTTTGGAAACCCAGGAGCCTTCCAGACAACCCTGTATATATGTTTTAAACTTTATATTTCAAAAACATATAATATGGCTTTTGAAAACCCTTTTAAAACATGTTTTGAAACCCCGAAGTGGCTTGGCCCGATCAAGACAGGACCAGGAGAGCCAAGAAGAGCCCGGAACCGGAGCACACGTCGAGCTCGGTGCAGCAACTCCTATATCTGATTCACACCCTAGGATCTCGAACGTCCAAGACCCTGTTCTTACCAAAATAGCATTTGAAGTCATCTCCGGAAGGCAGAAACGGAGGCGGACGACTATGTTGGCGAAGACCCAACGCAGACGGAGTACTGATGCTGTCAGGCCCCGCACAAATCGTCCGTTTCGAACCCAGCTCGAAGGAGTCAGAGTTCAGTTTGGATTGGATCTGGACCATATATATCCAGATTCCAATCCAAACCCATATGTGGACTTGGATTTGGATTTGGATCCAGAGATCCAATCGAATATCCATATCCATGGCCCACATCACCTTCTCATAAATGGAGGTGGGGCCCACTTGAAATTCACGTGGGATATTGGGCATGAGAGAGAGTGGGGGTGAAAAATATCAAGAGTGTTGTATTAAGCTTGACTTGTGTGTCAAGTTTGGGTTAATCATGTGGGTTAGCCTAATTGAGTGGGTTTAAGCTTGTAATTAGCTAAAACCTAACCTAGGGCTGCACCAACATGGGGTGATCAAGGTCTATGGGCCATGCTAAGGGAGCTCCCTCATCTAAACCTAACCCAAAATGCCTAATCCTAGCCTAAACCCCTAATCCACCCCTAATCTGAACCTAATCACCTAACCCACTTCCCTAATCCCGGCCTAATCCCAACCTAATCACCTAACCCACTTCCCTAATCCTAGATTAATTTCCCTAATCCTAGCCTATACCTAGCCTAATCACCTAACCTAGCTCACTAAACCTCACCCTAAAACCCAACCACCTAACCTAGCCCTAAACCCCTAAACCACCCTTAGCCCACGATTTACCCAAACCCCTAGTTTTAAAATATCTGGCCCAACCCTTTCCAGCCCACCTTATCTACATACCACCCCACCTAAACCACCTAACCACTACCCTCAGCCCAGCCCTAACCGACCTACCCATTCCCTATTTAAACCCCTCCCCTTTGTGGGCGGGTTTTCCAAGTGGGAGCCCTCACCTCAGCCCAGCCGACTCCACTCTCCAACCTGTCCGCCTGCTCCACCTGCTCCATCAGCTCCACCTGCACCGCCACCTTCCCTCTTCCATCCACCACCACCATCCCTAAGCCAGACGCCATCACCTCCACCCAACCGAACCAGCCAACAGCCACCTGCCCGCCTGCTTCCCACTTCATCCGCCACCTCTCCCTATTCGGTAAGTACCCCAAACTCCCTCAAAGCCCCTCTCTTCCACCTCTCCACTCTTAGCCACCCATCCTACCTTCATCTCAGCCCCTTTGCAACCACCACTTTAACCTAGCCGAACCCAGCATAGCCCAAACTGCCGGCCACTACCTAGCCATCCTTTCCCATTCGGCCTTCCCCTAGGTGTCCTATTCGGCCTTCCTACCAGCTCACCTTTTAGGTCCAGTTTCCCTAAACTCTCAACTCCCCTAGTGACCCTAAGAACCCACTTATTCAACCCTTTTAAACCCCCTACTTTCAGGCGACATCTACTTGCCACCGGCCACCTTCGAGGTGCCTATCCCGCGCCCCACTTGCAGCCGGCCAGCACCTTTGATCATCCATCTTTGAGGAGCTCCCGTTTGCAGCCCAAAACCAAGTCCACGCCCAAGCAAGACCTCTACGGACCAGCTACTCGTAAGTGTCTAAACTCGGTCCTTAGTTGTATACTTGCTTGAGATTCAATTTGATACGGGGTTGTAATAACGGAGCATAGTCTCCCCCCGCTTGTAATAACGTGGCTTGGCACAACCACACACGTGCACTCTCTTAGTCGTGCACGATTTTGAACACACACGGGCCTAATCAGCCCCTAATATATAAGTGTATATATACTTTCATTTTCGAAGGGTTTTTGTTTAAGTTGGGTGCGTTGTCTTTCAATTCAAGCACTCACACACATTGAGCTTTCGCTCTTATTTGAAAGACCCAAGTAAGGGCCGACCTATACTATTTGGGTTTCATTTCTTGTCGTGTGAGTAAGTCTTTCAATTCAAGCACTCACACACATTGAGCTTTCGCTCTTATTTGAAAGACCCAAGTAAGGGCCGACCTATACTATTTGGGTTTCATTTCTTGTCGTGTGAGTAAGTCTTTCAATTCAAGCACTCTCACACACATTGAGCTTTCGCTCTTATTTGAAAGACCCAAGTAAGGGCCGACCTATACTATTTGGGTTTCATTTCTTGTCGTGTGAGTAAGTCTTTCAATTCAAGCACTCACACACATTGAGCTTTTGCTCTTATTTGAAAGACCCAAGTAAGGGCCGACCTATACTATTTGGGTTTCATTTCTTGTCGTGTGAGTAAGTCTTTCAATTCAAGCACTCTCACACACATTGAGCTTTCGCTCTTATTTGAAAGACCTAAGTAAGGGCCGACCTATACTATTTGGGTTTCATTTCTTGTCGTGTGAGTAAGTCTTTCAATTCAAGCACTCTCACACACATTGAGCTTTCGCTCTTATTTGAAAGACCCAAGTAAGGGCCGACCTATACTATTTGGGTTTCATTTCATGTCATGTGAGTAAGTCTTTCAATTCAAGCACTTTCACACACATTGAGCCTTCGCTCTTACTCCCAAGACCTTAGTCAAGGCCATACTGCAATTTATATTTGGGTTTAATTTCATGTCGTGTGTGTAAGTCTTTCAATTCAAGCACGCACCCACATTGAGCCTTCGCTCTTATTTGCAAGACCCGAGTAAGGGCTCATATACATAAGCTATATACATATCTCCCTTCGGTTATTTCCCTTCGGTTATTTCCCTTCAGTTATTTCCCTTCGGTTATTTCCCTTCTGTTATTTCCCCTTCAGTATTGTCTTTAATTTCGGGTTTTCCCTTTGGAGTAGCGTGAGTTTGCATTGCATCTACGCCATACCACAAGGTAGGACGCATATTGCATCAAAGGAAGCCCCGCTCGAATTCGCCCATGTAGTGGAGTGTTCATAACACACAAACTAGGTGACCCGAAAAGGGATAAAAGAAAAGACTTAGGCACGTGCAAATCCACGTGATCTAAAATATGCAATCGCATCCTAAACACCCGAAATAGACACCTCGAATCGTTTCGTAGACTTTCTCCCCAAAACTCGATTTTTTGCAAAGCGTACAGACTGACCCTTGCGCATCGGTGCAAGAAGGTCTGCGACGACAAGAGCGTACTTGCTCACAGTCGCCACGTTTAGAAGTCAGTGTTAAAAATATCTTCACTAGCTTAAGTAAGCTAGCTGGCACGCCCTATTTGTATATATAGGCCTTAGACACACGAGAAGATCCACTCCAAGCCCCGAAAGAGGCCAAGAGGTGGGGATTTTTTCGCGCGTCTACAACATGGTTTCGTAATTCATTTGCAAAGATGTCATCATCGGGCATTTCGTCAAGTATAGGATATGTATCTTCAAGGGGTAACTCAACCATATAATCGGCTAGGGTTTGTCCCTTAATGGAGTTTTGGTGGTGGAATTTCATATCATACTCTATTAAGAGGAGCTTCCATTTACCTAGCCTACCCGTTAGGATAGGTTTTTCAAAGAGGTGCTTGATAGGGTCAAGTTTAGACACTATCCAAATTTCATGATCTAGGAAATAATGTCTAAACTTTTGGCAAGCCCATACCAAGGCCAAGCACGTTTTCTCTATGGCTTGATAATTTCTTTCATATGCCAATAGAGTTTTCAAAATGTAGTAAATAACATACTCCTTAAGACTATCATCCTCATATTGAGCAAGTAAAGCACCCAATGCATTCGTATGAATGGAAATATAAAGCAATAAAGGTTTTCCTTGCTTTGGAGGTTTTAAAATTGGAGGATTTACCAAATAAGTTTTTAATCTTTCGAAAGCATTTTGGCAATCAGAATCTCACTCAAATTTAACCTCTTTTCTCAAAAGCCTATTAAAAGGTTCACATCTTGTTGCTAAGTTGGAGATGAATCTCCTAATCGCTTGGAGTTGACTTTGGAGGCTTCAGATTTAGGTCAAGTTGGAGGGTGGAGGCATGTCTATGATGACTCGATACTTAGATGGATCAACCTCTATACCCCTTAGGCTAACCATGAACCTTAAAAGTTTTCTTGGTTCTACTCTAAAAACACATTTTTGAGGGTTTAGTTTTACTTTATAAAGCCTAAGTCTTTCGAAAACCTTTTGCAAAGATTCTATGTGTGTGCATCGGGTTTTTTATTGTATCAAAACATCATCCACATATACTTCTGTAGACGCGCGAAAATCCCTGCTCCTTCTGCCTTTTTCATGGCTCGGAGCGGATCCTCTCGTGTGTCTAAGGCCTATGTATGCAAATAGGGCGTGCCAGCTAGCTTACCTAAGCTACCGAAGATATTTTTAACACTGACTTCTAAACGTGGCGACTGTGAGCAAGTAAGCTCTTGTCGTCGCAGACCTTCTTGCACCGATGCGCAAGGGTCAGTCTGTACGCTTTGCAAAAATCGAGTTTTTTTGGAGAGAAAGTCTACGAAGCGGTTCGAGGTGTCTATTTCGGGTCTTTAAAAATGTGATTGCATGTTTTAGATCACGTGGATTTGCACGTGCCTAAGTCTTTTCTTTTATCCCTTTTTGGGCCACCTAGTTTGTGTGTTATGAACACTCCACTACATGGGCGAATTCGAGCGGGGCTTGCTTTGATGCAATATGCGTCCTACCTCGTGGTATGGCGTAGATGCAATGCAAACTCACGCTACTCCAAAGGGAAAACCCGAAATGTAAAGACAATACTGAAGGGAAATAACTGAAGGGAAATAACCGAAGGGAAATAACCGAAGGGAGATATGTATATAGATTATGTATATGAGCCCTTACTCGGGTCTTGCAAATAAGAGCGAAGGCTCAATGTGGGTGTGTGCTGGAATTGAAAGACTTACACACACGACATGAAATTAAACCCAAATATAAATTGCAGTATGGCCTTGACTAAGGTCTTGGGAGTAAGAGCGAAGGCTCAATGTGTGTGAGAGTGCTTGAATTGAAGTACTACACACACGACATAAATGAAACCCAAATATAACTGCAATAAGGCCTTTACTAAGGTCTTGGGAATAAGAGCGAAGGCTCAATGTGTGTGAGAGTGCTTGAATTGAAAGACTTACACACACGACATGAAATGAAACCCAAATAGTATAGGTCGGCCCTTACTTGGGTCTTTCAAATAAGAGCGAAAGCTCAATGTGTGTGAGAGTGCTTGAATTGAAAGACTTACTCACACGACATGAAATGAAACCCAAATAGTATAGGTCGGCCCTTACTTGGGTCTTTCAAATAAGAGCGAAAGCTCAATGTGTGTGAGTGCTTGAATTGAAAGACAACGCACCCAACTTAAGCAAAACCCTTCGAAAAATGAAAATATATATACTTATGTATTAGGGGCTGATTAGGCCCGTGTGTGTTCAAAATCGTGCACGACTAAGAGAGTGCACGTGTGTGGGTGTGCCAAGCCACGTTATTACAAGCGGGGGGAGACTATGCTCCGTTATTACAACCCCGTATCAAATTGAATCTCAAGCAAGTATACAACTAAAGACCGAGTTTAGGCACTTACGAGTAGCTGGTCCGTAGAGGCCTTGCTTGAGCGTGGGCTTGGCCTTCGCCTTGGGCTGCAAACGGGAGCTCCGCGAGGGTGGATGACAAAGGGTGCTGGCCGGCTGCAAGTGGGGCGCGGGATAGGCGCCTCGAAGGTGGCCGGCTGCAAGGGGGTGTCGCCTTGATGTGGGGGGATTAAAGGGGCTGGGCCAAGTGAGTGTGTAGGGTCACTAGGAGAGTCTAGGATGTTAGGGAATATGGACCTAAGGGGAGTTTACGGGAAGGCCGAATGGGAGTCTTAGGGGAAAAGAAATGGCTGGCCGGTGGTAGTTGGGGTAGTTAGGTAGTGGCCGGTGGTTTAGGTTGTGATAGGTTCGGCTAAGGGAGAATGATGGCGGCAAAGGGCTGATGTGTAGGTAAGGTGGCGGTATGGTGGGTGGCTAGGAGTGGAGAGGGAGTAGAGAAGGAGCTAGGTAGAGTGGGGGGTACTTACCGAATGGGGAGAAGGTGGTACCCGGCTGGGAGGAAGACGAGCAGGCTGTGAAGCTCGGCCGGGAGATGGTGGAGATGGCGGTGCAAGCGGTGGTGGGATGGAGGGATGGTGGTGGTGCAGGTGGAGCAGCTAGGGCAGATTCGGCTGGGTGTGGAAATGGGGGAAAGAGAGGGCCCGACTGGGATTGGTGAGGGCTGCTGGCTTCGAAAAACCCGCCCCAAAGGGGGGGGGGGGGTTAAATAGGGATGGGTAGGTCGGTTAGGGCTGGGCTTGGGGTAGTGGTTAGGTGGTTTAGGGAGGGTGGTATGTAGATAAGGTGGGCTGGAAAGGGTTGGGCCAGATATTTTGAAAACTAGGGGTTTGGGTAGATTGTGGGCTAGGGGTGGTTTAGGGGTTTAGGGCTAGGTTAGGTGGTTGGGTTTTAGGGTGAGGTTTAGTGAGCTAGGTTAGGTGATTAGGCTAGGATTAGGGGAATTAACCTAGGTTTAGGGAAGGATTAGGGAAGTGGGTTAGGTGATTAGGTTGGGATTAGGCCGGGATTAGGGAAGTGGGTTAGGTGATTAGGCTCAGATTAGGGGTGGATTAGGGGGGGTAGGCTTGGATTAGGTGTTTTGGGTTAGGTTTAGGTGAAGGAGCTCCCTTTGCATGGCCCATAGACCTTAACCACCTCATGTTGGTGCAGCTCTAGGTTAGGTTTTGGCTAATTACAAGCTTAAACCCACTCAATTAGGCTAACCCACATGATTAACCCCAAACTTGACACACAAGTCAAGCTTAATTACAACACTCTTGATATTTTCCATCCCCACTCTCTCTCATGCCCATGATCCCACGTGAATTTCAAGTGGGCCCCACCTCCATTTATGAGAAGGTGATGTGGGCCATGGATATGGATATTGGATTGGATCTCTGGATCCAAATCCAAATCCAAGTCCATACATGGGTTTGGATTGGGATCTGGATATATATGGCCCAGATCCAATCCAAACTGAACTCTGACTCCTTCGAGCTGGGGTTGAAACGGATGATTTGTGCGGGGTCTGACAGCATCAGTACTCCGTCTTCGTTGGGTCTTCGCCAACATGGTCGTCCGCCTCCGTTTCTGCCTTCCGGAGATGACTT